>CAWUFW010001845.1:720000-1920000 GCA_963921515.1 Calotriton arnoldi | reverse complement strand
GTGAATGATGTGAGTTGGCATGATGTGTGGGTGGTGCTCTGGTGCTGTTGGAGTGTGTCCATGGGCTACTTGACAGGATGTGTGTTGCGATGTGTGGTGACAGGTGGGCTGTACTCCCCAACAGTGTTGACATGCTAACTTGGTTCTGGGTGGGTATCTTGTAACATGTATTGTGCATGAGTTTTGCTGTTCTGTCCTGTACTGCATTGCTTTTGACTGTGTGTCATTTCTGTCCTTCACAGGGTACTTTCAGATTCGTTTGGTCAACTGTGTCCACCGACGACGTGATTGCACATCCAGGCTGGTAGCTGTTGTGTCCCTACAGGTGATGTGCGCCACACCCATGGACTTCCTTCTGTCTACAGTTGTTGACTGTGTGCCCGCTACCAGGTGGGGTTACCTTGCATCTGTAATGGTTACGGCATGTTGCTACTGTGTAATAAACATGTGCTTCACTTAGTGATGTGCGTTGTCTGTGGTCACACATTTGACTGCCATTTGCTTACTGCACCTGTGGGCTACTTGACTACAACTGGGAATGGGTGTGGTGTCTGTGCATTGCACCGTCTTCCCTGGCAACATCAGTGTAGGCAATGAGTCAGATGGCCTAGGTGTGTATGTGTTGTGTAGCCCTGGTGGTGTGTCTCCCTCATATGTGTCACGTTGCCTGTACTCACATGCCTGTGTTGTCCTTGCTGTTGCAGTTCGCATACACTGTGTAATTTTGCAGTTCATCATCCCCATAACAGCACCCACGTTGGAATCACGACAGAGGCAAGTATGGTGTATTAGTGTGTTTATTGTGATAATAGTGCATAGGATGGATTGTGCTGTACATGAATCTTGCAATCCCAAGTTCCTAGATGAATAGAAAGTCCAGGTAGACAGGATCCCCAGTATCGGGGCCACTGTTGTCTGACACATTGTTCCAACTTATACTCCCCATGCAATGTGTGGGAGTAGTGTTGCCATCAACAGGGTGAACAGTCTGTGCACAAAGGCGAAAATCCAGAACAGGTTCAGGCTTCCTGGGAGTTGCGCTTGGCCATCAGCCTCTCACTTTCCCCTCCTCGGACGACCCCTCTTCTTGGGGGGGGGCCCTCAAGTGCAGGCTGCTGCGGTGCAGGGGACTCTCCGCCAGAGTCCTCCTCCCTCCCTGTGGCAGTTGCAGTTTGTTCGGTACCAGATGTTGTTGGCACACAGGGAGGTGTGGACTGGTTGCTGTTCATCTGGCGGAGGCATTGTAAAATGTCCCTGTGCACCGCCGTCATCTCATGTAGTACATCCCACTTGGACTCCACGCGGGTCATGTGGGAGTCCACACGTGACATGTGGGAGTCCACACGTGACATGTGTGACTCCACTTGGGACATGTGGGAGTCCAAGCGGGCATGATGGGCAGCCTGCTGCTGTTTGATGTCTCTGAGGAGCCCCACTACCTGGCTGAGCTCTCCGGTGCTGGACTGGTACGCATCAGCTATGCGTACCAGTTGTGGGTCTTCATGCACACCAGCAACGTCTGCAAGCAGCGACCTCTGTCTCCCACCCCTCCCACCACCCCTGCTGACATGTGCAGTGTGTGCAGTTGCACGCACAGATAACCCTGGTCCACCTTGGGGGTTGGTGGTGGTGGTGGTGTCCATGGCCCCAGGTTGGTCCAGGGTCACTGCGCTGGTGTTGTTCCTTATTCTGTCCATGTCGGCAGGGATGGTATTCGTGGTGACAGTCGTTGGAGGGGTGGGTGCAGGGGGTGCAGCTGGTGGACCTGCTGGTGCTGCAGCTGGTGGTCCTGCTGGTGCAGCATGTTGACTTGCACCGGATGTGCCAGGTTGTTCATCGTCCGAGGAGGACAGAGGCTGTACGACGCCAGTGAGCTCGGCATCCTCTTGAGCCTGGGACTGGGACTCCTCAGCGTCTGCTGCTGTGTCCCTATCATCACCTGTTTTTGGGAGACACAAACAATGTATGTCATGTTTCTGCAGGCATCAGTGGTTGACACACCTGACAGTTGTGACTGTGCCTCGGGGTGCGGGCCTGTACATTGTATTGTCCTAAGTCGTCACAGTCAGGGGTTGATATTGGTGTGGCACATTGTCCTGCATTATTTGGGCATTTCTATGTATTCTCTGGGGTGTGAACATGGTCTGCATTGATTGTGTTTGGTTGACAGCCAGACCTCCTTCCCACCCACCCACCCACCCAGTCAGTTATCCCACCATGGAACGTGCTTGCATTGCAGGGAGTGTAAGTTGTCTCTCAGGATGTCAGTCAGTGGTGTCCTGCTGTTTGTTGGTGCACAGTTGGCAGCAGGGCCTTGTGCTCCCCACAGCAGTAGCCAGTGTCAGCCATCTTGTGAGTCCTTCTCCACTCCCTGTGATGTGAGCATGGTTCAGGGTGGTGTTGATGGGCCAGTTGTGAGGCTGAGCAATGTCTGTGACTACGACTCCCATCATGCTATTGCCTCCACCCCCCTTCCCAGCATGCCCATGCTTCCTTCCTTTTGACTCTGCTTCCCTGTGGGGTGGGCTGGCTGTGCTGACAGGATGGCTGGGAGTGTTGTCCTGGCAGTTGTTTGGCTAAGAGTCCCAAGAGTGTCCCTGTGCTTCACACAACATAAGCCAGGGTGGTGGTGCTTTGTGGGATCTTGTGTTAGGATGGAGGGCATTGCATTCTACCAGGTGGGTACTGTGGAGTTTGTTTTGGGGGGGGTGTGAGGGGAGGTGCTGGTGACTATGGTCAGTGCTGCAAGTCCCCCTTCCCACCCAGCCAGCCAGATATCCCACCATGGAACGTGCTTGCATTGCAGGGAGTGTAAGTTGTCTCTCAGGATGTCAGTCAGTGGTGTCCTGCTGTTTGTTGGTGCACAGTTGGCAGCAGGGCCTTGTGCTCCCCACAGCAGTAGCCAGTGTCAGCCATCTTGTGAGTCCTTCTCCACTCCCTGTGATGTGAGCATGGTTCAGGGTGGTGTTGATGGGCCAGTTGTGAGGCTGAGCAATGTCTGTGACTACGACTCCCATCATGCTATTGCCTCCACCCCCTTCCCAGCATGCCCATGCTTCCTTCCTTTTGACTCTGCTTCCCTGTGGGGTGGGCTGGCTGTGCTGACAGGATGGCTGGGAGTGTTGTCCTGGCAGTTGTTTGGCTAAGAGTCCCAAGAGTGTCCCTGTGCTTCACACAACATAAGCCAGGGTGGTGGTGCTTTGTGGGATCTTGTGTTGGGATGGAGGGCATTGCATTCTACCAGGTGGGTACTGTGGAGTTTGTGTTGGGGGGGGTGTGAGGGGAGGTGCTGGTGACTATGGTCAGTGCTGCAAGTCCCCCTTCCCATCCAGCCAGCCAGATAGCCCACCATGGAACGTGCTTGCATTGCAGGGAGTGTAAGTTGTCTCTCAGGATGTCAGTCAGTGGTGTCCTGCTGTTTGTTGGTGCACAGTTGGCAGCAGGGCCTTGTGCTCCCCCAGCAGTAGCCAGTGTCAGCCATCTTGTGAGTCCTTCTCCACTCCCTGTGATTTGAGCATGGTTCAGGGTGGTGTTGATGGGACAGTTGTGGGGGGGCAATATGTGTCACTGCGACTCCCATGATGCTATTGGCTACACTGACTTGGCCAGCATACACAGAATTCCTTCCTTTGAGTGGTCTTCACTGTGTGTTGGTGTTGTTGTGGTGGCTACATGTGTGGATGTGTGTTAGTTCTATTTGTGCCACTGCCTAGCTGTAGTTGTGGTTGTGTTTGTACATGTGTTGGCACAGTTGGATGTGACTTTTTTGATGGCATGTGTTGTGTTTATCTGACTGACATACACATTTTGGGATGATTCTGTTCTAGTTGCTGTGTAATTGCTATGTGTGCATGGTTTGACTCTCCCCTTGACAGTGATGTGTGTGTTTTGTGGCAGTTTATTGTGTACATTTGTTGTGTACTCACCAGGCTCTGGGATGTTCTCTAGTCCATATACGCTCACTGGCGGAAGGATGGCCCGCACCTTCTCCTCCCAGGGCCTGAGGTATATTGGCTTGGCAGGAGGGCCACTGCCGGTCTGTTGGCTGTTGCTGTAGTCTATCTTCAGCAGGTCCCGTACCCTCCTGCGCACGTCATACCACCTGTTCTGGATGTCCGTCTTTGTGCGCCGACATGATGATTGGGCGTTCACCCTGTTGATGATCCTCTCCCACATCTTGGTTTTCTGCGACATGGGGGTCTGTTGGACCAGAGTGCCAAACAGCTGTGGCTCCACCCTGAGGATCTCGTCTACCAGGACTTCCAATTCACAATCTAGGAACTTGGGATTCTTCTTGGGGGGCATGGTGATGGGTGGTGATGGTGAGTGATGTGTGTGTTGGTGTGCAGGTGAGGGTGTGTGAGTGTGTGTTTTGCTGGGTGTATGTGAGGTAGGTATTTGTTGGTGTGCTGATGGTGTGTGGCTTGTGTGAGGGATGAGCTGTGGGTGTGTGGTTGCTTTCTCTTGGGTGCTGGCAGTGAAATGGCATTTGCAAAGGCTCATGGTAGTGATTTGTGTCCTTTATATAGGTGGAGTTGTGGGTGTGTCTTTGTTCTCTGTCCCCACCCCCCCAGTATTTATTGGCTTGGTAATTGCTTGTTTGGCCTTTTTTTGGTTGATTTTTCCTTTGTGCTGTTTGTGTATGTTGGAAACGTTCTTGTGACCGAGTCGGACCCTGCATTGGTCTCGTACGGTGTTTTCCGTTTCGTTCACGCTGTGTTTGTGCAGTTTTGTATGCTGCGTACGCGTCGGTCGCGGTGTATTGTGTTGCTTCGGCTCGGTTTTGTATGCGTGTCGGTCGTACGGCTTGTCCTCCGTCCGACTCGGTCGTGTTTTCGCGCCTTGCATCGTACTTTGCGGGTTGGAGTTGGCGGGTACGATTCGGTCGGATTTGTTCCGGGTGCGTGTCGGTCGGTTGGATTCGCGTGTTTTTCCGGCCGGATTGCTATTTTCCGAGCGGCTCGGTCGGTCGGCTTGGTTTCCTGACGTGTCGGTCGGATTTATCGCGGCTTGCATCGTACTTGGCGTGTCGGGCGCCACTGGTACGTGTCGGTCGGTATTTTTTCCGGATCCGAGTCGGTCGGTGCTTTTTCCGGCCCGAATCGGAATCGACCCCATAGTGTTTTACAGCTTAACAGGTGAGCGACATAATTCAAACAAGGCTTCCTGCAATTAGAAACAGTTCCAGCTTCTAAAAGCACAATAATAGTACAATTTTTAAATGTTACCTTTGTACAGTGATATACAGCAATCAATCTGTGAGGAAAGCAGGTGTCTCACAGCAGAAGCATGGGTCAAGATGTCACAGAACACAACATATTTTTTCTCATCATGGGCACTATCGTGCTTTTTGTGTTTTTCATTTATCTTTCACAGCTCAGCAGTTCTTGTGATAGGGGAGACTATCTCCACTCAGCTGATCTCTACTTCAGGTAACTCCAGAATAACGAGAGGATGCATTGGCCAAATATCTGGAGTCACTTCAGCATTGTTGAGGGGGGTCACTGAGGAGGATCATCCACTTGATGTTTCTTAATGTGCTCAATTGGCACTTTCCTGTTCTACTAAGCATCAGGCAATGGTGGCTGGATTATGGTGCAAGTGACTTCGATCACAAAATCTGGAACAGGTGGTCTGTATGATGTTCCGAAAGGTAATTTCTCAGGGATCCTTTCTGGACTAATTCTCCCAGTTGTGGAAGCCATCCATCAGCAGTTTTACCTGGATTGTTCATGAGTTTTCCTCTCAAAACTTGAAGATGCTGCAACAGATTTATTCATGAGTTTGGTGAATCAATGCGCCCCTCTACTGAGCAGTAAATCAGGTAAATTCATTGGTATGCCCAAAAACATTTGTATGGAGTGTGACTATCTGGAAAAGTCCTTAGCAAATTACTGAGTGCGCGCTGAGCTTGATATAGGTTGTGGCACCATGACAATTCTTTTTCCAGCACCCCCACAGTCGAAGCTTGTTTTTCCATAGCCTTGTCTTGCTCGACCATGCTGTTCAAATCTGCATAGAATGGATGTGTGAATAGCAGGTGTACTCTCAGAGCAGAGCTAGCATCAGCAAGCACCTTAACGACAAACACCAGTCTATGGTTTGAATGAAAGGTATGCATCATTCTCACCACTACGAGGCACTACAAGTCTTTTATGACCATGCGAGCAGTGGCAGTCTTTTGTGACTGTGCCCACAGGAATCTAGAGCATGAACCGACCACAACCAAGATATAATTATAATGGTTGGCAATTGACAACAGACTAGTATAATTGAGGTAGACAACATCAAAAGATCTACAAGGATCTACAAGGAGTAGGAGTCCTACTCACACCCTGTTTGATTTCTATTCAAAGCTAGAGCTTGTCTCAAATCCCACTCACATGTATATTTGCCCCTGAGATCTTCACACTCTAAGGGGAAATTACCTACTCCCCACAAGATTTGTTCCTAAAAAATGAGACCAATCAGCTAGGATGATATCATAGGCATTGAACAAATGTGACCAGAAAACTACTTTTACAGTACATGATATGTAATTCTCAAGTTATATTTCTACGTTATAAATTCTATCGGGAGAGTGTGTGTCCAACCATTGTTTCTATTTGAATGTATTCATCAGTAGCAGTAATGACTAGATGCTCCTTGAGTGTCTTGCAAATTATTTTTACTTCAGTTGTGGTGTTAAGAAGCACTGCTGCTCAAGTCCCATTTCCCAGAAGGCCTCTCATTCTGTAAGATGTGTTTCTTTTTTGTAAGTGGTCAAGCATGCCCCTTTCTTCTTTTTATAATGAACTTTTGAATTCAAACCTTTCTTCTCCTCCTTCACACTGGGCTGAGACTGCCCTATTTGAGCTTTCTGGCTTGCCAACTCATCTTCTCTATGGTACTAAGTTTGACCACACCTATCATCTGTAAGGTTTTTCAGTTTTTGGCTACTATTCCCACAGTCAATGGCGGGCATTATTCTAATACCAGAATGGATTATTTTAATTTTATCACAGTCCCTCAAATTTTAACTGACCCACTCCGGACTCCTGCTTTTGTAGAGATCCAGTCATGTTTTCTTTTTAGCATTCTGTTTTTTCCATCAGAAGGAGTTTTTTCTCTCTGTGCTCCCTCTACTTCTGTCCTAGGGCCTAATTATGAGTTTGGCAGTGTGGGAGCGGGTGCCACGCCACTGCCCGCCCCGCTCCCACACTGCGAAACTCCACAGCCTGCCGGATTGCAAATTGTAATCTGGGCGGGTGGTCCTGCGGCGGCTGGCCCACGGCACTGCCTTTCAAAGGCTCATAGGAGAACCTTAGAAAGGCAGCGCTGTAAGACCGCCACAGCGTGTTCCAGCACTGCATGGACTGTAAAGTCCATGGCGTGCAGGAACTGGGGGTGCAGAAAGACAGAGGGGCACACCATGTGCCCCCCTGCATGCACCCCATGCACCAAGGCACCAGGCACCCTTTTCATAGCGGGCTCACCACCATGAAAAGAAGGGCAGTGAGAAAACTTATAATATGCTTGGAGGTGTAGGTGCACTGCCATCATACTGTGGCCTCAGACCGCTGCAAGATCGCTAGGGATGGCGGATCCCTGGCAGTAGCAGTGGTCCTATAGCGGTCTGGCTGCACCCTCACCGTGGGTTTGGCGGTCCATCGGACTGCCAAACTCATAATCAGGCCCGTAGTCTTAAGTTGCAATTTTCAAGCTTGCGTGCCTGAAGAGTCTTGATCTAAAGCGATAGATATTCCAAAATGATTTTAGGCGACTCCAGTTCCCGCTCAGGCAGCAATACAGTGTCAATATATTGATGTTATACCTAGCATCCTTGGAGTGGTTTTCCCTCTAATATTTTGCCTTTAGATCTCCTGTTTTTGCTGAGTTCATTTTGTTGGTCTTAACTGCTTGTGCTCCCTACTTAAGACATGTTTGGCTTATACCCAATTGGCATATTTAATTTACTTTAAAGTCCCTAGCAAAGTGGCACTTTCAGTGCCCAGGGCTGGTAAATTAAATGCTACTAGTGCGCCTGTAGCACTGATTGGCCCACCCACTTAAGTAACACTTTGTACACACACAGGCTGCAATGGCAGGCCCCAGATGTCTAGTATCAAACTGCCATTTTGACCTGGCAGAGTAAACCTATTGCCAGGCCCAAACCTTCTTTTTCAATACATATTGGTCACTCTTAGGGCTGCATACTCCCTGTAGTTAGTCTGGAGCCAGGGTCAGGAAGGCAGGGCACCACCTGTGCACTTCAAAGGCATGCCTCTAGAAACTTCTGCCCACTTCAAAGGCACAACTGGGTCTAAATACTGGACCTCAAACACTAACTCTTCAGTACACTTCTGGACCTGTGGATACTCTGCCAGGAAGATGGACTGCTGTGCTTCTAAAAGGACTGCCACTCTGCTGGACTGCTGCTCTGAAGAACTTCTGCCCTGCTGTGCTGACCAGCTGCCTGCTTTCTTCTTGCGTGGGTGAGAAGGACTCAACCTGCGTCTCTTGAGCACAGAACCCAGAGTGACTCCAAGGGCTAGTTGGCTGCACTCCTGATCTGAATCCTCAGGGACACAGGCTCCCAACAACCTTGCACCTGGACTCCGTGAGTCTACCCTTCCAAGTGGTGCCATCCCAGTCCTGGACCCTTGAGAGTGGCATAAGGTCCTCTGCCAGCCTCTGTGGATCCAGCGGAACCGATGCATCTCCTCTGGTGCACGGCGCAAACCTGATCAGAACCGACGCATCGCCACTCTGCTTGGATTGAGCCCATCGCAAATACCCACATTACGTTGCAACCAATTGGAACCGCAGCTGCGCGACCCATCCTTGGCACTGGGCCTCTCATCCCTCATTGACGGCAGCCTTTGACGATGACGCCAGACTGTGCATTGCAAGCCTTGTCTACAGAATCTTCAATGAGGACACAGACCTTTCCATAGCAGCCTTGCTGCATTTCGGAACTGATGCATCTCTTCGGCTGCGCTACGCATCTCTGACACAGTTCCTCGCAATGCTCTGCAAACCAGGATTTAAGGTACTTTGTTCAGTGGGCTTAACTTGGTCCCTGTAGCAGGCCCACGCTCCATCGTAATCAGCCTGAACTTGTGACTTGGTTCGGCGCGACCAGATGTCTATAGTTAGCACTTTGTGTTTTTTGGCGCTATTTTCACTAAAATCTTCTGGTCTGGAACTAATAACTAGGTACTGAATGCTGCATGTGAGGAGAGAGTGAGTTACATTTTCCAGGTTTATAGGCTTAGAATGAGAATACATCTTTTGGAATACATTTTTCACGTGAAAGGGCAGAATCGCCAAATTTGAGCTATCAGAGGACATAAAAGGCTAATGGGATGGGCCTGCTATAGCATACAGATTATAGTACCAGTGACTATATTGAAAACCCAGAAAAACTCCACAATGGATAGGTTAGTCTATTGGGGTATTCGGACAAAATATTGGGAAAAAAAAATATCGAGATGCATAAATATCGAGTTGGAAATATCGTGACGCACAAATATCGTGTGCAAAAAGTATCGTTGACAAGAATATTTAAAGTAAGTAATATCAATGATAATATCTATGTTTTTAATATCGTAATATAGTTTTAAAAATTATTTTGATGTATTTTAGTATATGTTTCAACTGTATATGTTATAAATTGTTTATATAATTATTGTTAATGCTTTTTAATATAGTATGTATATTTTTAGTTAATAGTTTATCTTTTTTAGTGCAGTAGCTGGTTGTGGGGTTTATAGGGGTACAGGGTGGGAAGTAAATTATAATTATTTTTATAAATAATATGAATTATTTAATTGATAATTAATTATGTTAATTGTGTAATCAATCTATTTAATTAACTTAAGATTTAGGTGCGGGTTGTGATGTTTGTTGGGGTATAGGGTGGTTAGTAATTTAATTATAATTATAATAAATGTTTAATTATTTTTTATTTAATTGATAACTAATTTTGTAAATAACGTAATTTTTATTTATATATTTGGTGTGGGTTGTGGGCTTGTAGGGGGAAGTGTGTGAAGGAAATTAATTATAATTAATAATCAATGCTAATTGCTAATTATTACGTATTTAATTGATAATTATGTAAATTGTGTAATTAAGATATTTTTAAAGTTATATGTCAAGTACGGGTTGTTTGGTTTGTAGGGGTAAAGGGTGGGAAGTTAATTAAATAAAATTAATTTATTATTAGTTTATTATTGTTAATTGTTTAATGGACAACTAATTATGTTAGTTATGTAATTCAGATATTTTTTAATTTTATATATTAGGTGTGGGTTGCTGGGTTTGTAGGGATAAAGGGTGGGAAGTTAATAAAATATAATTGTTTTATTATTAGTTAATTGCTGGTAATTTTTAATTGATAATTATGTAAAATGTGTAATTATTATAATGTTTACATTTTAGTTTTGTGGTGTTTAGTTTGTAGAGGTATAGGGTACGAAGGTATTTAAGTAATAGTACATGTAAAAATAGTTATTCATTCATTAAAAGGTGTGTTATTTATTATTATATGTGTTAATTGTGTTAAACATTTTAATTGTAAATAACATTATATTTGGTCGTTATGATGTGAGAACATAGTGTGGTATTTTAATTATATTAATATTTTTGTTTTAATTTAGAATATCTTTTTAAATTGTAATGACTATTTTTAATATATATATATATATATATTAATATTTAAATATGTATTTTTCTTGATACTTATTATAGTTGTTAAAATATTTCATTTGTTTGAAGTGAACCACTCTCTCTCTTTCTACTGTTGCACAGACTGGAGTGGGAACAGTAAATTTTACCCTCCTGAGTCCAATGCTTTCCCTACTGTTGCACAGACTGGAGTGAGAATAGTAAATTTTACCACTCCTGAGTCCAATGCTCTCCCTACTGTTGCACAGACTGGAGGGAGAATAGTACATTTTACCCCTCCTGAGTCCAACGCTCTCCCTACTGTTGCATAGATTGAAGTGAGAATAGAATATGTATTATTCCTACAATTTTATACTTTTGTTTATATTGTTTAAATCTATATTATTATGATGTTTATGTGTATTTAACATTGTGTTATTTTTATTTAGTAATGTTTGTAATATATGTATAGTAAAATGTAATTTTTTCTTTTTATTGTTTTATATATATGTAATTAAATTGTTTTTTAAAACTATTTTTCTCAGTTGATTTGTTATTTATTTTTGTATATAATTAAAAACTTTACAAAAAATGAGTAAATTATAATATAAATTAAAATGATTATTTTCAGTTTTCAATTATATGGGCCCGATTACGATCTCGGTGGTAAGGACTCCGACCTAAGGTCGGCGGCCTTACGGCCGTGATTGTCGGTTTCAATTCCGACTGGCTGTATTGTAATCAGCCGGTCGGAATTGAAACCAACAATCTCTGATGGCTTCCGACAGGGTCCAGGAGCCCGTCCGCCAGTCGTAGACCGGTCCATAATCCAAATGGAAGGTGTTTCCGCCTTCTGGGTTACGATGCACGGTTTCTGGCAGGGTTTCCATACCGGCCTTTCCGACATGGAAACCTTGTTGAAAAGAGTGTTTGGCTGCCCCTAGCAGGGCCCCCTTTTGTTTTTGGCCTCCGGTTGGGGGCCGAGGCAGCGCCATAGGTGCCCCCTTTTTGATCCCTGCACCTTGTGGCAGGCACCTTGAAGTGCCTTCCACGGGGTGCAGGGATGAACACAGACTCCCATTCCTCTATTGGAGCTTGTGTTGCGGCCGGGTTGTGGCCGTAACAGGAGCTCCCATAGAAGAATGGGAGTATGCGACCGCACAATGTGCGTTCGCATTGTGATTAGGTGGTCGGGATCGCCTACCGGAGGTCGGTCGGTCCCGTTTCTGCGACACTGCATCCTCCCAACATCGAAATAAGCCCCTATATATTTAAATAAACATACACACATACATATGTGTTTTTTTTTAAATAGGTATAACATTTATATAGATTTTTAAAATTATTTAACTATATTTAATTTACATTATATTACTGTAAAATATTGATATATTAAGGGGCCGATTCCGATTCGGGCCGGAATTCTCTCCGACCGAGCCGGACCCGGAGTGAATTCCGACCGAATTGGACCCTAGCAGTCCGACCGAACGAGTACGATGCGTTCGCATGCCATCGGACTCGATTCGGTCGGACTCCCATTGAAGTCAATGGGAGCCTGGCGTACGACGCGTACGCGGGCTTCCATTGACTCAATGGGTGCGAGGCGGTCAAGGGCGCCCCCTACAGCGTGTACGCGTCCATGCGCATCGCGGCGTACATGCACAGGTAGGGGGGACCCATGGGTCCCCCCTGTGTGCGACTCGCGCGCCTACGCGTACAGGGGGGTCCGACACGGACCTTCAAAGTCCGGCTCCGACAGCTTTTTCGAGCCGGACGGCGCGAGTCGATCGGAGTGGTCGCGGCGCGCATCGTACTTACCCGGCTGGGAAACGTCTCCATAGCGCCGTGCGAGTCGTGTCCATGCGAGTCGGTCGGAGCGTGTTGAAGCCGCGTTCGAGTCGGTCGGAGATTTTGCGGGTGCCTGCATCGTACTCGCTCGGCCGGACCCGCGTACGATTCGGTCGGGAAACAGGGCTCCGAATCGGATCCGGTAAATCCGAATCCGATTCAGAGCACTACCGGCCGAGATCGGAATCGGCCCCTTAATGTTTACTATTTTTAATTATATATATGTTAAAAAACGATATTAGTGTACGATATATTTTTTCCCATATTATTTTTTATTTACGTAATAAGTATAGGAAAACTATATTTTTATTGCTCTATTTTTGACACAATATTTATATACTACGATATTTGTCAGTGAACCCTCTATCGGAGCTAGGTCTTGCAAAAACAGCCATAGATGTATCCATATCCTTTAGACTGAGGGTCTGTATATACAAACGTATAAGCCCTCAAACTTCTAAAGGAGACAATATTGAAAGAAGTTGGAACTTTCAAATGGAAATTGAGTTTTAAGGATTCAAGATGTGCCTGGGTGTTCCAAAGCCTGGTTAGCCTTGGAAGTTTGCGAACATCCACAAACAAGTACATTTGTAGGCATTCACAAAATTCTCACTTTGCCATTTCCAGCCTAGCCCGAGTCATATTTTTACTCCAGCTAACAGCTGGCATAAACCTCTTACCAGCGTAGAAAGGTGAATAGATCACCCCACGTTTTGTAGGGATGTAGGGGAATGGATGTCCCCATGGGGAAGAGTATGTTCCCAGTGAAGAAAAGAGAAATAAAAACAAATGTGAATTTACTCAGGAGATTCAATTTTTCTGCCACAGAAATTGCAGTACAACTAGACTTGTATCCTGAATGGACAATCAGGTGATTTTCCATGGAATTCCCTTGGAAACTTGCACCAGGCAAAGCTTTCTATGCAGATTCCAATTGCGTTTTTGTGAGCGCCTTAAAGCAGTAAAACTACACTCAGACGCAGGCTTAAGATTCCGAATGTAGTTTTACCACTTTGTTTGTGAATCGGGCCACATATCCCCTGTATCTTCTTGGGGGAAGGGATTGTGGCTTGAAGTGTATCAAGTAGGACATGTTGCACAGAGGCTCCTGGCTGACAGACTGCCAAATATTGGTGCCATCCTGACCTCCTCCCCGTTATTAAGAACACGTTAATGCAAGAGACAATGAAGGCAGCCACACTGGATGACACTGAGCTTCATCGGGCCTAAGTGGCGGCACGCTAAGCTCGGTTCAGAAGATGGAATCTGATGAACCACTCTGAAATTAACGACTGCGATTCATTCGATGGAGACAAACATGATTTCAGAATTTGAAACATTCCACCAGAGAACAATCCTGGTCACATCAGAGGCCTGTAGTAGAGGTGTTAAGTGGAATAACAGAAAGACTGACACCAGAACATAGCTTCAACTCAATAGTCAAACAGGACAGGCTCTGGTGAGGCCCAGTCTTTACAGTTGGAAAGTCAGTTACTTGTGCTTACCCTAGAACTGTGGAGGACCTGATCTAGTACTGCAACACTAACCAGTGGTAATGCTAAGTGGTAATTACCGAATTGTAAGGGGGTTGGGATGGAATTGATATTATCCTTGTTAAGTAGAAGTGGTGAGGCGGCTGGTCCGAAGATTTTAACTAACCAAGAAACCCCCTGCTCTCGTTCCTTTAGCATTATGTGTGCTGTGGGTACTTTAGGTTTCAATATTTTACAGTTCTTGGGCAGAAGGCTCCTCCCTGGATTGGGCAGGCTTAGCGAGTTCCCATGGTGGGATAGGTAAAAGCCAACATGGGTAGCATTGAATAGTGGGAACAAGCTTTCCAAAATGGCTTCAATGGGACCCTGAGAGCAGGTACACCAACTGGACCTAAATATCACAAACATGTGATTATGCCTTGGCCTAAGAGGCCCAATAAAATAAAGGTCAAATATCTTAAACTGCTGAATGATTACTGTAAGAAATTGTAACTCAAGGCAGGGAGTAGGAGCTGATTATAAGGTCCACCACCCACGCTCTTAAATTTTCAAAGTTACGCAAAAGGGGGATGCTGTTTCTCCAGGAAAGATAGAAGAAGGGAGAGAGGATGTGAAGCTGTTGGTTGGGACTGGGGAGCTGACCGACTGGATCCAAGGATCCGAGTGATCAGAAGTGATTGACCTCACACACCCAGGCGGGTGTCATGCTTCATCACTGGGCTGCTCCTTGTTGGGCCGGCGTTGCAATGCCCAACGGGCCCCTTGTGGGGGCTCTTTATTGGAGATCTTCTGATTTTTGCCATAATTATGAGTACAAGTGAGGATGTAAGTGTAAGGTGGTGTAGTAAGTGATTTAAAATATTCTAAGGGGTACCGGGAGCTGCTTTATTAAGGTGGTCCACTTGACAGGAGTAAAAACACAGGAGCTGTCACAGGAGCCAATATACCTAGACAGCTTTAAGGTAAGTGACATAGGGTCAAAATGTTTCATGTCTTGTGGCCCAACAGGATATTAGGTATTTCTTGAGGACCAGGTTGTTGACACCTACCCAACACTTTATTGTGAGAGAAGGTGTGTGAACTGAATGTGCCCAATCAAAATGTGTTAACTGTACCTGCTAAGGTACAGGACAATGACGTTTCAACCTGTAAAGGAGAAGAAAAAAGAGACAGCTATTCAGGGGTGTCACCAATGGCTTGATGGGTGGACATAGTATATAGTTCATATAGTATACCTTCATATTAAAAACATGCTGAGTGCGCAATGTCGCCCCATAGTGAAATGTGCACACTAAAAAACACACAAAACAGGCAAGTGGCCACACGTGAAGAGCACAACATGACATTAAACACAACACCAAACATATTGCTGAGGTGAGGTAGCGTATCTTAATAGTACGGAATAGGGATCTTACCCTATTAGAGTAGTAACAATGCCCCTGAGGTAGGGTAGAGAACCACGCTTTGCTGCATAGAGAGACTGATAAAAAATGCGGATACCAGTTAGGAGGTAATTGGAGGACACAATTAAGGGTACATTCATGGAATCGGATTCATAGTACTCACGTACTGCCGGCCTAGAGGTAGAGAATGAGGCCTGGGTGGGTATTTAAATGTATCGGGAAGTGGTTCCCCGTGTGTACTCAAGATTGGTCACAGATGCGGTGGGCCAGAAATGGCTAGACCGGCCCTTGTAACAAATGCAGTAATGCGGCAGCCATGATGGAATGTGTCCCATAGTCATGGAGATCTATCTTGCCCTAGCGATGGATTGGCTCCTGAATGAGGTGCGTGCTCGCAGGACGGAGCTCCCTGAGGTGCAGGGCCTCCAACATGTTATGGGCATTACCTGGTATGTGCTCTGGGTAAAGCAATCGGATAGCGCATGCGCACCTGTCGCACCTGGGGCTGAGATGTGAAGGGCGCCATCTTGAGTGGGGGGGAAGACACCCCTTTACGGACACAAAAAAGGTGTTAATGATGTGTAAGAAATCATTCTATTACATTTGTAATAAAAAAGGAAGTAATAAAGGCTAATGGTACTCGAGTCAGTGTCACTCTTGGTCATAGAATGAACATCCCTAAGAAGGTAAAATATATATGGGGTGTTGCAAAAAGACAGGATTTCTTAAAGACCCCACATAGAGGGTCTTGTGTCTCTCCCTTCTTCCATCTTTCCTGGAGGATCAGCATCCCCTTTTGTGTTACTGTAAGAAATTGCCACTTTTTGCATGATGACCCTCATTTGTTTGGACAGATGCTGCTGGTTTTTAGACTCTATGCACTGGGACTATTCCAACCAGGCCTCAGTGCATGTGCTCTGACCCTAAAACATTTCAAAATTGGTTATACTCCTAATTGACACATTTAACCTACCTATAAGTCCCTAGCATTTGGTGCAAAATATACCCAGGCCCTGTATGTTAAACATTACTAGTGGACTGCAGCACTTATTGTGCCACCACCATGAGACAATGCAAAACATGACAGCAGGCCTGCCACCAGTAACTTGACTGTGCAGGTTTAAACTACCAATTTGACCTGTCAAAATAACTCCTTTTGACAGGCCTAAACCATCCTTTTTAAATATGAATGTCACCCCTAATTAGGCCTAAAATTCCCATAAGGCAGAGTGCATGATGGTTAAAAGTAGGAAATGTAAAAGTTTAATGTTAAACATGTCCTTACAATGACAATGCCCTAAAAGCAGTTTTCACTGTAGCAGGGTAACCTGTTCCAGAGGGAGAATTGGGAGTTAATATTAAGATTAAATATTGAGAGGTGCCTAAAATACACCTGCAAAAGACGTAGGCCCCGATTCCGATGTCGGACAGACCGGAGTCAGTCCGACATCGGTTTGGAACTGGAACCGAGCAACCTCCTGTCGTCGGTTCCAGTCCAGGAAGTAGGATGCGACCGAACCTTGTTCGGTCGCAATCCTATTCTTTACAATGGGAGCATGAATTCCGAATGGAATGCATGCTCTCATTGCAAAGAGCAGAGATGCAGTTCATCCCTGCACCCCATGGCAGGGATCAACCGGGGGGCACCATTCGGCAGCCTTGCACCCATGGGGGCCCTGCTGGGGGCCCCCAAAGACAGATTCCCAATGCCTTCCTGTGTCGGAAAGGCCAGCACAGAAATGCAGTGGGAAGCTGCCTTCGTAATCCCTCGGCCGGAAAGAGCCAGCCGAGGGATTACTGCAGGCTTTCCGAAAGGCGGACGGGCTCTCTGAGCCCGTCGGAGGCCATTCGGAAAACCGATTCGGATTCCCTTCTGACCGGGCAATTCCAGGCATATCCGAAAGGGCTATTCCGATGCGGTCCCAACAGCATCGGAATCGGGCCCATAATGTACAAGCATATCTTAGGGGGAGAAGATGAACCTCATGAAGGAGGACAGAGGAAGGCTGAAACAATGTGGACAGGGCAGTTATTTTACATAGACTACTCAGCATTCACTAGTGGAGCAATGATCTTAGTCAGGCTAGGATAACTTTCATGCCAATAGAGACTTAGGTTGCTGTTGATGGGAGAAAAGCCCTGGTTAGGGGCAGACTGGAAGGAGAAGAACATCTTTTGGTTAGAAATAATGCCCCGAACACTGACCATGTTAACTGTCTTGCTAAACTATCCGAACACCTTGCCGTCTTTGCAGGCCTAATGGCAATAATGGGAGAGGACATTCACTGTATACGGGATGTTGCCCTCAATAGATCACACTCCTCTTTTCTACCTCCAGAGTGTTTAAAATGGCAAGGCAATGAAAGAATGGGTCACGGGTTGGGACCTACCAGAGTCCTGGAAAGTACTCCACTCCCATGTCAGAGAATACCTCATTCTGCTCTGGATACACAACTTGCACTGCCAATTAAACAGGATATATTGATCCAAACCCCTTCACATCAATATAACCAGGATGGAATATATTTGTAGGACAAGATCTGATCATAGCCTTTCAATGTTAATCATGAAATTGGAACCTCCAGGCTTCGGCACTAGAAGACTCAATGTTTAGCCATTAGGGGGAATTCAACAGTAGTTCTCAGATAACGATGGCACCACCACTAATTCAGTAGGATGCATTAAAGTGGTCAATAGAGGGCACAGCATCAAAACAATTTATGGAAGCACATAGGCATAGAACAGAAATTGGGGCCCTTGAAACATAGTTGCGAAATCTCAAAAACGTACTATCTCCAACTGCTGAGGAGAAGACCGCACTGGAGAGGGTCTGATAGAAAATGCCAACTATACCTAGATCACAGTGTTTGGTTGGCCAAAAGCACCCAGAAGGTGACAAAGCAGACAAAATTCTGACCTGGATAATCAGAAAGGCAGACTGGGTTCCCCATCATGAAAATTGAAGATGGAGAGGGATAAATCGTGTACTCTTAAAAAGGGATCTTCGATATATGCTGACTGCTTGGAAGCTTCAGACATACATCTAGATTTCTTTATGAAAAGAATAATCCTGCCCACATTGTAGCTATACCAAATAGAAAAGCTGAGTCCCCAGTGGTCGTTTCAGATATTAAGAAAAGCAACAAGAAGATGGAAGGAATGCATGAATTAATAGCCACTGGTGATCGCTCTGGGCTGCATTCTAGAACATTGTATTTTGCCCACTGCACCATTCTTGAGACCTGCCTTATGCAAATCAGTCTTGGTCCTGCTCCAACAGGAACAGTCCCGCTCAAACTGTCAGGCAAGGTTGTCTCAAGATGGGAATACAAACATTCCCAGACTGGTTTCGACCTACTTAGGTCTCATCAGTGAGGTATAGCTTGAGTCCTATCACCCAATGTGCATGCCATCCATGTCTGGCATACCCATCACACTTAAGGTGTCTACTACAAAAACAATAAGGTGATGGAAAGAATGCTTAAATTAATTTTAGCCACTGGTGATCACTCTGACCGCATTCCGGGCCATTGTTTTTCTCCCGCTGTGCCATTCTAGACAAAGACCCACTGCATGCAAATCAGTTTTTGTCCTCCTCTAATAGTGAGAAAACCTAAGAGGAACAGGTATGCTCAGATGAGGGTCCCGTGAACAATGTGCCACTGGAACCTATCTATACCCAACTGATGACCTCTAATAGGGGAGAAGCAGGTCTTGAGTTGCTTGTGGTCAGGTTCAGAAAGGACATGGCCTGGCAGTTTGGACTGGACTTTTCAGATCGAAGCAGGGTTGAGAATGATTTGCATAAGGCTGGGTCCAAACTGAGGTGGCATGGTGCAAAATAACAACAAACTGGGATGCTGCCTGAGTAAGTACCAGTGGCTGAGATTAATTTAAGCATTCCATTCATCACTATTTTGTATATTTCAGTGTGACTCCCTAAATGGGATAGGCATGCCAAGATATGGGTCCCATGCACACTGTGTCACAGGAACCAATCTGTGCTTGACTGATGATCCCCTAATAACAGCAAAACTGGTCTTGGTTTACTTGTGTTCTGGTTCAGTTAGGCAGTGGCAGTTCGGGCTGGACTGTTCTGATTGGAGCAGGTTCAAAACTAATTTGAATATTGCTGTTTCCAAACTGATGTGGCATGGTGTGCGAAATAAGGATGGATTGTGTTGTGGTCCCGGTTAATTGCCAGTGGCTGGGAATAATTCAAGCATTCCATCCATTACTTTTTTGTATAGCTCAGCAAGGCATTAGGAAAGCAATATCAGAACTAGTGAGAGGCAAGGTTCTGGCAGCTGATGAGATACCTGTCCAGTCTTATAGTATGTATGTTGATATATTGACATCCCATTTACTGACAGCAGAGAAAGAAAGAGGGATAGCCTGGTAAAAATCCTCAGAGAGAGCACCTATCAGACAATTAGTGATGCTTGATATTGATGATAACATCCTCATGGAAGTGATGCCAAAAAGACTAATGCCAGTTCTTCTGACCTTGATAGAATCCGACCACAGCTGCTTTTTCCTAAGCTGAAATACTTCATCTAATAATAGACTGTTCCATGTCCCGGAACTAACTCCAATAACAATGGTTAATCCAGTAGTGATTTCAGCAAACATAGAGAAAGCATTCAATACAGTCAGATGGAAACGCATACACATCACATGAGTTTTGGGGAAGAAATATTGAAAAGGGTACTTATATTATATTCCAGACCAATGGCCGGGATTTAGCATTGCTGGAGGCACCCACCAGAGATGCACCCTTTCACCGTTGATCTTTACCTTGGCCATGGAACCTCCGTACACCAATGAAGTTCTGCTCTATGTGAAGGATTTCTGGGAAGATCTATGCCTTACAATGGAACACTGAATCACTTTGCGAACTTTGAGACTGATGACAAACTGGCATTGGCATTAATCTTGCATCTTTTATCTGGGCTGTGATCAAACGGAGCAGGAAAGTGAATTGGCGCACAAACAAGTTGCATGGGAAGGACAGACATTTTTGTACCAGGGAGTCGAGATCTACTACAATGAGAAAGATGCACTACACTGTAACATTGTAAAAACACAACCCTCAGAGGTACCGTCAGGTTCTGGAATAAGTGCCACTCTCCCTAATAGGGAGGGTGACAGTAGCAACAAGCATTGGCATAGCCAATAGGTCTCGCCTTTGGGACCTTATAAGTGTTTAGCCATGCAGCACAATTTCCTGGGTGTTGTGCAGCCAGGAATTGAAGAGCTATACAACTGCTACACACTAGTTCAAGTAGTCTGATTTAGAAATATATTCTTGCATTAGTAAACATTTATGGACACATTGTAAGGCACTTTAAAGCACAAGTTGGGAGGCTGAAGGAAAACACCGAGGGAACGCGGAATGTTGCCCTCAGATGGTTTCTGCGAGTTAGATATTCTGACCAATGTTGCAGCTTTTCTCGGTACACGGTGTTCACAGGAAGCAATTGTTTCAAAGCTGATAATGTGCTTTTGTTCTAATAGGCTGATTGCCTGCGGCTTATATCATCTGTAGTGCGCCACATCCAGCAAGGCTACTACCTCTAAACGAAGTGACCATCATGGAATGGTATGACCCATAATATTAAGGTGAGGGCAGAACCACTGTGTGCCTGCACCACAATACTACTTACTAGCCTGTGTGCTTTCTACACGCACAGACCAGGCAGCAGGGGAGTCGGCGGTATGGGGAAGGAGAGGTTGCCTGGCGGTCATGTGGCAGGTCGTGGAACAGAGTGCAGTGTGGTCTTCCCCTCAAGCATAAGTTAGCCTGTAACTCTGATCCTCATGTAAAGCGCTCTGATACCTCCGGGTCTAGCCAGCGCTATATAAAACTCAAATAAATAAATAAATAAATAAGTTTCCTCAGTGGACTTACGAGCGACACCGAATGCAACTCTCCCACCGTGCTGTAAAACCTGTTCCAATGCCAGGCTCCCAGGTGCACGTGCGGCTGCGCGCGCTCTGTGGCAGCAGGAATGCTGCTGAGGTAGCGGGCGGAGTGCAGCTGGTTGCGAAGTCTGACGCCCGAGGCCGCCCCCTCGACCTAAAAATGAAAGATTACGGAAGCATGCTGGATCTGCCAGGGTTTAGCTAATCAGCAGCAGTACTTTTAAGATTAATAAAACATAGCGTGGCGTGCACGCGGAGGCCGGCTGGCTCGCGGCGGTGCGTCGAGGTTTCGCTAAAGGTTACATCCATACGTTATTTGCCTGTCTGCAGCCTCCATATGCAGCACATGGATAGGGTGTGCATGGGCATCTGTCTGCAGACTCCCACTCACAAGGCTTAAGGTTTGCCTCAAACAATCACTGCTTTGCAGTGAAAAGTAGTTGGAAAAATGTGTGTGTGACAAACTGCGGGAGCTGGTTTTTGCTCCGCCGCCTCCCAGCACATTCAATAGCTGTGTAGGTGAGGCACAAAGGGGGTGCATGCGGGGGTTCAGGACCAGCAGAGATGGGACACACCTGGCCCCTCTCTAGAGACCCAAGTGGTGCAGAAGCAAAAACGAAGTCATGCGATCTAATGCAAACAAGAAAAAATTGGCCCCGCTCTCCTGTAGTGGGTTAGTAAAAGACAACCATAGTTAAGATGCAACATCCTCCAACCCCCAAACACTGGGACCTGGTGCAACTGCCCCTGCACCAGAGGCGCAACTAGAGGCAAATTTCGGGGGGGGGGGCTAATTCTTCCAGCAGTAGGAAGTGTGGAGATGCAGGGGCTCTAAGAAGGGGTGAAAAAACGACAAAGCCTCATTAACATGCAAATGGTCTTTCAAAGACCTGTGAAGTACTCGGGTGCGGCTGTGTGTGTGCCCGGGAGTCTCAGCCCGGGCTGCCACACACGACGGGGGGGGGGGGCTGAAGCCCTTTGAGCCCAATGGGCGTTGCGCGCCTGCCCTGCACTGATAGCTATGTGCAGCAATTCAGCCTCAGAACAAATGCCACAGATGGAAGATGACACGAGCAGCACAGAGTGATAGCAAGAAGAAGCCCTTGCGTGACAAGGGCCTAAACCACAGAACCGACTCCAAAGAGCTCAATGACATGTCCGGCTTCACCCCTCACCTGTGGGTGGGAGAGGAGCATTCATAATACACACAATTAATAGCAGGAGGCACAACACAAGCTCAGAGGGGAAAAACGAGAAACTATTCATTCTTCTGCAGTCCCAGTTACCAGCTCCCTCCTCTCACCACAACCCGGTTTCTACAGCCTTATGTAAACCAGGCACTGCAGGCTGCTCTATTGGAAGTGCTCACGTTACAGCAAATATGGTCTCTGTGTACAAGTGCACCGTGCCTGGGACCCCTGTCAGCACTGAATGAAACACACACAAGAAATACAACTAGGGTTGCTACATCGCTTTAGGCCAAGAGGACATTAGTCTCCAGCATGTGGCATGCCCTTTAGATATTGGTGCATTCTGGGGCTTGTAGTGTTTGTTTGCTTCATTAGACTCAACCGTAGTAAACACACCTCTTAATTGCCTGTAACGGCGTGTGCCGAGAATACTTCACCTTTCACCGCCACAAAGGACGAAAATGCTGTCTCGTGCACTAGAAAGAAGCAGCTAAGTCAAGACAGTCTCTTAGCACGGCAAGAAAGTGAAAGCGACCGCAGACAGGCAAGAAAGTGAAAGCGAGCACGAGACAGCAATGTAAACAATTGCTCGCGGCCACGCTAATTACAAACAGATGGCCCCTGCGCGCTGCTGCTCGCTCCCGCAAGGTGGATGCCGCCACATGCACGACTGTTACAAAAGTGCAGACCGATTCCAAAAGGTCATCTCCTAGAGCAGCGAATGCGCGCTGCGCTAGGGTCGACCTAAAAATGGTGGTATTGCCCAGACATTTGTACAAATTTGCCAGCCTCCCCATATGCATACCTGTCCGAATATGTGAGGAAATAGGGTCCCAATGTATCAATCAGTTTTATTGGTAGCACACACAGCAAATCAGTGTTTACAACTAAGAAAATGTTTTCTTTAGGAATCTCATTTGAGGAGCTGATACATTTTTACCAACTCATAAAATGGGATTACAACCCCAGACCAATTTGGTACATGGAAGGAGCATGTTGTAGGCATCCCTTCCAAATACAGAATCAGTTTGACATGCATCAATGTTTTGCGACCGGCCTGCGGTGGTAACTCATTTGCACAAGCAAATGGGTATCATTGGGACCCTGTTCTCATTGTGAATTTAAAAAAAAAGTTTGCTGGAGAGTAGGCAGTGGTCCATGGGTCCACTGTCAATTTTCAAACAAACTTTTAAAAAGTAATCTTTCTTTTTTGCATGCAGCCAATTTCCTTTAACCCCTTCCGTGCGCGCGTTCGCCAACGGCCTTCGCGAGCACTACCTCGCTAGTGCTGCACATGTCCGTTGGCCGACGCGGCCCCGCCCACTGAATAGAACTCCCGCACCGTGGCGGAATTTGCGCCGCGGTTAAGGAGTTAAGGAAAGCGGGCTACATTTAAAAATAAAAGTTTACTTTGTTGAAAGGCGATCACAGACATGGTGGTCTACTGACCCTAGGGGGCCAACATTCTTATGATGGTCACCAATCGGAGTGAGTTGCAATTCTGTAGATAATAAGAAAACAAGTTTGTTCGAGTGTAGCATTGGTCCTTTATAGAAAATGGGCTTCATTTTTTTTTTTTTAAAGTTGACTTTGTTGCAAAGTGTAAGAAAGTGGATTATTATTTGGAGTGAGTGACTACCCACCTCAAGGAATAATCAATACCCTTATCAGGGTGAATCCTCAAAATCACTAAATTGACGTGAGCTCAACCCACTGATAGCTATGGCACAGAGCAGACAGGCTTAATTTAGAAAAATGTGTAAAGAATTTAGGCAGAGCCAAAACAATTATAAAGTCAAAATCCAAAACAATGGAAATCCTAAAGCAAATTAGAAACATAGAGTAAAATGTAATAAACAAAATGACATAAAAATGCCAAAAGTCCAATAACGGGGACCAAAGATATGAGTTTTTAAAGATTTAAGGGAAAATAGCGCTAATACGCACAAAGCATCAATGGCAGTCTATGATTGTGGTAGACCCGGACCTAGGCGAAATTTAAAGCCGACTGCGATGGAGGTTTTGCCATCTAACTTAGTCTTTTAAGTTCCTATCAACCACAGGAGTACACATCTAAGGCCCCCATGACATCAGGGGAGGCACTAAGAGACTCACAGGGTGCCCCGCACAGGCCAACAGTAGGGTCCAGTCCAGGTCCAGTTGGCACTGGCCAGCTGAGTACTCCAAGGAAAATACCTCTCGCAGCTTTTTGTCCCACTGTAGCTATACAGGACATCAGCCAACTCAACCTTGAAGTCCATTTCTTTGTCCTGGGTACAAGAGGGAGCAGGTCCAGTTCTTCATAGCTCCACTTAGGTCACAAGCAGTAGGTCCAGTCCTCTTCTGATCTTCCGCAGATTCAGAACGTGTTCTGAACTGGGTGCCTCCAGATGCCACTTTTATGCCTGCCACAAGCTAGTGGATGGGTATGACTCCTGGACACTCCAGAACCAATGGGGTACAAGTTCCTAGACCTTCCTACTTTTGCAGGAGTTGCTGTATGCTTTGCTGCAAACAGGCCCAAAATGCAAGGTGTATGGGAAATCCAAGATGGCAAAAGACTTCGGCCACACTACATTTGGGCTCTGAGGGGTTGTGGTGTGAGTGGTGATTGTGCTATGGTAATCCTTTGTTCCTCTCACATCTAACATCATAATCCAGTTTGAGGCAGGCACTGTTCCCACAACAAACCCAGAGACAAAAGTCTGGTAGGATCCTTCAGTAACTAGACAGGGGGGTCAACAAGAATTGTCTTGGCATCCTGTTCTCTTCCTTTCAAGTGTACCCTTAGTGTTAAATGTGGATCAACAGACCTGTAAGGTAGGATTTATCACCATACTGTCAATGAAGAGGCACACAGCCCCCACTGTACATATTCTGTGGAGGTCAGAGGAGGTGCCCATTCAGGTGAGCCTATTGTTTTTTCCGGGTAGGCATTCCACACCTTATTCACACCTATTTAAGGATGAGCACTGGTAGAGGCCTATGTTAATTTGCCATCTGACAGTTCAAGCAGGTAAAGGGTAACTTTCAACAAGTTACTGCTCTAGAATGTGTATTCAAAATCAGACTTCACCTTTGAACTATTACAATTAGTAGTTAGTTATGTTTCTAGCTGGTACCATTCCAGAGATACAGTATGAGTATTTAGTGTTGCTGCCCAGTGTTATTCCATGGGATGGCCAGTCTTCCTATAGTGAAAATACCTTTTGGGTGCTAGTCACTGTAACAACATGTAAACTTTTAATTTCTATATTTTCTACTTTTACATATCATGCACCCTGCCTTGTGGGCTGAAAGGCATACATAGGGGGTGACTTAATATTTAAAAAAAAAGGTTTTTACCTATGGAAAGGGTTTATTTTGACAGGCCGCAGTGCATGTTTGGCACTGCTACAGTTAGGATACAATGGTAGGCCAAAAGCCATGTTTACACTGCTACTATAGTGGATCACGCATTAGGTGCTGCAGTCCACTAGTGGCATTTAACTTTCACACACTTGGTACATTTTTTACCATGTACTAAGGATTTTTAGGCAAATTAAATATACCAACTAGGAGTATGCAAATTTGACCAAGTTTGGAGCACAGGCACTTTACTACTGTTTATCAGGGGTAAAGTGCACAGAGTTCTAAAGCCAGCAAAACAGATATAGTAAAAATCTGGGACGACATCACGCAAAAGATGATAATTTCCTACACCCTTCTTATTGTCATACTTACAGAATGGAGACTGCATGGGCACGTAATGCCCATTGCATTTAACCTGCCTTCTTAACACTCATTAAGTTTTTATATACAGATCGATGTGTTTTAGGATATAAGTAAATGTGCACAGAATGCAGTTCCCACATGGATAGTGGCCTGTGTTGGAAGCCCTGTTTCTTTTTCCTAAATCTGGTATTGCCCCTCTTTAAAGGATAAAGAAACCTCGGTTTTTTAAAAGGTGAACCTGTATTCAAATTGTGCCAATGTTTAATTGTTTCCTTTAGACGGTTAGCCAGGGTGATTACATTAATGACGTTAACCTATTCATAGGTTCTTTAATGTTAATATATTAATGCCATGTGAGGCTATTTATAGGCTCTTTAATGTTAGCATCTAGCAGTTTTCCTTGTCACTGGTGTGTGCTTGTTTTTTTACTCAATGCACTTTCTTCTCCGTGTTCCTTAAACCTGTTGCTATCTTGGTAGTTCCTTCTCAGTCTTAAATTGCTGTCCATAAAAGAGGTTTTCTCTCAATATTCTGAGATAATGGTTATCAAATCAAAATAATTTATGCTATTGGCTAGGTTTTTTTGGTCGGGTAATCTGTCATTACATATCCCAGCTGGGATTGTTCTGCAAGGCACAGCGGTCCGGGCCGGGAAATCAAACAATGACTCTGACAAGCAGGGAGAAAACCCCCTGCCTATCACGGCTATTGTTTTAATTAGCGTCTTTGGAATTTTGTTTTTTTAAACAAAAAAACGTTGCCAAGTAGGTTCAACAAACTTGTCCGCTCAGCAAACTGCAGTCCTTCCAGTGGACCTGTGGCACTGGCGTCTCCTCTGGAGGCACAGAGAGCATCGCCAGCCTGGTGTGGATCTCTAAATGTGGCCAGCGGTCATTAAATACGTTTGAGAAGGCCGTAGTCTATGCTGGCCTGGCCTGGTGGGACAGCCTCGGTTTACAGTCCTCATGGAGAAAAAAGGATACACCCAAACAGCCAACAGAAAGACAATAACACTAACATAATCCTGTATTGTGAACCAAGAGGTGATTAGTAATGTCTCAAGCCAACTGTTATAGGGTCCTGAACCAATGGTTCTATGTATTAAAAAAACAACAACACGTTCTTGCCTTATGTCAGACCTAAAATAGACGAAAACAATAAAATTATGGTTAGAAAAGTATTTTCTCTGAGCAACTTTTTTTCTGAAATAGAATAAATGCACAACCTGACATCCAATGCCCAAAGGTCAGAGCCTGCGTATATAATACATCTGGGACACAATGCACAAGGCAGGCTTAATTGTTCACTGTTTCTTTTCCTAGTCCTCGCTCTTACCGAGAAAGGAATGTGGCACGAAAGGAAGAGAGAACAACATAGTTTGGTAAAAAACACAATCTGTGGGTACATTGATCCCCGGGCATAGCTTCCAAAAACGAGGGCACTGGGAGGAATGTCTGTACCTAGATCACCCCAATCTTTTACATTCACTGCCCTCATTTACTCAACATCTCCTGCTGCTCATTGGGGCAGGGAAGGTGGTTACACGACTGTTAAAAAACAAAATAGCCTGACCATTGCCCCATCGGCACATAAGCCGACTATCTATGAACTTCAGTCTGCTCTCCAATGTACGTGACCTGGTGTTTTCAGGCAGTAGAAGGAAAGGCATGGTCTTAAGATGATGCAAAGCATAATATTAATCATGCTTCCAGGTCTTGTTCTTCCTAGGTATTTATTTTCTCTGCCCTTGACAACTGGAAAAATGCAATCCCTCACCTACTCTTTATTTATTTATTTATTTATTTATTAGAGAGATACTTAAACATCTCGATCTCCAAATTTATGGACCAAAATGAGATTCTAGATGATGCCCAGTTTGGGTTTAGGAAAGCTCACAGCATGCAAAACGTCTCTGATAGTAGTCACTGAGGAGGTTCGGGATATTATGGATAAAGGTGTGAAGGCTCCTGTGGTCCAATCTGCAGCCTTTGGCACTGTCAGTCACCCAGTACTGAAACATCGGATGACGGAAGTTGGAATTGGTGGTGCTGCTCTTAATCTTCTTTGTTCCTTTCTTGATGATAGGGGACAGTCAGTGGCCCTAGGTGATCTTACCTCCAAACCATTTTACTTGCCATGTGGTGTCCCGCAAGGGTCATCGTTAAGTCCCACAATATTCAACCTATACGTGGCTCCATTAGCAAAACTGATAAGAACATTTGGCTTCTCAACCATCTCTTATGCTGACGATAATCAACTAGTGGTATCTATTACTAATGGCATGGAGGAAGTGGCTGATCAATTTAATGATTGCATGGGTCGGGAGCCATAGTGAATTGGATGAACAACCACTGCCTAAAGCTAAATTCTGAAAAGACAGAGAAGCTTATCCTTGGAAATGATATTTCCTTTTAAGATAATGCATGGTGGCCTCATACTTTGGGCCCTTTGCCTTCTCTTGTATTGAAAGTGAGAAGTTTGTGAATCATTTTTGATTCCAAACTCACCTTCATTGATCAGACCAATCAGCTTACGCTGGCTTGCCTTTATCTGCTACAAACACTAATGAAAATTCTGCCCTTCATACCCTATGATCTTAAGAAAACAGTCATTGCTGCTTTGTTTTTTTCAAAACTAGATTATTGCAATGCCCTTTATTTGGGATTGCAGCAAGGGATGACAAGAAATTGCAGAGGATACAGAACGCAGCAGCTCATCTGCTTAAAAATATCAAGAAGTTTGACTCCGTCTCAAAAGCCTTGGAGGAATTACATTGGCTCCCTGTTAAAAAGATTTAAAGCACTCTGTTTAGCTCATAAAGCTCTTAATCTAACTGGCACTGAATATCTCAAAAGAAAAATCTCATGGTATCTACCAAATAGGTATTTACTATCTGCAGTCTCCGAAACAATTTTGATGCTGCAGTTTTGAATGGGACAATTACCGATGGCGACAAATGGTTCCTACTGATGGACAGTCATAGGAGCCCCAAGATCTACATGTTGCCCAAGATCCATAAAAATCTCACGAAGCCTCCATTTAGACCAATTGTGTCCACCTGTGGTACAATTCATGAACCCATTGGTAGATTCTTGGACAAGCATCTACAACCACTGGTACAACAAATGTCTACATACATCAGAGACACTAATGACTTTGCTCAAGATTTGCTCTATCAACCTTGAGGGCGCTCAGAGTACTTTACTCTGCACAATCAACGTAAAATCATTATATAACTCCATCCCACATGACATAGGGTTGGAAGCTGTTGAATTCTTCTTAACTACCACCGAGTTGGATCAGGATCTCAAGATCTTCTTACTGGAATTATTGCATTACACACTGTACCATAGCTATTTCGCCTGGGAGGATGAATTTTTTCTTCAGCTCAATGGGACTTCCATGGGCAATTGTGCAGCACCGTGCTACGCTAATTTGTTTATGCACAAGTTTGAACTCGACCATATTTTGTCTTCCCAACCTTGGTCCGACAACTTGATTATGTTTGTCAGATACATTGACGACATTTTCCTGTTATGGACTGGATCTCGCCCTGAACTCTCAACAGCCATACAACAGCTAAACTGCGTCAATGACTCGATTGAATTTACACACAACATTAGTGACACTACCATCAATTTCTTGGATGTATCCATTACTAAGATGGGCACTGAATTGGAAACCAACACCTTCAGGAAAGAAACTGACAGGAACAATTTACTGCATTTTAACAGTTTTCATCAATACTCTTTAAAAAAACACCTGCCTTATTCTCAACTCCTCTGCGTTAAAAGAATTACATCCAATCCAGCCAAATTATCCGCCAATATCACTGAGACGCTCCAACGATTCAAAGATAGAGGGTACCCTCCTGATATCCTTGAGTGTGCTGCACAACGGTCTTCGACGAAAACTCGTGATGAACTTCTAACAACCACTCAACAACACAAAAAAGAACCGTATTGGTCACCAAATTTTCCAAACAAAGTCCCAAATTTAAGCGAATTATATTAAAACATTGGCCCATGATACAACTCGAGCCAGACTTCAAGGGAATTTTCACAGAACTTCCTCTCTTCGCTTATGAACGGAGCAGAAATATTCAGGACATACTCTCTCTGCCGCAATTGACTAACACTTCTCACCAATATCCTGGGACTATTCCTTGCCATAATTGTAATAATTTCAATAATGTAATCAAAGGTAATTACATCACCCACCCTCGCAAAGGAAATAAAATCAAGCTTAAGGTCACTGCCACTTGTGACACAAAAAATGTAGTATATCTACTCAAATGCCCTTGCGGACTGGTATACATTGGCAAAACTGAACAGAAAATAAAAATTAGACTCAATGAACACAAAAGCAACATCAGAACCATGAATCAAAAGTCATCCGTTGCCTCACATTTCTTGGAATCCAAACACAACATCAGTCAACTTCGATTTATGGTGTTGGAGAATGTTGATATTCGTGAAGGCCGCAACAACCGCAAATTTCTACTCCAGAGAGAAACTTTTTGGATTAGACTGTTGGACACCATCATACCGAATGGTCTTAATGACCGCATTGAAGTTAGTTGTTTCCTTTAATATCGCTTTGATTGATGCCTGTTTCCTGTAACAAGTGCCCTATTTTCTTTCAGCTTGCTTATTCTGTTTTTTCTTTGATGTTGTTCTGTCCTTTCCCTTCCTTGCCTATACCAGTTTATTTCCTTTTCCATGATGTTATTTCCCATAATTTTTGTTTTCTATCCCTGCCTGTCCTTTATTCTTTTATTCTCATATTCATGTATTGGTCCCTTTTACTCTTCCATCATGGCCCCCATCGGACCGAGTTCCTTGTGGATCTACCTTTTTGTTTATCCTTCTTTTCCCATTGTCTATGTTTCCTAATGATCCCTGTGTAACCATTCTAAGATGGCATCCATTTTCACTTCTTTGCTTCATTTTTTCCTGTCACCGAATTCTATTCGGGTGCACTCAAGGTACCATATTTTACTCCCCCTCGGGGGTAATTAAGCGTTTTTCACCCGTTTCTGGTGTCGGGCACTTCCGGTCTTTTGCCCTTTTCTATTGCTTCCCATCGGCAACCCACTTCTGACGGAACCTTTCATTGGATCTCTCACACCCGCCGCACGACCGTCCTGATCGTGGCGGGAAGTTGTACACCCGTGGCACCATTTGGGCGTTTTGCTTCTCACCTCGTAGGATATCGTCTGTTACTTTCACTGTTTCCCACTGACTACTGTTGCACTATTCTCCGTATGTGTTTTCAGTTATTCTTACTCTCGGGAATCACCGGGGATATTTGTTACGCAGCCCATGGTTTACAACAATGTTTCGATTAGTCTCTTGGAGTCAATTTATTGGTGAGACTTTTTCATAATTTATTCACATTTTACTTATGTTTCCGTGTGCGTTTTCAGCTTTCCTCACCGGGTGTTTAACTTTTCAACACATGCAATCCACCCGATCACCTGAGTTTTCCCTAATTGATTCCACACTCCCTACAGTTTTACATATGCTCTGACTTACTTATGGAATACTTTACTTACCGTCGTGCTTTCCACTTCATTATTCACAGATGTAATTTCCCCCGACGAAGGGTCCGCCCGAAATGCATCGGGTCTAGAAGAATTTGATTCAGGCATTTCCATGATGGTGTGATACTCCTAAGGAACTTTAATATGTTTACAACTTCCTCATGGTGAACCACAATTAAATACAACATAAAACCTTAACACCATTGTGATTAATCTTTGATCAAACTCCCTCAGGGAGTCCAGTAGTGCTACCAGGGGACGTTTCCCAATGGGATAACGCTCTTTATCTTCATTCTCTTCACGCTGGTGGATCAGTCAGTGATACCCTGGTTGTACGCAGAACATCTACCACAACTTTTGAATTGTTTTCAACGCTCAGTGTGCCTATACCATTATCCTTCCATTTTTACTAGTAAATCAAACATACCAATCATGGAAAACCAATAATAACACAATTTTCATGGAGAGCATTGGCACTTTAGCACTGATTAACAGTGGTAAAGTGCTGAGGGTCCTAACACCAATGAGAAATGGGTAAAAAAAAAACAGGAGGTCAAAAAGGAAAAAGTCTGGGGGTAAACCCGCTAAAATGCCAGGTCTTAAACACCAGGCCAGAGAGAATTAGCCAAAAATGTCACAAAACACAAAGTTCCACCCAAAAGTCCACCACCTAAGCGTGAGCTAAGTTCCCACCCACAGAAATATGATGGCTTTAAGGTACCAAAGGTTTGGTACATAGTCAAAGTTACAGTGTCCAGTTAACTGGGAGACACCATTCTACCTTTGATTGGTTACTGATACAACCAGTCATGAAATTCAGACACAGGAAGATTACTAGTTCTGGAAAGGGGCTAGCACCCACTGTAGTTCCCTCAGGGTACCACACATTAGGGGACATTATCTTGTGTAAATTTGATAATTGTCAAACCTTTCAATTGGCAAAGGCACCTCATAGAATTTCTGGCGCTGCCCCACTCTATAACTTGAAAATTGAGTTTGAGGCTAATACCCAGTCAGTCTTTAAACTGCAATGTCTCTGAACATATAAGTATTAGAGAGATTGTTCAAATGGCTACATAATCAGAATGGCCACCCTTGTCCCATGGAGCACTACTTAAGACTCAAGATAAAAGAGAAAAACATGCATGCTCCACTTGGCATGTGAAATGGGTGATATGGGCTCCCAACAATGCAGGGCGTGTCAGGCTTGCTCGAGCTACAGTAATAGAATGCCACTTGCAGATCGTCTACCTTCTTCTGAAACAGATGTCTTCATTTCAGGTCCAGTCGGTTAGTTGGCAGGGTCCTTGTGACTTCTGCCTGGCTCGTTTCCTCAAGGTGATGGGCTCGGAAATATCAGCTGGCTGTGCCAGGCTTCTTGTACTCCTTGTCAGTGGGAGCTGGGTAATAGTCTATCCTCTTTTCCAGGTGAAAGAAATTAGGTTATTGGTTGAGGTGAGTGGAAGCCCCACTCAGGCACAAAAGTGACTAAATAACCTGTCCTTAACCCTTCTGGTAGCTTGGCACACAGCAGTCAGGCTTAACTTAGAGGCAATGTGTAAAGTATTTAGCAGCACACAAACAACAATAAAGTGAAAACACAACACAAGAAAAATCCCAAACCAATTTAGAAAAATAGAGTACATTTTAATAAATAAAATGATACCAGGATGACAAAATCTCAATCTGTAGAACCGGTGTAAAGGTTTTAGGTTTATATTGAGCCCAAAAGAACAAAGTGCCAGTCAGGGTCATTTGGTCATGTCAGACCGGGAGAAAATCCCAGGATCAGGCTGATCGTGATGAAGTGTGCGCCCGATACAAGGGCCAGGTTATTCCCAGTGAAAAAGTTACCTTCTCAAAGTACAGCACAAAGAGTTCCGTTCACAGTGGAGGAGGCTGCGGGATAGTTATCACTGTAGCCCGAAGAGCAGGCTAGGCGTCGCAAATGGTCAGCACTGTAGTGCGAAGATCTGGTCGGGCATTGCAGACAGTCATGGCGGTCACCACGGGCTGTTATCGCTGTAGCGTGAAGTGCAGATCTCGCGGGGCCGGTCGTCCCTGGTGTTTGCTGTCGGTTTCACCTAAGCTACGTGTTGGCGTCCGTTGCGGGCGGCAAAGTCTCAGTGTGAACAGGCCCAATTGTGGTCGCAAAGAGTTCAAAACTTCAGGATTTCCCCTTTTCTTTAGAGGAGTGCACTCTGATGTTAGCCAATGGTCAAACACCTGGGATAACACCTCTTGGGGATCAGGGACTCATGCTAGCAGAGGCCAGCAGGGCTCAGGGAGGTCCAGTTGAAGGACCAGGCAGGCCCAGTTGCAGTAGATCAGCTGGGCAGTAGCAAGCAGGCATCTGGAGCTTGTTGTGTCCCTGCAGCTCAGAACAGGAGGCCAGCCAGCTGACCCTTGGAGTCACTCAGGTTAGCCTAGGATGAAGGGAGCAGGTCCAGTCTTCCTGTGCAGAGAGCAGGGCAGTCCCCTGGGGACCAAGACAGGCCTCAAGCCACAGGACAGTCCTCTGGTAGCAGCAGGGCAGTCCTCTGGGGAACAAAGCAGGCCTCAAACAGCAGGGCAGTCCTCTGGGAAACAAGAAGTCCTTCTTCTATAATGTCCACAGGGCCAAGAGCGGTCTGATAAGTAGCCCAGAAGGTGCAATATTTATACCTTGTGCCAACCTTTGAACTGGGGAGATTCCCCATGCTACTTCTACATCTGGTTCTGGAAACTTCTCTTCCCCTGTCAAGGCTCCAAGAAGTCAGGGTTGACAAAAGACTAGTGCCAGGTTCTTTTGTGTGTGTAGGAGGTAAAACCTTAGAAATATAAGTGGGACTGGGTAGAGCTCTGCCCCCAATCATCCTGGCCGGATGGTCCATCCTGTCCACATCTAATCCTCTTTGTGTCACTGTCTGGAATGAATACACAAACATTACAGTCATGTGGCCCAGGACACAGGCAGCAGGCACCAATTGGGTAGGACAAGGAAATGGCAACTTTCTAAAAGGGCATTTTCAGAATTGTGAACTAAAATCCAACGTTATCATTCAATAGGATTTTAAATTACAATTAATTTGAGACCAAACATGATATTCCAACCTTCCCCCAATCAAATGTTAGCACTGATGAAGTGTGATAACGTAACCCCATATTATCCACTGGGAAAGATCAATCAATCAATCAGGATTTATAAAGCCCGGCTAATCACCCGATAGGGTATCCAGGCACTTGCAGGGCCTGGAGGATTATTTGAACAGTCGGGTCTTGAGGGCCATTCGGAATTCCGGAAGTGAGGTGATGGTCCGGAGGTACGTGGGGAGGCTGTTTCAGGTCTGTGTTGCGATGTGGAAGAAGAAGCATCCTCCACTTCTGCTTCAGTAGATGCGGGGAGTATGGGCAAGTGAAAGGGAGGCGGAGCATAGTCTTCTTGACAGTTGATGGAATTCAGGCAGTGGATAATGTAGGCAGGTCCTTGGTTGTGTAGAGCCTTGTGTGCTTGGGTCAGCAGCTTAAATTGGCATCTCTTCTGTACGCGGAGCAAGTGGAGTTGCCTAAGTTGGGGTGTACTGTGGGTTCGTCAGGGAAGGTTGAGGATGAGTCTGGCTGTGGCATTCTGCATAGTCTGAAGTCCCTGTAGGACATGTGTGGCGATTGCTACGTAGAGGACGTTGCCATAGCCCAGTCGGCTGGTAATGAGGGCTTGTGTCACGGTGCATCTTGTGTGTAGGTGTAGCCACTTAAAGATCTTACGTAGAATGCGCAGAGCGAGGAAGCAGGTGGAGGTGCACATAGTCCTAATGCCAACAAAAACAACTTCAGAAAACAGGTGGGGTGAAGGCAAAAAGCTTGGGGAAAGACCACACCAAGGATGTCATGTCTAACATGTGTCCCCCAGCTGAAAGTCAGCCGAACTACCCACCCTCATGAGGGTTCTAATCACGAGGGCAGAGGAACCTGGAAAGAACACCAGCATAGAGTGGTCAGTCCCAGGACGGTTTTCCACCATAAAGTCCATTCCCTATAGGGAGATGGACCACCTCAACAGTTTGGGATTCTCAACCCTCATCTGCATGAGCCATCTGAGGAGTCTGTGGTCTGTCTGAACCCGGAAGGGAGTCCCAAACAAGTATGGTCTCATTTTCTTCAGTGCCCAGACCACAGCAAAGGCTTCCTCTCAATTGCACTTCACCCCTGATCCCTGGGAAGCAGCCTCCTGTCAATGAAGACTACAGCTTGGTCTAGATCCCTCTATATTTAACTGAGAGAGCACAGCCCCTATGCCATGCTCTGAGATATTAGTTTGGGCAATAAATTCTTTGGAGAACTCAAGGGCCTTAAGTACTGGTGCTGTGCATATGGCTCCCTTCAGAGTGTCAAAAGCTCTCTTGCAGACCTCTGTCCAGGTCACCTTCTTGGGCTGATTTTTAAAATTAAAATTCAGCTCATTCAAGGTGGCAACAATGGTGCTATAGCCCTTGACAAATCTTCGGTAATATCCAGTAAGGCCTAGGTAGGCCCTCTCCTCAGTCTGGGTCTTGTGGGGGGGGGGCATCCCAAGCCAGGATAGTCTGAATCTTAGCTTGCAGGGGCAGCACCTTGACCCGCCCACTTGGTGTCCCAAGTAGGCTACAGTTCTGTGCCCTATCTGGCACTTACTTCCCTTTGATAGTCAGGCCTGCCTACTACAAAGCCTGAACCACCTTCTGGAGGTGTAACAGATGGTCCTCCCAGCTTGAACTGACGGCTCCAATGTCATCAAGGTAGGAGGCACTGAAGTTCTCCATCCCGGCCAGGTCCCTCTTGACCAACCTATGGAAGGTGGCAGGGTCACTCTTTAACACAAATGGCATCACTATAAACTGGAAGTGACCCTCTGGGGTGGAGAATGCAGACCGCTCCTTAGCACTCTCGAATAGTGCAATCTGCCAGTACACACATTTCAAATCAAAGCTACTTAGGAACTTCGCAGCTTCCAACCTGTCTAGGAGCTCATCAGTTCGAGGGATAGGCTGAGCATCAGTCTTGGTGGCTGGGTTGAGCCCTTTATAGTCGAAGCAGTACTGGATTTTTTGGGTGGTGTCTGGTGGGGTGGCTTTAGGTACCAGCACCACTGGGCTAGACCAAAGACTGTTGGAGTGCTCAATCACCCCTAGCTTCAGCATCTTGGACCCTTCCTCCTTGGTTCCGGCTCTCATCTTCTCAGACAGCCTGTAAATTAAATTTTTAACAAGCATCCTATCCCCAATATCTACATCATGGGTACACAAATAAGTGAGCCCAGGGGTCAGTGAGTATAGAGAGGCAAACTGTCCCAGCAAGTGGCTACAGTCCCTCTGTTGTTCTGGGGTCAGGGTAGGAGAGAGATTGACACCTTCCACTGACCCATTCTGCTCCTGGGAAGATAGAAGGTCGAGGAGAGGTTCAGTCTCTTCTTTTACCCTATAATTTTTCACCAGGAACATGGTAACCTCAGACCTCTCATAGAGGGGCTTGAAGCGATTGACATGCAAGACCCTTAAGGGGTTCCTGGGGATCTTGAGGTCCACCAGGTAGGTGACATCCCCTTTCTCTACTTCACCTCATAACGTCCAGACCACCAGTGTTTTAGCGCCCTGAGCTCCACTGGCTCCATCATCCACACTTTTTGGCCATGCTGAAGCTCGAGGAGAGTAACCTTTGGGACATTCGAGAACTTCATACCCTCTTGGCTGGCTTCCAGGGTCTCAGTAGCCTTCATCCAGAAGTGCTTCATCTGAGTTCTGAGAGGCAACATGTAGCTAACTACATCCTGGGGGAGGTTCTTGGGCGCTTGCTCCCACTCCTTCTTGACCAGTTCACCAGTCTGAAAGGCCTTCTCACAGGGTAGCCATACAGGAGTTCAAAGGGACTGAACCCCAGTCCTTTCTGTGGCACTTCCCTGTAGGCAACTAACAGGTATAAGAAGAGGATCTTCCACTTTTACTTCAAGGGCTTTGAAAAGCCCATAATCATGCCTTTCAGGGTATTCTTGAACCTCTGAATACGCCCATTGATCTGGGGTTTCTGGCTGTGGAGAACTTGTAAGCTCCCCCACACTCATTCCACATTGACTTCACATAGGCTGACATGAAGTTGGTGCTCCTGTCTGATACCATTTCCTTGGGAAACCCCACCCGGGTGAAAATCCCCATCAGGGCCCAAGCCACTGCAGGTGCACTCACAGTCTTCAGAGGGATGGCATCTGAGATTCTAGGGGCATGGTCCACCAAGACCATGATGAACCTTTTGCCTAGGGCAGTTTTGGGACCCAGGGGCCCAACAATGTCCACTCTTTTAAATGGACTGACAATGACAGGTAGGGAAACCAGGGCAGCCTTTCGCTTTCCCTTGGACTTTCCACTTTCCTGGCAGGTGGGACATGACCTGCAGAATGCATATGAGGTCCTTCTCATCCAGGGCCAGTAAAAGTGGGTAATAGCCTAGCAAAGGGCTTGTCTTGCTCCAGGTGTTCTTCCAGGGGTACATCATGAGCAAGCCCAGTAGAAGGCCCAGTAGCACTGGGGGAGCACCAACACATGGATTGACCAAGGCTCAGGAACCTTAGGCTTACTATATAAGAAGTCGATCTCCTAATTGATCAGGCAATCTCCAGATGTGTCATTAGCTACTTGGGCCTCAGCTTGCAACCTCAGGCCATCAGTAGTCGGGTACTCCTTCTGAGATTTGCAGAACTCCTCACAGCTTGCCAACCAGCCAGCTCAGACAACAATGTCCTCCCCAGTAGGTTCTCTTGTGTCGCCCTGATGTTCAGCCTCCTCTCGGACCATGGACATTTCAGGGGCAGGTTTCTCATGCCACTTTCCCTTCCTCTGTTTGGTAGATATCTTGGGTATTCTTCAAGGCCCTCTTGACTGCTCTTGCAGGCTGCCATGGACCTTGTGGTCAGGCACACCGAGTCAGGCAACGCTGACATCTCCAGGCGGGAGTTGAGCTCCACTTCCTTCTAGGTTATGTACTGTTATTCATTACTAAGCAGACAATCCACAGGCATGACAGGATTCACATCTACCTTAAGGTGGGCTTGGAAGGCACCAGCTGATCTGATCCATTCCAGTGCTTTCTCTCGGATTCCGATGTTGCTGAGGCGCTTCACTAGGGTGCGGTGGCAGACGGTGTCGAACGCCGCGGAGAGGTCCAAGAGGATGAGGGCTGCTGTTTCCCCGTTGTCGGTTAGGGTTCTGATGTCGTCGGTGGCTGCGATAAGGGCGGTCTCGGTGCTGTGGTTGGCCCGAAACCCGGACTGCGAGGGGTCGAGGTGGCGTGCTTGAGGGCGGTCCTGTTGTCTGTGGTCTGGTCGAGTCGCCAGGCTTTCTCGAGAGTGCGGCAGTTCTTCTTGGATTCCTTGAGTTCGTTGGTGAACCAAGGGGTTTTCTTGCTTCCGGGTCTGCTGGGAGGGTTTTTTAGTGGTGCGAGGTCGTCGGCGCAGGCGGTCAGCCACTTGGCGAGGTTGCTGGCTGCTTCGTTTGGGTCCGTTGTGTTGGTGGGTGTGTTCTGGCTGAGGGAGGCGGTGAGCTGCTCGGCGGTGATCTTGCTCCAGCTCCGGCGGGGAGCCTGTTGTGGGTGGTGGTGGGTCGCAGTCTTTCTGAAGCTGAAGTGGACGCAGCTGTGGTCGGTCCAGTGGAGTCCGGTAGCGTGGCTGAAGGAGATGTGCTTGCTGGAAGAGAAGACGGGGTCAAGCGTGTGGCCGGCGTAGTGGGTGGGCGTGTTCACCAGTTGCTTGAGTCCGAGGTTGGCGAGGTTGTCCAGCAGGGCGGTGGTGTTTCTGTCGTTGTTGTTCTCCAGGTGGAAGTTGAGGTCCCCTAGGAGGATGTAGTCGGCGGAGGGCATGGCGTGCGGGCTGATGAAGTCTGCGATGTCTTCGCTGAATAGTGTGCGTGGTCCCGGGGGTCTGTAGATGAGGGTGCCTCGGAGGGTGGTCTTGGGGTCAGTGTGTATCTGGAAGTGTAGGTGTTCGGCGGCGGTGAAGGTCTCGTCGGAGTTAGTCGAGATGCGGATGGTGTTCTTGTGTACGATGGCGATGCCTCCTCCCGTCTGGTTGACGCGGTCCTTCCGGGTGATCTTGTATCCGTCCGGGATGGCTATGGCGATGTCGGGTGCTGAGGAGGCGTTCATCCAGGTTTCGGTGAGGAAGGCGACGTCCGGTGCTGTTGCGTCGAGCAGGTCCCAGAGTTCCACGGCGTGCCTGTGGACGGAGCGGGTGTTCAACAGGATGCATTTCAGGTGGTTGCTGCTGGTGCTCGACTTGGCGGAGGTGGTGCACGTCCGGGGGCAGGTGAATCGGCAGGCTTGGCAGGTGAAGGGTCCGTGGGTGCGTCTCGGTGAGGCTCGGTAGCAGGCAGGGTTCCGGCCGGCATTGAGTGCGGTGAGGGTGGCGGCGTCGTAGGTCCGTCGAGTAGTGTTGCATCGGTGGGATCCAGGGGTCCTGGCGCTGGGCGCGGGCCAGGCGCGGACGGGCGCAGACGGGCTTACCTTTGGCGCACCTTCGGCGCTCCCACTGCGCGCGGCCGCTGCGCGGTCGCTCAGGGGGCGTCATAAGTAAGGAGCCTGGAGGGAGGAGCAGCTGGGTGGTGGGAGCGGGGCGGCGAATGGAATCACGGGGGGGCGGGGCCGCAGGGAGGCAGTGGCGGGAAGTCCCAGGAGCAGCGGGCAGCGGGAAAGTCCCAGGAGCAGCGGGAAAGTCCCAGGAGCAGCGGACAGCGGGAAAGTCCCAGGAGCAGCGGGAAAGTCCCAGGAGCAGCGGGCAGCGAGCGAAGGAATCTCCAGGCAGGAGGCGGCAAGGCAGGCAGGAGCGGCAGCAGTGAGTGGGGCGACCAAGCTCCATTGTAGCAAAAAAGGATGTGAAGCAAAACTTAAATTTGGGAAAAGGAAAATAGCTAAATCAAATTCTAAGGAGAATGAAAAGAATCAAATTTGATGTCCGAATATTTTTGAGATTTTAGTGTTATACAAAATCCCTATGTGGCACTGCACAAATCCAAGTACTGGATCCCACCACTGAACATCAATGTAAGAAATTTGGTGTTTGGTTGAGGGGGGTAAAAACCCTTCTCAATTAACAACCACAATCCTTGTCAGAGTGAATCACAAAAGTCACTAAATTAACATGTGCTTAACTCTCTGGTAGCTTGGCACAAAGCAGTCAGGCTTAACTTAAAGGCAATATGTAAAGTATTATGCAGCACACAAACAGCAATAAAGTGAAAACACAATATAAGAAAAAATCCCAAATGAATTATGAAAAATTGAGTACATTGTAATAAATAAAATGATACTAGGATGACAAAAGTTCAATTGGTAGAAACGGAGATATACAGTTTCAAATCTTTAGATAGATATAGCGCCTAAAATCACAAAGCGCCACTTGCTTGTCCTCTGGTCATGCTAGATTGGGGAAAATCACAAGTTTACGCCAACTGCAATGGAGGGCGGGCCGGATAAAGGGACCAGGTTAGTCCTATGAAAAAGTTCAGTTCCTGTTGGAGGCGGCTGCGAGGAGTAGGGGGAACATCGCAGATGGTTATTGCTGGGTTGCGATTAGCAGGCCGGGTGCCATGGATGGTCAGCACTGTAGCACAAAGATCTAGTTGGGACTCACAGACAGTCGTCACTTGAGCTTTGCATTGGTGGTCACTGAGGGCTGTCATTGCTGTAGTGTGAAGTGCAGTTCTCGCATTGCCATTCATCATTGGAGGTTGCTGTAGAACGAATAGTCTGGTTCACCGGAGCTTTGAGTTGGTGGCAATGCTTCGGCATGAACAGGCCTGTTCACGGTAACGAAGAACCCAAAACCTCAGGATTTCACCTTTTCTTGTAGAGGAAGGCACTCTGAAGCCAGCCAAAGGTCCAGGACCTAAGGAGGCACCTCTTGGGGATCAGGGGCTCACTCTAGCAGAGACCAGCAGGGCTCAGACATGTCCAGTTGCAAGTCCATTTGCAGCAGGTCAGCTGGGCAGTTGGAGGGAGGTCTCTGGAGATTGTTGTGTCCCTGTAGCTCAGAACAAGAGGTCAACCAATTGACCGTTGGAACTACTCAGGTTAGCTTGGGATGAAGGAAGCAGGCCTAGTCTTCCTTCTCAGAGAGCATGGCAGGTATCAAGCAGCAGGGCAGTTCTCTGTGGAACAAGACAGGCCTCAAGCAGCAGGGCAGTCGGCTAGTTAGGGAACAGGCAGTCTTCTTCAGTAATGTCCACAGGTTCAGGAGTGTCCTCATGAGTGGCTCAAGATGTCCAATATTTATAGCTGGTGCCAGCCTCTGAAGTGGGGGGGATTCCCTATACTTTCCCCACATCTGGTTCTCGAAAGTTCTTCGGTTTGCCTGTCAAGGCTCCAAGAAGTCTGGGGTGACAAAAGACTAGTTTCACGTACCTTTGTGTGTGCAGGAGGCAAATCCCTTTAAAATGTAAGTGGGGCTGGGTACAGCTCCCCCCTCAACTATCGTGGTTTGATGGCACATCCTGTCCAAACCTAATCCCCTTTGTGTCACTGTCTGGAAGGAATACACAAATCCCAACAGCAGAGCCATTCACAGTCATGTGACCGAGGACACTGGTAGTAGGCATCATTGGTAAGGGCAAAAAAAATGCCAACAAGTGGCATTTTCAGAATTGTGACCTAAAACCTGACTTTACCATTACAGAGGGTTTTACATTACAATTCATTTGAGACCAAACATGATATTCCTAATTGCTCCCACTTTAACATTAACACTGATTAAATGTAATAAGGTAATCCACTGGGAGAGACAGGTCTTACCTTAGTGAAAAACAAATTTAGAAGTTTTTCACCACCAGGACATGTAAAGCTTAATCCAATATGTCCTGTTTTTTTAAATACAATGCACCATGCCCTATGGGCCTTTAGGACCTATTTTAGGAGTGACTTATATGTATTAAAAAGGAAGGTTTAGGCCTGCCAAAAGGTTTATTTTGCCAGGTCAAAATGGAAGTTTAAAACTGCACTACAAGCTGTAGTGGCATGCCTGAGGCAAGTTTTAAAGTGCTACTTGAGTGGGTGGCACAATGAGTACTGCAGGCCCACTAGTAGTATTTAATTTGCAGGCCATGTGGTACCATATACTAGGGCATTGATACTCAAAGTATGGCCTGGGGAACGCATGCAGCCCTCCTAACCTTTACTTGTGGACCCCCTGGACAACAGCAGCACTGGGCTGCTGTTTACGCAACTCAGTACTATCAATCAAAATATGTTAAATAAACAGGCAAGTATTTATTTAAAGGTTAATTGATGATAAAGAAAGGATGTAACTATGGATTCCTGCACTGCTTGCCTTTAGGAACACCATCATTTTTAAAGACATCTTGCAGCAAATTATAAAAATATGACAAAGTCTCTTCAAAATTCAAAAATATATTTAATTAACACGCAGAACCACCTTTTCACCTTAGTGCATCAGATTATATCAGTGTATTGATTATTTTAAGTAATAATTTAAAAGTGATAGTTTTCAAACATGAATTTATAAACATCAATTCTTTCCCCCCACCTTGCCATTAATTCCAATAGTGAACTAAAGAGGCAAGTCAATTGTTATGTGCACTCTTTGGGCGGCTTGTGTTTCTATTATACATGAACAACATTATAGTTTATTAAATGAAACACAGGACTGGATATCACAGCAATCCACACGTGGGGACTGTCATACTTATGATACATTCATGCGCTTCCCTGAATAATTTGATGTGTTCTGCGAAAGGTTAATCTCTGCTAAATGATTTTCTTTGCGGGTCAGAACTCCTCGGAGCCCTTCTTTCACACAAGTTCCTCATAATGCAGGCAGCATTTCCTCCTTTCGGTGCCTTTTCTCTACTGCTTGCATTGGCAAAGCCCAGGTCTAGGTTTGCCGCTGTTATTTGATCAGTACATGCCGCCGCGGTTCTAGCCGAGTGAGCAGCATCTGAACCGACGGGTAATATTATACTTAATAAGCCTCCCCTGTAGAGTCTGGAAAGGTCTGAGAGTGACAGGTAGAGGAAAGGAAGACAGATGTTATTACTGAATGCAACGGAGCAAGACAAGGCACTTCAGCATGACAGGCTTAGACAGTCTCGCGATGGCTCAGATCAGAGCATCCCTCCAGGACGTTCCGCGTTCTCACTCTTTTTGTGGACCTGTGGGCTTCGATTGAGACCTTCGAATTACTTTGACTGACTCACGGAAGGATGTGATGAACAGCTCCATTTCTATGTTGATTGTGTGCCCGTAATTCACACTTTTGTAGAAACTAAACAAAGTTTGTCCATCGTTAAAAATAGTGCCTCATAATAGAAGAATATCTATAACACTTTGTGTGTTTTAAACAAGCATTGGCAAATGCAATAGGCTTTCTTCATGAATGAAAATACCTTTTATATCATTGATGGGTGTAGGCACTAAATAAGTCATCATACATGCACTCCGTCACTCATATTTGCACTCATGCATACATTCATCCAGCCACTGACTCATTCTTGCATTCACTGTCTAACCCAACCACAATAAAACATACAAAAACCAACAACATATGCAATACAAATTAAAATAATACAAGTACTAAAGAGCATATGCCTGCAATGACGAAACTAAGCACAGCAGGAGGTGTCCATCTTGCAGAGGTATTGTAACTACTCTATTGGTGTTCTAAAGTTCCAGCATGCTCGCCAAATTTAGATTCAATGTGTTGGCCATATTGCATGGTAAAGCAATAATGATAAAAACTATGAACAACAGAATTAAATTATGGACTCCTGGTTTAGAAAAAGTGACCACGTGCGATGAGACGCACTGCAGATGAAATTAGCGGTTTGCACTGCCTGGAGTTCTGTAGTGTCCTCTTAAGAAACATTAAAATAAAAAGAAGAGAAGCAAACAAATGAAAGGGCAACTATGAGAAATGTGGTTGTTGGTTAGGATGGTGTGAGCCCTTCTCAAACAACAGCCACAATCCCTGAACATCAAGGAAGAATTTGGGTTTTTGGTTGGGGGGGTAAAACCTTTCTCAAACAACAACCACAATCCGTGTCAGGGTGAACCACAAAAAATCACTAAATTAACCTTCCCTTAACCCTCTGGTAGCTTGGCACAAAAGCAGTCAGGCTTAATTTATAGGCAATGTGTAAAGTATTTATGCAGCACTTAAAAACAAATAAAGAGAAAACACAAACAAGAAAAATCCCACACCAATTGGAAGTAAATTAGAGAAATTTGAAAAAATTATTTGACACCTAAACAATAAAAAATCCAACCAGTAGAACTGGAATTAGTAATTTTTAAAGTTTAAAGTGAAAAATAGCCGCCTAATCATGCATCTAGTCATGCAAGACCAGGGCAAAGACAAAGGTTATGGCTGACCGGAATGGATCGCAGTTCAGATGCACATAGTGGATTTGGCCCGCTCTCCGCTTACCTTTGGACTTAGAAGAATTTTTGCTAAAAAATGTCTGAGAAGGTAAAGTTCAGCGGTACAAGGCAGCTGGCAGTGTCCGTGGAGGAGTTGTCGCCGCCGGGAAGCCACTGGAAAAATTCATGGTGAAGGTTTCTGCATTCAGACTCCGTGCCTGATTTAGATCTTGGCAGGACCCCCATTGTCCCTCCCTAGCAGCAGTTACAAGTACTCAGTCGAACTGACTAAGTCCTGCCCGCTGTATTTAGATGTGGGCTGGCTGAACCACCGTTTGCATCAACAGACTGTCTTCTGTCGCGTAAGCGGCACACCTCTGTCGATGCGGCGGACTCCTCTGCTGGCTAACAGTACTTTGCCGCCATCAGGCCGGCAGGTTTGCGCTGAGCCTATTTAGTTTTCCCCATTGTGCTCGCGTTTTCCTAGTGGCAGATTTCTGAAGGAGTGAGTCCCTGGTGAAGTGAAGACTGGTAAGTGCTACCTATTAATGTGACACTACACATATATGTTGTGTTTGCTTCAAAAATATATGTAGGTAATGTGTTGTGCCCCTTTTCTTTTACATATAGGATAGCACACAAATAACATATACACTCTATTCAATGTACACCCATAGGCACCACAAGCACAACACCAACAACAACAAAATATTTTTTTAAGTGTTAATACAGGTGTGTTCATTTTACCATGATAATTTTTTTAATGAACACTACTGCATTACACATAAGTAATAAATTGCATGAAAGAGCAATGTTAAAATAAACGAGGCCTAAGCACATATTAACACACGATTCATAGTAAGACAAGTGAAAAAAAAGCTTACTTTGATCCCAGCGACAACAGAGTTGATTAGCATCATGGTCAAGTAGTAGCAGCAAAGGAAGGATCTGGACAATGGGGTTCGAGACAGAAATGGAAGTGGAAAACAAAAAATAAGGTAAGTTCCTCCCTCATTTTCTTTGATCCCGCCAACTCAAGTTTGGCAGTGTCCTTGCCACAGTTTCCTCAATGGAAAGGCACATAATGGTTGGCCCGGGGGTAATCTTAGCTGGCCTCCCTCCGGCAGCCTCTTTTGAATATGATGCCATTGACGCAAGAGGAACATTCTGGCGGAGACGGTGGCACTCGGATGGACTATCGTCCATAGACCCACGAACATCTAAATAGAGCGGGCGGACTGCCAAGTTGGCAGGCTGTGAAACCATCTAAAAAGTGACAGTGGGACCAGATCTGCCAAGATCTAAATCAGTCTCTTTTATGGAAGCCGAAAATCTCCAGCGGGACAAAGCTGCAGGTTCTAGCCATCGAGGGCTCCATGAGGTCAGATACCCCTTCTGTGAGGAGCCTTGAACAGGAGTTACTGCTGCAGGGAAGAATGTAGTGGTAGCAGCTGCAAAGTCAGACTGACCATCGATACACCTTGGGTGGATCGGCGAGCAGGTAGGTCCTGGTCTCCTCTCGGTTCTCAGGGCACTTTTTGGCTTAAAAACTTCCAAGTCCCAAGTTTTGGATTTGGGTGGTCTGGGTACCTTTAGTACCAGCTCTAAGGGTACAGTACTGGAGGGGCACCACTACGAGGGCCAGAACTCACTCAGGCTGGGTCCTGGTGCGGGTTCAAGATGGTTGAAGCCTTTTCTGTCCTTGAGGGTCTGATCAGAAGGTCAGCCAACTAGCCATTGGAGTCACTCTGCAAGTTCTGGGTTAAAGTAGAGAAACAGGTCTCAAGCAGCAGTGCAGTCTTCTGAGGGCACAGAGCAGGCTTCAGGCAGCAGGGAAGTCCCTTCAGAGTCCTCTGCAGGTCCAGAAGTGAACAGAAGGGTGGATCTTAAGGTCCTAGTTTTATAATTGATGCCAGCTTTGAAGTGGAAGAAACGTATGGAGTTTCCCCCCCATAGAAGTGTTTGGAGTTTCCTGCCTCTCTGCCCTGCTCCCAGCATGTCTCGAGTAACAAAAGGCTAGTGTGAACTTCTTTGTGTGTGCTGGGGCAGTGTCTGTGAAGTGCAAGTGTGGCTGTACACAGCTCTGCCCCCCCATCCAGCTAGGAAAGCCCATCCTGCCAACACCCAGTCCCTCTATTGTGTGGTTTTCTGGGAGGTATACACAAAGACCAACTGCACCTAGTCATGTGACTCAGGAAACAGGCTTCAGGCACCAAATGGTTAGGTCAAGAAGATGCAACTTGCTAAAACTGTGATTTTAAGAATTGTAGCTTAAAATCTGACTTTACCATGAAAGAGGATTTGAAATTACAATTCCTTAGCCACTATTCATGATCTTTCTACCTGCTCCCAAACAAAATGTATCTCTTATTAAATGTAATGAGGTAACCCAATGTTATTTTTTGTAAGAGAAGTAGGCCTCACAGTAGTGAACAATGAGTTTGGGAGTTTTTTTAACTACCAGGAGATGTAAATCTTAAACGTACATGTTCAACTTTTCATATGCAATGCACCCTGCCCTATGGGCTGTTTAGGGCCTACTTAAGGGGTGACTTACATGTACTAAAAAAAGAGAGTTTTAGGACTGGCAAGGTGTTTTTTTTACAGGTCGAATTGCAGTTTAAAACTGCACACAGGATGCAATGGCAGTCCTGAGAAAGGTTTTAAAGGGCTACTTAAATGGGGGGCACACGATGTGCTGTAGGTCCACTAGTAGCATTTAACCTACTGGCCCTGGGTATAAGGTATACCACTTGACTAGGGACTTATAAGTAAATTAATTATGCCAATCAGGTGTAGCCAATTTTACCATGTTTTAGGGAGGGTGCACAAGCATGTTTGTACTAGTTAGCAGTGGTAAAGTGCACAGAGTCATAAGGCCAACAAAAATTAATTCAGAAAAACAGGCGGGATGACGGAAAATGCTTGGAGGAAGACCACCCCAAGGATGACAGATCTAACAACAGCTATAAACGGAGAAAATTAAAAACTAAATGACTGGCCAACCAAAGCCCTGACACTGATGCACGCGATTTTCAGGTGGATGTACACATGTGATCAGAAAATACCGTCATTTACAGGGCAAAACTGACAATGATTGCTGAGGACTGAACCATTACCCCATGCAATAGGCTTTCATGGACAGAAGCAGAACTTAAATGACACTCAGACCAGTGGCAGAACAGAGCTGATCCAAAGGCTGTCTATGTATTTATATGGATATATATTTATATATGGATGGATGTATTATTTAGTACTTTTTTACATTTCAAGATCCTAGCAGACAGCTAAATAGAAGTTCTAGCAAGAATTATTACAATGCAAATCTTCTCCCCCTAGGGTTTGCTAGAGGCAGCAACCAACACCAAAATGCTCCCCTGCAAAGGTAATCTGTGACATTTCATGTAACAAAATACCTTTATGTAGGCTTTGTTCTCTCTTTAATGCCTATTGACTTTAACATATGCTTTTCACAATTAATATGTCTGGCCTATTGCATTTATCGTACATTTTCATAATAAACAGAATCTGACTAAACCTTTGAAAGTAAACAGATAAGGCCTCTAGCCTTTACCAGTGACTTGACGCTATATTCAATGTGTGAATATTTGATATTAAAGACTTGAACTATTTGGTAACCCTGTGGACTTGATTAGTGTTGGGGTTGCTATGGAATGATGTATGAGATCTTCATACTGAATGTTTGAGTGTATGTTTGCAGATACATCATTGTGGTTTATTTTACCCCACAGGGAGATTTACTCGACTTTTTAGTTTGACGCTATATACAATCCAGGCCTACTGTAGTGTGCATAAACTGACAACCAAAAGGCATTCTATTATAAAATTACTAATGTGTTAAAAATTACAGTTGGCAACCAATATACAACCCCTTCCAACCGGGCCTAACAAGAATCATCACACTGAAAAGTCACAGGGTTTGTCAGAGTGGGTGACCAACATCAACACCCTTGCCTACTATGGTAATCTGTTTGATTACTTGTAGCAAAATACTTGTCGATAGCCTGCCACACATTGCAATGACAACCAAGTATTAAAGCCTTATTAAATTTAACAAATGCTTGTCAACCAACAGTTTTGAGTGTAAGCTTTTCCATTAGGCAACCACACTGTCATAAAATTTCAGTTGGCTAAGCAAAATATTATCTCTCATAAAGGGACCTAATAAGGATTCTCATAGAGCAAATCTTATATATCCAAAATAACTAACACCAAAGCCATTTACTACTAAGGGGAGAGGAGTTGGCCTAACGGCTAGGGCGTTCGACCTCGGACCTGGGGAACTGGGTTCGAGTCTCTGTAATGACGCTGAACATCCTGTGATTCTGGGCAAATCACTTAATCGCCCCGTGCCTAACAAAAATGAATGTGTGTCCACATGTATCGTAACTGGTGCAGCGCTCTAACGTAACTGGTAAAGCGCTCTGATACCCGGTTGCGGGTCAAGTTCGCGCTATATAAAACTCTGCAAAAAAAAAAAGGTCATTTGTGAGATACTATGTAACAAAAGACCAATCTGTAGGCTTTTTTATAGAGTAATAACAATCCACACTTAAATGCCTATTGACATTAACATATGATTTTCATTATAAATACGTTAAGCATAATGCTTTTGTTTTAACATTTCTTAATAAAAAGATCAGGCGTGTAGCCATGATCATTGGATTGCTACCATAGCCAACTTAGTCCTGCTGTATCGTGTATAGGGTTTGCCGCAAACCTAACAGTGCAATGTAAGCAGTCTTTTTTGTGGCAGCACACAAATAGGGCCCAATCAAATCCTGTATTCAGGAGAACCAACATATGGGTGTAGCTTAAGGCCCTCTCTCGTAGTACTCTAAAAGCTTTTTTTTTGTTGATCACATAAAATCAGGTGACAGTTGCAAAGTTGCCAAGTCAGAACTAGAAATGATTTGTGACTGAAGGATACTTGTTATTTGTTGTACTGTTTACTTTGTTAAGCAAAAATGGAATTTATTGGATTGTGTCTATTTTATCTCATTTTACTGTTTTTCTTTGATAATACTGTACCCAACATGCATAAGGTCACACCGGAGAAACATAAATGAAACAAAAATATGCATAGAGAATAATCATACTTTCATTATTACGATACCAGGGCAGTGATGAAAACTCTGCGTGTTTTAGCAACCTTGAAGATAAAAATGTTGTCAACTGATGTTTCAAACATGGAATTGTTTTTCAGCAGCATTAGCAACATAGAGCAATAACTCAATCTTAGGGCTTATTCACAAAGGTATTTCTCGGTTATTAGTGTACGTTTATGGCCTGAAAATACCTAATTTATGCCTGCCATGAAGTCATAAAAGGATTAAAGGCAGGTGTAAATGCATTTACTACTGTGGATTTCACCTCTATGAGTGCGGAGAAATCCGCAAAATACATCCCACTCAAGCGGTGGTAAGCGGACAATGCAAGAAATGATCTGGCTTGGAAGTTTGTGTACGTTGTGGGCACTACTTAAATTCCATTTGACCTCTTTCCACCCTGGAAATGGTCCGGGATTTACCTCTTTCAGGATGGGAAGGTGAACAGATCACTGCCAGATTTGTCAGGGGTGTAGGGGAATACCTTTAGCCACAAGTTGAAACAAGCATTGGAAATGCAATAGGTCTCGCATTTGTTTAAGTTATAGCTATTGCCATTATAAATGCAAAAATAGTGCTAAGGAAGGAACCATGTTTTAGACAATGACATTAAAGTATGCAGGGGTTACATTTCATGCACAATAAAAGGCCATTTCTTTGAGATATTTCAACCATCCAGGCAGAATTATAACCACTTTAATGTTGAATACAGCAATCCACAGTTGAACTTTAGAAAAGTATTTGGTATTGTTCTGAACCTCTTGTGCAGAGTTTGTAGTAATCTCTGAAAGTTTTGAGACTGAAAACAGGTTTTAATTTCTTTTGGAAGTGTGGCAATATATGCAAAAGATACTGGGTTGAGGGGCAAGTGTGCACAATCTATAAATGTGAGGTGGCCAGAATAGTGTTGCAAATTGCTCAGTGAAGGCATAACGAAACGTCTATCACTTGGCAATTCAAGATTACCATAAAATGCATGTGTACTTTATACATGCTACATTAGATGTGCACTTAATACAGCTTGTAAAAAGTAAAACGTGTAGCCTGAGACAGCATAGCTATTGCAGAGTTTGCACAGAGGTTATATGCCTCCACCCGAGACAGCAGAGCTATCCAGAGGTTGCAAAGTGTTAAAGGTTTACACCTTAGACAGCAGGGCTTTTCCTCAGGTTACCTAATGCTACAGCGGGTGCAAATGGGAGAAGAGCTATGCCTCGGGAAGCACATGAGTTAAAGGCTTGCACCTTAGTAGGACAGTCTCACGAGTTGCACAGAAGACACAGTGGGTGAAAGCAAGACAAAAGAGCTACTGAAAAGGGCCCACAGGAGTAAAAGGCTTGCAACTTGGGCAGAAGGGTTGTCTTTCAGGTTAGATGATACAGCGGGTGGAATGAGAGAGATTAGCTGTGTATAGGCTTGCACGTAGATTGTGGGGCTGTTGGTCTTGATAACTAGTGATACTGTTGGCGTAAATGAGAGATGAGTTGGCTTTCAGGTTACACTGGAATGAAAGGCTTGCACGTAGATTGCAGGGCTATCTCTCAGGTTACGTAGATGATAGTGGGCCTAAATTAAAGATAAGCTGTCTCGTAGGATGTACTTGAATTAGAAGTTTGCGCCCGTTTCTCAGGCTACATAACTGTCTCTCTGGGTACACAGTGGGTGCAAACGAGACAGCAGGCGTATCCCTCGGGGTGCACAGGTGCTGCAGGTAGATGCTTCCCTCTTCAGGGACACAACTGCAGACTTCTAATTATCAGAACATACTATAAAACAGTAAATAAAAAGATAAAGCACTGTAAAATGTGTTTTAGAGGTGCCTTATTGACACCGACTGATAATTTAAGTAAACAAAACCAGAATATCCATGTTAAAAATTAATTTAAATGATTTATATCAAGTTATATTTAAGTACCATGTCTGCCCTTTGCAGAGCCTGAAAACGTGAACAAACTGCTGAGATATTTCTCTGGGGCAGTTAGCAACCCTATAGAAACTGTTTAGATTTGCAATAGTCAGAATATGTAAAACTCATTAGACTTGCTATGGGTGACACCATTCACTTTAGCCACGACATAGAAAGCACAATATGGTAAGTATAACGTTTAATATTTGAAAAAAGGGCTCAATAGATGCATTAATTAGTGCACTGGGCCTCTAAGGGGCGGTCGATGCAATTTTTTACTAATCACTGTCCTAAACGCAAACTGGTTTGTAAGACTGAACCAATATGGAATGTTTTTTTCACAATATGAATGTAATTTAACGCAGCCACAGTAAAGCATCTAACAACAGCATGTCTTCAACTACGAAGATAGCGCAGGAACGAGCAACATCACAATGTAAACACAATGGTTTCCCACCGAGCACATTTAACAGGTTCAACCGGGTGGTACCGAGTCCAGGCTCTGTACCTTATTTGTTAGCAGTACTTACATTCGGGTAGGTGGGGAGGGGACAACATCACTAGAGGGTGCAATTAATAAACTTTCTACACCTTTGTGTTACTACTAACGGCATGAAAACAATTTGATCTTCCTTTCTGCAACGAAGCGGAAACGTCAGATTTTGCTACATCATTAAGTGCAGAAAAAGGGAAGGATAAGAGAAGGACATTTGGGGGCTTCACGATCCTTTTGAAAATACTCCCCCATCATACTAACATTTAAATACACACAAAGGGCCTGATTCACAGAACTAACTTACGTCAAAAACGTAAACGTAAAGTTAGTACTTTTTAGGTATTCACAGAATACACTTACTCATTTTGGTATTCACAGAATGAACTTACTCATTTCGGTATTCACAGAAGTTAGTAGTCCTAACTTTAGGACTCCTAAATGCCTTCTGTGAATACCGAAAGTCTGAAAGTTAGGATTTTTCTCAGTTTAGGAGTAGTAAAGTTAAGTAAAATCCTAACTTTAAGACTTTCGGTATTCACAGAAGGCATTTAGGAGTCCTAAAGTTAGGACTACTAACTTCTGTGAATACCGAAATGAGTAAGTTCATTCTGTGAATACCAAAATGAGTAAGTGTATTCTGTGAATACCTAAAAAGTACTAACTTTACGTTTACGTTTACGTTTTTGACGTAAGTTAGTTCTGTGAATCAGGCCCTAAGAGCTGATGTGTGTTTTCAGAGTGTGAAGGGGAACAGAATCAGTGAGATGCAGTAAGAGCTTAGAGGAAGCGTTATCTCCAAAGCGGCAACCTTTTTCCTGTGGAGAGGAAACATTACAAAAAAACACTACACTGGCCCACTGTTGGAAACGGGTAGCGTGGTGCGGAGCGGGAAGGCTAAACTAGGAGCATTGTGTGAAGCATCCGCGCAGCACACACAGGCGACACACCAGGCACACTACAAAAAGGAGACCACACCAGTTGGAGTAAGAAAAATAGCATCTGTATTAGGCAACAGCTTAGCAGATGGTAACCACAGCGGTAACACGGCGCCAACCGGCACCCGGTATACATAAACAGTGGGCACTATTTACAGGGCAGCGCCAATCGGGCCGCTGCCAGAATCATTCTCAGCACACAATGAATGCAAGTCCCTAGTAATGATAGTTGTGATCAGTCCGTACCTGTGGGATAAAAGACCATGACTAAAGCCTCACTGCAATAAGTAGCAACCATCAGGCCTAGACATCTACATTAGGCATCGTTAGCAAAGAAAACACTGGGCGCAGAATGCACTCAACATTATAGGGCGTTAGAGACATTAGGCAGAACATCAACACCCTTCAGGCATGAAACAGTAGCAGGAAACACAGGCCTGTCCGGCATAAACTCAGGGGCCTCTCAATAGGAGTACATCCCAATAACATGAGCCCAGTAGGCGTATACACCATATGCATCAGATCCGCATTTATCAGAGTAGGCATAAAACAATACATTACGTAACAGCCCGCAGGGCGTCTATTAGGGGACAACTGTACCTATCATAACTGCCCCACGTGCAGACTAGTCCTAGGTGTCCCTGCGCCTGGGGCCCTCAGATCAGCGATGCCTCAACCGTTGACACTGCCCACTGCCCAGCGGGGCAGTCATGGGAAGCGCTGTTCAGTTCTGGGGGGGAAGATGGATCCCCTAAAACAAAAGTACTAGCCCCGGGGGCGGGCACCGGCAGTGTGCCCCGACACACCCCCACCAAGGCCAGGCTGAGCCCCACTGGGACTCCACAAACAGAATGCCCCTCAACGTTGCAGCTGCCCACTGTCCAGCGGGGCAGCTGTGTCCGGTAAAGTTAACACGAGTCCGGGGGAGCCCCTCCCTGGAACACGGGGATTAGAGGTGGCCAATCGTTGCAGCTGCCCGCCGCCGCGGTGCAGCTGGGATGCTAGCAAGCCATGGGCAGGTGGGGAGCCCCTCACTGGGACCCCAACACGTGGCAGCGGCCCTCCCTGAACCTCGGGGGCCTTAGGCACCGACAATGTGCCTCGGAAGGCCCCGACCTTCCCAGAACTCAGCCCCACTCACCGGCAGGACTGCAGGCGTCGCGCTGCTTCAGGCGGCACTCCACACTTCACCCGGGGCCCCTCCTGGGACCCGGGACTTGGTCCTGGAGCCGGCGAGGCTCCAAACGACTCCGGCGGTGCCCGGGGCTCTCCTCCGGTCACGGGGAGCCCCCACCACTTCCTTCTCTTCCGGAGCGAAGTCTCCGGCGGCGGTAGCCAGCGCGGGGTGGGCTCCCGCCTGGATTCTTTTTCCGGCGCCTCTCCTCACGCGGGGCTCTCCTCAGCTCAGGGGAGCCCCCACCTACTTCCGGCAGACCTCGGCCGAGGCCTGTCTTCTTCCGGGTCACCGCAGGCAGAGCGGCGGTCCTTCGTAGATCCCGTAGTGCGGGGTGGGCTCCCATTCGGGTTTTCACCAGGCAGGAAGGCGCGGGGTAGGCTCCCGCGGCACTTCCAAATAAGCCGCTCTCCTTCACGGCCACACGCGCTTCTTCACTCTAGCGCGCGACAGCGCTCCCGAGGCCGCGGCGGTGATCCTGGGCAACTCCTGTTTTCCTCACAGAGGGGTAGGCTCCCTCCTAGGATAAGCACACACGAGGGGTAGGCTCCCGCTGTATTTTAAAAAGTAATAACGCGGGGTGGGCACCCACGAAGGACCACAAATGCGGGGTGGGCTCCCGCTATTTTTAACTGCATAAACGCGGGGTGGGCACCCGCTACTTTGAAAGAATCGGCTCCCTCAGGCAGCGCAGCACGGCAGGGGACAGGCGCTTTTCAGCACAGCGCTGTAGAACCCACACACGTTGCAGCCGCGCGCTGCAGGCCACCAGCACTCCTCCGGGGCAGTTAAGATCAAGTGCTCTCCTCAGGCAGGGAGAAAGTTGTAGCGCTGATTCCCGGGGTGCTGAAAAATAGTGGTAGCGCTCACAAGGTGCTAGGGAGCAGGCAGAACAACAGACAGTTAGGGTAAAGCGCTCCAAAGGCGCTAGGGACCTCACAAGACCAGGGCCCCACAGAGGGTCGCGCCCACGCTCCTCTCTTCCTTGGAGTACGGGGAGTCTCAGTATAGCGCTCACGAGGCGCTAGGGGCCAACAGGGGGGGTGTAGGTGGGCACAGGGGCCAGCACACAGGCCCAATGTGGCGGTCTCCCCTGGCAGAGTTCCCCTTCTCTGTCTCCTCACGAGGCGCTAGGGGCCAAGAGGGGGGTGTAGGTGGGCACAGGGGCCAGCACACAGGCCCAATGTGGCGGTCTCCCCTGGCAGAGTTCCCCTTCTCTGTCTCCTCACTGACTCTGTCTCTGGACTGAGCACATGGCAGCCCAGCCCCCCTATATGTACGCCCCTCACCCCACCTACCAGACAGGCCTGGCAGCTTCCAGAAGGTTCTCCGGGAACCGGTCCTAACTGGTTCAGGGGAGGAGTAGAGCACCTCGGTGCAACGCTTCCCTCCTAAAGCAGGGGGCACTGGGGAACAAACCACTAGACTGCCAACCCACCTCAGTCAGGCGTCACATGGGCAGGCAGGCATGGCGTCCATTTTAACAGTGACATTTCCACAGTGCTTTTCTAAGATGGTGGCGCTAACAGTGTGTACCATATCACACAGCATTTGGCATCTTCTGTTCGGACACACCATGTTTTACCCTTAATAAAAGCGAAACATTTCAGGGCCAAAGGGCCAAGTCCAACACCCACATATCCCTAAGCTGAAAGAAATGCGAAAATAGTTCTTCCAAACAACAGATATGGCTTGAAAGCGGAACGAAACTGTACTCAGCCGGTGCTCCTCAGCCTTCACCGGAAGTGACCTATCAGCTGCAGCAACCATTCAGGAGGCAGCAAAGAAGATCGACACTGGAATCTGCGTATGGTAAGTAGGAGGTGGGGAAAAAGTGGTTCTATTGATAACTGCAGGTCTTGCAGACAGCGCATACGCACTGATGCTCGACCTAAAAATGTGCGTTTGAACTAGAGGTTCAATTTCCCCTGAATGTGATACTGCTATATGTAGAAGTCTGCCCAGGGTGAATAGGGCCCTGAGGGACTTGTCACCTGACGTTCTGAGTGGTATGCCTGTAAACCTGCACCCAACGTTACTTTCCAGGCCTAAAATTGGGAATTTTGCTAAATAAGAAAGAAAAGTAAAAGTACATTCAGGTGGAGATGTACCCCTTTCACATATAGGCCCAGTAACTTGTATAATAAGATATGGTTGCATTTCCGTTGTTGAGCAGACATGAGGATTGCGATAAACAGTGAGCTGGTTTGCTATGGGGAGATAAAGCCTGCAACACAATCCGTCATGGATGCTGACGTCCAAAGCCGTCGTTAAGAGTGGCTTAGGCTCCAAGGGGACAAGTAGCAGAAGTTACCAGTCGATGATTAATTCCAGGGTGAAATGAGGCGTTACCAGTCGGATCTGACCTGGAATTACTGATTACAATTCTTCAAGTGTCCATCTTTAATCTCCTTTAACTCTGCACCTGGAGTTACTGGAACCCCTTTTATTGGTAACTCCAGTGTGGCAGACCTAATAGGGAGAAATCCAGGACACTCACAATGTCGGGCAGCTACTGGCTGGAGGAAAATTACATTTCACTGAGAACTATGAAGACACATTTTCATTGCTTTTCTCTGCATTATGTCATGTTGTGCACTGCCAAAATCGCATTATTTGGTTGCAACATCTTATAAAAGTAGATTAATTAACACACACTATTTTTTACCTGTATGTCAGACCTCCTCCAATAATGCGGCTCCATGTTGTTTTTTTAATAAACCATGGTACAATGCTATTGCGCTACAAATCCAGCACCATGCTAATAAAACATTTATGCAGCTTCACTCCCATATCATAATTTACTGAAGTCTCTTTGATGCCAATTAAAACTTGTCTAGGTTTTGATTTATCTCTTATTCTGATTTTGAAGCAAGTTGTTCTCTTTGAGTACATTTGGGTCGCTATGATCTGAGAATGTTGCGATTCATTGAAAAGCACATTTAGTGTGCTTGTATAAGCCGGGAGATGAAAAGGACTGTGTGTGAATGCAGAAATTGGAAGCTTGTTTGCAAAATTAGGCATAGAACAAAAAACATTCATTTGCTACGAGCCTTTTCAAAACATAAATACCCACTCACAGCAGTGACTAATTCACATCTTTCAGATGTAGTTTGTTTTCCATCAACAATCACAAGTAAAACAGAAAAATACAATACTGTAGAAAAAAATTCCTTAAGACTTTGACTTGTTAATTGAGTCAACCTAATACATAATGCTGGAAAGTGGGTTATTGGTAGGGGTAGGTATGCACCTACCACTAGTAACAAGGCCACCAACACGGTATAGGGTCCACTAAAGATCTCAGTAAATTAGCCCCTTTCTCAACCCTTGATAGCTGACAATGAGCAGTCAGGGCTAACTTAGGAGTCAAGAGTGTAAAGCATTTAATTTGAAAACGCCAATACATCAAATAAGTAAAACACAACATGCAATAAAAATCCTACACCAATTTATAAAAATAGGAAATATTTTTATGAGCAGACACCAACACAACAAAATTCCAACGTAGGAAACCAGAGATAGGAATTTTTTAAGATTAACCACTTAATAGTGTTAAAAACATATAGTGCTACTCTGGACATCTGTCCGCACTTGACCGGGACAAAGTCAAAGTTTAAGGCCGACCACGATGGAGCTCTGGTCGGATACACTAAGCGGGAGGCCCCGGTCAAAATTTTACCTTCACACTTAAAAACCATTGGGAGCATTTTCTTCCGACGTCGCTCAACCCTCCAGTCCAGATTCAGAGAGGGTTCGGCGGCTTGACTTTGCACGAGTCCTGGTCAAATCTTGGAAGTCTGGAGCTACAGAGCTTTCAGCAGGATAAACCTGAAATCCTGGCCAGGTCACAGTTAAAGGTAGTCAGCTTGACTCTCGACGTCGGGTTGATCACCTCATGGAGCTTTTTCACAAAAGTTCACCAAAGTTCTCCAAACTGCAGGAGGTGCTTCCCGAAGGTCTCCTATTAGGTTTAAAGTGTCAAAATCACTAATGCAAAGGTCTGGAATCTCCTAGATTGTCAGTGGGATGCCTGGGCCACAATTCATACAATGCATCTGTCCAAATCATTAAAAGTCCACTGGATGCACTCCAGGATAGGGACTCTTGGTGGAGATGATGCAGGTAGGCTCTGTTAACCTGTAGCTTGCAGGGAGTCCACTCCTTAATCCTTATTTAAGCAAGGTACAGTCCCCAGGGCTGTATTACCAGATTGTGCTGCAGGTGCAGTCATTCAGAGTGCATGGCTTTGGGTGCAAATCCAAAGTCCAGCAGGGCAGTCCTTCTTATCCTTGTAGTTTCAGGCAGCAGATCTGAGAGACTATGCAGCTCTCACATATTTATTCAATGTTCTGGGGTGACATGCAGGGGGACACCCCTGCCCAATGGGATGCTGGGTGCCACCCAAAAGCATGACAATGTCCTCTGAAATGTGGCATCTCCTAGTCCCAAAAAGCACTGCACTTCCAAAATCCAGCATGGATGATTTCTTTCCAGAGGAAGAAGACCTGTCTAAACCATCCCAGAGTGTGGGTCATTTCCATTACCTCTCCTCCCCCTGCCCTCTGCAAATTCATGTCCTAAGCCTGATGTTTGGCTGGGGCAAGGAATGGGGGGGGGTAGGAACCCCTGGAAGTCCTTACTGAACCGCTCACTCTTTGAGCTCAGTTTGATTTACCCAGCACCCTCTGCAGGACCCATCCTCCTCAGCTTCAGAGTTCTCTCCATCAGATAACGTCTGCTCTGGCTAGGCCACTTATCACCTAATCAAAGCGGCCTGGCTAAGTCTGTTAAGGCTGACCAATCAGCAGAGACCACTAGAAGGCTGGATTTTGGCTTACAGGAGAGAATGTTATATAGCTTCTCTTCTGTACTAGTTATGATAAATTCAACAGTGGCAAGTTGTTGAATTCACCAACACCAATCTTTTAGGTCCTAGAAGGATATTTTCTCCTTTCCTAGCAATAGTTATAACTAAATAAAATATTGTAATGTTAGCCTATGGAGCTAAGTATCTACAATGGGGAAAAATGAAATGGGCAGTTTTTCACTCATCAGGGCATATAAAACATCTTTTATATCATCCCTGCTTATAGTTATATGGCCCCACCCTTGGAGCACTTAGGAGAGACCTTGGAGGTGCCTAATATGTAAATAAAAGGTAGATTATCACTTTTAAAGTGTCCATAGAACCAAAGTCGAATTTGTAGACAATTTACTTTTAAAGACAATCTGCAAAGCCAGGCTGCCATTAAAATGACAGCAGGCACTCAGCAGTGCACACATGCAAGTGCAGGAAATCTGCAGGGCCTCTAAAAGTCCATGCCTTATTGTACTAGGGACTTATAGGTAGATTGCACCCCCTTACCCTATTATCTACTAGGGACTTATAGGGTCTATCATTGCCAATTGTAAGTGTACCCTATTACATGTACCTTTTTTAAACAAGTTAGCATAGCCCAGGGTACAGTCAGAGGCAGTTACCACCAGTATCATTCAGCAAAAAATGGGGGTGAACAGGGCAAAAGGACGACTTTCTAACACATAACTATTTTAGTTAAAAAACTAGCACATCACATATCTAGTTTTTGTGGGGTTACACTTTTTCTTTCATTTGTGCTTCTGAATTGCTATTACAACTGCTCAATAAACAGTAAGCGGGGAAAATTGTTAACGCAGTATTAATGGCAATATAACACCCTAAAGTGTTAGCCAAGGGTGCATGTGCGTTTCAAGCTTACTATCAGGTATAAGCATAATTAAAATATCCAAATTTCCTTTTGTGTTGAGTTTTTGGGAGAACTAAATGGTCATTTTAGTTTTTATATTGTATACCCACACAAGTGAGGTACCATTTTTATCGGAAGACCTGGGGAACGCTGTGTGGTAGGAAATTTTTGTCAGCCGGGTGATCTTACAACTTGGCCACACAGAAATTTTAGAGAAATTAGATTTTTTCAGCTACATTTGAGGTTTGCAGGGGATTCTGAGTAGGAAAACGTTGGGCGGTCGACGCAAGCCATACCTCCCTGGACTCCCCAGGGTATCTAATTTTCAGAAATTTGTTTGTTTGGTAGGTTTCCCTAGATGGCCGCCGAGCCCAAGGTTGAAAATCCAGGTGCCTCCCGCCTTTGCAAAACCAGGTCGTTTTGTGATCAGTAATTTTGATGTCTCCACAATACGTTTTGGGTCCTTGCCTGTCACGGGTACTTGACCCACCCACACAAGTGAGGTATCATTTTATTGGGAGACCTGGTGGAACCCTGTGTGGTAGGAAATTTGTGTCAGCCCGGTGATCCCACAACTTTCCCACACAGAAATTTGAGGCAAATGTGATTTTTTTAGCTAAATTTAATGTTTGCATGGGATTCTGGGTAGGAAAATGTTGGGAGATCCATGCAAGCCACACCTCCCTGGACTCCCCTGGGTGTCTAGTTTTCAGAAATATCTGGGTTTGGTAGGTTTCCTCAGATGGCCGCTGAGCCCAGGACCAGAAACGCAGGTGACCCCCTTGAAAAACCAGGTCGTTTTGTGATAGATAGGTGGGCACCTGTGTTTTTGGTCCCGGATTTGCAGACATCTATGGGAACCTAAAAAACCCCATACATTTTTTAAAACTAGACACCTGTGGGAGTCCAGGGAGGTGTGGCTTGCGTTGATCCCCAAAAATTTTCCTTCCAAGAATTCGCTGCAAACCTCAAATTTAGCTAAAAAGTCACGTTTTCCTCTAATATCTGTGTGAGAAAGTTGTGGGATCAACGCAAGGCCCAAATTTCCTACCACTCAGCATTCCCCTCAGTCTCCCGATAAAAATTATACCTTACTTGTATGGATGGGCCAAGTGCCTATGACATGGAAGGGCCAAAAACGTGTAGAGATTGAGGGGGGCCCAAAGCTGGTCAAAAGGGCAGTTTCTTTATACGTCTTTAGGCTCACGCTACTTTGGGCACCCACACAAGTGAGGTGTCATTTTTCTCAGAAGATCAAGGGGAATACTGTGTAGTAGGAAATTTGTGCCTATGCGGTGATCCTACAACTTCCCCACACAGAAATGTGAGGAAAATGTGACTATGTAAGTAAATTTGAGGTTTGGGGGGATTCTGGGTTAAGAAAACGCTGGGGAATCCATGCAAGCCACACCGCTAGCAAAGAGTCAGTACACACACACCACCATCCACACACACCACCAGCCAAGCACCATCCACGCACACCGCCAGCCAAGCGCCATCTGCACCCAGCGCCAGCCAAGTGCCATCCGCACACACCGCCAGCCAATCGCCATCCATGCACACCACCAGCCAAGTGCCATCCACGTACACCGCCAGCCAAATGCTATCAATGCACACAGTCAGCCAAGCAATATCCACGCACACAGCCAGCCAAGCACCACCCACGCACTCCGCCAGCCAAGCGCCATCCCCACACACCACCAGCCAAGCAGGGCCGGACTGGGAACAGCAACCAGCCCTGGCAGATTGCTGCTCGACCGGCCCTGGGAGGGGGGGGCGTGCTAGTAAAAAGCATTGCTCCCGCTTTTGTTACTGGGGCCCAATATTGCAGCACTGCTGTAAAACTGGCCCCCAGTGACAAAACTGCTCCTACGGCCAGAAAACCAGCCCCCACCCCTCCGGCCCACAGGGGAAACATCTGGTGCCCGCTACGGCCAGTCCAGACCTGCAGCCAAGAGCCATCCATGCACACAGCCAGCCAAGCACCAGTCCACGTACACCGCCAGCCAAGCGCCACTCCATGCACACCACCAGGCAAGCGCCAATCTACACACACCGTCATCAAGCGCAAGTCCACCCACACCATTAGCCAAGTGCAGGTCCACACACACACTGCCAGCAAAATGCCAGTGCACGCAGAATATCAGCCAAACTCCAGTTTACGCACACAAAAAACTCTCCCTGGTTTCTAGTGGTTTTTTGCCCCAGCTTGAGTGCAGATGAGAATAAAAATATCACTGAAACAGCCCAAATGTGTGCCTAAAAAAAGGGAGCGACTCTTGCCTATGGGGCTTCTCACCGGCATGCCCATAAATATATAGCCCTGGTGCCTAGTGGGATTTCTGCCTCCCCGGGGGCAGATCAGGGGCTATTGCCCCATCTGCCTTCTGGGGGAGCAGAACAACTGCGTATATAAAAAAAACAATGCCTGGTGCCTAGTGGGCTTTCTGCCCATAAATATATAGCCCTGGTGCCTAGTGGGATTTCTGCCCTCCGGGGGGCAGATCAGGGGCTATTGCCCCCATCTGCCTCATGGGGGGGCAGAAAGACTGTGGAATTTTGTGGGGGTGGGGGCATTGGCATGCCCATCTTGGGCAGCCCCCACCCCTAAATACAATAAGTCAAATAATCCCTGGCATCTAGTGGGCTTTCTGCCCCCCTCGGGGGGGGATCGGGGCTATTGCTTCACCTGCCTCCCAGGGGGGCAGAAAGACTGTGGAATATTGCAGGGGTGGGGGCATGGGCATGCCCATCTCGGGCAGCCCCCACCCCTAAATCCAATAAAAAAAATCCCTTGCATCTAGTGGTCTTTCTGCAGGTTCGGGCTTCTGCACCCATCTGCCCCCTGGGGGGGCAGAAAGATTGGAATTTTGCTGGGGGTGTGGGGGCATTGGCATGCCCATCTTGGGCAGCCCTCACCCCTAAATCAAATAAAAAAAAATCTCTGGCTTCTAGTGGGCTTTCTGCCCCACCGGGGGGGGGGACAGATGGGGGCTACGGCCCCCATCTGCCCCCCATGTGTGCAAAAAGACTGAATATGCCAAAATGTATTGGGGGGAGCAAAGGCCCTTGCCCAAGGGGCTGCTCCCCTCTCCCTTGTGCCTAGTGGGTGGATCCCTGCTTGTGATCCCCAAGCAGAGACCCACTAGGGAGGGGTACCATTGGAAAGGGGAGATTCTCCCCTTTCCAACGATTTCTCTCCTGATTTTCTACGTGCTTAGGGGGCTGAGATAGCCCCCTGAGCACATAGAAAGTGAAACTGAAATGAGTCTATCGGTTCATTTCAGTTTCGGTTTCTCTAAAATGAGGTCAGCGCGGCGTGCACGCTGATCTTCATTTCAGAGAAACCAAAGAGACAGCCTTGGGAGCTGGGGAAGCCCTTCCCCAGCTCCCGAGGCTTTTGGGGGAATAAGGAAATCCCTCTAGTGCTCGTGCAAGAGGGATTTCAGGTGCCATGTGCGAGGACGGCCAGGAGACGTACTGCGCACACGAGCACCGTGGCGCAGTACGGCTCCTGGCTGACCTGTGCATCGAAGGGGTTAAGCTCTGGATCGTTTGGATCAAGACACTTAAGTATGGCAGATCTGCAGGTGTGAATGCCACTCGCGTTAAAAAGTTTTTTTAGCAATAAAAGTCTATTTGGTTTTAAAACAGACATATGCAGATTAAATTAACAAAGTCCTGCTTTGCTGCACCACAATGGGTGCAAGACTGGCCCATTATATTTCCAGGCTGATTGATCAGCATTAGTCGGAACTAACCCACGACGTATTGCTAGTAGTTTTCTTTTTAAATATAGGGAGTATGTTATGCTCAAATATGCTGCTGGTTGTAGTACCGAATACGATTGCCATACCATCCATGCGTGGGAGCGCCTGCTAAATTCAATTTTGTCTTCAATTAGCTAATGTCTTTTTGCCACTTTGTTCAATGTTTGTCAAAATGTCGAATATGGTAGGTTCTGTTGCCAAAGATCTGCCACATTCGTTAACTTTATTGATGACTGCAAGTACTTGTTGTAGGCTGATCGAGGATCATCTTCCTGTGCATTTCAGATAGCCGTGTTAAGTAGATTCTGTCGATTTAACCAGACTTTGTACCACAGTTGTATTGTTGCATACCTTCTGGCTAGATGTTGCTGCAGTAGTCCAAATTCTAGGCGGACCTGTGCTGGAGAGGAGTTCCGTGGTAAACCGAATACTTTTTTGTATGTCTTTATTTGAAGTCTTTACCATGCTGGACTTTACTCGCGTAGGCTAGGGTCGGCAAGAGTTTTGGTTTAAACGATGGACCATTTAAGCTCTTTGCTATGGTGCAAAAGGCATATATCAACCCATTTCCTTTCTTAATTAAATTATCGTTGTGTATTTAAAAGTTAAGTCGGTTGTCTATGTGCAAGGCGAGGTATTTGTAATTTGTAACTGCCTCCAGGTTCGTGTTACCTAGTTTAAATGATTGTTGCGCTTGGAGACGATGGCTTGTGGTCATAACTTTTGTTTTTGCTATATTCATTTCTAATAAGTTTTCCTTGGTGAAGTGTTCCAGTTCATTAATTCCTCTTTGAAGACCTACTCTTGTGTGGCTTAACAGAACTATATCGTCTGCATAGGATTGGTGCGTAAGTCGGAATGGACCTAGATATGGTGGATGCAAGTTTACCTGATCTAACTTTGGCGAGAGATCAGCCATAAAAAGGTTAAACAAGTGAGGGGCTAAGATGCAACCTTGTTTTAGACCAGCTTCGGTGTATGTTTTCCTCGTGAGTTTGGTGCCGTCTGCTACTTTAACTTGCATCCACGTATTTGTATACAGCTGCATTATGGCTCGGAGAGTTGGTTCTGGAAGGCCCCACTGCCTTAGTTTGTTCCATAAGATTTCTCTATTGACTCGGTCAAATGCCACCTTAAAGTCTATAAAGTATAAGTGTAGATTTCTCCTATGTTGGACGGTCTTGTCTGCCATTAATCCTAGAGCTAGAATGTTTGTGATTGTACCAGAGCCCCTGCGAAATCCAGTCTGGTTAATAGGGATTATGTTGTTAATATCTGACCATTGTACCAGGTCTCTAAGAACCAGTGAGGCACAGTATTTTGCTTCCGAGTCTATAAAAGCAATCATTCTGTAGTTTGCTGGTTCTGTTCGGTCCCCTCTTTTGTATACTGGATTAATTATAGAGCCTCTCCAGCTCTCTGGAAGTATGCCTAAACTGCTCACTTCATTGTTTAAACGAGACATCGGGGATGCCCAGAAATCAGGGTCCGATTTAAATATTGCTTGGGGGATTCCATTTGGACCTGGAGCACCGTCCCTTCGGCCTGATCTTATTACTTTGGAAACTTTGTCTTCTGTGTATTATATTGGAGAGTTTTCTGTTATATAATTTGCGGTTTTAGGGGGATATTGTGGCTCTTTCGCTGTCTTTATTAACGTATATACAGTATGTCTAATAGAAAGGGTTTAGGATATGCCAGGAAGTGTGGCGCCTCGCTATGTTTGCGTTAAGTGTATTGGCTATGCCGTATGGCACGGTGCAACCAGGATAGGGGAAGTACCCTAAAACCCCTAAGTGTGTGTGGGTAGAGGCACAATATACAGAAAACAAAGTTCCGGGCACACGTTATTGGTAAATGCACTGTTTGCCAAAGTCTCTTGTATTCAGAATGTTAGCATATAAAATCCACGCAAGTTATTTACGGTCTCTTCAATTAGTTTAATCTTTATGAACACAACCAGCCAACACGTGTATACAGGTACGACCTGTTCAGTTGAACTCTTTGAGTCCAGAAAGATAGTGTTGGTACTTGGCCTTTTTGTAATTGAGTATGTTGTTGTGTTGTCCTCCATCGTTGATGGATGTATAAGGGTTCTTGTAGCTTTGTCCTTTCTATGTTCCACTTTCACAAAGGTGTTGGTTAAGTAAAGTATCCAGGCTGGCTCTGCAACACAGGCAGCATGAATTATTTTTGGTGATTTTTGGCTATTTACCTTCTCCCAGAAAGCTCTCGCATTGGAGTGGTTTGTGTTCAAAAGGAGTTTGGACCAAAAGTTTTCTGTTTGCATTTTCTTGCCCTCCCAGATTTCCTTTTTATACTGCTTCTTGAGGTTTTAAGTTTTTTGCCAAGTGCTTTTAGACACAACAGTGTCCCTTATGGATCTAACTGTGCCTCTTAATTCTTTCCTTATACTCTGAGCTTTTTTACCCAGGCTTTTAAGCTGCATGTGCTGTTATCTTATGGAGTAATTTATTGTAGGGGCATCATTTTTGTTAAGAAGGCTACCCAGGCAGCTACCTGGGAGCCCACTATGAGATCAAATTTTATTATCAGTTCCTTTGCTTTGGTGGCTATTTCTGGAAGGGTGTTGCTCGACCATCTTATGCGCTTTAGAATGGTTGTTGATATTTGTCCTGCCTCTAGAGGGGCTATCATGTGTCTTGGAGGAGAGGCGATTAGTTTAAGATGCGGATATGAATGATCACTTTTAGTGGTATATTTAATGGAAAACTCCTTTACTAGAGCAAGCAACGGTAAGGTAAGTATCAATAGTCTATTATTGACCAAGCCTTTACCCCATAATATGTGAAGTTCGGAGGTCTGTCCTATTGGTTCTGCCATTTATTACTCTCATGCCGAGGTACTCTAGACTTGTCACGAATTTCCAACCTCTTGAATCATATCGGTTAAGGGTTGATGGTGCTTGGGATTGCACTGCCCATATTGCGTTTTCCGCGGTTAAGTGGTCATCTTCCTCTGGTGTATATATTAGGTTAGAATTGAAATCGCCTGTTACTATTATGTCCCAGTATGGGTTCTCAAACCTTATTTTTGTTATTACAGTGGTCTGTTTATTGAATAGGGTATTTTTTTCCCTCACTCCTTGGATATGCATAAACATTTGTAAGAATGATTGTATTTGCTACTTTACTGTGCCCCAGGTTGATGTTAATCAGTTGCATATCAGTTGTCGTGGCAGGCATTTGAACAGTCGTAATATTTAATGCCTTGGAGATGTAAACGGCATCTTGTTGCTTTTATGTGGTGTAAGGTGTAGCCTGTTGTACTGGAGTTATCAGCCATGTTTCTTGAAGGGCAATTAAATCATGATTTTTCCAGTTGTCTGGAGGTGTGTTATACTGGAGTTTGTGCTTTGCTCCTGCAATGTTCCACCATAAGAGATCTAGTGACGAGTGGTTCCCTTTGTCTCTATTGTTGTCGAGTAATTCCCTTCGTGCAGCCGACCGAGGTCCGCCATATTCATCCTGGGTTTTTCTTTGTGTTTTTCATTCTGACTCAATACCTCTCGAGTCACCTCTTGCATTTTGTAATACGGAGTAAACTGGTGTTATACTGCGTGTATTGGATCGATTGTTGTGCTGTTGTAATAAGGGTAAGGGGTAGCATTGCCTTAAGGGCTTAGAAAGTGTTATGCCCCAGTATTCAAACTGTTGGGCTGCCTTTAGAATTAATGAGACTATCTCTGGTGACTTCCAGGTGGACAGAGTTTGTTCATTTTGATTCATATCTCCCTGGTTGATAAACTCAATAGATAGTAGATCAGTCGTGGAGAGATGGCTTAAAGGTGGTACCACTGCCATTAAACTTAGGACATTTCCTCTGTTCAGGTAATCCTGATGGCTCTGTGATATGTATTGTAGTGTTAGTACGATCTGATTATCTATATTTTGTGCTTGCTCCTCAGTTTTTGACAGCGGTAGAGGATACATACAGGGCTCAGTCTTTACTGGCTGTCGTCTTGATGATTGTTGTATCATTTTGGCGTGGTATGGGTTTATATTTATAAGTATTCAATCACTTTGGCCTCTGTTTGTTTTAGTGCCCTTCTGTAAGACCATTTCTCATAGGTTTTTGTTAGATTCATTACTTTTGTTATGGATTGATAGACCTATATCCAGTCTTTTGTGGTCATCTATTTCTTCATTTGTCGTGCACATTGTTTCTCGATGAGTTGCAATCGGACATGTATGGTTTTTAATCCTATTCTTCCCTTCAGAGTTTGCTGCAATTTTAGGAAGCTGCGTCCTTAGTTATGTGTGGTTCTTTGCTTCTGTTGGCATACTCTTAGTAGTTGGTCTTATGGGCTTGACAGTAGTTCATATACACTTTTTAGCCCAGCAATTTCTTTAGTTGATAAATCTGAGGAGTCCATTAGTGAGGAAATCTCATGAATATATTTTTAGTCTTCCTCTAATTCTTTATTTACGAGGTCTTGCTCCTTAGGTATTGCAGTAAATATTGGGCATAGTCTATGCCTGGTTGGCCAACATTTCCTGTTTTAGTTTTTTTTGGCCTTCCTGGCACGTTTCCTCTGTATTTTTGTTTGGTGGAAGGCCAGGGGTTTATCTTGGTCATTTTGCTGATTAACTGATTGCTCAGGTGAGTCTGTATTGCTGTTAGCTGAAACGGTCGGTAACGGTAAAGGGTTTTCTAATTTAAACGTTTTTTGTCATTTTTGCCAGGTTCTTGTAAAAAAATAGGGATCCCTGGTGTGAGTTTATTTAATAATGTGCGTGTTTCCTGAGATGTAGTTGTTTTTTTCCCAATTACTGAGTCCTGCTTCGGTGTACCGTTTATGCGGGTGTATGATTGCTCTGTTTGTTTTCACGCAGTATGCTCATTAGAATGGTTGGTACTGCACTTAATTTATCAACTTTAGGACCACATGCACAATGAGCTTCTGTGGAGATAGTAGCAATTTTGTTTTTCTGTATTATAAGGTCTATCAGCATTTCAAGTTTTGAGTTTATACCTGTGATGTGTGCCGCTATTGTGTCCATTAAGTTAATCTGGGTATCCAGTTTATCCGACTGCATGTTAAATAAAGTGATTGAGGTTTGCAAGGAGTTTATTAATAAGGTGTGCAGATTTAAAAGGTCCTCCACTTTTATTTCCGGCTTGTCCTCTTTTATCTTTGTCAATGTTGTAATGATCGGTTCTTTTTTCCTAATTATCACCTTTGGTGGCCTTCTTCTATCTGGCGAGCTGTCTCTGCTACACATTTGGGCAAAATGTTTTTTTTGTCTCGTTTTTGTTTGCTTTTTGTGGTTTGGATTCAAATCGTCACTGCTTGTTTGTTCCAGTAAGCTTGATATCTCAATTATTGTTTGTTGTTTCGAGTTGTTCTTTAGAAGGCTTACTGGTTTAGTCGGCATCCGGATTCTTTGTTGGAATTTCAAGCGCCTGCATTAAATCATGTTATTTGTCAATGAGATTGATTCAAGCCATGAATCGTTTGCTTTGTCCAAGTTGAAGTTATCCCGAAACCGGTCCCAGGATGCTTGTTTCCGGTCCAGGGAAGACATGGCTTGGCAGTTCGGGCTGGACTGTTCCCATGAGGCACAGGGTCAAGACTGATTTGCATATAGCTATGTCTGAACTGGGGTGGCGAAGTGATCTAAAGAACGATGATGGATTCAACCCAGATCTGTGACTGGGGGTGAGAGTCTGAAAAGTTTCAGCACTCCGTCCATCATCTCCTTGTGTTTGCTTTGTTCGCCCTAAGTTGGCAGGGTATGCCCAGACGTGGGTCCCTTGCTCACTTTGCCACTGGATTCAAGCTAGCCTAGCTGATGAGGGCTGTTAGCCCGAAACCGGTCCCAAGATGCTTGTTTCCGTTCCAGGGAAGACATTGCTTGGCAGTTCGGGCTGGACTGTTCCCATGAGGCACAGGGTCAAGACTGATTTGCATATAGCTGTGTCTGAACTGGGGTGGCGAAGTGAGCTAAAGAACGATGATGGATTCAACCCAGATCTGTGACTGGGAATCAGTGTATGAAAAGTTTCAGCGCTCCGTCCATCATCTCCTTGTGTTTGCATTATCCTGTTGTATACCGCTTTTCAATATCTTCAATCTTGTTGTAGAATTAACTAAATTCCTGGTGCGCACTTGGGCGTGTATCACTTGCCTGTTGCTAGCAAAATTAATCGTTTTCGATTCCTCATTCTGAGTAGCTATTCCTGTTAGGCTCTGATTTGTATTGGGATTTGAGTCCTTTTCTAGGGTATGGTCTGATTCTGGAAGGGGTACATCCAGTAGTCCAGTATCCTGAGTCTGGATTTTAGGATTTTTTGCACAACTCGGACACAGTTGTGATCGAAATCGCCCTTATCATCTCCCTCTGGAGTTGGCAACAGAGAAGCAGGGTTTACTGCATTACATCTCCTGATGGAAACATTTTAAGCGGCCAGAATGATTATGTCATAGCGGGTTAAGCAACTGTCATTCAAATGTTGCGTGTGGGTCATAGGAATCTCAATCAAGAGAGGGACCATAACAATACGGGGATAACCCATCACTGTCCTGAATGATAAGGCTGACAGCTGCAACTGCTTTGAGATAACCAGGTAATGCTGCTGCCACTGGGTCAAGAGTCGATGAGACGTGCCCAACGGAGCGCTTAGCTTGTGTAGTCCTGGCAAAGCACATCCATCTCTTTTACGGCAAAAAAGTACAAATTCTGGCATTCCAAGAGCGGGCGTGCTGCAAAGTAAATTTTAAGCTCCTGAAAAGCTTCCAGGCTTTGTCATCCTTTGGTGTCAGGTCATTCAAATCAGTGTGCATCACCTTCAGTAAAGAATTTGCCACAAAGGAAAAGTTTGGGATCCATTGTTGGCAGTAGCCAACCATGCCCAAGAACATTCGCAATTTTATCTTTTTGGTTGAGAATTTCCTTTTAAGAACTGTCTCTATGCATTCATGGGACACTCGTCTTACTCCCTTTTTCTTTCTGTTGTCCCAGGTACATGACTTCCTTCTGACAATACTATAATTTCGCAGGAGAAATGTTATGCCCATTCTCAGCCAGGTGGTTGAGCAGAGAAATCCTGTCTTGTTTAAAAGCTTCCTTAGTCATCAATGCTTTCAAAAAACCATCAATGTACTAAATCAGGGTCAAACTGCATGGTAACTTTAGAGATGCTAGAATATTTTTGAGTATCTGATTGAAATAGGATGGGCTTTCAGTATACCGTTAAGGAGCACAATACCACACAAGTTTTCTCTTGGAAACGAAATGTGAAGAGCAACTGGCTCTCTTCATGTAAGGGAACTGAAAAGAAGGCTGGACAGAGGTCAGTGACTGTGAACCACTCAGCCTCTGGGGGAATTTGGAACAAATATTCAGCATGGTTTGGTACCACAGCATTGCATGGAATGACAATTTGATTAGTTTTACGGAGATCTTGTATGATTCACCACTTTTTGTTGGCTTTGTGTAAGGCCATAATCAGTGAGTTACATGAAATTCCAGATAGCTCCTTTTTAGATGACCTGTTCTATCATGCTCTTGATGACAGGGGTGATTCCTGCAATGGCCTCTGGGGTCATTTTGTGAAGATGGGTTTGAGAAAAAGCAGCATTGGGTCGAAGGGTGATCATTAGTAGTTTGGCACCTTTAAGTGAAATCTCAGATGTCCTCTCTAACTGTCTCCCTCAAATCGATTGGCAGATCCTCCTTAGTAATGACCAATTCTGGCGTTTGTAGTTTGAACTCTGCATTGGCTGCTTGGGTGTCAATTCCAACTTGATCCGGCGTACAGTAAATTACACCGTTAAGTTTGAAAAGAAGATCCCTTCCAGGCAGGTTTACAGGACTTGAATCACATACTATGAACCGATGTTGTTCTTTGATGTCTCCTATTTTTTACTGAGATAGGTGGTAATTTGGTTGGTGCGCTGCTGATTGGTGATATCTACAACTTGGGCTTCTTTTTCCTAGTAGGAGTATTTTGAGACACCTTCAGATTGCGGTGTATTCTATTATGCAGTTGGAAATGTGGAATTCCTACCTGCATCTGCATAGATCCAGGAGTATTTTGGGACAGGACTTATTTTGGAACCTTTGAAGACAACACAGAGGGTTTCGGTATTGGAGGAAGCTCTCCCTGCGCTGCAAGATTCGTGGCTTGGGCATTGATCATAACTTGAGCTGGGTTATAACGACCCTCCCACTTCCAGTGCCCGTCCTTCCTGCAAATGTGACAAGGGGCAACTTTCTTTAGGGCTCTAATGCTAGTTCCAGGGGTGCTACCTCAACCTCTTCCCATCCCGGGGGCATTAGTTTCGAATGTCATAGAAATTCCTTGAATTATCATTTCACAACTGGGATCACTTCAGGGCCTAAAGAGGAACTTTAAATCACTTTGTCCCTCCACTCTGTGCTGACTGGGTTTGGGCAATCATATACTGCTACTTAAGCCCTTTACACTTTGCTTCTAACATATCACTGCAATATTTTGCATACTGCAGGATTTCATTAAGTGGTTTACTCTGCCAGCAAAGGAAACTTGTATAATCTGGTTGCTGATTTCGGGTCAAAGGCCTTGCACAAAAGAGGTAAGAAACCCTCTCATGTTGTCTCAAAGCGGGTTGTTCATTGCACTATGCTCCCTCTTTACCTACATCAACCCTCAAAATAAGCACGCTCAGACTCTTTTAGGCTCTTAAGAGGTTCGGAAAATCTTGGGCCAACTAATTTCTCTTTGGGCAACCTTTGTCTTCAAATGTTTTATGACTTTGTCATACTTAGTTTTGACTGTGGACGATGGTGCATTTGTCCTTGCAACTCTAGGGGGCTCCTGTGTTGGCCAATCATCTGCCCTCTACCATTCTGTCCACAAGTTCTTTGCGACCGCCACTGAAAATAACTCATCCAAGTCTTTCCACAAGACCCTTGAAATGGTCACAATCTGTTTCATCTGTGTATACCACTTATCAAGATTCTCCCTGAGTTTGTAAAATGGAAAAGATCTGATCATAACCACGGGATGTGTACGTATGTTACTCCCTGTACTTCTCTCAAAGGATACTCCTTCGCAGTCCCTCTAGTGGCTCTTTTCTCATCTTCGTTACTACTCCCTTTCTTTTGTTTCACCTTGACCTTTTCTTTTCTGGACCACAACTCTCTCAATTTTTCAGTCTCACTCCCTAATGTTTTCAATCAATGCCCTTACAAGAGTCTTTAGTTCTCTCAGCTTCAACAATTTTAGTTCCTTCTTACCCATCATCATCTTAACATTCCACAACTTCTTTCTCTGGGTTATGTCAATTCCACACTCATCCGCTACCTTTTTTTATCCTTGCATGCGCCACTCTTGCCGCTTCCTTGCTCACATATAGCAACTTGCTCTCATTGTAATTTCCTAAGAAGTATATACCTACAATACCCTTAATGATTTTGCTGAGCAACATTAAGTCGATATACTGTTTGTCCTGTGCTTGGTGGGCTGATCGGTAAGGCTACAAGCAACATTTGGCTTCCTTTCAGGGTACTAGCCAAACTCTCCCCATATGAGGTCCTAGTGCTCTTACTTCAAGCCTCAGTGTGGGGTCCTTAGATACACTCGAGATAGGTTGACTCGGTGGAGTACTAGCGAGTGCCTCAACAAGGGAAGTGATTGCGGTACCTGACAAAGGCGTGGGCTTTCTGTTACAGACACCGAGGTCTGAGCAGGAGATGAAACAGTAGTTTCCGTATAGCTTGGAGGTGCGCAAACTTCTGTGGGGGATTCTATGACTGCTGTGGTCTCTGTTACTGCCGGGGATGTGGCACCCAGTGCTGCACCTGCCGCATTATATGGGGTTAGTCTTATGGAACTCCTCTATGAAGGCATTCCCATCTTTATTCTTTGTTTCTGTCTCCTTTTTAGATTTCCCCATCTCTATCCCTTCACTTTCTATCAAGGGATAGGCTCCCACGGTCTCAATGACTACCTCATCCATTTTCGCTGCCTATTCTCATCCTGCACACTTCTCCATAAATGAGCCCTACTGCGGGTATTTCATTCAATTGTTTTCCTTTTCTTTTCACTTGCCATTTGCTGCCATAGATTTATGGCTTCAAATTGCATGGGACAGAGCTGAGGTTTCAAGTCCTCAAATTCTCTATTCTAGAAATATGGAAGGTCCCTCTCAGTGGGAATCGTAATTTTCCAACTTTGGATGTGCCATTGAGTAAGCCACATGCATGTGTGTGTGTGTTAACCCTTAGCTGCCATCTTCCTAGCTGGTGTGCATTCTGGGGGAAACTATTCCTTCTTTACATCTTTCTCTTTTTTCAGCAAGGGATTTCCCAAACTGCCTAACTCTCACTAACTCACCGTTCCAGTCTCTCATGCTCTACTAGGTTCACTGTCTGTCCACCAACACCAGCGTGTCTCTGTCAAAGGTCACCCTATCACAGCGCAGCTACGATGTCTGCCAGCCAATCTCTGCACTGCACCCTGATAACGCAACACCCGGATACTGTCCGAACTTTCTGAACCACTTCTCACTAATTTATTTTTCCATTTGCCTGCTTCAACTAAACAGAAATTTCTGTAATAGCAAGAATGCTACCTACTTTCACACAACAGTAAACCCTCGACCTGCGGAAGTCACCGTACTCAGCACGCTCACTCCCGTGCACCAAGGAAAAATTGCCTGTGAGTTTAATTGGTACAACTGTGCAAAGAAAATTTACGTCCCAATCTTGTTGTGACTGATCGTACCTCTCAGTACACCTCACCTTAGCAGATAAGTTCAATAATTCAATACTCTAACTTGAGGTCCCTCTGTTCAGCTCTATACCGTATGTATATCAACACATACATTTGTCAATTAAAAAAGAAAATTAAAGAATAGCATCAAGAAAGCAATAACCATTACTTCCACAAATCCGAAAGCTAAAGCCACATAAAATACATCTACTGCATTCCTCCACAATGTGCCAACTTACAACTTCCACCATACACTGTCTCGCAACTCATTTATTCTTTGCGTGCATGCAAATCCCTATTGATACTCACGTTGTCCTTCTTCACCCACCTTGTTTCCCAATACCAGGATCGGGTCAGGACTGGGTCAGTTTGAAACGTTTGGACCATGAAGGTGCAGTAATCAGTTCTATGGCCAATTGGGTTAGACAATTGCTGGTCGGATCCAATCGGGACCATCACTTCTGCTACCAGATCTTTCGGCGCTCAAACCTGTCTTTAATAATCATGCCAAAAGCACACCAACGGTTATGACCGGGAGCAGTGTAATCCAGATACAGACTTTGGTGCTCCCCGATTGGACCCGTTACAAATACATTAAGGTCAAGTTCAATAAACAGGACTGAAACATTCTCAATAAGAATGACAGACATGGGTTATAATTTGAAGGTTTATATAAGGAATTATTAGGCAAAATACATAGAATGTGCCATCAGTAATTTTAGCGGCAAAGCTTACAATTCTTGAGTACAAAGAACTCAGTAAATTTCTTTATGAAATCTGGTATACTGTCGCATTCCAAGAATGCAAAATGGGGTTTCAGTGTTCATAGAAAAGTACGTCCCCTTAGAGGAATTTAGACAATGGTTTTCATACATTACTACACACGTACACGGTTCTCAGTGTTTGCACCAATAAGGAGCAAGCAAGAAGAAACATTTTACTACAAAACACATTTGAGGATTCTCTCATAGTAGTATTACATTGGATTGTGTTGTTCTCATAGTTTATTCAAGCCTGCTAGTTGATACATTGTACAAGTAATAGCCTGGGAAAGTTGAAATGTCCTTGGTTAGGCACCGCATAGTGAAAGTCTCTGAGAAAGCTCTCAGTTTATTAGTGTAAGGCCTGCAATTCTTTATTTAGAGCAATATACAACAGTGCTAGTCATCACATGGTGTATTACAACAGTAATTCAAGATGGAGGACAGTATAAACATGACTCTTGTTAGCGTAAGCTCAATTTCTGATGTATTTAAGGCAAAAAAGGCTTCCATAGGCTTGTATGAAGAGAATTGTTAATACAATATAGGAGTCTGAAAACTATCATAATCTCTAAAATAAACCTGTAACAGCGTCTGAGAATAAAGGTGAAATAGCTGTATTTGATCCAACCATCTGGCAGCATCATGTACAATAGTGTCAAAAATGTGTGTCACTGTGGGTAAGCCAGCTAGTAACACATTGCTATACCTCAATACAAAAAGAAATTAGAAGGTTACATTGACTATGGGAGCCTTTACCAAAATCATATCCTTCATAAGGAGGAAGTGGTACTAGTTGTCTGTTCTAATAGATCAGGTGAAAAAAATGTTCATGGATATGTTAGTTGATTAATTGGGACTGAGGCTCACTCCCATACTTCAGCAATCAGTGGTCACCGTCAGATTTTCCAGTCGTTTCTCAAGTATACAATTCCCTTAGGATTCGGTTTCAGGAAATGCAGTGTGATCCACATCAGCACTATTGCTGAGAGAGTTTTTTTGCTTTGTAGTGGATGGTTCAGATTATTCTCCTATGCTGGTGTGTGTATCACCCACATACTCATGTACTGAGATGTTACATCCGGCAAGCAGATTTCCCAACGTTTTATGTGTATGTTAAATAATTTGGGGATAGGTCCTGATCCCCGTGGCACTCTGAAAGTCACAGGGAGGAAAAATATGCAGTTGTTTGCTGTTTCATATATTGAACTTTAGACTACAGAAACAACTGGGCATAATTCATAAATCCTTGATGGTAGAACATTCATTTAAAAAAAAAAAAAACATGGTTAATTGTATTAAAGTCTGTGAAAATACCTGAGAGCACAAGCAGCAGCTGCCCATCGTCATCTAAAACAGTGGGCCATCCCCAATTTCTAGTACAATGGTTTGAAAGCTGCAGACGGATATAACTCCTGAGATACGACCTAAAAATGTGCTGTGGATATTCTCCTGTAGATGGGTATACACCAGTTGATGGTTATTCTATTTCTGATGGGCAGTTTTGGGGATTGTAGATAGCCTGGAAAAATATTTGTTGCTTGAAAGCTTAGGCTGTGTCTAATAAATTCCATCCTTCTTTGAAGGCAGATACCAACTCATTAGCCACACAGTGGAACTATACCACAGGGTGACATTATTCTGTGGTTGTGAACAACTTCAAAGCCATTATAATAGAGTAGTACTCAAGTATGCCAATACTGTAAATTATTTTATTGACTAGATGCTTGGTACGTTTATGAATTTCACAGACATCAGTTAATGCTCTTCATTGATGCTTAATGCTAGAAAAGGCAAGTGTTTAATTTGCAGCAATACATGTTTAGTGACTATTTGTTTACTAATTCCTCAATGAGCCTCATAACAGTCCAAAATGTTGCTAATTTGAAAAGGGCGGCATTTTTATTTGTACCGTTTCATTATACCATTACATTTAAAAAGCGAGTCCAAAAAAGAGCATCATGTAGTGTAATACCCTACCACGGTTTCTTTTTAGATTTAATTCTATCTGAACGTTAAAAAAACAAGTGAAATGATGTACAACAATCCAGCTTTGGGAAAATATCTTTACCATATTTGCATCCAAAGAGTCCATCATTGACCGGTTTGGGAGATCAATTTCTAGAGATGGATGCCCAAATTAGCTTAATAAATCCACTCTTGTTAAGTCAAACACAATTCTGAAAGAATCTCTACTCAACCACTGATAGTTATGGAACATGCAGCAAGTAATCCCCAGAGCAGAACATGCTAAGTTCAAGCAGTACCAAGAATTGTAACGTAAAGAACACAACACAATAAAATTCCCAAACCAATTGAGAAAATTGGAGAAACATGTAATGAGAAAAAAGAAACCAAGGTCAATCAAGTAGGTTGAGGAAAACCTGCAATATCAGTTTTTAGAGTTTGTTTTAAAACAGTTTTAAGGCAAAAACGCATCTAGAAAAGGCAAAGCACCACTCAAAGGTCGCTGTTTGCAGTTGACGGGGACCTAGACAAGACTTAAGGCTGACTGCTATGGAGCAGACATCGGGCACACCAAACAGGTTGTCCTGTCAAAGTTCTGAAATGGAAGTCAAAATCTTCCAGCAGGGCATGTACCAAGGCTTTGACTAGCGAGAATCCCTCAGAGTTGGCTATGCATTAATCTAACCCCTTGCTAAAGCCATTAGCCTTGGTGCTAAAGGCTCAGAGCAGGACACACATGGATTTCATAGCTATCGAGGTCTCTTCACCGGTCGGATTGATTTGCTGCCTTGCCCGACCACTTCCTTTTCTTCCATTCTAGGGGAAAGCAGGCTAGGCCCAGTGCTCTTCTCAGATAGATTTACACAGAGAAAGGGTTAAAGCATGTGCGGTATGCGTTGGCGCCTTCCTGTGTGTGCGTAAGTGTGATGTGTGTAATCAAGTAATGACGGTGCCACAAGCAGGGGGATAACCCTGAACCCCCAAGTACAGATACAAGGTCAACAAATTTACAAATGGCCTGTGCACACGTCGACGTTGTATGCAGAACAGTGTCTGCGTATTTAGCAATTTAGAACATGTAGAAAAACAAAAAATAGACAATGCTTCACATATCACGAAGAACACTCAAGAGTATCGTATGTTCTCTGTGTTTTAATTCAGATCGATTGCCCAGCCAACACGTGTTTTGTCTGGGTAGTGACCCAAGACTTCTTCAGGGCTTGTAGGCAAAATTGCGAGAAGGTGATCGATCTCTCCACCGGTTGTAATTCCGTCCCGGCTGGCCTGGGAAGTGGTACTTCTTAAAATTAGTAAACTGGTCCGGAAATATGGACCCGTAGACAGGACAGGAGGGGTGTCCCTCCTGGTGAGAGCCCAGGCTCCCACGGCGCTCTTTGTGAAAAGTTCGGAGCGGGAGAAGTGTCGGGAGTCCTGGGTGGATGTCTGTGACACAGCGAGTACGCTGCTCGTATGGCACGGCTTCGGCAATAACCGGAATCGCCGAAGTCATGCCATACGAGCAGCATGGGCTCTCACCAGGAGGTACACCCCTCCGGTCCTGTCTACGGACCCCCCCCGTCCAAATCGAACCGGGGAGCCGCGGAAGGAGGACCCCGAACAGCCACCAGGACAATCCACACCGAGGCCCCTCAGCAAACAGCCCAGAGCCCAAACGGCAGGAACTGGAAAGGCCCAGACAGAACAGAAAACCCCAAACACTGCAGAAGACGCAGACAAACGGGGACGCGCAGGAACGCAACCCGCAAAAAGAAAGCAGACAAGAACGCCCCAGAGTCAAAAGGCAAACACCCCACCAGGTAGAACCACCTCAACCAAACCGCCACAGGACAGGCGCATACTGGACAACCCAAGCCAAGCCCGGAGCATAGCCAGAGGGACAAGCAGCACGGCGGAAACCAGACGTCAACCCCATCCAGGCCGAAACGGCCCACAGAAGGAAGAGGAAAGGGGAACAGCACACTGGAAAAATCCAGGGGACCCAGGCAGGAACAAGGGACAGCCATAACAGCCCACCAGCGGACAAAAGGACCCAGCAGGCCAGGACAGCAGAGGAGGCCGCCACCGGCGCCCCAAGGACCGAAAGAAGCAGTGGCCACAATAGGCACCAAAAAAGAACGCACAGGGCCACAGCGCCGCCCCCAACCACCCAGAAATGGGAAAAGCAGGAGCCAGAGAACCCTGCCCAACCAGGGAACCGAAGAGGGCGAAGCCCAAACCGGACCACAGAAAGCCACAAAACACAGACCACAGGTCAGGAGAGCCAAGCCAACAGCACCAGGCACACCCAGGCGGGCCACAACCAGGCACGAACGAGGCCCGACCCGCCCAACCCCTGGGAGCAGACGAGAACAGGCAACCCACGGCGGCAAGGCCATAGGAAGAGGAGGCAGCGAAACCCACAGCACCCGGCAAGCCCTGACAGACACTCAACCAGGAAAGAACCAGGGCCGACAACGCCAAACGCCTGAGAACAGACGTGGGCAGGAGCCACCAGGGCGAAAGGCCACAGGACACAGACGCCCCCAACCAGAACCGCAGACGCAACACCCTGAAAGACCACAGGACGGGATAACAGCACCCGGGAAACCGGTACACCCGCCCTACCGGCACCACAAGGCAGGCGAGGCCAAAACCAGAGGCCAGCAAAAGACCGACAAGCCACCATAAGCCGGACAACCATTGGAACAGCAGGCAAAGAGCCCCAGTACAAGAAACAGTCAACAGGCGGAATCAAGACGGACCAACCAGGCAGGAAGAAGCAACCACGGCACCCCACAAAACAGCCCGCAGGGGAAGCCTAAGAGAGAGACCGCCACCATACTCAAGGGGGAGAACTGCACACAGAGCGATGAGCAACAGCCCAAACTGCAGGGGAAGGCCAGCCCAAGCCCAGCCCAGCATCCAACACGGATGCCCAGCAGCCCGGGGGACGCTCCCAGAAAAACAACAGCGCCAGGCCTGCAAGCATCGCAAAGCAGATAAAGAGGCCTTGTTAGACCTGGTACTATTGGCGTGGGTCTCCCTTCCATTTTTTCGCTATGCCTCCTCTGTTGTTGACATATTTTTGCTGGTTTAGATGCTTTGGGCACTTTGCCACTGCTAATCAGTGCCAAAGTGCAAGTGCTCCCTATGATAAATTGATGTATGGATTAGTGACTCCATGATTGGCTTATTTGATTTACTGTCAGACCCTAGTACAGCAGCACCGCGTGTGCCCAGGGCCTGTAAATCAAATGCTGCTGGTGGGCTTGCAGCACTGGTTGTGCCACCCACCGGAGCAGCTTGGAAAGCGTGTCTCAGGCCTGCCATTGCAGAGCCTGTGTGCAGTCTGGTACTGCCATGCCGACTTGGTAAGTGCACCCACTTACCAGTCCCCAAACCTTCCCTTTTCTGCTAATTAGTCACCCCTAAAGTAGGCCTGCGGGCAGGGTACATTGTAGGACATGCCCTGATGTGTGTGGCATGTCCTGATAGTGAATTACAGCCAATTTCGTTTTTCACTATTGCAAGGCTACCTGTCCCCATAGGCCAGAATGGGCAGTTTGATTAGAACATCTTATAATCCTAACTGACCCAGGGAACATGGTAGAAAAACGAATTTAGTATGCCTGAACTCAGAATGATAAAATACATCTTTTAGTGAAGTTGGTTTTAACATTCTGTGTTTGAAAATACCACTTTTAGAAAGTAGGTATTTTTTTGCCTAACCATCCAGCCTGCCTCTGCTAGGTTGTTGATTGTATGTCTGGTTTTGTGAGCGACAGGGGCTGGGGGACTCCAGGAGACAGGGTGAGTCAGCACTAGGCTGAATAAACCCTCTGCATTGGGAGTGGTGGGAGGAGTAGCACCTGGGCCTGAATATGGCTGTGCCTGCCTTCCACAATGCTGGCTCCACCTCCTGTGGTGTGTCTGATGACCCTGGGCCACACTGACAAAGGAAGAATTTGTGCACTGGCAGAATGCACCCAGAACTGGTTTGGACTAGGTACAGGACCCTCTGCCCTCAGAGGACAAAGGATTTGCTGGTATAAATATGGGGGCCCAGACCCCAAGACTTTAGATCACTTCTGGGAATCAAGATGAACCTTTGCTGAGGAGAAGAACCAGGAAGCTGAAGGAGGAGACTACGACTGTGCTGTGTGCTGTTTGGGGGTTGGCCTGCAGTGGTTGCTTCACTGCCAAAGAAAGGAGAAAAGGACTAGGTGTGCTTTCATCATCTTGAAGAAGATCTCCAAGGGCTTGAACATTGAGCTTGCCTCCTGCCTGAAGTCTCAGGGATACAAGACTTCACTACCAGCTCCCCCCTGAATTCCCTTGCTGGGAATTGAAGTGCCTGCTGTTGTGTTGGGCCTTCTGAGAGACTGCGTGTCGCTGGGAGCTGGAAGCGCGATGCAACAAGGAGAAGCGTGTCGCCGCCGCAGCAGTTGCCGTCGCAGCACCGAAGAAGCGTGCCGCCGCCGCAGCTGTTCGCCGTCGCATCACCGACGAAGCGCGTCGCATCCCCGAAGAAGCGTGCCGCAGAGGTTGCCGGCGCATCACCGGAGAAGCGTGTCGCAGGACCTGTCGTGGCTCAGAAGTTACCGAGTTCGCCGCACGGCCGTCGGGCGTGCACGCATCGCATCCAACGTTGTCGCATCGCATCAAAGACGCCATTTTGTCGCATCGCACCGGATCGTCGCATCGCATCGAGGCGCCATCTTGTCACATCGTAACCGGAGCGCAGTAAGAACCCGACGCATCACCTCCCCACGCGGTGAAGAACCCGACGCATCACCTCCTCTCCGATAAGGAACCAACACAACACCTCCCCTGCGCTGCAGTAAGGAACCGACGCATCACCTCCCCCGAAGCAAGGAACCGACGCATCACCGTTCTTGCGTGTAAGGAACCGACGCATCACCTTCCCTGCGACCCTTTTGTTTGTTTTGCGTTTCGCATCCAAGGTACATTGAGAGTAAAGTGTCGCATTTACAATCTAAAGTGAACTAAGCTATTTCTACCATTCTAAAGTCTTATTTTTGAATACGGTATTGTGGATTTTTGTCGTTTGGGTCATGTGTTAAGTCTACATAAAGAATACTTATTTTTCTAAACCTGTGTGGTGTCCATCTGTAGTGTTTTCACTATATTACTGTATGTGTTCACAAATGCTTTACACACTGCCTCTGAGATATGCCTGCCTGCTCATGCCAAGCTACCAAGGGGGTGAGCAGGGGTTATTTTAGTAGTGTATCCCCCTTACCTGAGTAGAAGCAAGGGTCCCTATTGGGACAAAGGTACCTACCTTTGCCAACTAGAGACCCCCAGTTCTAACATTGGTGGCAGCGGTGGGATTCTGGACTTCCATTTGTGACTCATATACAGTAATTGGTGTACACTACTAGTGAGTGCAGACAAAACGCAACCACATACATTTTTGGTAGATTGTTTTTCCTGGGATTTCTATTTTTGCCAAGAACTGCCAAGTTTAGTCACCTTGAGCAAAGCAGCATCCATCGCATCTATAGATTTAGATTTTGAGGAAGAAAAGCTAGAAACCTACACTGTGAAACAGCTGAAGTACTTCTGCAGGAGATTTAAAGTTGCTACTCCAGGCCTCACCAAGAAGGATGAGTACCAAAAGGCGCTGAGGGCCTGGGTGGTAGCAAGAAGTACCCCTGAGCATGTGGAAGAGCATGATGAAGGGGCTTGAGAGGCAGAGGGGCAGCTAGATGGGCCATTGGGTCTAGGGGGGAGGAAAGCACCTTCTCCAACAGGTAGCAGTGTTTCTTCCAAGGGCCTGTCCCCAGGAGAGCTGGAGGACAAGGAGAGAAGTAGGATGCATGAAATGGAGCTGACCAAGCTTAAGTTGGGTGGGCAGTTGAAATTGGAAATTAAGAAATTGGCCCTAGAGGAAAAGAGGATGCAAATGGAGCATGAGAGAAGTTTGAGGGAGTTGGAGTTGAAAGCTAGGAGCTTAGAGATTACTCCCTCTGGTGGCAGCACACCGTCCATGCCTGTTGAAGCCAGGGTGTATATACCTAAAGATGTGGTGAAAGAGTTTTATAAGAATGATGATATTGGTCAGTGGTTCAAGGCCTATGAGGTAGCTATGTCCTCCCACCGGGTCCAAGAGAAGGATTGGGGAGCGGGGTTGTGGGGACGGTTCCTTAGTGAGGGACGGGATACCTTGTTAGACTTGCCCTCTGAAGTCCACAATTCTTATAGCCATATGAAGGAAGCATTGATGTCTAGATATTGGTTGACTCCTGAACTGTATAGGCAGAGGTTCAGAAATTGCAAAAAGTTGGAGTCCAGTACTTGGGTGGAATATGTGACTTTTTTTTGCAGAGCATTGGATGGTTGGGTGAAGGGTAGCAAAGTGAATTATTTTTTTGCGCTCTTTGACCTGATTGCATGGGAGCACTTGTCAGGAAATTGTTTTCCAGAGCTACGCCAGCACCTTATTGATAGTAGGCTGACTAACCCTAGGAAGCTTGCTGAGGAGGCGGACCGCTGAGTGAGCACCCGGGTCCACAAGGGTCAAGTGGGAGACTCCGCCAAAGGTGGGCAGGGCCCCCAGCAGAGGAGTGGGGGGGACAAGGGTAAACAGAAGGAGTTCCAGAAAGGGCCCCAAAGTAATCCCCAAGGGAACCAAGGGAAAGGTTCCCAACCTCCCCCTGAGAAGAAGCCAGGGGCCCCGACAGATAAGCCTGTTCACAGGGGGCCCAGGACTTGCTTTAAGTGTGGTCAAGTGGGCCACTGCTCCTATGATTCTAGATGTCCCTTGTATGGGAAGACAGCACCCACGGGTGCACCACCCCGGCAGGTGGCTTGTGTAGCCCTGGGGGAGGTCGATGGGTGCCCAAGGTGGGTGGGGTCCCGTAGCGATGTCCTTAGTCTCTTTAGGAGACAGTGAGATGGTCCCCAGGACCCAACTGCCTGATAACATTAAAAAATACAGGCAGTGGGTGACCATCAATGGCCAAAGGGTGGAGGCTCTGAGAGACACCGGAGCCAGTGTGACAGCTGTCAGTTGTTGGCTGGGGTCTGAAGAGCAGGTGATCCCCAATGCATTCTGCCCAGTAGTTGCTGCGGACAACTCAGAGAGCCACTGCAGAGTGGCTCAGGTTCCCTTTGACTGGGGGGGGGTCTCAGGTACCTTTCAAGTATCTGTGAGGCCAGCCATGCCTGTAGACTGTCTGTTGGGCAACGATTTAGAAAGTTCATCTTGGGCAGAGGTGGAGAGAAGGTCTCATCTAGAGATGTTGGGTCTGCCTGAGTGGGCGTGCGTGACCACTCGGTCTATGGCAGCCAGTAGAGGTGTTCAAGAGGACCTGGAGCCTGAGAGAGTGGCCCAGGTGCCTGCCTTGGAGAGGAGAGGCAGGGGGCATGGGAAACCAGCCCCCATAGTTCCCACGGTCCAGGAGGAAGCAGAACCTGAGGGGGATGCTCTGGAACCTACAGGGGAGCAAGTGGCCGAACTGGGGGACCTGCCTGAGCTGACCCATTGACAGCAAGAAGGGGGACCCTCCAGGGAGTTCTGTGAGGAGCAGAACAAGTGCCCTTCTCTTGTGGGTTTGCAGCAACAGGCCACAAACCAGGCAGCAGGTGATCAGTCTGGATCACATTGGATCTACTGGGAGAACGGTCTCCTGTATAGCGAGCTTAAGGTTGCTGAGCCTAGGTCAGCCTGTGTGCTGGTGGTACCCCAGCGCTTCAGAGCCTTCCTACTGGGTTTGGCTCATGATGTGCCTTTAGCAGGACATCTGGGGCAGGGCAAGACCTTTGAAAGGCTTGTCACCCACTTTTATTGGCCCCAGATGCGCAAGAGTTCAGACACTCATTGCAGGACATGTCAGACTTTCCAGGCAAGTGGAAAAAGTGGGAGGAAGCACAAGGCTCCCCTCCAGCCTTTCCCTGTGGTCAGCACTCCCTTTGAACGGGTGGGTATTGACATTGTGGGGCCACTGGACCCCAAGACAGCCATGGGCAACAGGTTCATCCTGATCTTGGTGGACCATGCCACCCGGTACCCGGAAGCCATCCCTCTTCGGACAGTGACGGCCCCCGTGGTGGGACGTGCATTGATGGGGATTTTCTCCCGCGTGGGGTTCCCCAAGGAGGTGGTGTCTGACCGGGGTACAAACTTCATTTCCAAGTATATGAAGTCCCTGTGGCAGGAGTGCGGTGTAACGTACAAGTTCACCACTCCTTACCACCCCCAAGGTAATGGGCTGGTTGAGAGATTCAACCGGACCCTGAAGGGCATGATTATGGGTCTGGAAGAACCCATGAGGCGAAAGTGGGACGTCCTCTTGCCATGTCTTTTGTTTGCTTACCGTGAGGTGCCACAGAAGTCCTTAGGGTTCAGCCCCTTTGAACTGCTCTATGGTCACCCGGTAAGAGGACCTCTGAGTCTGGTGAAAGAAGGCTGGGAGAAAGCTCCCAGTAAACCTCCCCAGGATGTATTTAGCTACATGCTAGCCCTTAGAAACCAGACTAGGCGATTCAGACAACTCGCTGAGGCGAATCTGGAAGCCAGCCAGGAGGAGATGAAACGGTGGTATGATCAGAATGCCACTCTGATCGAGTTTCAGCCTGGGCAGAAAGTGTGGGTCATGGCCCCCGTGGAGCCTTGCGCGCTCCAGGATAAGTGGACCGGACCATTTGAGGTGGTGGAGCGCAAGAGTAACGTCACCTACCTGGTGGACTTGCGGTCTCCCAGGAACCCTTTGCGGGTCCTACATGTAAACCGCCTAAAGCCCCATTTTGAGAGGTCCAAAGTGGGCATGCTCCTAGCAACAGATGATGGAATGGAAGAGGAGACAGAACCTCTCCCTGACCTCCTGTCTGCAACAGAGCAAGATGGGTCAGTGGAGGGTGTGAACCTCTCTACCTCCCTGACACCTGAGCAGCAGGAAGACTGTCGCCAACTGTTGGGACAGTTTCCTGACCTGTTTTCCCTGACTCCTAGTGTCACTGATTGGTGCGTCCATGATGTGGACACTGGGGACAGTCCTCCTGTCAAGCACAAGGCTTACAGAGTGACTGACAGGGTGAGAGCTTGCATCAAGGAGGAGGTCTCCAAGATGTTTGCATTGGGGGTGATTGAGTCCTCTCACAGCGCTTGGGCCAGCCCAGTGGTCTTGGTCCTAAAGGCTGCCGCGCCTGGTGCCACGCCCAAACTCCGGTTCTGTGTGGACTACCGAGGACTCAATTCAGTCACCAGGACTGACGCGCACCCCATCCCCAGAGCTGATGAGCTCATTGATCGGTTAGGGGCTGCCCGGTACCTCAGCACGTTTGACTTAACGTCTAGGTACTGGCAGATCGCCTTGACTGATGGGGCCAAAGAGAGGTCAGCATTCTCCACACCAGATGGGCACTACCAATTCCGGGTTATGCCCTTTGGGATGAAGAATGCCCCAGCCACCTTTCAGAGGTTGGTCAACCAGGTGTTGGTTGGACTGGAAGATTTCAGTGCCGCCTACCTGGATGACATCGCAGTGTTCAGCGCCAGTTGGGAAGAACATCTGCGCCACCTCTGGGAAGTGTTGATGGCGCTGCGGAGGGCAGGCCTCACGATCAAGGCGAGTAAGTGCCAGATCGGGCAGGGTTCCGGGGTGTAGTTGGGACACCAGGTTGGGAGTGGCCAGGTGGCACCCCTACAGCCCAAGATTGATACCATTCTGGCTTGGGAACCCCCCAAGACCCAGACAGAGGTGAGAGCCTTTCTAGGACTCACCGGGTATTACAGGAGATTTGTCAAGGGGTATGGCAGCATCGTTGCATCCTTGACAGAGCTGACTTCCAGGAAACAGCCCGAGAGTGATTTGGACTGGCACCTGTTAGAGAGCTTTTAATGCCTTGAAGACTGCCATGTGCACGGCCCCCGTGCTTCAGGCGCCCAACTTCTCAAAAGAATTTGTTTTTCACACAGACGCTTCACAGCATGGTGTAGGGGCTGTTCTGGCACAGTTAAATGAGGAGGGCCTAGACCAACCTGTAGCCTTCATCAGTAGGAGGTTACTTCCACGGGAACAGAGGTGGAGTGCTATTGAGCGTGAGGCATTTGCTGTGGTCTGGGCGCTGAAGAAGTTGAGACCATACCTGTTTGGGAATCACTTCCGGGTTCAGACAGACCACAGGCCCCTCAGATGGTTGATGCAGATGAGGGGTGAGAATCCAAAGCTGTTGAGGTGGTCCATTTCCCTACAGGGGATGGACTTTACGGTGGAACACCGCCCTGGTACAGAACACGCCAATGCTGATGGTCTGTCCAGATTTTTCCGCCTTAGTGATGAGAACTCCCAGGAGGTAGGGTAGTTCTCCCCACATTTCAGCTGGAGGGGACACGTGTTAGACCTGGTACCATTGGCGTGGGTCTCCCTTCCATTTTTCGCTATGCCTCCTCTGTTGTTGACATATTTTTGCTGGTTTAGATGCTTTGGGCACTTTGCCACTGCTAATCAGTGCCAAAGTGCAAGTGCTCCCTATGATAAATATGGATTAGTGACTCCATGATTGGCTTATTTGATTTACTGTCAGACCCTAGTACAGAGCACCGCGCGTGCCCAGGGCCTGTAAATCAAATGCTGCTGGTGGGCTTGCAGCACTGGTTGTGCCACCCACCGGAGCAGCTTGGAAAGCGTGTCTTAGGCCTGCCATTGCAGAGCCTGTGTGCAGTCTGGTACTGCAATGTCGACTTGGTAAGTGCACCCACTTACCAGTCCCCAAACCTTCCCTTTTCTGCATATTAGTCACCCCTAAAGTAGGCATGCGGGCAGGGTGCATTGTATGTAAGAGGTAGGACATGCCCTGATGTGTGTGGCATGTCCTGATGGTGAATTACAGCCAATTTCATTTTTCACTATTGCAAGGCTACCTGTCCCCATAGGCCAGAATGGGCAGTTTGATTATAACATCTTATAATCCTAACTGACCCAGGGAACATGGTAGAAAAACGAATTTAGTATGCCTGAACTCAGAATGATAAAATACATCTTTTAGTGAAGTTGGTTTTAACATTCTGTGTTTGAAAATACCACTTTTAGAAAGTAGGTATTTTCTTGCCTAACCATCCAGCTGCCTCTGCTAGGTTGTTGATTGTATGTCTGATTTTGTGAGTGACAGGGGCTGGGGGACTCCAGGAGACAGGGTGAGTCAGCACTAGGATGAATAGACCTACTGCATTGGGAGTGGTGGGAGGAGTAGCACCTGGGCCTGAATAGGGCTGTGCCTGCCTTCCACAATGCTGGCTCCACCTCCTGTGGTGTGTCTGATGACCCTGGCCCACACTGACAAAGGAAGAAGTTGTGCGCTGGCAGAATGCACCCAGAACTGGTTTGGACTAGGTACAGGACCCTCTGCCCTCAGAGGACAAAGGATTTGCTGGTATAAATATGGGGGCCCAGACCCCAAGACTTTAGATCACTTCTGGGAATCAAGACAAACCTTTGCTGAGGAGAAGAACCAGGAAGCTGAAGGAGGAGACTACCCCTGTGCTGTGTGCTGTTTGGGGGTTGGCCTGCAGTTGTTGCTTCATTGCCAAAGAAAGGAGAAAAGGACTGAGTGTGCTTTCATCATCTCGAAGAAGATCTCCAAGGGCTTGAACATTGAGCTTGCCTCCTGCCTGAAGTCTCAGGGATACAAGACTTCACTACCAGCTCCCCCCTGAATTCCCTTGCTGGGAATTGAAGTGCCTGCTGTTGTGTTGGGCCTTCTGAGAGACTGCGTGTTGCTGGGAGCTGGAAGCGCGACGCAACAAGGAGAAGCGTGTCGCCGCCGCAGCAGTTGCCATCGCAGCACCGAAGAAGCGTGCTGCCGCCGCAGCTGTTTGCCGTCGCATCACCGACGAAGCGCGTTGCATATATATATATAAAAAAAAAAAAAATGCATCCCCGAAGAAGCGTGCCGCCGCAGAGGTTGCCGGCACATCACCGGAGAAGCGTGTCGCAGGGCCTGTCGCGGCTCAGAAGTTACCGAGTTCGCCGCACGGCCGTCGGGCGTGCACGCATCACATCCAACGTTGTCGCATCGCATCAAAGACGCCATTTTGTCGCATCGCACCGGATCGTCGCATCGCATCGAGGCGCCATCTTGTCGCATCGTAACCGGAGCGCAGTAAGAACCCGACGCATCACCTCCCCACGCGGTGAAGAACCCGACGCATCACCTCCTCTCCGGTAAGGAACCTACGCATCACCTTCCCTGCGCTGCAGTAAGGAACCGACGCATCACCTCCCCTGAAGCAAGGAACCGACGCATCACCATTCTTGCGTGTAAGGAACCGACGCATCACCTTCCCTGCGACCCTTTTGTTTGTTTTGCGTTTCGCATCCAAGGTACATTGAGAGTAAAGTGTTGCATTTACAATCTAAAGTGAACTAAGCTATTTCTACCATTCTAAAGTCTTATTTTTGAATACGGTACTGTGGATTTTTGTCGTTTGGGTCTTGTGTTAAGTCTATATAAAGAATACTTATTTTTCTAAACCTGTGTGGTGTCCATCTGTAGTGTTTTCACTATATTACTGTATGTGTTCACAAATGCTTTACACACTGCCTCTGAGATAAGCCTGCCTGCTCGTGCCAAGCTACCAAGGTGGTGAGCAGGGGTTATTTTAGTAGTGTATCCCCCTTACCCTGACTAGAAGCAAGGGTCCCTATTTGGACAAAGGTACCTACCTCTGCCAACTAGAGACCCCCAGTTCTAACAGGCATAGTACAGGAAAACCCACAAACAATGGGAAAAGGACAGCCCACCCGTCAGGAAACAACCCAACAAGAAAATACATAGCACCGCTATGCCTAAAACAAAAAAAGGACGTCCAACCCAGACGGACGGAGGGGCAAAGGGAAAGGAGCACTGCAACCACCACCAACAGACCCCCACCACAGAGGCCGAGAGGCCCAGCACCCAAAAAAAGAAGGGCCAAAAAGGCAGCAGCACCAGCACCGAGGGGCCCAACAAAGCACCGCGACAGCCAGAGCACCACTCCAAAGCGCAGCGACAAGCCCAGGGACAGCAGCAGGCGAAGGAGGCCCCAAAACCCAGGAACCACCGCAGAGCCAAACCCGCAACGGGAACAGAGCATCACCAGACATGGGCAGACAGGACCACCAGGACGCTGGGAAGCCATCGCCAGAGGACAAGCTCCCACAAGGAAGGAAAGAGTCAAAATCCAGAAGAAAAGGCCAGGCGGACAGGAAAAGCCACAAAGACGACCTTGGCAAGACACAAGGCCCAAAGCAACCCCAACCCGAAAACAGATGAGAGCAGGGGAGTCAGGGGGGATCAGACGTAGGCCCAGACACCCACTGCCAGAGGCCACAGCCAAGGACCAAAGGCCGACCAACCCGCGCAGGAGCAGGCCCGCACCAATCCCGAAGCAGGACCGGGATCCCGCGCCTGAACGTCAAGCACAAGCATGAGACAGGTGCCAGGCCCAAGGAGCCTGCACGAGGCCGCAGCACTGCCAACGGCCAACAAACGCACCCCACAGAGGCAGCCATAATCCCCCCCCACACCACCGAGAGAGAAACCGGCCCTGGCGCACCACCGGAGAAAGGCACAGCAGACCACCGGACAGGAGAACGAAACCAGCACAAACCGGCACGAAGCCAAGCCCAAGCAAGAGACAGGAGCCAGACTCAGGGAGCCACAGCAGAGAACCACAAGGCGGCCCACACATAACAGTCAGAAAAGCCCTGGCATGCGGAGGAGGCCTCCCATCCAGGCAGCAACCAGGCCCGACCCAGGGTAACATCTGAGCACAGATGAGATCAGGAGCGACCAGGGAGCAAGGGTCGTAGGCCCAAATGCCCCCCTCCAGGCCGGAGAAGGTACCGCAGCCCACCGACTGGACAAAAAACAGAGCGAAGAGGCAACACATGAGGCAGCAGCCCCCCCCCGAGGGCCACAGGAGACACAAGACAGCACCCCTAGCCATAGGAAAAAACGGGGACAGCCCCCGCGCCCCGAAAGGGAACCAGCAGGGCGGGAGACGCCAAAACCAAGCCACCAACCCCACAGCCGCCCCAGCAGAAACAGAGAGGCGCAGCGGAGCAAGGAAAATCGCACCAGTGCCACAGGCCCCACAACGCGGCCGCCGAGGTACGTGTCACGGCAGAGCCCTCAACTGCCCACCATGCAGCAGTTACACAGGCAGACACACGCACCCCGGCCGGAGAAAGGCACAGCAAACCTCCAGCCGGCGGAAACAGCCCAGACAACAGGCCACGCCCACCCCGACCAGAGGAAGGCACCGCCGACCTCCGATAATGGCGGAAACATGGCGACAACAAAAACAAGGGAGAACGCGCCAATAACATTGGCAACAACTCCCAGCAGCGAGGAGGAGACCCAGCAACCTGAATATGCCCACAAGCCGACCGGAGGTAAGCAGGGCAGACCACCGTCCCAGCAAGAAAAGAACAAGGGAGGAGCAGATTGTCCCACCTGTAGAGACTGTATTGCCAGCAGAAAGGAGCTCCGCATTCCAACAGGCCGTCATGCACCGCAGACACCGAGAGGCACAGCACTCCCAAAATCCACAAGAAAGGGCCGAAAGCATGCAGCCCCAAGCTGCCTCCACGCCATCCTGACAGAGCGACAGACAGAGCACCGCTCTGAAGTGCCCCGACACGCCCCAGGAGCACCATAGCCCAAGGAGTCCTGTCGAGTCAGGCCGCACGGCCAGGCCTATTTCGCGCCACTTCTCCGCACCAGAATCAGAGCACAGCGCTGATATGTGCAGACCGGCCATGAGGAAGCCGTGCTACAACCCGAGTCACTGCCCGTCCCAAAAACTCACCGAGAAGGGAAGCATCCAGGCAGAATATCCAGGTCGGAAAAAATGCCGCCGAAGAAAAGGAGCCGGTAAGCGAGAAGAACCAGCTCCAATGAACTGACGCTGGCGTGAGCGCACCGCACCCACCCGTACCGTGTCTACAGACACAAAAGAACAAGTATTGTGGAGGAGGCGGTGCCTTTTTATTTTGGTAGGGGTTGTGTCTATGAGGCGCAGGGGCCTCATTACGTAATGGAGATAAGCGATAGGGACGTGGAGGTAATCATGGATTGTGCAGTATTTGGTTGAGTGATTGTCTAAGGGTCTGATTTAGATCTTGGCGGATGGGTTACTCCGTCACAACGGTGACGGGTATCCCATCAGCCGAAATGTAAATCCCATTACATCCTAAGGGATTTAGATCTGTCACAGTTGTGATAGTTTTATGTACCGTTTCCTAAGTCATTAAAATTGTGGTCATTGTTGGGTCACTGCGTCTCAGAAGGTTTGCTTTTTCAGGTCTCTCAGAGTGCCTCTCAGTGTGTGTCTTAATAAGTGCCAGTGTGACTGTGTGAGCATTATTGTGAGTTTGACTCTATCATGGTATCATTGAGTCAGTAACTCAGCACTCGCAGGTCATTTTTTTGTCCCTATGTGACTGAGTCTGAGGGAGAGACAGTGTGCCTTTCACTTAAGTGGTGTGTGACTGATTCACTCATGGTGCCAATATTGGGTAAGTGAGTGCCACTATACAAACAAGTGTCCTTGGGTGTGACTCGGACTACATATTAGTGCCTTTGCACCCATCAGAGTGACACTGTGTCAGTGATCGCGTGCATGTTTTGCTCCCGGAGTGTTCCCTTGAGTGAACATGAGGGAATGGCATTGTGCTGAAACGTGTCCCTTGGCGTAACTCTGACTGCATCACTGTGCCTTTTCATCTATTAGAGTGACACAGAGACGGCGATGGTGTGCAGGTTTAAGTCGTCAGTGTGCCCATAAGTGTGTATCTGAGCTGATACGTCCCTAGGTGGAAAATGTAATATTTCACTGTACTTTTGCCTCCTTTGGCGAGTCACCAAGTTTTTGAAGGTGCACCTGTTCAGGTCTCTTAGTGTGGCTGTGCATTTGTGTCTGAGTGAGTATCAGGAAGTTGGCATATGACCCTGAGTTTGACTCAAGGCACGTCACTGTGAATCAGACTTTATTGCTGTGTAACTGAGTCAACCTTCGGTCGTGTTGTACACACCCAGGGAGCAGGTAATGGCCTGTGTCCAGGCCCTGTGCATAGTCACCTATTCTCTTTGGATCCCTGCTTTCAGCCATGCACTGCAGGGATGGTCTTGTGGTCAGTTCTGTTCCCAACACCCAACACCCCACTCTCAACGTCCTCAACCCTCCCGTCTATCTCCCTGCAATCAGACCCTGGGGCCCCCTTTCACTCAGTCAATCCCAGCAGGGTGAGGTGTCAGGCACAGGACCTTAACTGTCCTAAACAAGTGGGCATAAGTAAAGCTTGCAGTATTGCCTGTGTGACCTATTCTGAGTGAAGGAAGGCTGTACTTCTACATCTAATGGACATGTTCAGAGCGAGTGTAGGTTGAACTTTTGGAAGTGCAGGACTTGTTCTCAGTGATGGAAGTGAGGGCATGCATGTACTATCTTATGCATGTACTATCTCCTATTTAGAGTGAGTAAAGCTGACACATTTATACATCTGTATACATGTTCTGAGTGTGGAAATCATTCACATTTAAATGTGACATTTGTTGTGAGTGTTGCAACATTGCTCTGATGCTTGACCTGTGCTTGCTCTGTGGGAAGATTGCACTTCTGTATGGCATGACTTGGGCATATTCTGTGTGTGGGAAGCTTGCACTTTGTCAGGGATACAACATGCTCTGGGTTAAAGCTTGCCTGCACTAGTTAGTGCATGTGTAGGACCTAATCTGAGGGAATGAGTCAACTATCCCTACATTACCTGGACAAGTTCGGAATAGGTGAAACTTGCTCTACTCTGTGACTTAATGCAAGCAAGCTTACCTTACTTCATGACAAGCTATTCTACGTGAAATAATCTTTAACTTCTGCATCTCACAGATCTCATAAATATGTCCTGAGTGAGGGACGTTTGTGCTTAGAGCCTACTCTGAGCAAGAAAAGTGAGGGGACCTTGAATCAGCGCAGGTTTTACACATTTTGAGTGAATGACACTTGCAATTCAGCAAGCTCATACCTGGTCAGACTGTTGAAAAATACCACTTACAATTATTTTATACCTGTTCTGACTGATGGTTCCTTGCTCCTCTCTATGTCCTGGGTGTATCATGAGTGTCTGAACCTTATACGTAAACATGTGCGGGCCCAGTTTTAAGGTAAGCATCATTCCCTTCATGTCCATGTAAAGTTTTAAGGAATCAAAGCTAACCCATCAGCATGAGTGACGTATTATGTATGATTGTAATTTGCACTTCTTCATTATATGAACATGTTTAGAGTAAGGGAATCTTATATCTTTACAAGCACTAGAGCCGTTGTGGCTGAAAGATGTGAGTGAAACTTACACCTAAGCAAGTTTGAGACCATTTCAGCTTGACTGTAGCTTTCCCTTGTACAGGTGTAAACCTGGTCTCAGTGTGAAAAATATTCACTTCTGAATGCATGAGATTTGTTTAGATTGTTAAAAGCTTACATTTTTACATGTTCTATACATTGTAGTCTTCTTCTGTGATGCAATAAGGGAATTCGTTTTCGATACTTTTAAATGGGTCTTTGCAGCACTTCTACAGATGCTTCTGCAGCCTCACCATCTGCTGTGGTGCCACCTGTCTTCTTGAGTGTGGGTCCATTTCAATCTGTCATCAGGAATCAAGGCTTCCCAAGTGCAGATAGTGCAGTGCAAACACAGTGGGTTGTCGGGTAAATACACCTTCCCCACCACCTCTCTGTCCAACTGCCTGATCAGAATTCACTGCCTTCAACCATCTGCTTCCAGCATGTCAGTCTACTCCCTCTGCTGATGGTACAACCAGTCCCCCACTCACTGCCTCTGCATTTACGGCACCACCAAGCCAGGTGGATATGATGATGAAGTGACCTGCCTCAGATGGTGGCATGTGGAGAGATATCCGTACAAGCTTGTATCACATCCTTAGAAGCCCACAAGGGCAGCCACCATTAATTTTGTTTTTGAATCACACCCCTTTTTTGTTTCAAATTTGTTTTCCGAAGACATTCCATAGGCACTCGGTCTTTTTGGACACCTTCAGTTTTCAGTTTTTCTGACCTACATTTTTTTTGTTGCTATTTTTTTTCACTGGTGGTGCTCATTCCCAGTCTGCTCCCAGAAGAAACTCACATGCTTCTTTTCAGAGCCACCACAAATTCTGTGAGAGCTGGTTCAATTATTATTTACATCCTTTTACTAATTCTGTTTTTACACATACATTATTTCCTTTTCTTTAATTCTATAGATAAGTATTGCTACACTGTATGGTTAGGACATCATTGCACTATTGTATATTATCAGTTTGTCCCTGAATATGTTTATCAACGTTTCTCTGAATGTGTCTCAGTGAATGGTGGAGGGTCATGGTATACAAACACATGTCCCTGTGTGTGACTCTGACTACATTGCGGTACTTTAGCTTACATGGGAGTGTCGCTATGAATGAATTTAAGAGTGAGAGGTAATCTGCAATCACATGTTCCTATTTTGTTATCTCACTACATCACTGTGCCTTTGCTTCCATTAGAGTGCCACTGATTCATAGATAGAGTCCATCTTTAAGCCCATCAGTGTGTGTTTGGGTGAATGGTGGTGTGTTAATACAAGTCTATGGGGCCGATTCTGATGCGGGTTGGAAAAGCTTCCCGACCGAATCGGTTGGGAAATGGTGTCCGACTCACTCGGATCGGGAAAGTCCGACCGGCGGAGTAGGATGCATCCGGATGCTTCCAGATACGATTTGGTTGAACTCCCATTGACTTCAATGGGAACATTTGTTCCTAACCGCATCAGAATTGGGCCCTCGGTCGGGAAGACACGTTCCCGATCCGATTTGGAAGGAGCAAATGCCGTTAGGAGGCCTTCCTAACCGCATCAGAATCAGGCCCTCGGTCGGGAAGCTTTTCCAACCCGCATCAGAATCGGGCCCTATGTGTTGGTTTTAAAGTAAGACACTATGGGGCTGATTAGGATGGCGGGCGGATGTCCACCGCCGGCCCGATCGCAACCCAGAAAACCGCCGGTCAGATTAGGATGGCGGTGGTGACCGCGGCGGTGGGAAATTCCGACTGCCGCTTTTCCGCCGGTTGCCATCTGCACTCCTGCCTGGCAGACGGAGCAGGACCGGGATAATGGTGGCGGTGCCGAGCAAGCTCCGCCGGCACCATTATGATGCCGGTGGTAGCCAGCCTTTCCGCAGCGGTCAAACCGCCATGGAAAGGCTGGCAGAGATTGTCTTCCGGGGGCCCGTTGCGGGCCCCCAATGTGTTGGGGGGGGTGTGGGTGCACTGGAGGGGTACCCATGGTCCCCCCCTACATTTCCCTGTACCAGGTGGCAGGCACTGTGCAGTGCCTGCCACGCAGTGCAGGGAAATGCAGGACATGCTCCTTTCCACTTCGCGGCGATGCTGCGGGCAGCAGCAACTGCCGCAATGTTAAAGCCCGCGATGCGGGCGGTCTTTTCCTGCTACCATGGCGGTCGTGGAGGTTTTCCGTCGCCATCCTAATCAGCCCCTCTGTGCCTAATTTTGAGTTCAGTGGACGGGATTTACTTTGTCAGGGAGACGGAGTAACGTACTCTGTCGCTCTGAGGTAGCACCTGCCCCCAAATTTGAGATGTTCACCAGAACAGCGAACATCTCCTGCATTGGCAGGACCCGCCATTACAGCAGTACTTGTCAATGCATTAAAAGTTTGATGGAAGGCTCCGTCAACATGATGGAGCCGTTTAACAAACATTCAATATTTTGTTTATTTTAATAGTTTAATAGTTATTTTGGTAAGTAGTCATAATATCGAGTATAAAATATCGTTTTGACATAATATCGAGTTAAAAATATCGTAAGTAAAAAATATCTGAAGTCAAAAATATCTATGTATAAAATATCGTTTTTGTGTGTTGTAAAAAATATCGATTGTTAAAATATCGTCAGTAAAATATATCGTTTTACTAATATTTTTTTTATTGTGTTAAATGTTTATAAATGATATAATAATTGTGAAAGAAATTTAAAAAAATGTTATAATAATTTTTAGGAGCGGGATGTTGGGTTTATAGGGGATAATGGTGGGGAGTGTTTTAAAAAAATTGGTTAAAATTTTGAAAATTATTTTAATTTTTAAAATGAATGTATAATATTTTATTAGGGTCGGGATGTTGGGTTAATAGGGGATAAGGGTGGGGAGTTTTAAAAATTAAAAATTTAAATTTATTAAAATTTACATTTTTGATAATTAATTTGTCACTTTTTTTTAGGAGCGGGATGTTGGGTTAATAGGGGATAAGGGTGGGGAGTGTTTTAAAAATTTGAAATTTAAATTTTATTAAATTTGTAAATTTAGATAAATTATTTGTAATATTGTTTTAGGAGCGGGATGGTGTGTTTCTAGGGGATAAGGGTGGGTAGTGTTTTAAAATATAGAAATTTTAATTCTTTAAAAATTCAATTTTTATAAATTGAAATAATAAATAATGTTTAGGTGTGGGATGTTGGGTTTATAAGGGATAAGGGTGGGAGTGTTTTTAAAAAATTTGGAAGATTGAAATTGTTTTACTAAAATTTAATTTAATTTAAAACCTTTTTATGAGAGAGTGATTTTGTGTTAATAGGGGATCATTATGTTTTCTTTTTTTACAAAGTATGTCAAAATTAAAAATAAAATGTGAAATTTCAAAAAATTATAAGTGTAATATGGTATTTATTGTGTATAAGGGTGTTTAGTGTTTTAAAAATTTAGTGATAATTTTTTTTTTACATATTTAAATTTAAAATGTAATTATTGGAGTACTGGAATGTTGTTTTTATAGTGGGTACAATGGAGTATGTTTTAAGTTTATAAAACATTTACAAATTAATTTTGATAATTTATTTTAAAATTTTAAAATTTATTAATGAGAGTAATTAATTTGTGTTTAGTTATTTATAATTTTGTATTTGGTAACAATGAATAACATTTATTTGACATTTTTGTAAACACATTTTTGATGTTAATATTTGTATGTTTTCATATATGTTTACATATATGTTAAAAATAATTATTAATTTTTAAATAAAATTTAAATGTAGTTATAGTAAATTATATATGTTGATATTAGGAATAGTATATTATATATGTTTAGTGTGCAGTACCTACCATGACTTTATATATTTTGTAGTGGGAATAGTAAATTAAATATGTTTTGTGTTCAGCACCTTCACTTATTTTATGTAGTTTGCAGTGGGAATAGTAAATTATATATGTTGTAAGTCCAGCACCTCCCATGATTTAATGTAGTTTGAAGTGAGAATAGTAAAATAAATATATTTTTATTGTCCAGCACCTTCCCAGACTAATTGTTAATTGGAGTGGGAATATAAAATTATATATGTTTAGTGTCCAGCACCTTCCCTGACTTATTGTTAATTGGATTGGAAATATTAAATTATATATGTTTAGTGTCCAGCACCCACCCTGACTTATTATTAATTGGAGTGATAATAGTAAATTATATATGTTTAGTGTCCAGCACCTTTTCTAACTTATGGGCCCATTATGATGCCGGACGGAAAAGCCTTCCGTCCTCCATGGTGTCGTAAAAATACCTCCCGCATGACCCGCAGCATTTCCGTCGGCCAAATTACGATGCAATGTACGCAAAATCACACTGCGGCAGACGGATGTCACAAAAGACCGTCCACCACGGTCGGAAAAGCTGCAAATCCGACCGCGGCGGACGGGGAAAGCTGTTCAACGGCTTGAAAAGGCCGCTCCTGCCGCGGCATGACCGCACAGCTAATTACGATGAGAATGCGGAGCTGGTGGACCGAGCACTGTGTCCGACCGCCGCGAACGCACATAGGCCAAATGAATGGCCGACGGAACCAAATTCACAACAATGCCCGAAGTGTGCCTGTACTCCCTGCCGCCCTCAATCACAACACACACGCCACAATGATACACCCCAACTTGCTCCTGGTAAGGAAAGCCATGCGCAGCATGGAAGAGACATCTGGAGGTCATCACTCATGTGGACACACCCACATACCACAGTATGAAACCAACCCCTTCCTGGACCAGCATCCTTTGCACACCACAAGCCGAGACAGAGAGACAGGACATAGCTCACACACTTCACATATCTCCACCACTACCTTGCACCCTGCACCCCTCATTCAATTACACCATGCCCCCCAAGACAATGCCCAAATCCACAGACTCAGAGTTGAGAGTGACGGTAGACGAGGCAATCAGGGTAGAACCACATTTGTCTGGGCACCTGGTCCAACACACCCTACTTGCGCGCAAGACTCAGATGTGTGCAAGGATCCACAGCAAAATCAATGCCGCAGGGACCACCCTATGCACTGTGCGTGACATCAGGAAGCGGTGGGGCGACCTCAAGGGCCGGGTCAAGCAGGGGCTACAGGGAGGGGTGAGTCACACCACGGCGAATCTTCAGACACTTCTGAGCATGCAGCAGGTTTCCTCCGGCCAAACGGCAGAGGGGGCGTCCGAAAAAGACCCCGTCAGGATCACGTGGCACAGCACCGTGCCGTACCAGTGCTCGGAGCAACCGCTGATGTCACCACTGTAACACCGAGCATTGACTATCGTTGTAAATACCAAACCACATTGGCACAAGGATGCAGTGGCATAACAAAACCATAGGGGGCCCCCCTTCAAGGCACAGAGAAGGGACCCCCTCATACAATCAACCTGCCAACCATTATGTTCGAGTACCTCAAAACCTGCAACCCATACCAGCTATATCACCAGGAGTGTTAGTGCACATTCCTATGGTGACCAAGCTATACCTGGCTGATGAGCCCTAACTAGGGCAAACCTGGTCCTTGCTTGTGCTCTGGTTCAGAGAGGACCTGGTCTGGCAGTTCTGGTTGGATTGTTCCCACTGGAACAGGGTCAAGACTGATTTGCATACAGCTGGGCCCAAACTGAGGTGGCCTGGTGTGCACAATAATGATGAACTGGGATGCAACCAGAGTAATTACTAGTGGGTGAGATTAATTCAAGCATTCCGCCCATCATTTTATTGCACAATGCAGCTCTTTAGAAAAGGGTCTTCAATTAATTATTTTGTGAGGGATGTGCAGATATTAGTGAAGTCCATTAAACAATTAATGATGCCCAAAGTGTCACCCTCAGTACCATCACCCCATGATTAAAAATACCTATTTTCTTTTTTTTCAGTTGCAGTTCTGCATAATACTTTTTCACAGAACAAAAGTCCACATGGTGCAGTGTACCTCATGCGCCACTGGTAAAGAAATACTGTTCTATAAATGTCGAGTTGCCTAGTAGCTGCAGGGCCCAGGAGACCTCCCAGCTTCCCCATTCATCACACTGGGCAGTATTACACCTAGTACCATGGTTCCCCTATCTGACAAAATTAATAGTACTGAGAGGGGATTTTGTTTGCATTTGAGACAGCTCACTTTGCCATACAAGCTATCACATTGTCATAGTGTGCGCATCATGTAAGCAATGACAGAAGAACACATTTGAATGACTTTCCTCCAAACACACAGCATAGCTACAAAGTGTATCTAAACTTCCCCATGCCATCCATATGTACACTAAAAGAGTATTGTCAAAGCCAATAGATCTCATTTAGAATGCCAGAGACAAGCTATTGGCTTTGCCAATTCTTGTTTATAAAGCTCTGTTGGAAAAAAAGCAGTTAAACAAAAAAACAAAATTTTCAAATACTGGAGGAAAAGCAAACTCATACCTTTATCTATGTCCAAACTGAGCACTTAATTCAATTTTTTCAATCTTTATAAACAATGTGGTTTATTTTTCAAATACTATTCGCCCTGGAAATTCAGAACATATTAATATGATCTTTTGCACTTGATACACCTTAAAAAAGAACACTGAGGACTAGTTGCAGGTACTTAAAAGAACATAACAGCTGTCTGAGCCTGTGGTTCAGGAAGTGTCCATCTTTAAAGAAAAAAAGTTTCCCAAGCCTAATTTACTTTCCACATGGCTCCGAACTGGAACAAATTCTCAGGCCAATTGGTGCTATGCAGCAGCCCAGTGAGATGATTTATGAGGCTATGGAAGAAGCAACATCTCTAGCAGAGATGGAGTGCAGCATCCTGCACCTCCCCAGTATAATAAATGCAACTTGTTGAGAATACAGGGGATACACCTAAACCGGCTTCATAAAGCTTTTAGTCAAACACTGGGGAGTAGCTGTTGCTGTGCTTTTACAGAGCAAATGGGAAAGGAGAGGTGGAGTAACACGGAGAGCATGGGTGGAAGAGATCTGTGGGATAGAGCATGAACACACATGCACTCCCATGGGGTGCTCAGAGGAAAAAAGTAGTTCCTTGATGTCAAGCTGTGGAAGGATACAAATCCTCTAAATAAAAATGAATGTAAAGAAGCAATGGTCCACGGGAGGGAGAATCACAAGAGGAGGAAGGAAAATTATTGCATAAGAAGCAAATATATTAGATTGACAAGAAAGCTAAACAATGATCAGCAGTGGGCCTACTGTAAGTTTTGGTATTCTCCACAACAGGTCTGTCGACGACAGTAGGCCCTGCCTAAAAGTGTGACATGACTCTTTCATGAGAGGAGATTGCCATGTTTTCACAACTTGGCTACCTTTCTAAAATTTCTGCCTTACTTCTCAAAGTACACCTAAACTGTTTTTATTATCTTTACCTTGCAGGTTGAACTAGTCTCTATAGTTTAGTGGGCCCTGAAGCACACACTTATAAGAACTCAAGAGTAGCATTATTTGGTGTAATGTACAGATCCTAGTTTACACACATAGGACAGTAAGTGAGAGCGACTGAGAGGAAGAGTGAGCGTGAGTGAGAAAGAGGGAAAGGCAGTGCGAGAGAGAGGGAAGGAGTGAGAGAGTTTGATTGAATTAAGAGTGAGTGAGTGAATGTAAGTGAGCATAAGTAACAGTGTGTGTCTGAATATGTGACACATGTGAGTCTGGAGGTACTTTTTGGCTTAAGAGACACCTATTCAAAATGCTGGTGGATTAGATGCAATTCTTGGCATATAGCACACCCATGGCAAAAACTAGAGATGGCAAACTGGGTGTAATTCTTGGAATAAGGGAAACCCATAGTAAAATTTTAGTGCTGAAATATTGGAAATAATTCTAGGCATAAGGGACATCTGCAGCTAAAGGGTGCACTTGCACATGGGAGGTAATTCTTAGTATAATGTGTACCTGAGGCAAAATGTTGGCACTGGCACACTAGAGGTAATTCGTGGCATATGCAAAATACTGATACTGCTTACTGGACATACTTCTTGCCATAAGGGGGCATCCAAGGCAACATGCTGGTACACTGAAGATAATTTTTGGTATAAGGGGTACCCCAAGGCAAAATGCTGGCACTGGCAAACCAAAGGTAATTCTTGGCATATGAGACATTTGTGGCAAAATGCTGGCACTAACATACTGGAGATAATTTGTGTCATTAGGGTGGTCAACCATGACATATGGGGAGGCAGGCAACCATGAAAAAATGCTTGTCTTAATATATTAATGGTAACTTTCAACATCATGGGATGCATGAGCAGGACAAATCCTTCCTCACAAAACACGATGGCATAAGCAACAGCTGCACTTAAAATTAGATGTAGCACGGGAAGCAAGCATCAGTGCAAGCCCTCCCATAACAGAAACAGCGTGGCCAGCAGCTGGGCACAATTGTACACCTTGGTAGAGGGCTACTCAAGGGGCTGTAAACCAAGAGCAAATTAGAGACATTGAGGCATCCCAGCCCAGCCCCACCTATGGCCATGTAAGCCTCTCTCACGAAAACAGGTGATTGATATCAGCAATTACACACCTGCCGAACGAAACGTGTGGAGCATGGGCAACAGTGAAGGATTGGTGTGCGCAGATGCAAAGTGGTGTTCATGTATATGACATCTCCAGCCAGCGGAGGATTTTTAGTGTTATTATTTGGCATTTTTGTAACCCACACTCTATCCATAAAGGAAAGTGAAAACAATGATTTCTAATCCCACAGTCCCACTCTTAGAAAGTACAAAAAAAACCTACAAGTCCCACAATACATATTTATGATGGCTAAAAAGCGAGCACTGGATTCTTAAGACAAGGGGGGATCAATTGACAGCTATGTGTGTGTACATATACTATTCCCCGGAGTCATGTGCTAATCTTAAAATTGGATAATTAAACTGCAACACCCTCCATACTTATAGTCAATGTTGCATCGCTGCATTGGATTATGGACTATAAAACAAATGCTTAAGATGAATGTCTGACCGTGTTTCTCTGTGAGCAATTCTAAGTGGGTTTCAGGGCTATTGGAAAGATCTAACGTGTATATGTTGAAGAATATTTATTCTAACACTGTGTGCAGTTAGCATCATAATGTGAGCAGGGCCTACCCTTTTAATACAGGGGTCATGCAAAGTTGTTATTGAAGTGTCTTTTAAATTAGAATGCGAAAACACTTAAAGAAGTTGTCATAATCTCAATATGCAGGTCATCTAGGAGCATCCGCTTTCACTTGAACTGAACTTCATTAGACTCTACCAGTCCCTTTCCATGAGGCCAGGGAAAGCCTCACAGAGGTCTCTGAACAGCCGGCCGGTATGAGCGGTGCACTTGACTCTGTGCCCTGTGTCAGCATACCAGTAGACTTCAAAGATTTCTAGCATCCAGTACCTAAACAGCAACAAAGCACAGCAACAATGCTGCTTTCAGGGACTCCACCTACGTGCTTTCCCCCAGGAGGCACAATTAGCAATGAAGGGGGCAGAGGCATCTAGATTTACAACTGTTAGGAAGTTCGAATGCTGCTTCCGGTCCGTGGCCCTGTTCAGCTCCTGAGAGGCCTCACAGTACAAACGGCAATAATGTTGCAAGGTTTTTCATGCTTTCAGCTCGGTGGAAAACAGGATTCTACGAGCTGTTATTTTTTTAAGCATTCACGGGCATGAGGGGCCCCCCCTTGGATAGTGAGGCCTGGGGGCCCCCCTGCACTGAGGAGGATGCGGGGCCCTGCGTTACGCCCCTGCAAGGATGGGAGTGTTCGCTTGGACTTTGGAACTCTACCATTGTGTGTCCACCCTAACTATCCGTGTACCATCACCTCCTACTTCACCCCTCACCTGTCACACATCGCAAAATAAACACAACTCACAACAGTATGCCTTTGTGTCATGAGCATTCTCATCACAGTAAGTGGCATGTTGACTCACATTGCAATGTATCCGAATATGTAAAAGCGAAAATCCATTGAGAGAGTGGAGGTACCTGGAAAGACACAAGGAAACAACAGTGCGTTGCCATATTATGCAATAACCGCAAAAGCACACCACGAGGCAACACTGTACAATATGCATTACAGACAACACCGGCAAACACCATCAACATGGACAGCAGGGGGACTGGAGCACCCGACTGCACCTCCCAACACAGTTTCGCCCTTAGCATCCTGGTGAATGCAGTCCAGTTGAAAAGCTTACTTCTGTCACCGTTGTCGTGTGTCACCTAGGTTGGTGCAGGTCAGTGCTGTGAATCTCTAGACACGTATGTCGTGTTATCCTCCCACATCAGTAGGGGTAAGATACATTGTAATCGGTGTCTGCTGAGGAAGCTGGCAGATTCTACTCGGGTCTCTGTACCTCTCCCTGCCCAACTCAGGTGAAACACCTCAGTCACATGACAAGTAAGCATCATGACTGAACTGCATTTGCCAGAATGCCAAGGGGTGAACTGTGCTGGGAGATGAAGCAGTGTGCTCCCATACTCCTAATAACATCATCATGGACATGACTGAAGTTGTCACAGATCACATAGCGCAGAACAATGAAATCCTTAGCAGTGTGCCCACAAGAGCCAGCATCACAACACATCCTGTCATGTGGACGATGGTGACATTGTCGCATTCACACACAAGTACTGTTGCACAGGGATTTTCAAGTGACATGTACGGTCTATGCATGTTTACCCACATGTACACCAGTTCCTGACAACATACCCACGCTAAATCTGTTTTACAAACGAAGTTATCTTCTCCTGAATGGGCACAAGTGCTGCGGTCACAGGGCAGGCATCGCGTATATAGGAACTGTTGCACGCCGTGTTCCTTGCTGTAGCAATGTCCTCCTCACTCCCCCATATGTGATTGTGGATATCCATTTGTGGCCTCACATTCCCACAGCGAAAGCGGACTTCAATAAGTGTGCAGGCACAATGGGCTTCTGTTTCAACAAGTAGTCGCTCCCACATCAGCCCTGAGACCTTCGAATTCCAAGTGCCTTGACCATCCCGCGCGATTCAGTCACTGCTGAACACGGCACTCCCACTTTTTTCTGGGGGACTGACACAAGAATCATCGAAAGCCTCTGATACTGAAGGCCGCTGCACACTTTTTTAAAACATGTGGGCTCTGGCCTTGTCCCTTCGTTTCATGCGATTTCTGGAGTTCTACCGGGTGTCATTCCTCCAATTTCCCGACTGCATTTAGCGGTTTGATATCACTACTCGTGGCTGTACAGCTGAGCGCTGGTTCTAAGAGTGCTCTCACGCCATGTCTGCCTGTCCTGTGGTCCAGGCGAACCCCGGTCAGTTGCAACTGTACCGTGACCACATGCAGCTCCTCTTTGGATGTTTCCCATTAGCTGTGCTACGCATCAGTTATAGGCTAACCTTCCGCTATGCCTATTTCACCTGCGTGCAGCCTGTGTTCTACTGCCGAAGATGCCCCTTTCTGTGGTCCCTGGATGTCTGCCTTTCCAACACATCCCTTGCTGCCCTGGATCATGAGCTGTGGGTGAGTCCTTTGTTGGTCCATGATCAGTACTGCTCCGGTGATACACGTTTGTGGGATGCCTTCCAATGTGTCAGACAGGCTGACAGCTGTGCCTGTGCGTTTGCGCAAAGACTCCTGTGCCATGCCTACATCAAACCTCTCCCCGTGTGCCATGGGATGCTCCTTTCATCCTCGTGGTGCGAGGAGCACATCTGTTCCTTCATACTGCTGGATTGGAAGGCTGTCCTTTTTGCTGGAGATTATTTGGATCGTCTTTTGGAACTGATTGCCTTCGAGGCTACCTGTGCCTTCTTGGATTCGTAACTACTTAACAGCAACAGGAACTGTTGGTGACTAATTCAATGTCCTTTTAACTTTTTCACGCCTACTAACAGGAATTGTCATTCAGCTCTCTGACTTTTGCCCTATCTGCATTTGCTTTGACTCTGCTGACCTCTGCGGTCTGTTTCGCTTGGTACCACAGACCTGAGCAACTGGGAGGCTGTCATCTGACCGTCATGGACATTGTCGACTGGCATGAGCCCGGCTTCCATCATGCAGCTGTAGCGCACGAAATTCACATGGCGTAGTCGTTTTGCAAGTACATTAGTTTTTGTCTGTCACATGAGAAGTGTCTGCAGAGCTTGTTCTCTGCGCGTTCCAGGAGCACTGCCTGTACATTCTGTCCGTGGTCGGAGGGGATTGTCCGTTGTCATTCTGTTCTTGTCAGGCCCTAGCACCCCCACTCAACAAGGTGTCACTGCTGCTAGAGGACACGGGTGCCTTTTAGATGTCATGGGGAGGCGGGCTAGTTGCCCCACACTTTGAGAGTTATCCATCCAGTGATGTGAGCGACACAGCACATGGGATGTACATTTCACCATGTACTGGCTTAGCAATGGGTCTGCTGGCAAAGCCCATAGACCTGGCACATCTCATTCAACTCCTCCCAGCAAGGGGTGGGGGGATATGTTTGTGGGTCTTCGTCCAGAGGGATTATTGATATGACATCTTGCTTCATGTGTTATGGATGTGTCACTATGGAAACTGTATATGTACTCATGCATTCTCAAATTCTTGTGGCACGTATGTTGCCTGTATTGCAACTGTAGTAAAAAAAAGCACATTTCAAAGCGTGTCTTGTCTGCAACTTATTGACTTGTGTACACGCGCTTGCAAACCTCTGAGTGAGTGGGAGAGCTAGTGAGGCACTATAGCAATTGGGTCCTGTGCTAATGGGTGTTTCTGGGTGCTCAGTCCCTGCCTGCCCAAGTTCTCCAATCCCACGCATAGTCCTGTATGTGTACAAAATGCCAGTAACAGATCTCAAAGTTTGTTAGACAACAGCAAGGCACGCAGACACAGTCATAGTCGCTCATTGTTCACTTACACTCAACGGAAGTAGTTGACGATGAACTGTTGTCGCTGGTCAAGACCTTCTTCCTCACCACTGTCATCGTCACTCGGCATGTGTGGGTTGGGTGCGGGGGGCTGCTGCTGTTCATCATCGTCCAGAATCAGGGGGATCCTTCTGCGCATGGCCAGGTTGTGTAGCATGCAGCAGGCGACTAACATCTGGCATACCTTCTGTGGTGAGTACTTAGGTGCACCACCAGTCTGGTCCAGGCACCTAAATCTTGACTTCAGCAGTCCAAAAGTGCGCACCAACACATGACGTGTCCTCCCATATGCATCATTGTATTGGACTTCCCCCGGCGTTGTTGGATTCCGCAGTGGGGACAGCAACCACGGACGATTGGGATGCCCAGAGTCACCTGGTTGTGAGACAGACAGGCAAACAGTGTGATCTGAATGTGTGGGGAGAGCAGCATGTCACACATACATCACAGTCATTGACACAGCCCACTCGCCAACAAGCCAGGCCCGCTCAGGGTGCAGATTGGCCATCAATTGGTGTATGGTGCTGTTCCGCAAGATGTAGGAGTCATGTGCCGACCCAGGATACCTTGCACACACGTGTGAGATGATCTGATCGTTGTACATTGATGGAGTGGTAGTGTTTGCGGTTCCTATAGATGTGTTCACTTGCCTGTGGTGGAACGAGGGCAACGTGGATACAATCAATGGCTCCCACAACATTTGGAATGCCTCCCAGGTCATAGACCTCCCCCTTCACAGCTGCCAATTCATTCCTCCTCAGGAAGTGGACAGGTCTGTCCTCGTAAGGCATCAATACTGAAAGGACGTCACGCAACACCATGCTGAACATGGGCTGTGACATCCCCTCGGCGCTGGCCACAATGTACTGGAAAGACCCAGTACCGGAGAAATGCAGTGCAGCCATACCCTTCACTGTAGCAGACAATGCAGCCGGATATTTTCTTTTGGGCTTCAAATGGGGCTCCAACTGGGCACATGGGTTTTGTAGTGTGCGGCGATCCAAACGGAATCCCCGGATGATTTTGATGTCCTCCATCGTCATCAGGTCGGGGACAGGGTGAAAGATGGGTGGTCTCCTCCTACATATGTCAGGGTACACAGGCATGGGCTGAGTTCTAGATGAAATGTGGTGCACAGCTTACCCAGAGACTTGCACAACCACAACATTGACAGGCCTCATGGTCACGTAAAATGCACAAGTGACCTGCATTCAGACGTTGTTTTTCTTCACTCACTCGACATACTGACACTAGGACATCCAAAGAAGTCGATGTGTATGGCATGTAGTATACTGCTACATCAAGGATGAGCTGCCCTGTGGTCCGATGGCACGGCACTAGTGTTTCCCAGCATCAGTACTGAGTTGCATGTTGCTGCTGTCACAGCACGAGCGCAAGCTTCAGTCCCACAGTACGCAACACCATTACGGGATGAGGGCAGTGAGTGTCATCTGGACAACGCTACATGGTTGTTCAGCGCGGTGGACAGACACATGTGGACATTATGGGGTCAGTCCTGCGTGAGTGTGTGTGGAATTTGCGTAACAGACATTGCAATGTTCACCTGAATGAGGCACAAATGCACATGGATTGTGTATACATGTCCACATGGCTGCCAATGAGCGATGATGTCGGTCAGAGCTATGTTTGTTTGTTCCACATGTGCACTCCTATGACGTGTGTGTGAACATTAACAGGCAATGGCAGCTGTGCACACTGCACGCCACACCAGTACGTGTGTTGGGAGTGCTAGGGGTTACAAGTATGTCTGATTTGCAGACAGTGGACACCTCTGATTGTCTGCCTACGTCACTGGCCCTTCACAAGTCGACCCCTGGCCAAGGGACGCCAGTCTGACTGACTGACTGACTGAAAGTATTTGTAGAGCGCACTAATGCCGAGGCGTCTTGGCGCTGGGTAAAATGCAACAACAGTGGCCAACAGGTTCAGGGTTGAGAGAAAAGCCATGTTTTAATTTCCCTCCTGAAGACAAATCTGTTTGGCAGGAATCTCAGGTGTGTAGGCAGAGAATTCCAAAGTTTGGATGCTAGAAAAGAAAAGCGTTTACCTCCACACCTTACTCTCTTTATTTTTGGAAGTTGTACTAGACCAAGGGAAGCTGATCTTAAAGATCTTGAAGGTACATATCGGGAAAACAAGGTTTGCACATCCTTGGATCCTCCACCAAACAGGGCTTTGTGCACCAGGCATAAGATCTTAAAATCAACACGTCGCCGTACTGGAAGCCAGTGAAGTTGTTTTATACTGGTCGATGTAGGGTGATGCTTAGGTAGATTGAGCAGTAATCTAGCTGTAGTTTGGAGAATTGAGCAGCATAGAATCGTGGCTACTACCACTGTTTTCCTCAAGGAAAGCGGAATAAAAGGAAGAATCTTCCTCAGGCCTTTCAGCAGAAAGAAGCAAGGTGATGAAATTTGGTTGATCTGGGGAGCCCAGGAAAGATCTTTGTCTACCAGAAGACCGAGGTTCCTAGCTTTTTTGACCGGAACCGGACAGGTACCGGCTGTATTTGGCCACCATAATTGGTTCCAGACCGAGATTTTCTGGCCAAACTCAATCACCTCAGTTTTATCTACGTTAAGCTTTAAGAAATTGGCATTCATCCAGGTCATCAGAGCAGAGATACAATTGCAGAATTGAGCTGCCATAGCATCCACTGACTGTGTTACCGACACTATAAGCTGCGTGTCATCAGCATAAGACACCAGCGTAAAGCCGTAGCTTTTTATTAATCTAGCCAGAGGGGCTACATATATATTGAAAAGCGTAGGGGATAAGGCCGAGCCCTGTGGGACACCACCAGGGAGTGTGAATTCCTTGGACTGATATCCATCCCAAAATACCACTTGTTCCCTAGACGATAAGAAAGAAGAGAGGAGGGCAAGAGCTGTGCCATTGATACCTACATCCTGTAGCCTTCGTATTAGTACCGCGTGGTTCACGGTATCGAAGGCTGCTGTTAGATCAAGCAGGACCAATGCGGCCCCTCCTCCACCATCCATGACCTTGCGTATTTCCTCTACTGCCATAATCAATGCAGTCTCAGTGGAGTGTGATGATCTGAAACCATGTTGAGTAGTGTCCAAGATGTTGTTGTTCTCTAGATAAGATGTTAGTTCTGAGTTCATTGCCTTCTTGAGGATTTTTGCAGGTAGAGGCAGACAGGAGATGGGGCGATAGTTTTTCTCGTCTAAGGGATCCAGCTTGTTTTTTTTTAGGAGAGGGCGAATACAGGCTTTTTTCCAGATCGTTGGAAATACTCCTGATGCAATACTTTGGTTTAATATGGGGGATAGTGGGATACTTATCTCATCAGAAGTAAGATGTAGTATATGCACTGGGCAAGGATCTAGAGGGGAGCCAGATTTGGTTTTTGCCAGCAGATCAGCCACTATCTCAGCTCCCAACAATGGGAAGTGCGATAGACCGCAATGAGAGGCCTTGTCCTCCGACTGAGCTGAAACATTACTTGCTATATCCTTATCTGATTTTAAGAGATGATTATATACAGATTGAACCTTACTTTGAAAATAGCCAGCCATCTTATCTACAAACTTTTGGTCTGGAGTGAACGTGGAGTCCAGCGGACACTTTAATAATGCAGAGACCGTTTGAAACAGTTCTTTTGGTGAGTTTGTAGCCTCTTGGATTTTAGAGGTAAAGTAGGCTGTTTTAGCCTGTATAATTGCCGTTTTGTATTCTTCTAAAGCAGCACAATAGACTTTCCTTTGTGCGCTGCAGTATTGAAGTCTCCAGATTCGTTCTTTTTGCCTGCACTTAATTTTAGCTAATTTGAGGTCTGCAGAGTACCAGGGGGACGAAACCTTGTTACGTCGAGAGCGCATCGTCACTTCCGGAGCAACAATATTAGCTGCTCTATTAAGCCAGTTGTGAAAAACTATGGCCGCTTGGTTGGGGTCAGTAGGGATTAGAGGCCTTTCACTTAGTGCTGACATTAAATCATTTTTTCTCACTGATTTCCAGGCACGATATTTAGCGGTCGGAGGTTTATTTCTACGACTACCTTTTAAGTTTGCTGGCGTGATGATGAAATGTACCGGACAGTGGTCGGACCAGAGTAAAGGACAAATGGTCTTAACTTGTATCTGAGAATTATTGGTGAAAATACCATCTAGTGTATGTCCTGCTAGATGTGTGGGCTCGCAGACAATTTGATTTAATCCAAAACTAGCTAGTTTATCTAGTAGATTGAAGGTGTCCGGATTGTTGTTAGCTTCCAAGTGAAAATTAAAATCACCTAGTATGGTGAATGATTCGGAGTCTAGGCAGGATTCGAGATATGTCTGGAGAGAGGACGTAAAGGATGATCTGGGGCCAGTGGGTCTGTAAATTAACAGCCCTGGAATTACTTCTAGGTTGTTAAGTTTTATACTGAAGAACATTGCTTCGGCCTCTAAAGTAGATTCTGAGTTAAACCTAACCGTGTACTGAGGTCGATGGATAATCGCAATTCCACCACCCTTTGCCCCCATTCTGTCAGAATTAGCGACGACATAGCCGGCTGGGATTGCCAGGTGCCAGTCGGGATCACTGTATTCATTAGCCCAGGTTTCTGTAAGAAAAAGAAGGCCCGGATCCTCTACGTGAATCAAACACTCCAAGTCAAGTTTGTGTTTCACCATTGACCTGGTATTAAGTAAAATGCACCCGGTAGAAAGAGTGTTCTTGTGTGTGGGGGTCAGTTGTCAAGGGATGTACAAGCGATGATCACAGGTTGGATGTTTCATTACACAACATTGGTACAGTGCGAGAGACCTTTGTCCTTTTAGACTCCTTCCCTCATTTCGGTCCATGCTGGCCACGGGGCATGACCATGTATGTACTTTCACTCTCCTTTTCTTGGACATGCCATGTGTGTGTAGACTTGACTCAAGGGTCACACTCTCTCATACCTTCACAGTGTAGTGACCAGCTGGTCACTGTTCTAGTTGTTCTGATGTACCAGCCACTCCCAGAGGGCTGGCTTACCCCCCACCCCACAGCCACCCAGCACAGGCGTCACTGGACATGTGACCCTGCCAACAAACGGGGCCGGACGCACGTGCCCTGGGACAGTTCTCCTATACATGTACGGTGTCTGTGTGGTTACTTTATATGCATGGGGGCCTCGTGCCCTGACAACATTACACATGGGGTGCACCAATCACTTTAGGCAAATGAGTTGTGATGGGTGATGTAATTCGCATGGCGCCAATGCAAATGCAGTATGTGTTCGCATGCGCGGTAGCTGGCATCCGCGGCGATGACACGCATTGGCCCCAATTTGATGATGCAGGGTTGCGGTCGCAGCTTCCCGGCCGCCGCGGTGTGGCAACCACTATGCGAATGAGCCATCGGCCAATGGGGCCCTTCGGCGTACATGTTTTGATGTTGCGGTGTGCGCGCTCTGCTACTGCGGGGCTCGTCATTGGCCCCAATTGCCTTCAGGGGCACCGAGGGTCACTCATGGGGATGGGGTGGGCCTCGCACTTTGCATTTGGCAGGTTGCCACATTCATCGTGGTGCCGCCACACTTGCTGGGAGTTGTAGTTGTTCAGGGGTTGCATGCGTGGAGATGTTTGGTACGTACCTCTGCTGTTGGGCACTGCGGCGTCTTGTCTGCCGGAGGTGCAGCAGGTAGTGCAGCGGGAAGGCCTGTAGCATTGGATCCATGGCGGCCCAGTGGTTTAGATGGGTGCTGTATCAGCTCTTCCTCTCCGTTGTTGTGTTTCTGCCATCCGCAACGTGGTGGTTTTTACGCGGTGGTGGGAAGGGCTGTTTGCCACATCGTAATCTGTTTGGTGGACGGAACGTGTTTCCGCACACCGGTCCTGCTCTATTGGCTCCGTCCGCCACCCTTGCATACGCAAAAAACGTGCGGAGCCTGACAGACCGAGGCGGACGGTAAATGGCCGCTGTAGGACCATTGTAATTTGGTGGTCGCAATGAACGTTTTCTGCCATTGCCACCAGCATGGATGGGCTTCCATCCGGCATCGTAATGAGCCCCATAATGTAGTTTGGAGTGGGAATAGTAAATAATATATGTTTTGTGTCCAGCACCTTCCCTGATTTAATGTAGTTTGGAGTGGGAATAGTAAATTGTATATATTTTATATGTCCAGCGCCTTCCCTGACTTATTATTAATTGGAGTGGGAATAGTAAATTATATATGTTTAGTGTCTAGCACCTTCCCTGACTTATTGTTAATTGGAGTGGGAATATTAAATTATATATGTTTAGTGTCCAGCACCTTCCCTGATTTAAAGTTGTTTGGAGTTGAAATAGTAAATTATATATGTCTAGTGTCCAGCACCTTCCCTTATTTAATCTGGTTTGGAGTGGGAATAGTAAATTATATATGTTTATTGTCCAGCACCTTCCCTGATTTAATGTGGTTTGGAGTTGGAATAGTAAATTATATATGTTTAGTGTCCAGCACCTTACCTGATTTAGGGGCTCATTATGATGGCGGGCAGACATCAGTCCGCCCGCCACCATAACGGTGATGGGACCGACCGCCAGACGTGCGGCGGTCCCACCGGCCCAATTAGGATGAGGCCGCTATGCTGGTGGGCGCATCCTGCCCTTTTACCATTGTGGATGGTGCTGCTGGCTGCAGCACCGTCCGCAATGGTAAAAGGGCATGCACAGCATTTACCTGCACCACGTGGCAGGCACCACGCGGTGCCTGCCACCTGGTGCAGGGAACTGCAGGGGGGTACCATGGGTACCCCCCAAGTGCACCCCACCTCCCCCCAACACAAGGGAGGCCAGCAGCGGGCCCTCGTACCAAAACTCTGCATGCCTTTCCATGGCGGCATTGCCGCCATGGAAAGGCCGTTTTTACATGTATCCTAATCTGGTGGACGGTGCCTGCTAGGCACCGCCAACATTTTTGGCACCCTTCACCGTCCACCAGGCAATCGGAACGATTGCTGGCGGCGGACGGTCTTTGCGTCTGCTGGGGACGCAGTCAGGTTCCCACTGCCATCCTAATCTGGCGGTGGGAAAAATCTGTTTGATGGCGGAAGGACTGCCACCGCAGGGCCGGCAGTTGCCACCGCCGGCCCTGCGGTGGCTGTCCTTTCACCATCCTAATCATCCTAGTGCACCTACAACTCCCCCCAACACAAGGGGTGCCCGCAACGGGCCCCCATAACTAATCCTCACCAGCCTTTCCATGGAGGTATCGCCGCCATGGAAAGGCCGGCTGTAGCCATCATCATGATTTTGAGGACGGTGCCTGCTAGGCATTGCCACCATTTTATGCTCTCTGGACCGTCCGCCAGGCAATCTGTATGATTGCTTTTGGCGGAACAGTGGCGGACGGTCTTTGCGTCTGCCACGGTCCGAGCGAGATTCCCTCTGCCATCGTAATGTGGTGGGGGGAATATCGCGGTACGATTGCGGAAGGACCGCCACCGCATGGCTGGCGGTGACGGGCCTTCCGCAATCGTAATCGGCCCCCTAATGTAGTTTGAAGTGGGAATAGTTAATTCGATATGTTTAGTGTCCAGCACCTTCCCTGGCTTAATATAAGTTGGAGTGGGAATAGTAAATTATATATGTTTTGTGTGCAGCACCTTCCCTGAGTTATTATAAATTGGATTGGGAATAGTAATTTATATATTATTGGTATCCAGCACCTTCCCATATTTAATGTACTTTGGAGTGGGAATAGTAAATTATATTAGTTTAGTCTCCTGTGTTTTCCCTGACTTTATATAAATTGAAGTGGGAGTAATAAATTCAAAAGTTTAATATTTCGCATTTTCTTTGAGTTAATGTAGTTTATAGTGGGAATAGTGAAGAATTAAAATTATATTATGGTGTAAGAAAAAAATAGTTATAAATGTTTCAACAAATATAATTGTTTTTAAAGAACATTGATACAGTATAAATATTTTATTATAGATGCAATATTTTATAACGTAAAAAAATAACAGAAACATGTTTATTTTTTATTTATATTTTTATTTATGATGAAACATGGATCATAAGAAAGAGAAAAAGTATTTTATTTAATTAAGTATATTTATTTTATATTGTTCAAAACAGGAAAAATATACATTTTCTTAATTGTTTATATATTACATATTTTGTACATATTTGCACATTTAGATATAACATTTTTGAAAAAAAATGATTACAAATTTTGTTTACATACATTATTCTGTTGTATAATTTTGGAAAAAAGATAAGTAGTTATTAATCACTTTTTGTACAATATTTAAAACATATAGGGCCCGATTCCGATCTCGCTCGGAAGGCCTCCAAATCGAATTTGGCTTTACCGGATCCGATTTGTAGCCCTTGTTTACTTTTTATTTATTTATTTTATTTAATGCGATTTTATATAGCGCGAACATTACCCAAAGGTGTCAGAGCAATTTACAAAAGAACCAGTTGCGTTACATAAGGACTTTGAATTACATGAGTTACAAAAGAAATGCGAACATAGCGAACATTACCCAAAGGTGTCAGAGCGCTTTACAAAAGAACCAGTAGCGTTACATAAGGACTTTGGATTACATGCGTTACAAAAGAAATACAAGCAGAAAAAAATTGCAAATGTACAAGTTGCAAAGTCACTCAAGGAAGAGATACAAACGGATAAACGCTAAACTCCTAGGAATGGTAGTAAGTACAAAGATCTACTACATATACTAGTGGTTAGAGTAATATCTAAGCATATATACACAAGTAGTGACTTTACTCATGATTACATTTTACCAGCGATTACGAGCGAATCTTACACAAGTCCGAACGACCAAGTACAATGCGAAGATCGTGTAAGTGCCGACCGAATAGTTTCCGGACCCGAACCGCACGTCTCGTTTGTAGACGAATTGTGCCGCACGTGGAGCCGATTTCCGACCGAGCGAGTACGATGCTCGATTCGGACAGCCGCTTTGCCTCGGTATCAGCGAGATGAAACGGCTGTCGGAAGCGTACTTCGGGGGGCCGTACCAGGCCCCCCTTCACCCGGGGCCCTCCGAATCCAGCACATGGGTGTGCCCATGGGTCCCCCCGATCCAAGCATGCACAGTGTGGTGGGCACCATGGGGTGCCCGCCACAGGGTGTACGCTTTTCTCCACCCACCCCTTTTCTGCCATGGGAGCCTGTGTAGGCGTCTGTACACAGGCTCCCATAGAGTTCAATGGGAGTCCGAGCGAACCGAGTCCGTCAGCATACAGCTGCATCGTACTCGTTTGGTCAGGCTCCAGGAGCACGTCTGGCTCGGAAAACCCTCCGGATCTGAGTCGTACGGAGGGCTTTCCGAACGAGATCGGAATCGGGCCCATAATGTTTTGGGTAACAGTAGATACATTTTTTTTTATTGCACATATTTTTTACATTCATATGTATATAGTTCATTTTAATAATAACATATGTACTTTAACAAAAAAATACTTGAACACATATTTATAATTGTTTGTAGTTTTTAACATATGTTTTATTTTTGGAAATATTATTTATATTTTTAATATAAATAATATTAGGAACATAAGTCATCTTGCAAACACAAACATTATTTATAACATTATTACAATATTTTCATATTACTAAAACATATTACAATTTTTAAATATACATTGCACATTACATGTATATTCTTTTAATTATATTAATGAATATTTATTTTATTATAATATTTATTATTATAATTTTACATTAAAAATAATATCTCAAACATTTTTTGAAAATAATATATATTTTATAGTATTTTTAGAAATATTTACATTCATGTATTTGTAATATATAATAATTGTAATAATGGAAAATAGAAATATTTATTATTTAAGGCAGCCATTTTTAAACTAAAGTATTTTGTAAGCTATCGGTTTTGTTTTAGGTCATTTCTGAGGGGAGAAGCTCGTGGTCGGAAGCAGCGTCGCATCGGTTAAGGTAAGTTTAAGTTTCTATATTAAAACTTTAATATAAGTATAATTTGAAGATAGTGTAGTACTATATAATTTATGTAGTGTTAGGTTTTGGAAGTTTAGGTGAGTTGTATGTTTAAATTCGTAGTGTGCGAAATGTCGTTGGTTTGTTAAACGGTTAGTGTTAGAGTTTCATAGATATGTGTAATTATGTTTAAAGTCTGTTGTTAATATTGTATTTATTTGTAATTATATATAATGTTTATGTGCTTTTGTGCGGGAGGGATTGTTTTATTTCCTAACAGGTTTTTATCCATTGGAAGTTATCGTCGGGAGAAGAATGCGTTTTTTTTTTAAGGAAGTGTTTATTACTTTTATTAAACTAATCATTATTTTACACTTCCTTAATTTTTCGAGTTTTCCTGGAGCGTTTCTTTTTTTGAAAACTATTTTTCGGGTTTTTTATGGTTTATCGTTGGTGGACTTATTGTTGATGGATTACTTTTGCTACAGTTGAATTTTTTGGGGGGTTTATTTTTGGAAATACTAATTTTTGAAACAACTGGATTTTTATATGGGACTTTGGATTACTCTTCTTCAGCAACTCAAATTGTAAGTACATTTTAGTTATTTATCGTGGGAGGGAAATGTTTATAATGTTATTGTTAGAGTTAATTGTATTGTAAAAATATAATTATTATGTCAATTTATTTTTAGTATGTCCATTAAAATAATTGACAAAATATTATATTTTTGCATTAGGAAAAAAAAGATTTATTTGACGGTTTGTTTTTAAATTACTTTTTTAGATAGTTTAAAGGTATATTTATTTAAAATAGGCTTTTAGCTATTGTTTCTAGGTACTCTAATCCTTTAGTTGTTGGGTAGAGTCTTACTTTGAATTGTAAGTACTCAAACATTTGTTTAGCTTGTTTGGTTAGTTTTGGGCCTAGTTGAGTTATAGATTGTTCCATTCTCAGTTGTTGGTAGCTTTGCTCTTTTTGGATAGATTGCAGTAGTTTTTGTAGAGTTGGTGTAGTTCTGCCTGTTGTGGCTTGGAAGGCGTTATGCCATCCTTCCACAGCATTGTTAGTTTTAGCCTCTTTATTTAGGGTACTGTTATATACATTCCACCATGGAATGTGATATTTAGGCTGTCTTCTGTGTCCAGATCTGTGTAGTCTTCCCACCCAGGTATCCTCAAAGTAGTCAAGTAGGGGACTTAATTTTTGCTCGTTTTGTTGGTAGTAGGGACTTTCAATTAATAGATTGTAGTGGTCAGATACGTCAGTAACAGGAACACATGCTAGGGCTATTCATTTTTTTATTCGGTATGCAAAGCTGCTATTTGTTGCATATTCTATACCTAGGGGCCGATTCCGATCTCGGCCAGGAGGGCTCCGAATCGGATTCGGCTTAACCGGATCCGATTCGGAGCCCTATTTCCCGACCGATCCGTATGCGCGTCCGGACGAGCGAGTACGAGGCGAAATCGCCGACCGACTCGTTCGGGCTTCCCAACCGCACCGACCGACTCGTCCCCGGGTCGAACCGCACCGACCGACTCGCTCGGACACGACTCGCACCGCGCAATGGAGACGTTCCCCGGCCGGGTAAGTACGATGCGCGCCACGAGCAGTCCGACCGACACGCGCCGTCCGGCTCGAAAGAGCAGTCGGAGCCGTACTTCGGGGGTCTGTGTCAGACCCCTCTGTATGCGTAGCCGCGCGAGTCGCACACAGGGGCTTACCTGTGCGTGTACGGCGCGAGTCGCTTCGCTGCGTACCCGCTGTAGGGGGTGCCCTTGTTCGCCTCGCACCCATTGAGGCAATGGGAGCCCGCGTACGCGTTGTACGACCGGCTCCCATTGACTTCAATGGGAGTCCGACCGACTCGAGTACAATAGCATACGGACGCATCGTACTCGTTCGGTCGGGCTGCACGGGTCCGATTCGGTCGGAAATCTCTCCGGGTCCGGCTCGGTCAGAGAGATTTCCGGCCCGAATCGGAATCGGCCCCTTAATGTAGATTTTTGGAGGTGCCTCCAAATGCATTGGTTAAAGTGATAGTAGCAACCTTGAATTGCTGTGTGAGGGTAGTTTTTTAGTATTGCTTGGATCATTGACTGCTCAAAGTCTGCTATTATTTTTTGTGGAAAATAATTGTTAGTTTCTTCCTTTATTTTGTTTAAAAGTTCTACATAAGTTGTTGTTTGCTCGTTTGGCAGTAAAGCATATATGAAGGGGATGTTTGTATGTTGGAATAGTCCATGTATTGTATACAATTGGTAGAATGGTTTGGGACATATTTTAAAAGTCCCATCCATCATCCATGTTTCACAGTTTTGTAATTTAAGTAAATTTGTGGGAGTTCCAAACATTATTATTCTTTTGTCTGCTGATTTATTGTCATACAAAAGAAATTGTTCTTCGGTATGTGTAACTGTGAGTTCAGGTGGTATTTCTACTTCTGTAAACTTTTGGGGGTAGGTGTGGTGGTAGCAGTAGCTTTTTAGTTCTAGCTATTGTTCGTTTTAGTGAGGATATTGAGGGCATTTGGCCAGTTGCATGCTCTGGGACTCTGGGAAGTATGTTTTTAAGGATTTCTGTTGGTGACTTTTGAGATCTGGTACTAATTTCTTTGATATTTTCAATTGCATTTCTAACTTCAATTTCAGCTATGTTAGGGGGGTGGTTATGCTCTCTAACATATAATACAGTTGTTTCCTTTGTAGCAGCCCTACCATAACATTTGTTCGAATAATATTTGCTACATTTCCAGTTGACTTTGTCCCCTGTTTGCTTGTCTTGGGTGTACACATACATATAACATAATAATAATTTTCCTTTCTGGGAAGTAGTAAATTGGGCCCTTTCAGTCATGGTGAAGCTTCAAATGCAATGAGAAATGTATATAAAAATTGATTAAAAAATACATCTTATGTTGTATTTTCTAAAAATGATTATTGTCAATTTTATACTTACAATGTTGAATTTGCAGACATTGTTAAATGTTGATTCGTTTTCTTTGCTGTTTGGTTTTCGTTTTTCTGTAGAGATTTCTGTTAAAAAAAATAGTAATATTAATTAATCTGTTTAATTGCATTTGTAGCTTGCATTTGTAGATTTAGTTATTTTGAGAGTCATACTTGCCTTACTTGTTAATTGACTTTTCGCACTGTTCTGCAGTTTCTTGACTTTTTCAGAATTACCTTTATAGGAGATATAATTTAAAAAATACATATTAATTATTTTATTTATAGAAGATTATTTTGAGAGCATTTTTAGTAGCAGTAGTTTTAAAATGCTATTTTACTTACTTTGTGGAGATGTAATCAGAGTTTTCTGTAATGCAGTTCTGTGTTGTGTCAGCAATCTGGCAGAGTTTCTCCTTATTGTTGCTTTTTTGTTTGCAAGGTAAAATAATGTTTAATTTGTGTGTGTTTATATAGTGTGTTATTAATTACTTTTCCAATCTAATTGGTTTATTTCAATTGTATGTGTATTTCATTGGTTGTTACTGATTGTTTTAATAAATTTAGCAGTTGTTTTCTGTATATGGAAAACGCTAATTAAGTTTCAGTTTTTTTTTAAAGAGAAAAAAATGGTGCACTACATTATTTGATATTTATACCGTTTTAAATGTGAAAGTGTTACATTTTATTTGATATATTATGGGGGTCATTACGATGGCGGGCGGACAAGGTCCGCCCGCCACCGCAGCGGAATGCGGGACCGTCCGCAAGTGGTGCGGCGGTCCCGCACATGCTATTAGGATGCCACCGCCACTGTGGCAGTGGCAAGCCCTATCCACAGCATTGTGGCGGGCGGTGCCGATATTTTGGTAGGTCGAATTTGTGTCCGTCGATATTTTGTCAGTGATCCAGTTATTTTATGCAGCACTTAAACAGTAATAAAGTGAGAACACGACACAAGAAAAATCCCACACCAATTTAGAAAAATAGAGTAAAACGTAACAAATTATTTGACAGCAAAACAACAAACATCTAATCAGTAGAACTGGATTTATGAATTTTAACATTTTTAGTAAAAACTAGCGGCTTAAAGATCAAATTGCCAACCGCGGACATCTAGTGACATGAGACCGAGGCAAAGTTGAAAATTATGGGCGACCACGATGGAGCGCAGTTCAGATACATGAGGTGGCCCGGCCTCCGCTTACCTTCCGACATAGAAGAATGTTTGAAGAAAAATGTATGTAAAGGTCAAGTTTAGCGCAGCAAAGTAGTAGTTTTCCGAGGAGGAAGCATCATCAGGGAGCAGCTGGACGAAGTCGTGGTGAAGATTTCTACTTTTGGACTTAGTCTCTTTTTTGGAATTTGAAAATCTCCAGCATGATGAAGCTGCAGGCTGTAGCTGACAAGGGCTCCACGAGCTCGGATACCCCTTCTGCGAGAAGACTCACAACCCCCAGAGAAAAACCAAGTTTTTCGGAAGATAAGCTCAGAAGCATTCAAGCGCAATTCTAGGGGGAGCTCATTCCTAGCCTTAGCATCCAGGAAAGAGGAATCCTTGCTGCCTCTTCGGACATGCTTAAAGCGCGGTATAACCAAGAGTGAGGCAGAAGCAGAGTGCAGTGCTCTGGAAGGAGTATACTGGGTAAATCTCTTCGCCAAATAACCAGGGCTGGAGAGAAACACTGCTCTGTGAACCATCATTAGTGCTTTGAATAGAATCTGTTTCTTGAGGGGCAACCAATGCAAGGCCTTAAGTGCGGCTGCTGTTGAAGCTCACGTAGGCAAACAAAGATGTAGCCTGGCTGCTGCATTTTGAACCACCTGCAGGCGCTTCACCAGGGCTTCAGTTGCCCCCAAGTACAAGACATTTGCGTAATCCAGGCACAAAGTGATCAACGCGTAAATCTCTACTTTTCTCACCTCCAAAAGTAGGAGGGGGAGAAATTTCTTAATAGTATGGAGCAGCGCAAAGCATTGGCCTACCACCACAGAAATCTGAGCCCACATAGAGAGGATATTATCCAGCTTCACCGCTAAGTTTTTAACCACTAGTGAAGGAGCCGGCGGGGCTGGCAATGCAGGGGGGCAGAGATGTTCCCACCAGTTGGATGCATGGGACCCAAAAGAAATAATCTGTCTTCTCTGTATTGCATTTGAGTTGACTGCTCTCCATCCAATCAAAGACAGCACGCATTCAGTTGGAGAAAGGAGCCTTGATAGAGGCTGGCAGACCATGGAAGGCAAAGAGTAGCTGAGTGTCATCATCGTAGGAAATTATTTTACATCCAAACGGCTCGATAACAGAGGTCAAGGGGGCCATAAATATGTTAAAAAGGGTAGGACTCCATGACGAGCCCTGTGGGACCCCTTGGTTAACTGCCCTAACCTCAGAGGAGAACGGAGTGGGCCAGACTGATTGGCCTTTGGTGGTCAGGAATGACTTGCACCAATCCCACACAGAGCGTCCCATACAGAGAGCGGAAAGACGGTGCAGGAGGATGGAGTGTGGAATGGTGTCAAATGCAGCAGACAAGTCGAGAAGGATCAAGGCTGCATTTTTCCTTGAGTCCAACATCCATTTAATATGGTCAGATATTTCCAGAACTGCTTATTCCGTGCTATGTCGGGGATGAAAACCAGATTGACTGGGATGTAGCAGCTTGCCCTCCTCAAGATATTTTGAAAGCTGAGCGTTGACTAGCTTTTCCAGCAGTTTTGTGAAGTCTGGGAGCAGAGAAATGGACCTGTAGTTGCAAAAGATGCTAGGGTCTAAGGCAGACTTCTTAAGCAAAGGGACCACTTTGGCAAGTTTCCAGGCATCAGGCACAACCCCAGAGGAAAGAGAATGATTAAAAATGGGGTTGATCACCAGGTTGATGATGTCCACGGCTTCTGCAAGCAGCGTTGGTGGGCAGGTGTCCGGGGGGGTCCCAGATTTTCATTTCAGGATGGCTTCCCTGGAGTGTTCGAAGGATATGGGCCTGAACCGAGTAAACTCGTGGCTGTGCCGATCTAGATCAAAATGACAGGCAGGAGGGGGAGCGACCGATACGACAGGCAGTGTTTTTTGTATGTCAGAAATTTTGTTTTCAAAGAATGTTGCCAACCCATTGCAGAGCTCTTGAGAGGGAGCATTAGCTCTATGCCGAGATTGTGGAGAGATAAATGACTTCACAATCTGGAAGATAGAGCGGGATCTCTGCTTGGCATTATCAATTTCTCAGTAAAGAACTAGCACTGGGCCTGCTTAAGAGGCATTAGGAAAACCAAGGGGCAGAGGATATGCCCTTACTCTTCTTCCACTCCTACATAGGGGCTAATGAGCCCGCTGCCCGAGAAGCCAGACGTTAACAGCCTCTACATCAAGATTGACAGCATTAGTCAAACATGGGCATGTATAGGCAAGGAGGTCTACCCAGTCTGAAGATTTCACCTTCTTCCATGCCCTAGAGACAGTGTGGACCGACAGTCTACTCTGCTGACCGGGGAGAGAAAAAGTCCAGTTAAAGAAAACCAAGTGATGGTCAGGCCACAGGATGGGTTTGGGAGGGCAGATTGAAAGCATGCAGTTGAAAAAGATCAAATCAATAGTATGCCCTACCTGATGGGTGGGTGACAAAAACAGCTGAGGCAAATTCAAAGAGCGCATACCAGTGGTGGCCACTAGCTGGGGAAATGGGTGGGGCAGCAGGGGGGATGGGTGTAGGGGGGTTGACAGAGAATAAAAAAATAAAAACTTACCTGCAGCCTAAAGTCCCCAGCCTTGCCACCTTTTCAGATGATGCTCACAAAGGCTCCCAGAGTCCCCTGCGCCAATCCAGATGCTACTCTCATGCTGATGTTACCCTGCATGAGATAAGTGTAGGAATTGGGTGGAGCGGGCTGGTTCCACGCTCCTGCAGGGACTGGGAGCCTGGAGATATTCAAGTGCGCATGTCGGTTTGGCCGTCCTAAGACGGCCGGCCAAACCTACATGTGCACTGGCAGTGCCCTGAGCCCACCACTCCTCCTGCTTCTGATTGCCCCACCCTCAAGACTCAGCGTTGGCTCTGGAGTAAAATAAAATGATAATAAAGCAGTTTTATTTACTGCTTTATTGTCATTTTATTTTACATGCATCTGCTGGTTTCAGCAGTGGGGTGACACTCCTTTATTTATTTATTTAAATATTTATATAGCGCGCTACTACCCAAGGGCGTCTAGGCGCTTGCAGCTCAACACATAGACCAACCGAGAGATGATGCGACCTGGTTGTTTAAGAGAGATTATAGGGTATAAAGCCAGGTTTTAAGTCCCTTCCTAAAGGAGAGTAGATCAGGGCAGTTTTTTAACTTTATTGGCATCTCATTCCACCATCTGGATGTGACACATGTGAAGCTTTTACCACCCCATCTGAGAAGACGAGCTTCAAAGAGGCAGACCAAAGTGAACGTGCTGGAATATGCCATTGAAAGCGATTTGTTAAGTAGACAGGACCAAGAGTTATGCAAGGCCTTGAAGGCGATGCAAAGCGCCTTAAACTTGATTCGCTTCTCCACAGGCAGCCAGTGCAAGGTGTTGAGAGCCTGTCTGGCCGATGAGTATTTGGCTAGGCCAAAGAGCAGCCGAGCTGCGGAATTCTGGAGTACCTGCAATTTTGCCACTACTGATTTGTTTACTCCAACCAATATCCCGTTACAGTAATCGAGTTTAGATAGAACCAAGGCAACTACCACTGTATTCTGTAATTCCAATGGGATAAATGGAAGAATTTTCCTCAGAATTTTCAAAGTGAAAGAGATTTGCATGATGTGAAAAGGATAGGGTGGTGTCAATGATGACTCCCAAATTTTTTGCCTTGGTGACTGGGGAGGGAGGGATTCCCAGCTCCACGGGCCACCAATCTGAAGACCAGAACGATGTGTCTCTGCCGAACAGTAGAACTTCCGTTTTGTTTGAGTTCAGTTTGAGGCAATTTTCTGCCATCCAAACACCTACACCACTCATGCATTCCTTGAAGTTATGGGCTGTGTCATGATTTTTGCTCGAGATGGATACAATAATCTGAGTATCATCTGCATATGATACTAAGTCGAAGCCATGAGCTTTGATCAAGCGGGCCAGGGGTGCAACATAGATATTAAACAAGGTAGGGCTCAGAGATGAGCCCTGTGGCACCCCACATGGAAGCCTGAAGCACTGTGATTTAAAGCCTTCTACTTCGACAAATTGTTCTCGGTCTGACAAAAAAGAACTGAGGAGTGCAATGGCTGAGCCTACTATCCCTGCCTCTTGAAGCCGCTTTAGTAGGGTGCCGTGATCTACCGTATCAAAGGCGGCTGACAGGTCTAATAATATCAGTGCTGCCGAACCTCCATTGTCAACCGCATGTCTTATTTCCTCTGTTGCCGTAATTAAGGCCATTTCCGTATTGTGCTTGATTCTAAAACCATATTGGGTGGAATCTAAAACATGATTGATCTCAATGAAGTTTGCTAATTCTTGGTTCATGTGTTTCTCCAGGATTTTTACTGGCAGAGGTAGACGGGAAATGGGGCGGTAGTTCCCTGGGTCTGATTTATCCAGACTGGACTTTTTTAGCAGAGGTAGAATAGATGTTTTTTTCCACCTTTTGGGAAACATCCCTGATTCAATAGTAGTGTTAAGTACCTCCAAGAGTGGGCGAGCAACTGTCTCCACTATCGTATGGATTACTTTAGGAGGACAGGGATCCAACGGGGAGCCTGATCTAGTAGCTAAAAGAAGTTTTACGACTTGTTCATAGGAAATTTTTGAGAAGTTAGCGAAATGGGGTGGGTCAGATTCTGAATATAGGTTGAGCACTGGTGCGGATCGAATTACAGTGTCTGTCAGTGCCTGCAAGCTCTGATTGTTAGCAGAGCTTAAGGCAAAGGTATTGTAAATAGCGGACACTTTATTACAAAATGAAGACACTAGGCTGTTACAGAATGCTTGATCTATGGTATTTTGTTTAGTGTCCTGCAGGTGGCTTAATTTCAGCACTGTCGCAAATAGCTCTTTGGAGCTATTCTTTGCTCCTTCTATTTTTTCTGAGAAGTAGCTGATTTTGGTTTTTTGAATTAATTCTTTATATTGCGCTAGTTTTATTTTGTACAATTCTTTCTCCCTAGGATCGTAGTGTTGTCGCCAACACCTTTCTTGTCTACGACAGAGCCTTCTTGCTAATCTAAGTTCCTCAGAGAACCATGGTTCAGTGGGTGCTGTCCTGCTAGTTTTCCCTGCTCTCTGAGGAATGGTGGCTTGTACAGCTGCGGTGATCCAATCATGATAATCTGAAGCTGCTATCTCTGAGTCATGGGAGAGACAGGGTTTATTCTGATTCAAGTGCGAGGTAAAAGCAGTTTTATCTATATGCTGCCGTAAATATCTTTTTGACTTCTAGCTATGTGATGCTTAGGGGTTGTTGGGGGGGGGGCAAGGTGAGGTTTAGCATCACTGCTGAGTGATCGGACCAGTGGAGTTGTAAATTATTCTTATGTTTTAAGAAAGGACAGTCCATAAAGACAGCGTCCAAAAGGTGTCCAGCTCTATGAGTGAGCCCTACCACAATCTGCTCTAGACCTACACTTGTCGCCAGGTCCATAAGGGCCAGGGAGTCATTATCAGAGCAATTATCTAGGTGAAAATTAAAATCACCTAGAATAGTGTAGTCTTGAGTATTCACCTTGTGTTCAAGGAGCTGGCCCATAGATTGCAGAAAAGTAGTTCTGGGTCCTGGTGGGCGGTACACTAATAAACCATTAAATGAATACACATGGTTGACTGTTATTTTAAACGAAAGCACCTCAGTTTCTGTATTAGTGTAAATGTTTTTAAAAGATGCTTTTAAGTGATCTCTATAAATTATTGCCAGACCTCCTCCCTTTTTATGCAAACGATCCTTCCTTGCTATTGTGAAACCAGGTGGGATCGCTATCACTAGGTCGGGCCCTGATATTTCATCTGCCCAAGTTTCCACAACAAAGATGAGGTCAAGGGCATGTGAGTCCACAAAATGTCCGAATTCATGTTTATGTTTGATTAAAGACCGTGCTTTTAATAAGGCGCATGACAATTCTCGTACATATTCTCTTTTCTTAGCAACAACCTGATCCTCCCTTGTTCCTACGGGATGTTCTCTGTCGGTTTTATTCCTGACAGCATCAGAATAGATCTTACTCTTTGTGTCTGTAAGTCTAATTTTGCAGTTAGGACATACCTGTGCCCCCGTATCATTACTGCCTCCCAAAATTGGCCCTGGACATTTATAACCCACGGTGGATAATCCCAGGAGCTCACCTCTGGTGTACTTATACATGGCAGCCGTATTGGGTAGAGAAACCAGCAGCGTGGCTGGCGCTGAGCGCGTGCCGGGCGCGGACGGGCACAGATGGGCCTGCCTACGGCGCGCCAGCTATGCGCGTCCGCTGCTCATCCGCAACAGGGGTGCTTTATGTACCCTCCCCTCATGGGATCCAGAGCCTAGAGCGCTAACCGCTTCAAAATGGCAGCCGTCAATCGCTCGGCCCGGACTGCTGCCTGACTTGCCTGACTCTCTCCACTCAATCGGCTATGTCGGGAGCCGTGGTGGACCGGAGAGCGGGAACAAGCAATCAAGTAAGTAAGAGTGTTAAAAAAGGGGTTAAAACAGGTTAAAAATATCGAACTTTTAAAGTGTCAGTAAAAACTGTATTAAGAACTGTGCAACGAGTAGCTGTGCAATTGGTAGTGACCATATAAAGTGCTGAAATACCTACACGAAAGTAGGGAACCTCTCAATTCATCAGTATGTGGCGCTGCCTTGTGGCTGCACGTCCGCAACAGGGGTGCTTTATGTACCCTCCCCTCGTGTGATCCAGAGCCTAGAGCGCTAACCGCTTCAAAATGGCGGCCGTCAAGCACTCCTTTGCCATAACGGAGGAGCTGTCCCTGCCGCATAAGCTCAATCAGCGAAGCAGCCAAATGGGCCTGAGGGTCATCAGTATGCAAATTAAAATCCCCTAATAGGGTAAAATAGGCCCATTTAAAAAAATGAGAGGCCATGGCTTCTTCGATGGAGTCAATGAAATCCCCAGTGGTACCCAAGGGGCGGTAGATAAGTGTCCCGTAAAAGGAGGGTTTGAGCAGAGAGTGTGAGATGGAAACCAAGACTCTCCACTCACTTAAGGTCACAGACCTCGAAGATAGAGCATGTAAGTGGCTTTTTAAAAGCTATTGCAACCCCTCCACCTCGTTTATGGCATATATCACAGTAGACCAGAGAATACCCCTCCGGGATAGCCATAGTGATGTCCAGTGCAGAGGACTAATTGAGCCATATTTCTGTCATAAACAGCACATCCAAACCCCTCTCGCTTAGAAGATCACATATGGGGCATGTTTATGCAAAGATCGAGCAGGGCAGACAACTTCTTCGCTTGACTGCCCCCTGCGCATGAGGTACCTACCGAGCTGACCTCAAGTGAGCAAGAGGGACCAGGGATAAAACAGTCCCGGGGGACATAAAGACAGGCAGGACAAGGTACCCAGCATGGGAAATCCTCTGGGTTCAGCAAGCAGGGGCAAGTGAAACCTGGATGAAGGGCTCTAAGTGCGCTGCTGGAGTAACCAACACCTTGATGGTTAGCAGGGGCCCCATCAAGTCTGGCCGCGGATGGACGCAGACAGGCTCACCTTAGGCATGCCTTTGGCGCACCAGCTGCTTGTCCGTGCCGCGGTGCTGTTTAAATGCACCGGTGGCATCCGACACTCCCCCTGCTGAGTGACTAGAGCGCAGCCTCACCAAATATGGCGCCTCTAGTCATTTCAAGGGGAAAAAAGGCTGCCGACCACAGTGATATCCAGCAGACCCATTCATATCCGCCCCGGCCCCCGACCACTCAAGCAATCAAGATCCCCCACCAAGAGGATTGTCAGGTAAAGCAGATTATGAAATAACTGACACAATTCTTTCCCCGTGTTTCAGCCCCGGATCCCTAAAAGCAGCATCAAAAAGGTGCCCTTATTAGAGAAGAATAAGAATCAGTTTGGTAATCAATTTTTAAATCTATTATTAATTCATCACTAAAAAATCATTTTTAAGGTAAGGAATAACTAAAACTAAAACAGAAAAACAAAATAAAAACGTGCAGCAATGCGGAGTGTACCGGCGAAGGTGTCTTTTCAGTGGCAAATGCATACCTGTCAACCTCTTTAATTAAAATTGCAGTTTATATGCAGTCTTTAAGAGAGTAATCCTATTAAGATGAATAGAAAATTTGCCAAAGGCGTAGCATGTTGAATTACTTCAGGCCCTATGTGACAGTGTCACAATGATTGTATGATGTTATCAGTGATGTCATTTGAGATGTCACGAGTGATCATGAGTGATTTAATATGAGCTGTCATATGCAGTACATGGTGGCAGAGCAAATGTTATATTCCCAGGTTAGGCCCATGTAGCGAAGCAGCTCATTTCCTACATTATCCTCCTTTTCACCATAACATTTCTGCTGTGAACCTTTGCACATTATTCATGCATGACAATGTTGTATTAGTTTCTCTGAAACTGCTTTGTTTACACATCTAGCTTCGCACAACATTTATCACGATGCCTCGAACATCATGTACAAGGCCTCTTTACGCACTATGTACAAATGTCATTCTACCTTCCTCCACTGGGCGACGGTGCTATCTACATATCCATAACATCGCTAATCTACAACGTACAACGCAAGGCTCCTTTCTATTATAAATAATGAGCATCCCGATAGATTAGCAGAGGAGGCACTTCAACTGACACTGAGGGTCTCTGCATGCTGAGACTTCACCACGCAGCGGTCTGACGTCTCGTGAGGTGCATCCAGCTCGTGACCAAGACAGGGTCCTTCATTCTCTCCCATCAGGTAATGGAGTTGGATCGTCCCTTGGGGAGATTCTTGACTCTACACCAACACACACTCTAGGTACACTTAGAATACGGTTTTGCATAGTAGGAGTATGCCTGATTACTGCATAGTTTATATGCCTGCATATATACACTGTTTTAGGACCATGGTAGAACTGTATCTACTATTTGCGCTTTTGGTGCTTGTAATCAATTTCATCTGGTTCTGTCTACTGATTATCGCAGCACATGTGTTCTATACAAGAAAAACGTTGGTTAAATAAATATATTGAAAACGTCCCACTGTGTATTCTCTGTATATTTCTCTGAGCACTAGTGAGCACGAGTGACTGAGCGAAAATTTCAGATCTGTGTCCACGATCCCTGAGGGGTCAGGGTTGTCATGTTCAGTGGTTGCCAGAACTCATTTGCTCCCTTTTAAGGTTAGTGGGGCTTATAGTGGCACTGTGAGCTAGCTGGTCTCTAGGCCAAAATATTCTGCGGGGGTGCCTGGAATCAGTCTATGCACCTTACCCAAAGTTTATGTTGTCCAAACAAATGTACAGGTTCTACAGATTAGTGGGAACTGCATGACATGGCCCCACCAACGTTGGTTGGGCTTTTTTTTAACATTCTTTCTGAGTAGTTCAGTTGAGCTTTTCTCAGAGAACCCTACTCACCTCCAAACCAGAGATGTCCGTGGTGGGAAGGAAAATCCGCCTCAGCTGAGTAGGTATACCCTATGTATTGGCTGTAGGTTATTCAAGCTTGTAGGATAAAATGTTCCCACATTTGTGCTAAGCCTATCTCCATAAATAAGTTTATTAAATTACCTTTCTCTTTAACAATGACCGGAAAAAACTGAGGACATTGAAGAACAAGAAGTTCATTTAAACATTACAGAAAATTGCAGACATGCAGTTACTCTGAAATTATTACATTACGGCTTCCCGGCAACGGATGGTGACATTACCGTCGTGGTTGAGGCACACGAAGCATTCAGAACAGAGGTATTCTACTCTTGGGTTAAATTCACACCTGCGGATGCTCGCACAAAATTGTTTCACACTTACATTGAAGATGAAACACCAGAGGAATATTTTCCATATGTGGACAGGGAAATTCCGTTAACTTACCGAGAACATATATATTGGTTTAAAGGCGCCCTCCCCTATACCGTAGAAAATGTGAGACTCGGTCCACTCAGTAAAGAAGGACCGACTTGCCCGGTCCTAGCTGCTTATCCACCACATCCTAATCTTGCTAATTTGTGGACTTGGTAAAGATTTACAGAAATCTCAGGCAGTACATTATGCGAACACTAACAGTTAACCCTGCGTGGATGGATCAGGCTGCACAACCTCAATTGGCTGCTACGGGTATCAGCCTTCAAACACTGAATGCCGTTATGGGAAAGGTTCTCACCAGACGGGAGCAAATTCTGTTCTGGGTTGCACAGAAAACAAGCCAGCTTGAAGCAGTTTTCCCCATACGAGACCAGGACAAGCACAGAATATTAACAATTTGCTTGCCAATGAGGATGGCCCCCTAGGTGGAAGATTGTGCCACTTGGGGCACAGTCTTTGCTGCAGTCTACACCAGAACTCATGGTACCCCTTCAATAGCAGTTTTACCTGATGTACTGAAACAAGTACAGAATGAGTACGTGGCAGGACCTGCCCTGGACATGGGTATGAAACTGATGGGCAATTTTGCCATGGTATCAAGCATTATGTTAAGTAACATAAAAGGGGAAGCAGCAGCATTGGCTATACACCAACGCCTGAGGGAGTTCACTCCTGCACAGCTGGAGCGGGAATTACCTAGAATTATCAAAGAAACCTATGCTACGCTAGGCAAAGATAATTTTGGAGCCAGATCTAGGAAACTACAGGTTAAGAGTAGTTCTGACAAGGATAACTCTAGCAATCACCCGATTCTTCCAAGAAAAAAATGGGACAATAAACAAAAAAACTTATGGCTGCGTATATCTAGATCAAAATGACAGGCAGAAGGGAGAGCGACCTCTATGACAGGCAGTGTTTTCTGTATGTCGGAAATTTTGTTTTCAAAGAATGTTGCCAACCCATTGCAGAGCTCTTGAGAGGGAGCATTAGCTCTATGCCGAGATTGTGGAGAGATAAATGGCTTCACAATCTGGAAGATAGAGCAGGATCTCTGCTTGGCATTATTAATGTTATCAGTAAAGCACTGGCACTGGGCCTGCTTAAGAGAAACATGAGAAGCTCTAAGAGCCGATTTATATATCGCTTTGCTTTCAGCAGAGTCCTCCTTGCGCCAAATGCGCTCAAGCTTTTTACAGGCTTTGTGTTCCTCGGCCATGTGTGAGGAAAACTAATGGGGATAGAGGATCTGCCCTTACTCTTCTTCCGCTCCTGCATAGGGGCTAATGAGCCCCCAGCCTGAGACAATAAACAAAAAAATAATAAACAAAATAAAACACAATCACAGGGTGGGTCTCCTCAGCAGTAATCCAATGACAAAAAATAAAATTTAAGAAACCGTGATAATATTAGATAACCTGACAGGTTTCAGAATACTGATACACGTTCCTCTCGTTCCTTTCAGGATTCGTCTGATGCATGTTCGGAGAGAGGTGGACGGTCAGAGCACAGATCAGAAGAGCGCATGATGCCAAAAAGGGAAACGCTTCGCACTTCAGATTACATCCTTAAAGAGGACAAACAAAAGACTCAAAAACCTCAATTCAAAAAGAAGAAGGGAGCAGGAATTCAAATAAAACATGCCCAGGCTACTGAGGACTTTGCTTCTGAATGGGGAGTGGGCAGTGACGATGCTGGACAGCGTGGCAGAAGTCACAATAGCTCACCGGAACCTGATGGATTATCTGCTGGTAGTAGCGCTGAATGAGCATATCACAGTGGAAACACCTGATACAAGGATAAGTGTCCCACATCGTTTATACAAAATAAAGCTCCAAATGGAGGAGGATAAACCCAGGAACATCAAGGCTCTCTTTTGGAGGAACATGACATATAGTTATGACATTCTTTTGGCTGAAAAGTATTGGCCACCTGAGTTCGTAATAGAGTGCCCACTGGGAGAAACTGTAATTTTACCTATCTCTGAACTCGTTCCAGAATCAGTTAAACATTCATACATGCAGGAGTGGGTGTTAACGCTAACTCCAGCACTTTACCACAATCATATTGGATGGGATGAGGAGTCTCCTCATCATGAGATTCCATTAAAATCAACTCCTCAACCACAGAGACATTACCCAATAAAACATGAAGCTAAAAACAAGTTAGGGAAATCCTAGAACAACTTGAATACCAGGGTGTAATAGAGAATTGCACCTCGTCCATGAATAATCCCTTGTTTCCCGTAATGAAACTGGACAATTCATTTCATCTAGTTTTTGACTATTGACATTTGAACACTTCCACGTGCACATTTTCAGTACAAAATGCACATAGTGCTGAACTGATGAATAACATTGTGTGGTACAAATACAAAACAACACTAGATATCTCAAATGGATTTTTCTGCCAGAATATAGCGCCTGAAAGCAGATATTTGACCGCATTTTCAGCGTTAGGTTCACAGGGTCAATTTTGTCGTTTACCTCAAGGGTATAAAAATAGCCCTGGGCTGTTTTCAGCCAGAGTAACAGAGTTACTTCAAAATTTTGATGAGGAGGCATTGTTCTATGTAGATGATATTTATCTGATGGACAATGAGTTAATGGAACACTTGGCTAGAGTGAACCACATAATTCTTGGGTTTGCTCACTTGGGCTACAAATGTAATTTAAAAAAATCAAAAATTGCCCACCTCAATGTCCTGTTTCTGGAATATGAGTCATCAAATGAAGGCAAAAGCCTGGTGGCACATTTTTTAGAAAGATGCACACTGCTCCAACCTCCAACGACTCAGAAAAGATTACAATCCATTTGAGGATGTTTACATTTTGGCACAACATACATTTTGGATTACGCAGAACAAGTAAAACCGTTCTACGATTCAATTAGACCTGATTTTTCAATCAACCATTGGACACAGGAACACACTAACATTTTATGTTCCGTAAGAGCTGATATGATAGCTTCCAAACATTTGCAGACATGTGTAAACACAACTAACCTGCGTAGTCCCTGGACCCACCGGGTACACCTATATCACTTTCAATGAAGGTGATACAGTACCCATTGCATACAAATCACATTTGTACACCAATGCTGAGATGCATTTTGCACCTACTGAGAAAATTCTCACGGCGGTACAGACTGCTGTAGTGAAAGAGAGCACACTGGCTCAGGGCAAGCAAATAATTGTCATTATCCCAGTACTGATCTTAGAGGCCATTACAAAAGCAAGCGTTCCAAATGCCAAAGAATTACATCCACAATGGATTCAATGGGCTAACTCTCTCACTGCAACAGATGTAGATTACAGATTCGATTCTACACTACAAACACCAGCTGCAGAACAAACAAGAATATCCTCTGCAGAATTAAATAATGCCTTTAGATCGATCTGAATACATCATTTATACCGATGGATCTGCTCAGCCTGCCGTAGGGACATAACACCAATATTCTGTGGCATACGCAATCATAAAGGAGCGCATGCATGATGGAAAGTTCTGTCCTGAAAAAACACACACACAGTCCTTAGGCTACTGTACAGCACAGCTGGCAGAACTCAAAGCATTGACAATGCACTACAAAGTATGGATCCTGAATTCCCCACACTTATAGTATGTGATTCATACTTCTGGGTTCAGTGCTATAAAGAATATCTTTACTATTGGGGCCAAAATGGATGTGGAGATTCCAAGGGTTACACAATCAAGCACAAGATGCTTGGGAACAGGTGGTGAAGCTGAAAGAATGCTTGCCACGGGCTCATGTTATCCACACAATGAGTTATCAATGTGTTGGCGTTCACGTTGAAAGGAATTCCATGGCTGATGAGACCGCAAAGGCAACACTTCGCACTGCTGACGTTGCTGCAATCATTCGTTCAAATACGAGAATAGACAGAGACATCATGGTGGTCGTCAATGCTGCTCTCAATGACACCCACCTGCCGAAAGGTTTTCCACTCAAGTACTCCTACAAGTTAGATGCACAAAATATTCCGTATGCTCAGATTCCCTGAGTGGGGGATTGAGTAATACCAAACACTGGTCGCAGATTGGGTTTAATACTAGCTGCACATGAGGGTCTGCGGTCGGCACACTCGGGAGTAACTTCTACAGTTTCATTACTGAAGCATCACTATTGGTGGCCTGGTCTTACAAAACAGACCAAGGAATTTGTCCTCAAATGTGACATCTGCCAGCAGATGACGGGCTCAACCATAGAACGTCTACCTCAGACACCCCTATTGATCTCAGACAAGCCTCTAGAGCATAGGTACTCACAAACATTTGCCCAGGGGCCACAAAGTATGGTTTGTTGTGTGCCCGAGGGCCGCACTGATACCAGCAGGGTGGCAGGAGGGGCTCTTGGTGGGTCATGGATTGTGTAAGGAGCTTAAAAAACATGTTAAATAAACATGCAAGCATTTATGTGCAGGTTTATAAATGCTTGCCCATTTATTTAACATCTTTTTCTAAATATTAGTGCTAGCAAATAAACAGCAGCTGGTGCTGCTGTTCACCAAGGAGGCCGCATTTAAAGGTCAAGAGGGCAGCAGGTGGCCCCCGGGCCATACTTTGAGTATCAGTGCTCTAGAGGTTGTTTATTTGGATCACTGCGGCCCAATACATTCAGACGGAGCTTACAAGTACATCTTGGTGGCAGTGTATTCATGCTCCAGGTTTCTGTGGGTTTGGCCACAGCTCGGCTGATGCTCATAGTGTTATAAAGGATTTGCAAGTCTTCATCGGGACATACGCAATTGACACACAACATTCCGACCAGGGCCTGCTGTTTAGCTCTTGGGCTTACAAAGAAGCCATGGGAAGTTTGGGTGTGCCCTTGCGGTATGCCTCCCCCTACCATCCTGAGGGAAATTCGGTAGTTGAGAGGAAAAAACGTGACTAAAAGCAATCCTTAACAGCAAGGATATTAGGCTCCGGTGGCAGTTGGGTCAATCACCTATATGTGGTCCAGAGGGCATTCAATAACATGCTAAGAAAATCCCTGGGGGGTTGTACTCCTTACAAACTGCTGTTCGGTGTGAGAATGTGGGTACCAGACCTCGATAATGTCAGCACAGTGGCGGCGGAAACACTACTTGATATCAATAAACGTTTGCCTGTTTTACAGGAACTCAATGAATTCCGGGGCGCACAAAGCAACGTCCAAGTAAAATGCACCACCACTGGAGAAGTAAAGGTTGTCCCGGCAAGACCTGTCTGGATTATGAAGATTGGGGACCTAGTCAGAGAGAAAATTGTGGACATGAAAGAATTTGGGACATTTTACAGAGCGCCTGTATCTCTCCTGGCTGTCAAAGGTACTAGAACTGTACTTCTGCTCCTTGCTGGTCACAGAGACAAAAGGTTTGTCTCATTAGATCTGATCAAACCACACTACCTTTGACCTGACGAGTTCAGCATGGATCCCCCGGGCTGCGGCAACAATGCTTAATGAGATGCTTTGGGCGATTCTTCACCCGTGATTAATTCTACGCCACATCCTGTCTTCAGATTTATTCGTAGACAAGCCGCAAATCTGTGCGGACCACCACACGAGGGACTGTATCCTGACTTCACTTCTTCATAGGTTGCCAACTTTCCCCCCTCCCCCGGTCCTGAGGAAGACCCGCCTGCAGAGGATATAAATTAGCCTCAAAGCAACAGGGTCGAAACGTCGACACTCTCCCCCAGTGGGCCTGTACCTGGCGTCCCGCTAAACCCTGCCCTTTTCACAGAGGAACACTCTCTGTGCACCATCAGAAAGTTTTTGAAATAAATACTTATAAATCCATGAGGGACAGGCCTATTTGTAAAACTGGTGTTATTGTGAACCACGACCAGTTTACTAAGGATATTGAAATGCGAAACTGATTGTCTATTGATATTGTCTTCTGGATTCCCCTCCTATACATCTATCTTACTTCACGAGCACCTTTTTCTCTCTCACACTCCCTTTGGAGCAACCTATCTCTATTTTTGAATAAAATGAATATGGTGATCTATGATGAAATAGCTGTGAAATAAACAGTCACTATTGGAGCAATTTTGGGTGCCTTTGTATCTTTTGAGGATATACATGATTGCATACTGAATGAATTGATGGGACATTAATGATCTAAATGCTCGTCCTATATGTATCATATATGTTTTGACCAATGAATGTCTTTCTGTACTAAATTGTGGCGCTAAAAAGTCTAGGACCATTGTTTTCTATACCGATCGTTACCCAGGTCCGTGGACAATTTGGGTTACCCTATTATACCTTAATGGCAAACCACACTATGTGGTTGATTCTCAATAGTAGGCCACGTGGGCTCCAGGGTAGCCACATCACTTCTCTCACTACCATTCAGGAAGTTCAAATGGAAGATTTAATAACTACAGAAGATTCCCCTCTGCAAAGAGAAGCTGTAAACAACAATGAAGTGATACTTCTTCATGTTGAAACAACTACTACTGTACAGTCAGCGAGTACAGAAATCTCAATTCGAAAAATTGACGACATCTATGTGAATATACCACAGATCGAGTCATCTCCCAGTTCTACAAAACCTGCTGAGCTGCCAAATATAGACCGGGTGACTTCTCATCGGGTGTCAAGTGAACCTGAGCTGCCACCACTGCATCTCCCTTTTAGGCTACAAGTGTATTCTCTCTATCTTTGTCTGAAAAATACATACTTTGTTTCTCCTTGGATACATCTCTGGATTACAATTGGATTACTTTTCCTGGTCCTCTGGATTGGTTTAGTAACTGTCTTTTTTCTACTCCTGAATGGACACTATCTCCCAGGTAGCTCTGCAGTACAACTTGTGAACTTGGTTCTGAAACCATCGCACCGTGAACCAAGGGACTTGTCCCTGGTGAACATCACAGCAGTTCCAGTTCCGGAAGGAATAATATGGGACAGGGATGATGTATATGGTCCTACTGAACTTTTACAAATTCCATATTTGTTTAAAAGTTCCTTAAATGATATCATCACCTCTAGTACTTTCTCTGATGATTGGGACATTGTAACTGTGCATTATTTGCTTGCAGATCTAGAGCAATCAGCTGCATTTTCTAATGATGAATTGTATGATGGTACATCTCATTTTGGTGACATGTTTTGTTATCAACATTATGGCCACCATTTTTTACACAAAGCTAGCATCCCATGTGCTGTTTACAATTATACTCAATGGGAACACTGCCCAACACCGCCAAAAGGTAGTTCAAAACATTTGCACAAAAGTTTGCTTATTTTTCTGGTTCTGACACATCAGACCCAGCCTCTTATTATTATATGCTTGCACCTACACCAGCGAAGAAAAATATTAACAAACACCAAGCTGATATACTCTGCTTCCTTTATTTCCCAACTGTCTGTACAAGGTTTTGAGTTTTGGAAGGACACCATAGACACAAAATCTGTCTGGGGACAAAAGATTGGCAGGTTCAGGGAGCGGAGGCCTTATTTAGAGCATGCCTCATGCCACATCAAATAATTTTCCTGAATAAAACAGTGCAACAAACTTCCTGTCTTGGAATAGCTCAAATGAAGGATTTGAACATGCCTCACATTCCCGCGTTCTCATGTTTTGAGATTTGGCAGCACTTAACACATTACACTGAGGATGCATTAGGCACTATGATACGTAATGGTTGCTTTAATTCATCAAACCCAAATTGGAAGGGATGGTTGGTTTGGCCTGTGGACACAAATGGGTGTCAATCTAGATTCCTGGGCAACATCGAAGGGTTTAAGATCAATAGGCCTGATCAGCGATATGTACAAACAGAGCACTCTGGGGTGGTGACATCATAAAGTATTGGAAAGTTGTGCCTTGATTGGCCAAAAACCTCAACACTCTCTCAGGTGAAGCAACACTTGTCCCTTCTTTCTGATGACATGGATCTCAGGGATTTTCTATTAGGTCCCCAGAACCCACGTCAAAAGCACTTCTTGTATGGAATATACAACGAGCTGTGGAAAATTTCTCAACAGGAAGCTGCTGAGAGATTATGCGAGATCGACAGGGTTAATTTAGAAAAGGGTTTGGCTGTGGTTGAGAATGGTATGACCACATTATCATCCAGAATTTATTCCCTGGGCAACATAGGGGTCGATTCCGATTCGGGCCGGAAATCTCTCCGACCGAGCCGGACCCGGAGAGATTTCCGACCGAATCGGACCCGTGCAGTCCGACCGAACGAGTACGATGCGTCCGTATGCTATCGGACTCGAGTCGGTCGGACTCCCATTGAAGTCAATGGGAGCCGGTCGTACAACGCGTACGCGGGCTCCCATTGACTCAATGGGTGCGAGGCGGACAAGGGCGCCCCTACAGCGGGTACGCGGCGAGCGATTCGCGCCGTACACGCACAGGTAGGGGGACCCATGGGTCCCCCTGTGTGCGACTCGCGCGGCTACGCGTACAGGGGGTCCGACACGGACCCCCAAAGTATGGCTCCGACAGCTCTTTCGAGCCGGAGTGCGCGGCTCGGTCGGACTGCTCGCGGCGCGCATCGTACTTACCCGGCCGGGGAACGTCTCCATTGCGCGGTGCGAGTCGAGTCCGAGCGAGTCGGTCGGTGCGGTTCGAGCCGGGAACGAGTCGGTCGGAGCGGTCGGGACGCCCGGACGAGTCGGTCGGCGAATTCGCATCGTACTCGCTCGGCCGGACCCGCGTACGATTCGGTCGGGAAACAGGGCTCCGAATCGGATCCGGTAAAGCCGAATCCGATTCGGAGCCCTACCGGCCGAGATCGGAATCGGCCCCATAGTGTCTTCTGCAATTGACATCATACAGCAAGACATGTCTATTTTACAGAATGCACAGTCAAGACTACGGTCCATTGTAATACTGAGCTGGGGGTTACAAACACTACGTTCTGGCCACGAGCCATGGCGTTACATCAATAGTACAAATCTGTTTTCTGCATATGATATAACGGAAAGACAGATAGTATTGGCACGCAGAGATGCAAAATATACCATGTTGCACATTAAAAAATTAGACCAATTACCTTTTACAGTGGCTGAGACACCATCCACAGACTGGATAATCCATGCTTACATTACCCTTCTGGTTACGACTTTCCAATTCCAAAATTGTCGCCAGTGCTAGCAGGTAGGCAGATATGAAGCACTAGAGGAAGGTTATGTGCATGAGTGCTGGGAGTTACCATTCAGATTTAGATGCAGGAATGGGGACACAGAAGTTTTCCTTAGTGGTTTCGACTGTGAGTAGGCTTTAAGCGGGTTCCTAGTTTGCAAGGACATTTCTCTTCATAGGGCATGCAATGCTTCTGTTGCAAACTTGTCATGTTATCTGAAGGGTTCCTCGGCTGCCGTGATTCATCCGGTTTTCAGGCTGCTCTCGAATGGGAGCTATTTGATGCTGAATGATCAAGGTTGCTGTAGAATGGAACCTTGCATCGTTTATATGGTGACGGTTAATTCCATAGTCACTTGTTGCACACAAGTACTGTTTCCACCTGCCTGCACAGTTAGGGAGGCAATGCTATGGCCTTCGATAAATGTTTCCAACATTTGGTTTGATTCTCTGAACAAACTGAAAGCCATGCTTTTTCAAAAGGATGTGGCCTTACCTTCAGCCAGAGAGAGGTTTGATCTCCAGGTTGCAAGGTCCTCGTCTGAGATACAGACACTACTCCACACTAACTTCCCACTGCATTTTGGGGAGCTGGTTCACCGTATCTTTAATATGTCTGATACGAAGGTAATAATGCACCTTTTATCTGTATCGGCTCTGGACTGGTTAGCACCTTTCAAACGATTTTTGGAGTTATACCATCTTTCATACAATTCGTGTTGGGAAGTGTTTTTGGAGGGCTCCCGCTTGTCCTGCTACTTGTGGCGGGAATCCTGATTTAAATTTATCTGTTCCGCAATGGACGTCCCAGTTTAACCCGGAATGGAGACAGCACTGCTTATGCTGCAATGCCGTGAGCGCATGGAACACTGCTTTGGCACACCTCAGCTTCAAGAGCTAAATGAGCACTGGTTCTTGTCCTTCAGCCCTGTTTGGCTTCACTGCTTACAACCTGTATTCTACTGCCGCCACAAATGCGTTTTGGATCTATGCCTGGGATCACAATTAGTCGCGCAACTGGACATTGAAGTACTGATGGACCCCTTAAAGGCCCATGGGTATTGTTGTCCCCAGTGTATTCCATTGCTGATGAATGCATTCTTCGAGACACCCTGGGATGCTTTGGCTCCTAGTGAAACGGACACCGGCTCAATGATACGCTTACAGGATGCAGTCCCTCTTCAGCGGCTGCTGCAGGAACTGGATGGAATCACCTTTGCTCCATAAACCTGCTTCGAGGCGTGCCACTGGGGCCGTCGTCTGCGGTTGTGGGCAACAGCAATATTGCGTCTACCACTCGGAACACATAAGCAATTGGTTTTTCCCATGTGGGAATAATTTGGCCTGTTTTTTAAACAAAATGAATCAAAACAGCTTTTGCTTTTTCTAGGCACCATGGCTTTCTGAGTGCTCGGAATTTCAAATAGTATAATAACTTTGAGGCTTTTAAATGAATATTTTAAAGGGAAGCTTGCTTTTAGATGATTTCAAGAGTAGTTTTTTAACCTTTTTAGGGTGAGCTAGACAGCGCATGTGCTGTCATTTCGAGACCTGTTGTGATCACACAGTCTGTGTGCTTAAAGTCCATCCCCTTTTTTGCCATTGCTTTTCATTTGTCTATGTCACTGCCCTTTAAAAATCCTTGCTTGCTAGTGGTCAGTCCTGCCTCTTTCTCCCTCCTCTCTGTCTTCTGTTCCTCCCGAATATATGACGTTACAACGCAAACCATTACAACCCATGCTTTTGCAACGCAATTTTTACAACACAGCTACCATTACATCGCATGTTTTTACAACGCATACCATTACAACGCAAAATAATTTAAATGCACAAAAATATCCATTTCAACGCAAACATTTGCAATGCATACTTCTACAACGCATACAATTACAACACATTTTTTGTTTAAGTATAATAAACCCCTGGGACGGGATGCAGGGAAAATAGGGGTTTTGGGTGGGGTAGTGTATTAATACACGGGTATTTTAAATTAATGCATGAGTATTTAAATTACTACTTGAGTATTAAAATTAATACTCATGCATATTTGTTTTTAAAAAGATTTCCTTACCTCTGGGACGGGATGCATGGAAAATAGGGGCTTGGGGCAGGGACGTGTATTAATACACGGGTATTTAAAATGAATACCACAGCATTAAAATTAATACCCGAGTATTTATTTAATTATTCGAGCATTTAAAAAAATTAAAAAATTCGGGAAAAAATATAAATATCCACAGAATAAAAAGATAACTCAATATTTTAAATATTCATATTTTTTTCAAAAAAATGCATTATAATACGACTTATTGCAACACAATATATTTTTTAAATGATCAATTTTTTAAAAAGAAGAAGAATACGAAGTTCCTTAGTGGATCTAAAATCTCAGTTAGAGTAAATGTTGTTATCACAATTGTAGGCTGTCCTGTTGTGCTAGTGATAGGAGGAAAGGAATTCCTCCTTTCGGAACTAGTGCCCTCACACACCCAGCAAGCTAGGTGTCATGCTTCATCATATGGGCCTGCTCCTCGTCGGGTCGGCGCTGCAATACCCAACGGGTACCCATAAAGGGGCTCTTTTTCTGAGATCTTTTGTTCCTCGCTGTTAGGTGCCGTGGGTGTGAGGGCCCTAGATTGTGTAGATGTAATAGTGCATGTGATAATTAAAACAGGTCAGGAGTCCTATACAACAAACTTTATTCTAGAAGGGCTCTTGCCTGATTAAAAGCAAAAGGAGAGGCGACTATCTGACTATAATGGGTCGGAACATTGGCGCTCTACTCCTGATCGGTCGACATGTTTCTCGCCTATTCGTCTGGAGGATCAGTAGCGATTCATCAGGACCTTAAAGTGAAACTATCTACACCCAGTGGTAAGGTGGATATCTACCTACCACTCTGTGGATAAGCGGGATAGGTGCCCGCGGTTTCAGTAGGCAGCCTAATTTCTAATTAGATCCTGCCTCATCAGTTTCCAGCGGGCTCTGGACACATTGAAGATATGTGTCTGGTTCACGTAGAAACCGAGTGGTAGACCTACCCCTCACCGCTGGAACCGGGATGGTTTAGGGCATGTACGTTGGACCTTTCCAAAAGCCCATTGTCCCCAAACTTTTTGAGCAATTTTTAAAAAATACACATCATAAAACAAATTCAAACACATTTTTAAAAAACAGTACACCAAAAAAACGAGCATTAACACAATAACATTTACCAAAAAAACAACCAACGATATTATTAAACAAAATAAAACACCATTAAACGGCAAAAATCGAAAACATAACAAATAAAGCACCATTTCACTCTACACTAAAACGCAAGTCCTACAACACTTTCTATGAATGCACCTTGACCCGCAGGTCGACAAAATGGCGGACGATAAATATAAAAAACAAATAACAAACATTTAAAAAAACGATAAAAATAAATACACATTTTGTCAGAATTTAAAACACGACAAAAAAGTATGAACAAAACTTATTTTCCAATAAATTATCGTTCACCATTAAATAACGTATAAAAGCAGCCGACCACCATTTTGAAAACAGTGGTAAACTGACTTCCACAGAGAGCACACTCGTTTTGCCAGCCAAGAAAATCTCCAACTCTAACAGTGCCATCTACAGTTCCAAGTAAGTGTACCCATAATAAATATATAAGAAGTAGAAAACTAAAACATAACCTGAAATTAAATAACATATAACATTTAAAATATTTTACAGCATTTTCGAAAATTAAAAAAGACATGATAAAAACGCCGGGCCTGATTCACAGAACTAACTTACGTCAAAAACGTAAAGTTGGTACTTTTGGTATTCACAGAATACACTTACTCATTTTGGTATTCACAGAATGAACTTACTCATTTCGGTATTCACAGAAGTTAGGACTCCTAACTTTACTACTCCTAAACTGAGAAAAATCCTAACTTTAAGACTTTCGATATTCACAGAAGGCATTTAGGAGTCCTAAAGTTAGGAGTCCTAACTTTACTACTCCTAAACTGAGAAAAATCCTAACTTTAAGACTTTCGGTATTCACAGAAGGCATTTAGGAGTCCTAAAGTTAGGACTACTAACTTCTGTGAATACCGAAATGAGTAAGTTCATTCTGTGAATACCAAAATGAGTAAGTGTATTCTGTGAATACCAAAAAGTACTAACTTTACGTTTTTGACGTAAGTTAGTTCTGTGAATCAGGCCCACACTTCACGACACAGTCATTCAATAAAAAAACAATGTAAGTAAAACAAACTTATGTTTTTTTAATGAATTTAAATTAATCCGTCAAAATGTACAATTGTAAAAGAATGTACAAATGTAAAAGCCATACTGCAAACTGTTTTTATAACAAACAACTCACATGATTGAAAATACAGAATGGTGGTGGGTGCCTAATTACTATTCCTCCACCAACATTTGTTTGCCTAAAAAATGTATAGGATATTAGCGAGGGTAAAATTACTATTCCTACTCAAAAAAATGCTTACTTCAGGTAAAGTGCATAATGGTGGTAGGTGCAAAATTACTACTCCTACTCCAAGCTGTGCTTGCCTCAGGAAAAATCTGGATAGTGGTGGGTGCAAAATTACTACTCCGACATGTGTTTGTTTTAAGCAAAATACTATATGGTGGTGAGGGCAAATTACTATTCCTACTCCAAACTGTGCATGCCAAAGGGAAAATGCTGGATGGTGGTGGGGGGCGATTTACTATTCCTACTCCGATAGGAGCTTGCCTCAGGGAAAGTGCTGGATAGTGGTGGGTGCAAAATTACTATCACTACTCCGGCAGGTGCTAGCCTAACAGAAAGTGTAGGATAGTGTTGGGGCAAAATTACTATTCCTACTCCCAGGTGTGCTTGCCTCAGGGAAAGTGCTGGATGGTGGTGGGGGAAAAATTACTATTCCTACTCCAACAGGTACTTGCCTCAGGGAAAAGTGTGGGATAGTAGTGTGGACAACATAACTATTCCTACTCCGAGATGTGCTTGCCTCAGGGAAACTGCTGGATGGTGTTGGGGTCAAATTACTATTCCTACTCCAACAGGTGCTTGCCTCAGAGAAAGTGTAGGATAGTGTCAGGGGCAAAATTACTATTCCTACTCTGAGATGTGCTTGCCTCATGGAAAGTGCTGGATGGTGTTGGGGGCAAAATTACTATTCCTACTCCGACAGGTGCTTGCCTCAGGGAAAGTGTGGGTTAGTGGTGGGGGCAAAATTACTATTCCTACTCCGAGATATGCTTGCCTCAGGGAAAATGCTGGATGGTGTTGGGGTCAAAATTACTATTCCTTCTCCGACAGTTCCTTACATCGGGGAAAGTGTAGGATAGTGGTGGGGCAAAATTACTATTCCAACTCCAACAGTTCCTTGCCTCAGGGAAAGTGTAGGATAGTGGTGGGGACAAAATTACTATTCCTACTCCGAGGTGTGCTTGCCTCAGGGAAAGTGCTGGATGGTGTTGGGGGCAAAATAACTATTCCTACTCCAACAGGTTCTTGCCTCAGGGAAAGTGTAGGATGGTGGTGGGGGCAAAATTACTATTCCTACTCTGAAATGTGCTTACTTCAGGTAAAGTGCATAATGGTGGTAGGTGCAAAATTACTACTCCTACTCCAAGCTGTGCTTGCCTCAGGAAAAATCTGGATAGTGGTGGGTGCAAAATTACTACTCCGACATGTGTTTGTCTTCAGCAAAATACTATATGGTGGTGAGGGCAAATTACTATTCCTACTCCAAACTGTGCATGCCAAAGGGAAAATGCTGGATGGTGGTGGGGGGCGATTTACTATTCCTACTCCGATAGGAGCTTGCCTCAGGGAAAGTGCTGGATAGTGGTGGGTGCAAAATTACTATCACTACTCCGGCAGGTGCTAGCCTAACAGAAAGTGTAGGATAGTGTTGGGGGCAAAATTACTATTCCTACTCCCAGGTGTGCTTGCCTCAGGGAAAGTGCTGGATGGTGGTGGGGGCAAAGTTACTATTCCTACTCCAACAGGTACTTGCCTCAGGGAAAAGTGTGGGATAGTAGTGTGGACAACATAACTATTCCTACTCCGAGATGTGCTTGCCTCAGGGAAACTGCTGGAAGGTGTTGGGGTCAAAATTACTATTCCTACTCCAACAGGTGCTTGCCTCAGAGGAAGTGTAGGATAGTGTCAGGGGCAAAATTACTATTCCTACTCTGAGATGTGCTTGCCTCATGGAAAGTGCTGGATGGTGTTGGGGGCAAAATTACTATTTCTACTCCGACAGGTGCTTGCCTCAGGGAAAGTGTGGGTTAGTGGTGGGGGCAAAATTACTATTCCTACTCCGAGATATGCTTGCCTCAGGGAAAATGCTGGATGGTGTTGGGGTCAAAATTACTATTCCTTCTCCGACAGTTCCTTACATCGGGGAAAGTGTAGGAGAGTGGTGGGGCAAAATTACTATTCCAACTCCAACAGTTCCTTGCCTCAGGGAAAGTGTAGGATAGTGGTGGGGACAAAATTACTATTCCTACTCCGAGGTGTGCTTGCCTCAGGGAAAGTGCTGGATGGTGTTGGGGGCAAAATAACTATTCCAACTCCAACAGGTTCTTGCCTCAGGGAAAGTATAGGATAGTGGTGGGGGCAAAATTACTATTCCTACTCTGAAATGTGCTTGCCTCAGGGAAAGTGCTGGATGGTGTTGGGGGCAAAATTACAATTCCTACTCCGACAGGTGCTTGCCTCAGGTAAAGTGTAGGACAGTGGTGTGGGCAAAATTACTATTCCTAATCCGACCTGTGCTTGGCTCAGCAAAAGTATTGGATGGTGTTCCAAGTATATTAAAAAAAATTAAAATAGTTAATCATTTTATAACCTTTTTTTTTATGTCAACAGATAACAGCAACAGCACCAAACAAGAGCTAAAAATGACACAGAACATATTGTGTAAAAAAAGCAATCCACTAAACACCAACAGGAAATAAATAAAAGGTAAATAAAGCTCAATAATATTGTAAAAAAAAAACACACTAGCAATGTAATTCAAAGTTGAATACACTTGGCAAAATAGAAATTAAATTAAATTTCATTTTTAAAACAATTTTCATCTACTTTAATTTCCAGAGTTGACATCCATAAAATTATTGTTGTTTTTAAAACTCGAGACAGAAACCAACAAACATACCAAGGTAATTTGAACACAAAATAAATTTGTCAAAAAGTTTATAAGCAGAACAAAAAATGTACAATTTCATTCAAACAGAAAACTCTTCTCAAACAAACATCTATTCAACAAAAACCTAAATTTTGAAGGTAAAAAAATATCCAAATCTTCTTATTAGTAATGTAGAAAAATCATCACGATTTAAAATTATTTCTGAAAAAAACTGACCATTCAAAAAAAAAAAAAAAACTTACACCTGTTCAACCATAACAAATAACTAATCTATTCTATTGCAGGTGAAATCATTCCAAATATAATAAACTTCAAATTAAACGCATTATTTTTTTACTCTTTCACACCCAACTAAAAATCAAAATCATCATCAAAACCAAAAGCATCAAGAAACAGCTTGCAAAAAGGTAAGATTAAACAAAGAATAAACAATAAAACAACTTAACCTTTTTCTCTCCAAAGAAAGTTTTTTTTAATACATAACAACAATAAAACACATTTGTTTTTTACTCTTTCAGACCCCACTAAATATCAAATTCATCATCAAAACCAAAAGCATCAAGAAACAGCTGAAGGTAAGATTCAACAAAGAAAAAACAATATTACAACTTAACCATTTTTCTTTCCATAGAAAGCTTTTTGAAAAAACATAACTGCAAAAATACAAATGCAACATGGTTAAACAATTTTATCTAACTTCAAACACCATTAACTTTAAATTGTATAAAAATATGCAGAAATTGTACTCTAACTTTTTTCTTCAAAACAGGTAAACACCATCACTTAAAAATAAACTAACCCATTTTTTTTTCTGTTTCAATCCATAACAGAAAATGTCTTCAAATCAGGAAGCCAAATATGTCACCTCCAGCTGGGGCAACCGTCTTCTCAAACACAGTGGGTATCTTTATTGTAAGGAGAGACTAACTGTGCCCAGGTGTCATTGGAGGTGTGTGCAATACTACTCATCCCATTGCACAGGCACAGCGGTTACTCTTGATGACTCTATTTTAAGAACCACAGAACATAACCACTCTGCCTCTGCGATGGAGATTGAAGTTAGAGAAACAATTAATGAAATTAAAGATATTGCATCCACCTCCAATGAACCTTGTGGCGCAGATTTGAGGGATGGTAGCCCAACATTCCTCCACATGTTGCAAGTAGTATGCCCACAATTCCCAACCTGAGAAGAATTGTTCAACGTAAAAAACAGGCAAGTAACCCACAAAGAGTAACACCCCAAACCTTTTCTGACATTAACTTTCCTCCTGAACTATCTGTAACAGTTACTAATGAACCATTTCTTTTGCATGACAACAAAAACCCTAAAAAAAGAATACTAATCTTTAGCACACCCCATAACCTAGGGGCTGATTACGATGGCGGTCGTAGGCACCTCCGTGGTGCTGGCAGAAAATGTCCATTTAGTCACTCCTGCGGCGGTCCTCGTGACCGCCACATTACAACGAGCAAAGATAGCCCTTTTTCCGCCCGTCGCGGAGTTTCCGGATCCGCCAGATTTTTCGTTCCGCAACGGTGCCCGAGGTAGCCAATAGGGAAAGACCGCTGTGCGGAATGACGTGCCGTCCGCCGGACAGGTCACGATGCGTCTACCAGCCCATCAGAACACAGTGGAGAAACCAGCTATTTGGACATGGCGGAAGCACAACTGCGGAGATAGAAACTCGAGTCCAAGCCACCTCCACACGTTCCTGGCCGCCATGGATCCTGCTCTACAAGCCCTTCCGCTGCTGTACCTGATCCACTACCAGCAGATAAGACACCGTCACGATCAACACCGCAGGTATGTAAAAACATATCCCCGCATACAACCCCTGTACAACAACAACAACACACAACTGTTGCTGTGAAATAAGTGTCATGTCTACAACAAACACCCTGTTGGAGACAGGAACATATCCCATAGTCCAATTACACATGTCTTGCACGTAACAAATTGTCACCTCAGCATCGGGGTCACCCATCTCCATGGAAATGATTGCAACTAGCCCAGTCGTGCCGGTCATGTCACCGCAGCGGTGAAGCCACGGTAAAACCTGCCCACAATGTAGTAGGAGTCCAGCACATTGTCCCAGGCAAGCAAGACCATCATGACAACATCCGCACCATATGTATCATAAAAGAAGCACCACTCTGCACAACATATCTGCAGCAAGAAGTCATGTGCAGGGACACTGTCTATATTGACATATCATTAGGATCATCAGCAATTGTATAGTAACATGAGTGTGGGGTGAGGCAAGAGTCCCTTCAAAATGACAATAGTCATCATTGCAGCCAAATAAGGGTCAGTCCGCATACAATGTGGAACAGAGGAGGGCAGAGCAAGCAGGGTGTGTATGTGTATTTCACAGTAGTCCAACAAGGTGTTGGAATGAGTCAGTGAGCCAAGGTAGATGACACATCATTTTAGACACCACTGCCACATAATCACAGATCAGCAAAGCCCCCATGCAGACATTGATAGGCTCATCACATACAATGGCAGACCATATCACATAATGACAGCCCATACCATGCAACACAGTACAAAATTTCTGACTCAAACAGCAAACTCAAAGTAAGCACCGCTGTGCATTTGACTCACACGTATACTGCTGCAATAAATTATACCATGTGAGTATGTCCAGTACATCAACAACACTGACTACACTGCCAACTCACAGGACACCTACACACCATTACTCCACCTCAACAAAGGTAGCACCAACTACAAAGTATTGAATGAATGCCAAAGTGTCAGGAAGAGTCCATCTTGACAGCAGTAAACTCTGACCTGAGACTCATGACAACCCTCCTCTTCCTCACACCTGCCTTCCACTCATGTGAATTAAAGTGAGTAATTGAATAAATGAAGAGTCACTGTGCATATTAACAACCTTGGAACTGTTCACACTTCGTGTTAAGTCCTTGATACAGCTCACACACTTAAACTCTGCCTCATACACATACCATAAGTCAGCAGCACTGTATCATAATAAGTAAACTATCCTAAAGTGGAGTGCACAGTGCAGGAAAAGCATGTAGAAATGACTGGTACCATTTGTACATGGCATCCAAGAGGTACCACATATGACCCTACACTTAGGACATCAAATAATACATGGGTGGCACAGAGATTAAAATTGAAGGAAAGTAACATCTGTGCAGTATCCCTGTGATACAGCAATGCAAGTAATGCATTGGCCCAGAATGATATGAACTGTCACGAGCCATACAGTGACCAGCCCCTCATCTGTGTCAACTATCCTTACATGTGTATGCCACCAGCACAACACTCATGGCTCACAGTGACAGTCCCTGACTGTCAAACCCAAGTATGACCTTCCCACATACCCCTCATTGACCCATCTCACACCTTCACTGCTCAACACCTGGGAGAAGCACAGATAAAGGTGGAAATAAGGTCCTGTGAGTTCCCGGATAACCACTGCCACACCCTGGTGTGTATATCTACAAATGTCTGAGTGCCACTCAGGGATGTCTGAACCAATGCTGATCCCAAACCAATTGCCAAACACATGTATCACAAACCACATCAAAAGAAGTCCAACAAGATTGGCCATGTGCAGCCAAAGAGTGGATAGGCAATGTGATCCTAGACAACCCTGGAATAGATAACATTTCTCCTCTGGCCAACTGCACAGACAGCATCATCCAAACTAATCCAAAAATACAAGAACAAATGTCAATTATAAACACAAACTGTGTGCAACCAGACAAATCTGCAAACACAGACATAGACACTCCACCAGTTACAAAGTGAGCATGGTGTCAATGTGTAGCACAAGCATTCACATGCACAATCCTGACAAGTGACTGTTCAAATATAGGAGGCTATAGCACAATTGTGCACTCAAAACAAGCTAATAAACAAGACTCCACATTGCTGCATGTGACATTCACACAAGAAATGCACAGTACAAATTCAACACACATCTGAATGCATTCAAATACACAAACTCCTCACACACAATGTCATGCTAAAAAAACATTACACACACATGGACCTGTTAGTAGAAAGAGCCTACACATGACAAAGACTGCATCCCTCAACAACAAATACATAACATATCCCCATACAAAAACATTGCATAGCAAACTCAGCTGGACATATGGGGGACTCACACCTGGCAAGGACAATGCAACATCCACTGACAGCAGTTCATGCACAGTAAGCAGTGTGTGGACACCACCAAAACCAGTATCACACATATCTGAGTGCACCACCATGAACTTTAACATCACAAATCATCACAGCACACAGATCACATCACACTCAGGATGGGTAGCAGTACCTCAGCAAACAGATACACACTTTAGCTATCACCTACTGCTGCACAACTCAGGAAAACACATATGCATGGAACCTGACTAGAGGACTGTGCTGGAAACTCATCTGCAATGTACACGAGCAACCATGACTGCAATCAAGTAGAAGAAAATAGCACATAAGAAATTGTGAAACAGTACTGAGGGGCACATTGGTTCTGGACACACATCATCCTCCCACAGTATAGTGTCACACTATGGAGTGGTGGGGAGGGTCAAACACTGGCAAGGCATGGAGTGGCAGATATTAGACTGAAGTGGTGTGTACATTAGTATTGTACAGGTGAGGAGTGTCTAGAGCAAAAACACATAGAGGAGTAACTCACAATGTGTAGGCATCAAAAGCTCCTCTTGGGGCTGGTATGACTCTGAATACCACATAGTGGACAAAATAAAGTGTAAATTGACATCAATGTATGTGAAAAGTCACTTATAATGTTTGTTTGCCTGAGCCAGTCAGCGCAGTGAGCACAAAGGTAAGCAAGAGCCATGGCTGATCACAAAACCACAACACAGACATTGCAGTGATACACTCTGCATACTCACAAATGATGTGGACAACAAGTAGGTGTACGCTAGGACTGCAAGGTCATACCGACACACTGCATATTGCTCAAGAAACAACTCCTACATGTGCCCACAATCTACAGCAGGTGTCTGATCATGTAAACAAACAGGCACTCATCAACTGGATCATACATGTGTGTAAGGGTCATGCTCTAGGGCACATACACATCAACACTTCAGCTAATGACAGGACAATCACACTGTATGAGTACTCAAGTGCACACATTCAAATCTACCCATGTGACTATGAAGCCAGACCTACACAAGATGACTACACATCTACGCTGCTGTGTACACATCAAGATAGATTCCACAGATATGACGGACCCTGTCCACCCCTCAAGTTACCATGTGAATAGAATTCTCTGCTGTTGTGGTACAGCATCCAAATATGACATGTGTACAAAACTAGAGACCTGACAATAGAATGATTAGGGCAAGAGTAGACCATCACAGACAAGCATCATTGCACCCTCATGCCTCTGAGTCAAGAAGCACAAAAGTGGCTGTATCCTCTGGCAACCTCTGCAAAAGAAAATCAAGCAGATGCCAATGTGAATGTAGCATACAGAGCATGTAACAGATGAACATATACACATACATTGCACTGCATCATTAGCAAGGGCAGCGACAAAGCTCAGAACATAAATAACAGTCTTTATTACATAAACTCTGTATCGGCATCAAAAGTGCAAAACATTAAGGCCATCAGCCAGTCCAAATTTCAATTCCGCACATGTGTGCATGAAAACCTGCACAATAAACATGTAACACAGTCCACTGCCATGGGAATCACCACAGGATAGGGGCCTCAAATGGGCAGTCCAGGCACTGCTCAGGGAGGAATGGGGTGGGAAGGGGGACTTGGATTTAAAATTGGGTGGAAGTTGAACTGGGAGGGGGCTGATTGTCTGGGCTAGTCGGAGGAGTGGACCTGGGAGGGAGAGAACTGGCTGTGGTAGAGGGATCCGTGGATGTGGGAGCCTGAGGGCTGGTTGGACCGAGTAGAGTGGTGGCACGGGGAGGTGGAGACATGCTGTGTGGAGGCTCAGTGGCTGATGGTGAATGTGGAGGGCTGGGTCTCAATTGTTTTGGGATCCGATATCCACCAAGTGTCTTGCCACAAGTGAGGAGTGAGGTGGCCCCAACAGCCTCCCTCTTCCCCGAAAGTGTAGAAGGTGGTGGTGTATCTTCCCGTGGGGATTTGCTGGACCTGGTGGGGGTTGCCTTTTCCCCTGCCTCCCCTGTTGTGGATGTAAACTACCCAATTTGCTCACTTGTCCACACTTCACAGGTGTGTGGGTGGGAGTTGAAGTTTTAGGTGAAACAGCCTTCTGAATGTGTTTGGGGTAGTTGTGGCAGGCATCAGGTTCACTGCAGACAGGGCAAGTGTTTGTGTGTCTTTGGGATCAGGTGTGGGGATGGGAGTGCCCTTGGAGGGTGATGAATCTGAGGAATGCAATGTGGATGCATGTTTCTTGGCCTTCAGTCTCTGAGTGTCCTGTGATGGGCTTTTTGTGGTGCGGTCATGTGTGCTCTTTGTGTGCTGTGGTGACAGTGTATGGTGTCTGGTTCGCTTAGAGTGCTCTTGTTGTGTGCTGCGTGTGGATGACTGGGTGCCTGAGGGCTCTGGTGTGTGTGTACTCTGGTCAGGTGGGGGCACTGGGAGTGTGTTTACGGAAGGGACAGGAGCTGGACTGGGAGCTTGGGACTGCTGAATGGCTGCCGTCACTGTGGAGGACAAAGACTGGACAGTTCGGTGTAGGCCCCCCACGTCTGAATGAATGCCCTCCATGAACCAACAACCTGTGACAACTTGTTGCCATGATCCTGGAGGGCATTCAGGAGCACAGTCTGACCCACACACAGCTGCCGCAAAATGTCTATGGCGTCCACACTGAGGGCAGCAGGGGAGACAGGGACAGGGGCAGCGGTGCCTGGGGGAAGGAGACTCTACCCTTCTTAGGGCTGCGGGCACGGATAGCACTTTGGGGAGCATCCAGGAGGGTGGACACAGGACGAGGTGTGGCGGAAGAAGGTGCAGATCTTGAACTTCCTGTGCCCGCCAACACCGAGGAGTCACCGCTGGAGTGGGAAGATATGGAGGTTGGTGTTTCTGGGCGGGAATCCTCCAGGGCACTCTTGTCCCCCTCCGAGGCGCTGGTCCCCTCAGTGTCACTGAACTCCTGTGTGCCAGTTGTGCCAGTAGCTTCCCCAACGGTGTTGGGCCCCTCTCCTTCCCTGCCCTCGGTAGATGCTGCAAGAGACAGAGACATAGGTTCAGTAAAGTGGCATACACACAAACATCATATGCAATACAAATACAAATACTTTGACTGAAACTCCCACATTTAACTACTCCATGTACTGTCAGCACATTGCAAATTTGTGCAATCATCAGCTGATGCATGGAAACATGCTTAGTCAATATTCATGCTCCAAGTTGCGTTGACACAGTCAAATAGCTGTGCATGTACCTACATTTCGATCACATAAAATTGTCTGTAGGCACACCTACGTGCCTGTAGGTAAGATAGCTACACATCAAAATATGTTGTCTCAGTCACATTTGGAGTATATTTCACTGGACAACACCTATACAAAGTAAAACCTATCCATTTGCAAGTGATATTACCTCCTGAAATCCACTATCTTTGGCACTGAAGCACAACTACAGTTGTACGTTGGTGTCAATTTTGTAGATGTATCTATTTATTTGGAGTGCACAGCACACATCTCTAAATGCACACTAACATGATGCTCACTCCTGTTCACTGCCAGTTGATGTCTCTGAGACTCACACTGCTGCATATGTCACATGGACACCTCTGTTTTGGTAATGAAGGGCAAAAAAGCCCCATGTAACAATGTAGTCACATAGACAATGCACAATAGCATGATAAGGGCAATGTAATGCAAGGCCTTCATGTGTTGTGACATGTCACATACCAACATCTTATCAATTGCCTAACAGGCCTTCGTTGCTCCAAGGCATGATAGTGCCTTCTGTAGATGAAGTTGTGAGTGGCCTCCATTAGGACAGCTAATGTGCGCCAATACCTAGTGTCTGGCATATGACATCCCTTCGTTTACGTTGTGCTGACTGATGACATCGTTGACACATCAATGTGCCAAGAATTCAATCACTGATTAAAAACAGTAACCACAACTTCACCATGCACTGATGCACATGGACACCCCTCCACAATGCACACATATACTGAGTATTGACACTCTGAGTAACATTTGCTTCTGTTTATCTATCAAATTACAGTACAACACCTCAGTCACATCACAATTTGCCCTACCCACTGATCACATCCAACCATGCTAAGCCCTAGTGCCAAAACAATCTTGCAATAGCCTAGTTCTGCAACATTGCATTTAAATTCCAGAGTCTAATTATCCCAGTCATGTTGCCATGTGCACAATTGGCAAATGCAATCATCACCATCTACCCCATCAGCACCTGTGTGCACTTGCTGTCACTGTGGCAGGAAATTACATCATGTGATGCCATGTTGCTGATATTTGGCTAATATCTTTTGCAATGATGCTGCCATCTCTATCATTGTAAAAAACACAACCCATGGGACAGGTGTGACCTCTACCAACTCACTGCTCCCTGACTACACATTTGTGCATTTATCTAGCCACTTACACATCATCACATGAGCACACTATTTTCGTAGCCACACAGCACACACAAGCCGGACAAGTGTACTGGGCTACACACTTCACACAATGGGCCTGATTCACAGAACTAACTTATGTCAAAAACGTAAAGTTAGTACTTTTTGGTATTCACAGAATACACTTACTCATTTTGGTAATCACAGAAGGCATTTACTCATTTCGGTATTCGCAGAAGTTAGTAGTCCTAACTTTAGGACTCCTAAATGCCTTCTGTGAATACCGAAAGTCTTAAAGTTAGGATTTTTCTCAGTTTAGGAGTAGTAAAGTTAGGAGTCCTGATACATCAATGGAGAGCAGAGCCCATACACCATGTCACATAGTATACTTGGAGCAAGCCATATCGTTGCAATGTATACATATATGATGATGGACACACCACATGCCATCTCTTACACATGCAGAGTGCCAGCACAGAAAGCAATGTGAAAATGGGCCTCATCTGTGATGCACTATGTGAGGGAGCATGACATACGATACACTGTAAAGGATGTGTAGTGGTCAGACTCACTGTGTCTTACACTACACACCCCTGAATGTCCTTGACCATTGCATAGCTACACGTGTCATGGAGGTCACAATTAGGTATCTGATCTTACATTCACACACTCTTGTCACAAGGTGTAGGCCTGTCTTGTGTACTCCTCAGGCCTATGATATCTCCTTCAAAAATAGGATGGTGGACAACACATATGTTTTTCTAAGTCATTTTAGTGATGGGGCCTTGAAACATTGTGCATTTACTGGGCAGGCCTGAGGGCTTTTCACTGCGGAAAAATGTGGTCCATCACAGAAATCACATGCATGTACAATGAGAATGGTGGAAAAGTGCATACACATGTGGTGACATTACTGGCGCTCTGCTTTGCAGTTTGTTTTCACCCGAGGTATCGGATTGCTCCAGCCCACCTCCTAAGTGTGGGTCAAGCAAGGGACGCTGCCAGCTGGCAGCTCGTGACTTCACGAGGTGTGCTGGTTTACTTAAATCAGCCCACGACCCGGCGGACGTGCAGCTTGGAGGTTAGAGCGAATGCGGGGACCCAGGGAGGTCTGAGGACTTTAATGACGCTGGATACAGCACGCCTTGCACTGCAGCACACCAATGCCACATGGATTTTATTTCACAAGTTTCCCCACGCACCACCTGCCCAGGGATGATGGATTCTGGGAGCTGTAGGACTTGGCCGACCTACAGCAGGTGAGCGATCACATGACAGGGGAGGTGTGTCCTTTCAATTTCAGGAGGACTGCAGAACTATTTAAAGCTGAGGCGTGTTGCTGTTTTCAGAGTAGCAGCGGCATCTGAGGAAGGCAATTGTGCCGAAATATATTATGCCTATACTGCTGTCCTATTAAAGACTGGTTCCTGTTTTCCTGTGTGGCCCCTTCCTTCTGTTCGCTGGAGGTGTTTTGGATATTGTCGCGTCAGCCAGAGACGTGTTAAGGGGCCCCGCTCTGTCAAGTTGGCTGGTGACATTACTGGCGCTCTGCTTTGCAGTTTGTTTTCACCCGAGGTATCGGATTGCTCCAGCCCACCTCCTAAGTGTGGGTCAAGCAGGGACGCTGCCAGCTGGCAGCTCGTGACTTCACGAGGTGTGCTGGTTTACTTAAATCAGCCCACGACCCGGCGGACGTGCAGCTTGGAGGTTAGAGCGAATGCGGGGACCCAGGGAGGTCTGAGGACTTTAATGACGCTGGATACAGCACGCCTTGCACTGCAGCACACCAATGCCACATGGATTTTATTTCACAAGTTTCCCCACGCACCACCTGCCCAGGGATGATGGATTCTGGGAGCTGTAGGACTTGCCGACCTACAGCAGGTGAGCGATCACATGACAGGGGAGGTGTGTCCTTTCAATTTCAGGAGGACTGCAGAACTATTTAAAGCTGAGGCGTGTTGCTGTTTTCAGAGTAGCAGCGGCATCTGAGGAAGGCAATTGTGCCGAAATATATTATGCCTATACTGCTGTCCTATTAAAGACTGGTTCCTGTTTTCCCTGTGTGGCCCCTTCCTTCTGTTCGCTGGAGGTGTTTTGGATATTGTCGCGTCAGCCAGAGACGTGTTAAGGGGCCCCGCTCTGTCAAGTTGGCTGGTGACATTACTGGCGCTCTGCTTTGCAGTTTGTTTTCACCCGAGGTATCGGATTGCTCCAGCCCACCTCCTAAGTGTGGGTCAAGCAAGGGACGCTGCCAGCTGGCAGCTCGTGACTTCACGAGGTGTGCTGGTTTACTTAAATCAGCCCACGACCCGGCGGACGTGCAGCTTGGAGGTTAGAGCGAATGCGGGGACCCAGGGAGGTCTGAGGACTTTAATGACGCTGGATACAGCACGCCTTGCACTGCAGCACACCAATGCCACATGGATTTTATTTCACAAGTTTCCCCACGCACCACCTGCCCAGGGATGATGGATTCTGGGAGCTGTAGGACTTGCCGACCTACAGCAGGTGAGCGATCACATGACAGGGGAGGTGTGTCCTTTCAATTTCAGGAGGACTGCAGAACTATTTAAAGCTGAGGCGTGTTGCTGTTTTCAGAGTAGCAGCGGCATCTGAGGAAGGCAATTGTGCCGAAATATATTATGCCTATACTGCTGTCCTATTAAAGACTGGTTCCTGTTTTCCTGTGTGGCCCCTTCCTTCTGTTCGCTGGAGGTGTTTTGGACACATGTGAGACTCTACACATTATGGAATCAAAAGAAGGATGACATGTCCACCGTACATTTAGCAGATGTGTCAGAGGTGATTTACCACAAATAGTGATAGATCCAGGCCTTGTACTCCTGTGCAGAATGTCCACATCTCCATAGGGTCAATTTGAAAGCAGTACACATATTATTCACTACCCTCTGGCCATTCTACATTTGACATGTCACAAATGAGCATATGAACACTTAATGAACTATGACATTACATGGCAATGGGAATGTGTGTTCAGAGTTCGAGTGTCTCAAATCAGCGGTGTAACTGTATAACTGCTAAACCACAGTATGTCCTTGACATCATTGCATGCAGTCAGGGATCTGTGGGAATAAGGCTATACACCCCATTGACATGAAGTCATCATGCTAGGCAGTGTCTCACACATTTACATTACCCAGTCTCAGAACAACATATGTGATTTTTGGTTTCAATAGAGCTGCACCAGTGTTTATGTTGCCATCCTCCCCACATACTCAAGTGCAAAAAGTTCTAGGTCATGTATGGACCATGCTGTTGGCAAAATCTTAATGCTTGAACATTGGCTTGCACTCACAGGCACATACTAGTGTACAGTAACATCATGTGAGCATTCTGAGCAGTCTAAAACTTTTACTCATACACTTACCAGTACCTTTGGAGCACCATATAGCCGCCCGTACTGGCCAAGGACCTCGTCCACCAGGACCTCCAGTTCCTCTGTGGTGAAGGGACGGGCCCTGATGTTCTCTGTACGTGCCATGACTGGTTCCAGAGTAGAGGTACAGCAGCAGTTGGTGTTGATGAATTGCAGGCAGCAGTGTCTGAATGCAAGTGACAGGTGCGGCTATTTCACACACATTTATAGGCCGCTAGGGTTGTTTCAGTGGTACTCTGCTGATGCAATTGGTCTGCCTGGTTTGCATCCTTCAATTGTGTCCAATGCCTGTGACCCCAGTGGTGGTGCACGCCTACCACAATGTTCAAATCGGAAAGGCACTACTGCGATGGCGGTTCCCATTGGCTGCAATGACATTCGCATACGCGGTGTCACACCGCGGGGGCAGGTGGTGTCTACCGCACTCCGGCATCTTTCAATTGTGTCCAATGCCTGTGAACGCAGTGGCGGTGCACGCCTACCACGATGTTCAAATCGGAAAGGCACTACCGCGATGGCGGTTCCCATGGGCTGCAATGACATTCGCATAGGCAGTGTCACACCGCGGGGGCCAGGTGGTGTCTACCGCACTCCGGCATCTTTCAATTGTGTCCAATGCCTGTGACCGCAGTGGCGGTGCATGCCTACCGCGATGTTCAAATCGGAAAGGCACTACCACGATGGCGGTTCCCATTGGCTGCAATGACATTCGCATAGGCGGTGTCACACCGCGAGGGCCAGGTGGTGTCTACTGCACTCCGGCATCTTTCAATTGTGTCCAATGCCTGTGACGGCAGTGGCGGTGTACGCATACCGCGATGTTCAAATCAGAAAGGCACTACCACGATGGCGGTTCCCATTGGCTGAAATGACATTCGCATAGGTGGTGTCACACTGCGGGGGCCAGGTGGTGTCTACCGCACTCCGGCATCTTTCAATTGTGTCCAATGCCTGTGACCGCAGTGGCGGAGCAGGCCTACCACACCTATGAACACATTGTGCTATAGCATTATCGCTTTGCAAATTGCATCACTGATCACTGTACATTTACACAAAATACTTGCACCTGGTTGTAAAGTGAAATGTGAGTGTGACATTTAACTCAAGTATGCCCACACATGTCATGTCAGTACACATGATTAAATGCATTGGTAGGTACTTACTCACATGTCAAATTTAATCATTGTGGGCATGTATACAGATTTCAGGTAGAATTTGTCATGTGGTTTGTGGACTCATGGTCTGCATTGCTGAGTTAGCTTAGGCCTGGCTGCCATGATGCCTCTTTGCGCACGTTACTTTGTGCCTTTGTTTTTCCAGCCTCTGCTATTTTGGAACTGTCTGCCTTTCACCTTTCTTCCTATTCCCTTTGGGTTTCGTCTGCACATCATGTACAAGGTCGAAAAACAATGTCACTTGTTCTTGCTGATCTGGTCAGACCCTCGCACTTAGACATAACACTGAATGCAGCTGCACTGGAGAAATTCGTGTGCCTTTAATATTGTGATTTCACTGTTAGAGTCACTTGGAGAAAAACCTTTCCAGAGAGAAGAGCTGTGCTTGTCTGATGATGTAAAACTTGCATCTAGATATTGAGGTATGGGGGTTTGCCTGACAAAGCCCAGAGGTCTTCTGTTTTTATAATAAACTAGCAACTAGCACGGGGAGGGTGGTATTGTCATTTAGCCATATATCCACTGCCTTATGAAATGCTTTCCCCGTTTGTATTCTATGGAGTTGTAACTATGCTGATTATATTATCCTTATGCATTATGCTGATAGTACTGGCACGTGTACTGTATCTTAGAGCACTGTAGTTGAAATAAACATTTTAAACTATACAGTGTCTCTTCTTACGCACGTTGTGGACAGGTATGAGTGAGTTATGAAAGGGTGTTCTTGCTCCTGCGAGTCCTGAGAGAGAGATACCGTGTTCTGGGTTGTCTAATCATTGGTAGCATTGTTGCTAATGAGACGCTAAAGCTAGTCGGATTGGGGTGTTAGGTGCTAAGGTGTATGGTTGGCTCACCACTATATTCCGAGGTCCTATTATCCTGTGCATAGCTCTGTGTATGTGCAGAATCCCTGCAACATGGCGCAACCAACGAGTGGGCTGCTTATCTGCGAGACGCTTGAGTAGTTCTTGTGCTTGTCCACAACCCCCTTCACAGACGCCTCCGGAGGCGTGTGTGAGGGCGATACCTCCTATATTGATGTTTTTATAGGTTCTTTCAAGCTTGAAGTTGTTAAAAAAGGTTTTTAAACAAAACCCTATATTGTGCTGCCTCATACCAGGTTGTCGAAACTTGTTAGCCTTAAATGGCTGTCCAAATTGCGGCACATAGCCGCGCAGCGCTCAGAGCTCACTTGACAGTGTATGGAGTGCCTGACGCGGGTGTCGATTTGATCTTTGTGGTACAAGCGGATCCAGCTTACCACTTTGAGGTTTTTTACTCATGGATCACCTTTCCGGCGGTGGATGGGAATGATAACTTGTTCCATGAATTTACAGCCACCGCTGTTCCTAATCACTATAGACCGTATAGGACTCTTGAAGTACCGCTCACGGCATGGCAACACCGTGTTTGGTTTGATGGCGCCCTCCCCCAACCGGTTACCGCGGTTCGTTTAGGCCCCTTATCAATTGAAGGGGCCACTTGGCCTGTCTTGGCCGGGTATACCCCACATCCGCGTTATATGACGGTGGCAGTCGGTGAACTGCGTAATTTGCATTCGTCTTTAATACGAGTGCATAGAGCTTTAGTACAGTATGTTACAGGCAACATCCAGGGAGTCCCGCCTGGAGTTGCAGCCCATCCAGCTGGAGCAGGCGGTATAACCAAAAGTCCTGTCATGGTTAATTTGGTGATGGGCAAGCGCCCACAAAATAAGGATGATTTTCCTTATTGGCTTGCAGAAAAATTTGACCAGCTGGAGGCAGTTTTTCCAAATACTTCTCCTGTGGAAAAACACAGGATATTGACGATTAGTTTGCCAAAAGACCTAGTTCCCGAGTTGGCAGATTGCAACAACTGGGGTAAGGTATTCGCAGCAGTATATGCGAAGAGTTTCGGCACTCCTTCCATGACGGTTCTCCCCTCTGTGATTAAACGAGTACAGGATGAGCATGGCCCTGAAGCGGCTGTGGAATTAGGGATGAGACTGGTGGGAGTGTTCGATGTAGTGGCTGATTTGATCCTTGCGAATGTCAATGGCGATGCAGTTAACTTTCAAGTAGCTAATGCTTTGGCTTTGGTCCCAGAACCGGACAGGCCGCGCGAATTACCGAAAATTATTGCACAGGCTTACAAAACCATTGGCCGTAATAGCCTGGGAGTCAAGCCTTTTGCTAAGACGCAAACACAATCGCAATCACAACCAAAAACTCAATCTGAGAAAGATGAGAAACCGGTCTTTACTAAAAAGAGCTGGAGGTTGAAAAAACAGGGTAAGCAACAGAAGAAGCCGGGGTCGCGAGGCGCTTCCCCAGTTTCAGTCTCTTCTGAACGCACATATGATTTGCGCGATAGAGCGAGAATTAAATCTCCAGAGAGATTTCAAGTCCCTGATCCGCGTTCTCCTCGTTCTTCACAGGCACCGTCGACCTCCCAGACAGGTGGAGGAGATCGCCAGGATAGAGGTCGGGGTCGAGAGGCTCAACAGGGACGAGACCAACCTCGACAACAGGTCCGAGGGAAATCAGAAAAATTTCAACGTTCTCGCCCACAATTTCAGAAGAAAAAAGTTGCAGCTGTAACAGCGAGATATGCCACAGACGGTGAGAACGAGACTCCTGAATTGGACGTGGGCAGTGACACTCCTAGACAGCGCAGCGGAAGTTACCATAGTGCGAGAGGCGCTACGTCCTCATGTGGAGGCGACAGCAACTGAAACATTCATTACTGTCGAGACAGCAGATACCAGAGTGGCACTCCCGGACAGACTATATAATATTGTCATTCAAATTGAAGGTGACATACAGCGTGTTATTAAAGGGATTTTCTGGGAAAATCTGACCTCTTCGTACGACCTTTGTTAGCGGAGGCGGATTGGCCGCCCCCATTCGTACTTGCTGCGCGTAAAGGGGAGGAGGTAATCCTTCCGAGCTTTTCTCGCCATGTCCCCAGGGACAAAGCGGAGGCTCTTGCAGCTGAATGGGCTGTGTCCCTGGCTCCAGTGTTATACCGCAACCACGTGGGCTGGGATGAAGATTCACCACCCCATGATATTCCTTTGCGGTCGCTGCCACAGCCACAACCCCAATATCCCATCAAACGGGAAGCAAAAGGCCCCGTTTCTGAAATTCTGACTCAGTTAGAATATCAGGGAGTAATTGAAACATGCGTATCACCAATGAATAATCCCCTATTCGCAGTTTCTAAACCCGAAGGATCGTACCGCTTAGTTTTGGATTACCGACATTTGAACTCACATTGTCGGACCTTTGCGGTGCAAAACACACATAGTTCTGCGCTAGTAGACAGTGTTGTTCGTAACAAATATAAAACTACACTTGACCTATCCAATGGATTCTACACGCACAACTTGGCCCCGGAGAGTAGCCAATGGAGCGCTTTTACCTCCGGTGGTAAATTATTCAAATTTCGGCGTTTACCTATGGGCTACAAAACAGTCCAGGCGTATTCGCTGCCCGTGTTGTCTCTTTGTTAGACGGCATAGACCCAGAAGCATGTTTGTACATCGATGATATCTATCTGACAGACGACGAGTTATACCCGCATCTTTCCCGAGTGGACCGCATTATTCTTGAATTTGCGGTTTTAGGTTATAAGTTTAACTTTGCCAAATCACACATTGCTGAATTTACCGTGTTGTTTCTGGGCTATGAGCTCAACAATGAAGGTAAGGGCTTAGCCCCCCATTTCCTGGAGAAATGTGCACTTTTGTGCCCTCCGACCACTCTGAAGAAACTTCAGTCTTTACTGGGTTTTCTGAACTTCGGGCGTACTTACATTCCCGAATATGCCCAGTGTATCAAGCCACTGTATGCCTTGATACAACCTAACTTTTCGAAGTCATGCTGGCTTCTGGAGCATTCCTCCATTCTGCAGTCTTTGCAGACAGACCTACTTGAATCTAAATTCTTGTTGACTCGTGACAACCACACAAACCTGGTGATTAGAATCATTCCAGGGACAGTGGGTTTCACGTACTTGACCTTTAACGAAGGTGACACAGTACAGATTGCATACAAGTCACATCTTTACACTTCTGCAGAAATGCGCTTTTCCTCTGTGGAGAAAGTTTTGACTGCAGTGCAGATGGCGATTCTAAAGGAACGCGCACTGGCCCAGGGAAAACGCATTTTGGTGGTAACACCCTATCCTGCCCTAGAGGCAGTGACGAAAGCAAGTGTTCCGAACTCTAAAGCTTTGCACCCCCGTTGGATACAATGGGCAACATCTTTGACGTCCCCGGATGTCACTTTTATCTTTGATTCTTCACTTCAGACGCAGGAGTATTTACAGTATGAATTCGTTCATCCTTCTCCTCTGTCTTTGCTACCGCTTGAGGAGTACGAATGTATTATCTATACCGATGGTTCGGCACAACCGGCCACGGGTTCCAAGCATGCTTATTCCGCGGCATGTGCTATTGTTGCAGGTGTTATGGTGAACGGAGAGTTCAAACAGACGGTAGTGCACACTCATGCACTAGGAGACAGTACTGCACAATTGGCCGAGCTGCGTGCTTTGGTGCTCGCACTTGAGTTCGCTAATCCAGATGTGACTACTCTTATTGTATGTGATTCTTACTACTGTGTACAGTCTTACAATGACAATCTATTCTTTTGGTCACAAAATGACTATAGAGATGCAAAAGGCAGCACAATTAAGCATAAAATGCTTTGGGTTTGAGTGGCAGATCTACAACAACGTCTGCCTCTCACACAGGTGATTCACACCCTTGGCCACCAGTGTGTGGGCGCACACGCTGTCAGTAACGGTTTGGCAGATGAAGCTGTCAAATCAGCAGTAGCCACGTGTTCAGTCGCAGCCGTTACAAGATCCATGACTAAAATAGATAATGATATTCTAGCAGCTATTGCTGCGACAAAGGAAGGTGCTAATTACCCTAGGGGTTTCCCTTCAAAATACTCTTATCAATTAGGTCCCGAACAGGCTCCTTACGTAAGAATTCCAGACGTTGGGGATCGGCTGATTCCCAACGCGGACCGCAGACTTTCCTTGATAACGGTAGCACACGAAGGCATGGCTTCGGCTCATGCTGGGGTGTCTGCAACTGTTTCCATCTTGCAGCAGCGTTACTGGTGGCGTGGTTTATACAAACAAACCCGTACTTATGTGCTTTCTTGTGACGTTTGTCAGCAGATTAAGCCTTCCACGGTTACACGGCCACTACAGACCCCGCTCTGCATTTCTAACAGACCTTTTGGGTGTGTTTACCTGGATCACTGCAGTCCATTCTCTTCAGAAACTGCATATAAATATATCTTAGTTGCAGTGAATTCATGCACACGTTTCATCTGGGTTTGGCCACAACGAAGTGCTGACGCTCAAAATGTCATAAGGGATTTGCGTGTCTTTGTGGGAATTTTCGCCTGTGGCACCTTCCATTCTGACCAAGATCCAGCGTTCACCTCTAAGGCTTACAAGGACGCAATGGGTTCGCTGTGGGTGCGGGTGTAATTTTCGTCTCCATATCAGCCTGAGGGCAACTCGATTGTTGAACGAATGAACCGTGACTTAAAGCAATCCTTGACAGCTAGAGTCTTAGGTACTGGCAGGAACTGGCTGGCCCACTTGTATACCGTACAACGTGCACTTAATAATCTCCCTAGAAGACCTCTGGGTGGGCGGACCCCATACGAAATGCTCTTTGGCATAAGAATGTTTGTGCCTGACCTTGATGGTCTAGACATGGCGGCGCAATCCGCAATCTTTGACGTAGATAATCATTCTACTATGTTACAGGACTTACAAGAAGCCTGAGACAAACTTGCAATTGAACATTTACCTTCAGCCACAGACGCTGCTCTGCAGATTCCGGTTGCCGGCTGGCTTCCGAAAGTTGGAGACCTGGTCCGAGAGAAGGTGGAGAACAAAAAAGAATTTGGCCCCTCTTATCGTGCACCGGTTCCAGTCCTTGGCTTGAAGGGTACTCGTACAGTCATCTTACCACTGCTTCCTGGTCGCAAGGAAAACAGATACATCTCAGTGGAGAATGTCAAGCTACAACATCTGGCCGATCCTGAATAGTGTAACACCAGCGGTCTCTTGTCCAGTCATTTCCAGGACAAATGTTTATGGTCTTCCAGCCCGAACGGTCACTGATGTTGCCATTGAGATGGTAGATTTGCCTGATCGCCTGCTCGACTACCCGGATTCCCCCTGCAACGAGGAGACCGAGTATACCTACCCCGCCACCGAGTCCATGGCTCATCTACCAACAATGCCACTGAGCCCAACACGTTATTCTTTTGACTCGGATTCCACCTCTGAACTTATCCCGTCCAGATTCAGTATTTTTGTATCCTGGTTCAGAGACAATTTTTGATCCCACCATGGACATACATCTGGTTGGTACTATTCTTGATTTTTCTGTTCATGTCTATTGGCTTTGTCACAGTATTTGTTCTACTGATTAATGGTCACTATTTTCCAGAACGCTATGCTGTGAACTGTGTTGCTGGAACTTTGGCTCCGCATTCTTCTTCACACATCATGAAGCGTGACCACACATTTGTGAACATTTCAGCTTTCCCAGTCGCTGATGGCATCGTATGGGATGCGGTAAATTTCCAAATTCATGGACCAACCGAGATTATTAATGTACCAAATGTCCTCCGTGTTTCAATGGGTGATGTCGTTAAAAGTAATATTCATTCTGACGATTGGGATGTGCATGCTGTTGAATCATTATTTACTGATTTGAAATATTATGCTGCATTTAACGCTGAAGATTTGTACATGAATTCTGCAAGTTATGCCGATTTATATTGTTACCAGCATTGGGGCAACCACTTTCTCCATAAACCCAGTACCCTTCGGGTCTTTTTAATTACACCCAATGGGAACATTGTCCGACCCCTTTGCCAGGTATCTCCCAAACTCTTAGAAATAAGTTTACGTATTTTACAGATTTTGATAGATCGAACCCGGGGTCCTATTTTTTTTAAATTAAACACTTCCTCTACTCAGAAAATCATGTTGACCCACACCAAATTGCTATATTCGGGTTCCTTTTTGAATGCCCTAGCTGTGGGTGGGTACGAACATTGGTGTGACACCATTGACTTAAAATCAATTTGGGGCTCCAAAGCATGGCAGGTGCAGGGCATAGAGGCCTTACACCGTGCTTGCCTCATCCCGGCCCAAATTTTATTTTTAAATCAGACCATCTATCAAACGACATGTTGGGGTTTGGCTACGTCAAAACAATTGAATGCCCCATCCTTTCCTGTCTTGTCTTCCATTCCCAACGAAAGCTTGTACTTTAATATGTCCCTTACAGACTTGCAAGTTTTGTTTCAGAACAATTCGTTTAATGTCTCTACGTTTGTACAGTCACCCTGGTTGGCTTGGCCCATAGCATCTGATGCCTGCCAACTGCGTTTTCATGACACGGATCCTGGCTACAAACAGGATAGGCCGGACCCCAGGTTTTCTGACTCTCGTACTGTTACAACATATTCTGTTGGTAAATTGTGTAAACAGTGGTTGCAGCACTCTTCCTTAGATTCTGTTAAACAGCATTTATCCCTCCTATCAGGCAACATTGATCTGTCCGACTTTGTTTTGGGGCCTTGTGGTCCTCGACCAAAGAGATTCATTTATGAAACTTACAATGAACTCTGGAAGCTTTCGCAAATTGAGGCTGCTTCCCGTCTTCGGGAAATCGATCAAGCAAATTTAGAAAAGGTGCTTGCTGTTGTTGACAATAGTATTAATACCCTGTCTTCCCGCATTTACACATTAGAGAATATTATTTCCTCTGTTGTTGATATTGTACAAGATGATGTTTCTGTGTTATATCATGGTCAAAATCAATTGCGTTCAGTAATGCAGTTTGCATGGACTTTGCAAACACTTAAAATGGGGAAAGTTCCTTGGCACTTTTTGAACACCTCTGCCTTATTCTTACCTTTTAATTTAACTGAGAAACAGCGGTTCATGTCCATGAAAGATGCAGCATACACTCTGTTACATATCGAAAAAATAGAGCTCTTACCATTCTCTGTTGCAGAATTAGATTCTGCTGTGTGGCTAGTACACGGAGTTATCGCTTTGCCTTTTTCTTTATTTGAGTTCAGCTCCTGCATGAAACATTATCCTGTTGGCCGTTTTCAGCCTTTAGGAAGTGCTTTCCTGCATGAACTTTGGTCCCTGCCTTTCATGTATAAATGTCTTAGGGACGGGAAGGAAGTTTTTCTCACGGGGGAGTCATGCGATTCTACTGTGGGTCATTCCCTTGTTTGCAAACACATTAGAGTCCACGGGGCTTGTAATGTTTCGGCTCCGAATCTTGCTTGTGTTTTAAAGGGCATTCCTGCTCCTGCTATATCTCCTGCTTTCACTGTGCTTGCAAATGGTAGCTATAACCTTTTGAATAATCAGGACTGCTGTGGCATGCTTGCCGGCATACCATATATTGTAACTGTTTCCCACAGGGTTGTCTGCTGCAAAAATGTGCTTTTTCCTCCCCCGCACGGCATCGTAGATAGTTCCATTTGGCCTTCCATTCCGACTTTGAAGGCAGATTTCAATAAATTGAGCAGAATAAAGGCACTATTATTGAACCAGGAGGTTATGCTCACATCCGCCCGGGAGACATTCATTCTCCAGGTGGCGAGTACCCACAGTGAAATACAGGCCCTGTTGAACACAAACCTCCCACAACATTTCGGTGAACTGATTCACCTTGTTTTCAATGCTTCACGCACCGAGGGCCTTGTGCACTTTTTTAAAGTTGTGGGCTCTGCCCTTGTTACCTCTTTTCAAACTATATTTGGTATAATACCAGCTTTTCTTCATTCCATTTTTTCCAGCGTCTTTGGAGGCTTTCCATTGATCCTCGCCTTAGCGGCTGGTGTTTTGCTTTTGGTCTGTGTGCAACGCAATGGCTGCACTTCCTGGGGTCCTGCTCGACCACAGTCGACTCCGGCTGCTCCGTGAGCGCATCCTCGCCGCTTTCGGCGTCCTGCCATTGGCGACACTCGGTGTGTCATATAGACTTTCTTTTCGCTTTGCGTATTTCACTTGCGTGCAACCTGTGATGTCTTGCATCCGCTGTCCTTTCTCTTGGACCTTGGATTACTGCCTCTCCAATACGTCTCTGTCTCGCCCGGATTTTGTCCAGTTGGTGGGTCCCTTGGAGACCCATGAACGGAACTGTTCCGGAGCTGGCTATATGGCGCGTGTAGCTGCACTTGGAATTTTGGCACAATGGGATGTTTGGGCGGCTTCTCAGACTCTCCTACAACAAAGTTATATAGAGTATCACGCAAGTTGTCCCGCAATGCTGTTCGCTGCTCCCTCTTGCGAGGAACATGAATGCAGTTTTGATTTATTGGACTGGATGGCTTCTCTTTTTTCTGACGATTCCAACGATGTCCTCTTGGAAGGTGTGGCGTTTTTCTGCACCTACACTTTTTTGGATTAGGGGGCCTCCGCTTTTGGTGTCCCGCTTCCCTGAACATTTTTATTATATTTTTTTTCTCTCCCCTTCATTAACTTCCATTTGGGCACCTTCAGTCACGGACGTTGCCGTTCTGCTCCATCTCTTTGAACTCTGTCTTTGTCCTATGTCTTCGCCAATGGACTGACCAGGGGAGGGTGTCGTGTGGTTTGTGGACTCATGGTCTGCATTGCTAAGTTAGCTTAGGCCTGGCTGCCATGATGCCTCTTTGCGCACGTTACTTTGTGCCTTTGTTTTTCCAGGCTTTGCTATTTTGGAACTGTCTGCCTTTCACCTTTCTTCCTATTCCCTTTGGGTTTCGTCTGCACATCATGTACAAGGTCGAAAAACAATGTCACTTGTTTTTGCTGATCTGGTCAGACCCTCGCACTTAGACATAACACTGAATGCAGCTGCACTGGAGAAATTCGTGTGCCTTTAATATTGTGATTTCACTGTTAGAGTCACTTGGAGAAAAACCTTTCCAGAGAGAAGAGCTGTGCTTGTCTGATGATGTAAAACTTGCATCTAGATATTGAGGTATGAGGGTCCGCCTGACAAAGCCTAGAGGTCTTCTATTTTTATAATAAACTAGCTACTAGCACAGGGAGGGTGGTATGGTCATTTAGTCATATATCCATGAAATGCTTTCCCCGTTTATATTCTATGGAATTGTAACTATGCTTATTGTGTTATTCTTATGCATTATGCTGATAGTACTGGCACGTGTACTGCATCTCAGAGCACGGTAGTTGAAATAAACATTTTAAACTATACAGTGACTCTTATTACGCACGTTGTGGACAGGTATGAGTGAGTTATGAAAGGGTGTTCTTGCTCCTGCGAGTCCTGAGAGAGAGAGACCGTGTACTGGGTTGTCTAATCATTGGTAGCATTGTTGCTAATGAGACGCTACTGCTAGTCGGGTTGGGATTGTGGGTACTAAGGAGTATTGTTGGCTCACCACTATACTCCGAGGTCCTATTATCCTGTGCATAGCTCTGTGTATGTGCAGAATCCCTACAACAAATTGATTCTCATTTTTGTGAACATGCCAATGTGTGAAATGGCAACTCATCCCACAGTCATGATGGACTGACCACATAATGTGCATATATCACTGTATACAGTGCTGTATTTATATTGATAGTTGTCCAGTTTACACTCACTGTGCTAATTTTGTAATGATGTTGTGCTTAGTGAGACTAAAGCAAGAAGGTTGTGCAGTGACAGCAGCTACGTACAACTCAGCATTGTTGCTGTTTGCCACATGTGCTGTGCCAGCTACACACGGGGCTGGTGACACAAGATGTAGGAGTGTACCATATACCATTCACATAGTCTGATTCTGATTTGACAGTAGTTAGTATGTACATACTGGCTACATCAATGACGACAGGAGATCAAGGTGTCTGTGCATGTGACTTGTGCATTAAGCTGTTTTCACAGTCCGGTCAATGTTGGGGTTGTGTTAGTCATTATGTAAGATGTTTGCCACATCTCATCTCTGACTCATATTTGCATGTGTCCTCTGCCAGAATACGTAGGAGACGACCAACTGTGCATCGGCCTTTCCCAGTGCTGGGGAACATGGAGGATGAGGACATCATAAAGAAATTCCGTCTGAATCGCCTTACCCTTCAAGAGCTATGTGCTCAGTTGGAGCCCCATTTGAGGCCTCACAGAACATATCCAACAGCTTTGACACCAACAGTAAAGGTGACGGCTGCCCTGCATTTCTTTGCCACTGGTTCATTTCAGTACACGGTGGCCATCGCAGTTGGGATATCTCAACCTATGTTCAGCATGGTGCTGCGTGATGTCCTGTCCGCATTGTTGACCTACAAGGACCGCTACATCCATTTTCCAAGGAGACATGAATTGGCAGATGTGAAGGGGGAATTTTATGACCTTGGTCACATACCTAATGTTGTTGGAGCCATTGACTACACACATGTTGGCCTAGTTCCACCACAGGCACGTTAGCACATCTACCGTAACAGGAAGCATTACCATTCAATTAATGTGTGTTAGACCTGGCACCATTGGCGTGGGTCTCCCTTCCATTTTTTGCTGTTGCCTCCTCTGTTGTTGATATGTTTTTGCTGGTTTAGATGCTTTGGGCACTTTGCCACTGCTAATCAGTGCCAAAGTGCAAGTGCTTCCTATGGTAAATTGATGTATGGATTAGTGAGTCCATGATTGGCTTATTTGATTTACTGTCAGACCCTAGTACAGTGCACTGCGTGTGCCCAGGGCCTGTAAATCAAATGCTGCTGGTGGGCTTGCAGCACTGGTTGTGCCACCCACCGGAGCAGCTTGGAAAGCGTGTCTCAGGTCTGCCATTGCAGAGCCTGTGTGCAGTCTGATACTGCCATGTCGACTTGGTAAGTGCACCCACTTACCAGTCCCCAAACCTTCCCTTTTCTGCATGTTAGTCACCCCTAAAGTAGGCCTGTGGCAGGGTGCATTGTATGTAAGAGGTAGGACATGCCCTGGTGTGTGTGGCATGTCCTGATAGTGAATTACAGCCAATTTTGTTTTTCACTATGCAAAGCTACCTGTCCCCATAGGCCAGAATGGGCAGTTTGATTATAACATCTTATGTATTGTATTGTGGATTTTTGTCGTTTGGGTCTTGTGTTAAGTCTATATAAAAATACTTATTTTTATACTACAACCTGTGTGGTGTCCATCTGTAGTGTTGTCACTGGGTTACTGTATGTGTTCACAAATGCTTTACACACTGCCTCTGAGATAAGCCTGCCTGCTCGTGCCAAGCTACCAAGGGGGTGAGCAGGGGTTATTTTAGTAGTGTATCTCCCTTACCCTGACTAGAAGCAAGGGTCCCTATTTGGACAAAGGTACCTACCTCTGCCAACTAGAGACCCCCAGTTCTAACAATGTGCAAATGGTATGCCAAGCGGATATGATTATCTCCCATGTATGTGCCAAATATCCGGGTTCTGCACATGACTCCTACATACTGCGTAACAGCAGCATCCCACAATTGATGGAAAATCTGCATCCGGAGCATGCGTGGCTTGTTGGTGAGTAAGCTGTGTCAAGTAGTGTGCTGTATGTGTGACATGCTGTTCTCCTCAACTATTTCTATTACAAACTTGGTCTGTGTTTCTCACAACTAGGTGACTCTGTATATCCCAACCGGCCTTGGTTGCTGAGTCCACTGAGAAATCCAAGGACCCCAGGGGAAGTCTGCTTCAATGATGACCATGGGAGGACACGTCATGTAGTGGAGCGTGCTTTTGGACTTCTGAAGGCTAGATTTCGGTGTCTGGACAAGAGCGGTGGTGCACTACTCTACTCTCCCAAAACGGTGTGTCAGATCATAGTTGCATGCTGCATGCACCACAACCTGGCCTTGCGCAAAGAGATCCCCCTGATTCTGGACGATGATGAGCAGCAGATGCCCCCCGCTGCAAATCCACACATGCCCAGTGACGATGATAGTGGAGACGAGGAAGGTGTTGACCTGCGTCAACAGCTCATCGACAACTACTTCCCTGGAGTGTAAGTTACCGTTGAACAACTGTGACATTGTCTGTTGGCTTTGCTGTTAGTGGCGAAGCATAGATGATGTGTTTGGATGTTGGCTGTTGTTGGCTCACTGCTAAGGGCTGATGTGTAAGGCACAGTGTATTGGTTTCCACTTACCTCATGTCTATGTTGATGGTGTTGGTCATTGTTATGTGTGATGAATCTTGTACGGTGTTGACTAGTGGTGTGTTGTTGCTGTAATGCCATCACATGACAATTCAATGTCATCCTCTTGTGTCTTTCTAGGTTCCTCCGCCCCATCAATGTCTCGTCACAATCAGAGCTTATGGTACATTGGAATCAGAGTTGACATTGTACATACTGTGATAAACATGGAACTGACACAAAGGCCCGTAACTGTTCTTTGCTGCCGGGGGAGAGGACTCCACCCTCCAGCCTCCCTTGTGGCTCGTGATGCCACCAACGACGCCTGCAATCAGCGCCAGGAGGCGCGATAAATTCACCCGCGGGCTCCCGCTGCTCGGTAAGCCCGTAACTGTTCTTTGCTGCCGGGGGAGAGGACTCCAGCCTCCAGACTCCCTTGTGGCTCGTGACGCCACCAACGACGCCTGCAATCAGCGCCAGGAGGCGCAATAAATTCACCCGCGGGCTCCCGCTGCTCGGGAAGCCCGTAACTGTTCTTTGCTGCCGGGGGAGAGGACTCCAGCCTCCAGACTCCCTTGTGGCTCGTGACGCCACCAACGACGCCTGCAATCAGCACCAGGAGGCGCGATAAATTCAACCGCGGGCTCCCGCTGCGCGGGCAAAGCCCGGGCCAAGGGCGGGCCTGTCTGAGCCCGTCAGAGACAGTAAGAGGCTGGGCTGGGCCATTTCCCTAAAACTTTGATATTTGGAACTGATATCGTATAATTTTGTGTGTTATTGTTACTCACATAACTGCGGTTAACTATTTTTAAGCATGAGTAAGCGAAAACACAGTAAAGGTCCAAATGCTGTATTGACTTTAGATACCTTCCTACAGAGTGCGGAATCATGCCTGATAAACGAAATAAGACTCACTGAACGAAGGCTGTCCCTAACACCTCAACCCACCCAGAGCAGACTTTCCATTACGCCTGTACTTATGGAAACTGGCGCGGCAAATAACAACGAGTTATCCCCTTTACTGGCCAGTACTTCAACACAAGCTATAACAGAACAAGCTATAGATGTTGTCTCCTCCTCACCCTCAGACTCCCAATCCAGTCCTGTCAGGTCTAAGGTCATCACCAGAGGGCAAAAGGCTATACGCAGGCTAGATTATGTTGCAGAACTCACCCCGAAAAAAAGGAAAGGTAAAAACACACTAAAACAGAGTAAATCTGTACAGAGAATAAATGGGAAGAAGGCGAAACTTGTCGCTGGTAAGGGTGAACCTAATAAGGGTCCCCTGAATATTGTAAAACAGAACAAGACTGACAAGCCTGCTGATAACACATTAGATGGGAACTTTTGGGGTAGACTTGAGACAATGATGTTAACCCTTTTGGAACCCATCATGTTAAAGGTAACCAACATAGAAGCTAGGCTCCCCAAGATGGAGGAGTTGGTTGGTAGTAAATATCCAGCAACATTGGTAGACAGCACCAATCAAAACGAACGCATCCCGTCTAATAGGGGGGCAGGCATGGGTGTTGGACCATCCTCTAGTCCCAATGTCATTAACCAATCTTGTCATAGGAGTAATAACATTAACATCACCATACCTAATATAGATAATCCACCTGCTCGCATTGGGCAATACATGGATCCATTACAGCAGTCCTTAATAACCCTGCCGGCACAGAAAGAGGAGTACAGATTGTTAGGGTGAACGGCGGAAATAAAGAAGCAGAGAGAGGCATAAATCCACAGGAAGGACAAGATAAGTCCTATAGTCCATCACAAACCTTAAATCTGCCCCCTGAAGCAACCCCGTACACAGTAGTTCTGGCAAATGTCCCTCCCTTAACTAATAACGTTTTTGAACATTGGTCGACTTTAAGGAATAAGTCCCTTCATTTTTTAACTAAGAGGACTGGCTTAAAAGAGCCCTTTTTTTCAGATTTTAAAATGGTACGAAGGATCGGGTGGGTCGGTCCTTCTGCCAAATCATTGTGCGGAGACTGTGTTGTACTAACCTTTAAGTCACCGTTTTTGGTGCACACAATACTAGAGAGGGGCAATAGTGGGCCTTCCAATCCCAATGACATACATATACTACCACTGGGATACTTTTATCGACCCTCTAACTCTTCGAACCACCAGGGTTTTATGTCCGAGGCAGTCAATCACTTGAGAACTAGGCAGTCTAGATATCCCATCCCAGTATATAATCGTTTTGACGCCCTGAATTCTTTGGAAGACATTGATTGACTGGACCCTAGGAAACTTGCAATATATAACCGCGCAATCTGTTGGCCTGATTGCGGTGGTAACTCTGGGTTGACGCTAAGGAGTAATGATGGTATTGTCTCTGAAGACTATGCTAGAAGTGATAGAGAAGTGGTTCGAGGGGCTAAGGGCCTGAATATGGAGACTCAGGCTGATCCCCATGATATCCTAAATGTCTCTTTTCCATCTAGAGACTTAAATGTGGATCTTGCCGATAGCAATAGTAATGAGGTACGAGGGCCTATAGGTTCAAAGAACGAGGCTCAGTTCGAATCTAAGGGGATTTTAATTGCCCCCTCTCCATCTAGACATGCAAATGAGGATTTACCAGGGAGAGTAATACTTCCTCACAACCGCCCTGTTGATGTTAAACCTCCTCTTTGCAATATTGCCTCATGGAATATTGCTGGGACTCGATCTAAGTTAAACACACAATTGTGGTGGGAATTTATTCTTCAATTTGAGGTCCTGTGCTTCCAGGAGACATGGTCCAAGGAAGCGATCCATCTGAATGGATATAGGACCTACCATACCCCAGCAGTTGATGGTCGGAGAGGCAGGGCTAAGGGTGGTTTATGCACGTATATATCGAGTAGCATGAACATAAAGGAAATAATGATGCTTGCCAATAATGACTATTTCCAACTAGTTAGACTGGATCTAGATACAACATGTTCCATAGTTTTGGTTAACTTTTACAATAATATTCCCCCTGGGAAAGTGGGAACTGTTGTTAAAAACATGTCACAATCGTTGAGATTAGTGGGTAAAAGCAAAACAAAAGACATAATGTTAATACTGGCAGGGGATTTCAATTGTATGCTATGCGAGAATGCTGGGGACAATTTATGCGGAGCTTTAAGAGAAGAAGGAACATGCTCGTCTCATTTTAGGCATACTGCTTTGGGAGAGCAGCTAAATGAACTTATTTTTAGTTTTGATTTGGGATTTGCAAATGAACTATGCCCAATATCAGCCCCTTTGCCTTGGACATTCAACGGCAGGGGACTCTGTTCCACCATAGACTATGTCTTAATATCAAGCAACCATGCGCACAGTTTATACTCCTTCCATGTCTGAGAGAACTCACTTAGTGACCATTTCCCACTTTGTTTGGCTATTACATTACCCTCTAGTAAAACTTTTAGACTTAATACTAACAATGATCAGTTGCTAGAAAATATAGCCATTGGGAGCATCAACGGGTACTCCCTCCGTTGGGCTATGGTAGATCAGGCTGCGTTGATTAAAACTGTGGTGGATAGATGTAAAACACCCATAGAGGTATGCCTGAATGAAACAGCTGCCCCTGATAAAATGTGTGCTTCCTTTATGGTAATAACCACCGTAATAAGAGAGTCTCTTATTAGGCGTAAAAAGAAGAACGGATCCCAGAATGGGTGGTTTGACTCTAGGTGTACCCAAACATATTCTCAGTTAAAAAAAGAGTTGCATAAAACCCCGAGGAATACGCAGGAAATAAGGTTGGCTAGAGGGGCATATAAACAAGCAATAAGGGATAGGAAAGTCATACTGAAGAAGGAGGCATGGGAGACACTACATTCGGCCTCAGTAGCTAGAGATAGCATGGCATTCTGGAAGGCAATTAGGGCACCTTTTTTAACTAGTGAGGCCGGCCCATCTATCGAGATAGCCATAACTGAGGAACAGTGGATTAAGCACTTTGCTCAAGTATACAAGGGCGAGGGAAACACCGATACGATGGATGTCCAAGCTCAGGGGGCTCATGGCTTAAATTATCCTTCAAACTATAAAGAACTAACGTTCACTTTAGAGGAAGTGGAGCGGGCCCTACATGCAAGTCAAGGCGGCAAGGCGCCTGGACCGGACGAGGTCCCCGTAGACATGTTTAAATCAAACATTCCTTTATGGGGGCCCCTACTGGTACAGGTGCTTAATGCCAGTTGTAGCACTGATTTCTTACCCACTTGGGTAGAGTCCACTATTGTGCCCATTTTCAAGAAGGGGGACAGACAAGATCCAGGATGCTATAGGCCAATTTCCCTGTTGGACACCATAACGAAGGTAGTGGGTAGAATTGTATTGAAACGCCTTCAGGATTGGGCTGATGAGAACTTTGTCCTGTCTGACCTACAATATGGCTTCCGGACCGGCGTGGGGACCGTAGAGCAGGGCCTAAATCTGTCCCTTTTGGTGGGGAAGTACACTAGGGCTAAGAAAGGGAACTTGTTTTTAGCATTTGTGGATCTCACAGCTGCATTTGACTGTGTGATCCACACTAAACTATGGTCAATACTAAAAGATATGGGGGTTGATGTAAATATTATTTATTTTCTTAAACGTTTTTATAGTGATGCCAAGGCACGCGTGCGCTGTGGTCTGAAGGGTGAGCGTTCAGCTGCTTTCCCGATTAGGAGCGGAGTTAGGCAGGGTTGTGTCCTGGCCCCGTTCCTTTTTAATTTGTATATAAGTGGATTGGGGAGGCTCTTCTTAAAGACAATCAAGACTTCCCCCTAGTAGCCGGTCGCCCTGTTCCAGCTCTCTTGTATGCAGATGACGCAGTGTTGATGTCTCGCACACAAGTAGGCCTACAGCGCGTTTTGGACAGTTTTTCCCTTTTCATGAAAGACCTAGGTTTAAGGGTAAACTCTTCCAAAACTTTTATTATGTACTGTGGTAATGGCATAAAGAAACAAAAGGACATGTATGTGGCTGGGCAAAAGATCGGGGTTACAAAGAAATTTTCTCTTGCGTTTGGCAGGGGGTGCCTCTGCTGCAGGCTCAGAGGTGTCTGAAGAGTCATTGTCTTGCAACTCACCCATCTCTGTGGCCGCAGCTGAGGTGGTGGGATTTTCAGCAGGCTGGCCACTGGAGGGGGGTTGAGCCGTCATTTGAGCAGCATGTATGTCCCTCAGAACACCCACAAGCTGGCCCATGAGATCCACAAGTTGTCCCATTCGTGTGTCCATGGACCTCTGCAGCAGGCGGAGCTCACGCAGTTCTTCTAAAACCTGGCCCATCTGTCCCTGGTTCTGTTGGAATGCACCGAGGACTCTTGCAACGGTGGCCAGGGCTTATGTCTCAGTGTCCTCATGTGATTGTCCCCCAGTTGCCCTCCCACCTGCCCTGCTGACACGGACCTGTGGCATTGGCTGTCGACGCACCCGCACACTATCGCCGGCATCCTCAGCTTGTGTGGTGGTGATGGTAACCACTGAGCCAGGGACAGTGTTGCAGGCAGCAGTGGTGATGGTGGAGGTGGCTGCAGCACAGGTCGTTGTAGCATAGTAGTTGTCGCTGGTTTGTTGATAGTTGTGGTGGTGGTGGGGAAAATGAGGCCCTGAGTGTCACGAGTCACTGCCTGTGCTCTCGTTCCCACCACCAGGGGGACAAATTGTGGGGCTTTCCAGTATTCTAAAATGCTTCCAGACACTCCCCTGTATGCATATCCTGACTTCTAGGCATTTGGACATCATTTAGGAATTGATATCCATTCCCAATCCATGCCGAGTTTTGTGGAAGCCAGTCTACTCATGCTGGAAACTCCATTACCTATAATCCCCTGCTCACTGCCTTGTCTCCACCCCTGCAGGCCAAGGATGGGAGGAGGAATCCAGTTCAACTGTGGCTGGCTGCTGCTAGCCTGCTCACACCTGATGCATATGATTACTGTGAGCTCTTTTAAGCCCCAGCTCCCTTCAGTCCAGTGTTGGTCATTGTAGCTGTTTTCCGGTGAGACCGATCCTTGTTTCCTGTGATTTAGGTATTCCGTGATTCCTGAGCTATAGTTAATCCTTGTTCCTTGATTCCTAAGCTATAGCTATTCCTTGTGCCTGAATTAGCACTGCCTGCAGTGCTACCTTGTTTCCTGAGTTCCTGAGCTATAGTTATTCTTTGTTCCTGTTCCTGGGCTTCAGCTATTTCTTGTTCCTGATTTGCACTGCTTGCAGTGCTCTCTTGACTCCTTGTTTCCTGAGCTGTAGCTATTTCCTGTTTCCTTGAACCAGTACTGCCTGCAGTGCTACCTTGACTCCTGAAGATTTAGTAATTCCCTGTTCCTGAACTAGCACTGCCTGCAGTGCTACCTTGACTCCTGAAGCTTTAGTAATTCCCTGTTCCTGAACTAGCACTGCCTCCCTTGACTCCTGAAGCTTTAGTAATTCCCTGTTCCTGAACCAGCACTGCCTGCAGTGCTACCTTGACTCCTGAGCCTTAGCTCAATTCTTGTTCCTGCCCCAGCACTGCCTTCTATGCTACTTTGCTTTCTTGATTCCTGAACCTGCACTATTCTAGTATACCCTTGTAGCCTCCCCTTCTGTATATACTTTTCCAGTCCCTGCCTTTGTTCCCATTTCCTTGGTTCCGCTTCCTAGTTTGCTGTCTCTCTATTCTGCTGTCTTGCTTCTATTACCTTGTATGTTTGTTACCTGCTTTCTGCCAAGTGTGCCCTGTGATTTCCTTCCTTTCCTGTTAAGCACTCCTGCTTGCTAGCTCCTTGTCTATTGTGCTTGTGTTTAGTTCTACCCCTTTGCTGTTACTGCCTTGCGTGTTCCTGTTTGATCGCCAGGATCCGTGGGCACAGCTGCCTACCTAGGTGGTGTTTCTTGTTCACTGTGAGTATTGTCTTTGAGTTACAGTTATAACATAACCATAGGTATAAGCTCCACAGACCCTGCCTTTGCATACATATCCTATATGTGGGTATTTTCAGTCAGTATCCGTAACAGCAATTGTGGGTGAGGAACTTACTGAGCATCAGTCTTACCGTGTGGAGCTCCTGAGTGCTTTACCCCACATTCCCTTTATTGTTAATGTTGTATTATATATATGTCTTGCACGTCTGTCCTGGCTGTAGTTAGTCTGAATGCTAAGTTGCCTTGTGAGTGCCCTTCCTTTCTGAGTCTTAGCCATCTTGTACAGGATTCCCCTTTGGATCCCTTTTTCTCCTCTGACTCCTTGTGTGATCCTGGGCAGCGCTGTACTACTCTTTCTGTGTACGTTTTCTTCCCAGTCCTTGCCCAAGTCCCTAACTGTGTTCCCGACATAGTCCCGGACAGTCCCTGACAGAATGACCAACCCACATTTCCAGGGTCACTTGTGAGGTTTCTTTATGTTCAGTTAGCTACCTTTTTTTAAAAACCCACCCTGTCAGTTCTTGCCAAGATGTTTAGCAACAGATCCAGAAAGTCTGCGTATGTTGGCAGAAATCCATTGTCAAGGCAGCGCAGTTCTGTACACCCTATTAGAAAGTCCTTAAACTCTAGAGATCGATTCATGGAACAAAACAGACTCTTACGTGCTGAATATTATTCCCTGTGGTTGGCTGATCCTTCTATGTTAGATTTTCATTCCATCTGTAACCCTGATCCTCACCTGATGTCAGCCAGTGATCTACAGGATGAAAACGAATTTCTGCAAACCTTGTTAGCAGCAGAAAGACAAAATAGTAATTTAGAGAGTTGTACTATTAGGGGAAATTTTTCTGAAGTTTGTAACTCAGAGACCCCCTGTCAAGACAATGTTTTCTTTGAAGACAATTTCCAGACACAGTTTTTATCGACAACTTACCAAACTAGTAGTTCAATGATACCAGTTAAAGCTTGTTTAACCACACAACAGACAAAGAAAGAGCAGATGCATTATATAACCTCTGTTTTCCATACAAACGATATACCTCAGTCTTGTGACCCAGTGAAGATCACAGTCCCTGATACTAAAGAGACAATGTTTAATGCTACATTCAAAGTAAACAATCAGATTAACAAAAGAGAGAAAACACCTACTAGAACACAGACAGCTAATAGCCAGTTTAAACAAAATCCAAGAGTTAGTTCTGTTGCTTGTTGTGAAGTTTCAAAGTCTGCCGCTGTCCTTGTAGAAAAAGATCTACAATCTTCACAGGATATATTAGAATTGAAGATTTTGGAATTACAACAAGAGAATAAAATGTTTCAGACTCTGTTAAAAAACTATAACCCAGAGTTCAAGTGGGAATCTAAAACCCTGGTACAAGACTACTTTTCAGCTTCTATGTTAGCCTCCTTAGAAATGGAGAATAAAACCTTGCGCACTATTTTGCGGTCCCCTCAGAGCTGGTCCAGTAATTGTGTAAATAATACTGTGGCTGATCACTCAGAATAGCCATAGTACCATGTCTCAAAGTGCAGTTAAGGAAAGTATTTGTTTGAATTCTGAATTTTCTAACTCCTCTGTTTTGTCTTCTAGTGCTGAATTACATCTAGGTGCTACATCTGAGATGTCTCCCTCCAGTTTTGAGGAACCCCAAATTCCAGGCAAGACACAAAACATCTCTTTGCTTTCTCTTCCTAGTAGTGAGGTCAGTTCCACCCCGGGGGTATCACATACACTGGCCATTGACATACAGACAAAACCTGAACCAGTGCCCAACATAATCCCTGATGTGACAACACCCTCTGACTCAGTCTATGCTCTTGGTCTAACTTCTGCGACTGAAGCCAACCTCCTCACTGAGAAGGAACACAATCCTGACCCCTTGTTTGCTCTCTCGCCTTCAAGCACGTCACATATTGAAAAGTCAGGACATAATATTACTCTATGCTCTGATGCATCTGTACCACCTTATAATGCAGAAGGAATTGAACAAATCTCCCATGACCAAGAAGTCTCAGACCTATTTCCTCTGACTAAGACATGTGAACTGCCAAATGGTAAAGGGAGTCTGGTCATCAGAGACTCTAAGATAAGCAGTATTCTTAGCCATCCCTAAGAAAGCCCTTCAGTGTGTTTTAATGAGCCAAGGAACTGTGAAGATTTCAATATTGACAATAGGGAATCTACTGTTCACGGGCTATCGCCATTCCAAGAATTTAAAGTCTGTCATCCTCGTGCCTCTCTGCCATCAGAGTCTCCAGAGTCTCCAGAGTCCTCAGCCGGCCTGCTGCTTTCAGAGTCTCCAGAGTCCTCAGCCGGCCTGCTGCTTTCAGAGTCTCCAGAGTCCTCAGCCGGCCTGCTGCTTTCAGAGTCTCCAGAGTCCTCAGCCAGCCTGCTGCTCTCAGAGTCTCCAGAGTCCTCAGCCGGTCTGCTGCTCTCAGAGTCTCCAGAGTCCTCAGCCGGCCTGCAGCTCTCTGAGTCTCCAGAGTCCTCAGCCGGCCTGCTGCCTTCTGAACTTCAGCCTGCAGCCTGCCTGTCATGTGAGCCCGAGCCTGCAGCCTGCCTGCCATTAGTACTGGAGCCTCCAGACTGCCTGCATTCAGAGCATAAGCCCTCAGCACACCTGCCTACTAAGTCAGAGTCTCCAGCCTGTCTGACTTCAGAGCCAGAACTTCCAGCCTATCTGACTTCCGAGCCAGCACTTCCAGCCTATCTGACTTCCGAGCCAGAGCTTCCAGCCTGTCTGACGTCCGAGCCAGAGCTTCCAGCCTATCTGACTTCCGAGCCAGAGCTTCCAGCCTGTCTGACGTCCGAGCCAGAGCTTCCAGCCTATCTGACGTCCGAGCCAGAGCTTCCAGCCTGTCTGACTTCCGAACCAGAGCTTCCAGACTGACTGACTTCCGAACCAGAGCTTCCAGGCTCCCTGCCTTCAGCACTAGAGCTTCCAGGCTCCCTGCCTTCAGCACCAGAGCTTCCAGGCTCCCTGCCTTCAGCACTAGAGCTTCCAGGCTCCCTGCCTTCAGCACCAGAGCTTCCAGGCTCCCTGCCTTCAGCACCAGAGCTTCCAGGCTCCCTGCCTTCTGGCCTTCAGCCTCTATCTTGCCTACTTTTTGACCCTGTGTTTCCAGTTTGCCAGCCTTCAGAGGTCTCAGTATGTATACATTCAGAGACTGAATCTCCAGCATCAGAGACAAAACTCTCAACATGTATGCCTCAAGGGCCTGGGTCTCCTGCATACCTGCTTCCAGAGTCTCCTGCATGTGAGTCTTCTGTATGTTTTCATCCAGGGCCAGAGCCTCAGGTCTGCTTTTCGTTGTCTCCTTTGTCTTCAGCCAGTTGGCCGTTGACCGCTGCGCCTCCAGCCAATCCGTTATATGCTTTTGACCCTACAGTAAATCTTCCTTTGTTTTCAGAGTGCTACTCTAGCCTGCCATCATCAAGACTTCAAACACCTTTAATTCAGGTTTCTAAGCCCCCATTACTGTATTTGGACTCTTCAGGTTCTGCCTTCAATACTGCTGTTAATTTACAGCCTAATATCCTGCCCTCCAGAACATCACATTTTTCCTGCAGTTCTCTGGTATCTTGCACTACATCTCTGATGAAAATGGACTTATTTCATAGCAAAGGTTTTAAATTGAGTCCCAGATTCCGGGAGCCGGTCATTGGAGGGGGTGCACTGTCACGAGTCACTCCCTGTGCTCTCGTACCCACCACCATGGGGCCCAATTGTGGGGATTTCCAGTATTCTAAAATGCTTCCAGACACTCCCCTGTATGCATATCCTGACCTCCAGGCATTTGGACATCATTTAGGAATTGACAGCCATTCCCAATCCATGCCGGGTTTTGTGGAAGCCAGTCCGCTCATGCTGGAAACTCCATTACCTATAATCCCCTGCTCACTGCTTTGTCTCCACCCCTGCAGGCCAAGGATGGGAGGAGGAATCCAGTTCACCTGTGGCTGGCTGCTGCTAGCCTGCTCACACCTGATGCATATGATTACTGTGAGCTCTTTTAAGCCCCAGCTCCCTTCAGTCCAGTGTTGGTCATTGTAGCTGTTTTCCGGTAAGACCGATCCTTGTTTCCTGAGATTTAGATATTCCTTGATTCCTGAGCTATAGTTAATCCTTGTTCCTTGATTCCTGAGCTATAGCTATTCCTTGTACCTGAATTAGCACTGCCTGCAGTGCTACCTTGTTTCCTGAGTTCCTGAGCTATAGCTATTCCTTGTGCCTTGATTCCTAAGCTATAGCTATTCCTTGTACCTGAATTAGCACTGCCTGCAGTGCTACCTTGTTTCCTGAGTTCCTGAGCTATAGTTATTCTTTGTTCCTGTTCCTGGGCTTCAGCTATTTTTTGTTCCTGATTTGCACTGCTTGCAGTGCTCTCTTGACTCCTTGTTTCCTGAGCTGTAGCTATTTTCTGTTTCCTTGAACCAGTACTGCCTGCAGTGCTACCTTGACTCCTGAAGATTTAGTAATTCCCTGTTCCTGAACAAGCACTGCCTGCAGTGCTACCTTGACTCCTGAAGCTTTAGTAATTCCCTGTTCCTGAACTAGCACTGCCTGCCTTGACTCCTGAAGCTTTAGTAATTCCCTGTTCCTGAACCAGCACTGCCTGCAGTGCTACCTTGACTCCTGAGCCTTAGCTCAATTCTTGTTCCTGCCCCAGCACTGCCTTCTATGCTACTTTGTTTTCTTGATTCCTGAACCTGCACTATTCTAGTATACTCTTGTAGCCTCCCCTTCTGTATATCCTTTTCCAATCCCTGCCTTTGTTCCCATTTCCTTGGTTCCACTTCCTAGTTTGCTGTCTCTCTATTCTGCTGTCTTGCTTCTATTACCTTGTATGTTTGTTACCTGCTTTCTGCCAAGTGTGCCCTGTGATTTCCTTCCTTTCCTGTTAAGCACTCCTCCTTGCTAGCTCCTTGTCTATTGTGCTTGTGTTTAGTTCTACCCCTTTGCTGTTACTGCCTTGCGTGTTCTTGTTTGAACGCCAGGATCCGTGGGCACAGCTGACTACCTAGGTGGTGTTTCTTGTTCACTGTGAGGATTGTCTTTGAGTTACAGTTATAACATCACCATAGGTATAAGCTCCACAGACCCTGCCTTTGCATACATATCCTATATGTGGGTATTGTCAGTTAGTATCTGTAACAGCAATTGTGGGTGAGGAACTTACTGAGCTTCAGTCTTACCGTGTGGAGCTCCTGAGTGCTTTACCTCACATTCCCTTTATTGTTAATGTTGTATTATATATATGTCTTGCACGTCCGTCCTGGGTGTAGTTAGTCTGAATGCTAAATTGCCTTGTGAGTGCCCTTCCTTTCTGAGTCTTAGCCATCTTGTACAGGTTTCCCCTTTGGATCCCTTTTTCTCCTCTGACTCCTTGTGTGATCCTGGGCAGCGCTGTACTTCTGTCTGTGTATGTTTTCTACCCAGTTCCCAGTCCTTGCCCAAGTCCCTGATTGTGTTCCCGACATAGTCCCGGACAGTCCCTGACACTGAGACGGAGTGTGCCCTGGCAGTCCTGAGGGGCCAGGTTGTTGCTCCTCATCCGAGAAACGTAGAGAATCAGCATCAGAGAGTTCACGTTCTGGGGGGGGGGGAGACAGGCTCTGCTGGTTGGTGGTGTTTTCGCCAGCTATTGCTTGTGAATCTCCTGTTGGACAGAGGTTAGGTTGTCAGGTAAGTGCACTCCACAACCTTGGTGACACAGTTTTGGATGTTTCAGTTGATATGCAAAACATTTTACATTGCATTCACTTGGTATTGGTAGAAGATTTTCAGCATCATGACATGATGTCGAGGTACATACATGACTTGTTATTATTGTGACATGTAAATAACCATTTGACATGTACAGATAGTGTGTTTACAAGGACATGTCATCATCTACCAACTTTGTGCACATCCACTTTGTTTTATGCTTGGATATTGTAGAATCTTCAGAGAATCTGTTTCAGCTATGCCAAATCTTAATGATTTTATTAGTTAATATTGGTTTCAAATCATGTGGTTTTCTTTTTTGACAGATTGACCATGCATGTGTTGGGCTCATATGAGCCTTCATGCTCTCAAACAATGGGAATTACACATTACATTGTCTGCTTTGCATGATTGGGCCCTGATTTTATTTCTCATGTGACTTTGTGATTCAAAGTGTAATTGCTGTGACATTTACATGTGCTTAGCTGTGTGCGCACTGGATGTGACATTTTGATCTGTACAGAGTTGGCTAACAGGTGAGGGATGTGTTGGTCATATGTCTCCATGCATTTTGAGAAGGATGACAGGGTGCAGGCGATGACTACATACCTGTTAGGTGGCACAGTGGAGGGAGATGGCTGCCACATGGCTCTTGGGTGGGGTGAGTGTTCCATCCTGCTCAGGGGTGATGCAAGTGAGCATGAGTAGGCTACCTACCTGTAAGGTGGAGTAGAGCAATGAAATGGCTTCCACATGGCTCTTGGGTGGGGTGAGTGTTCTATCCTGCTCAGCTGTGAGTCAAGAGTGCCTGGTGGGAGTTGTAGTGCTGGCTGCCTGTATACACACACCCCTCCCTGTTGAGAAGGCTACCTCCCTGTGAAGTGGAGCAGAGGAAGGGAATAGGTTACACATGGCTCTTGGGTGGGGTGAGTGTTCCATCCTGCTCAGCTGTGAGTCAAGGGTGCCTGGTGGGAGTTGTAGTGCTGGCTGCCTATACACACACCCTCCCTGCTGAGAAGGCTACCTACCTGTAAGGTGGAGTAGAGCAATGAAATGGCTTCCACATGGCTCTTGGGTGGGGTGAGTGTTCCATCCTGCTCAGCTGTGAGTCAAGGGTGCCTGGTGGGAGTTGTAGTGCTGGCTGCCTGTACACACACCCCCATGGAAATATTGTTACCTACATTTAAAGTGAATCTGAGGAAGGAAATGATAGATATGTGGGGCATGTTTTGAAAAGAGTGTGTGGTACAGAAGTGCATTTTGGTCTAGAAAGTGTGGCATTCTAGTTGTGCAAGACAGCACATGGCAGTGTGATGGGATACATTTGTTGGTACTTACCATCCTCCACTCCCCCAGAAATTTCTGTGATACTCTCTGGATGCAATATGGCAAGCACCTTCTCCTCCCATTCAGTGAATGTTAGTGGTGGAATGGGAGGGCCATCGCCAGTCCTCTGAGCCGCCTCATGGTTCTTGTTGGCACGGTATTTGACCCTGGTCTTTAGGTCATGCCACCTCTTCTTGATGTCACGCAGTGTGCGCAGGGTGGTCCCTACTGCATTGACTTTGTTGACTATCCTTTCCCACATTTGATTTTTTCTGACTAGTAATATCTGTTGGACCATGCTTCCAAACAAATGTGGTTCTACTCTAATTATCTCGTCTACCATCACTGACAACTCATTGACTGTGAATTTGGGCATTTTTTTCTGTGCCATGGTGTGTGATCTGCAAATAGGTGACAAGTGCAGGTGGGAAAGTAGTGGTGGAGATGTGTGAGGTGTGTGTTGGTAGTGTTGGTGTGGGTGGTTGTGATGGTGTGATGTGTGATGATTTGCCTCTCCTTTCAGCTGTGGTGTCTGGCCCTTCGCTGCTGGAGTTGTGCAAAGGATGATGGTCAGGGAAGGGGTTGGTTTGATACTCAGATATGTGGGTGTTTCAAAATGATGTATTCCTGTCAGGTGTGGTCTTTATGTTGACCTGGGATTAGTTTGGTTTTCAATACCATGGGGGTGTATCATTGGGGTGTGTCAAATGTGTTTGAGGGCAGCGGAAAGAACAGGCACACTTGGAGGCCTTGTTGTGTGGTTGCATTCGACTGCCATTCTTCTTTCCGCGCGACCGCAGCGGTCTGAACGCAATGATCATTCCGCCAGCTCTGCCATTCATCTTTTTGCGCGACCGCAGCGGTCGGAAAACAATGATCGTTCCGCCTGCTCCGCCATCTTATCATAATTTCACTTGCGGTCATTCCGCGTGTGGATCGGCCTTTTTGGTGCTTTCCGCAGCATTTCCGTCCACCGCAGTCGGATTTTCTGGTTTTCCGGACGTGGTGGACGGATTTTTGTGGATTCCGACCGCCGCAGTCGGATTTTGCGTTCAATGCATCTTAAAGTGACCGCCAATTTTGCCACGGAACATGCAGGCGTTTTTTTTCGTAAGCACGGCGGTCGGAGGGCTTTACCATCCGCCATCGTAATGACCCCCCTTGTTAGGTTGGAGAGCAGTGATATTTGGATGATGGATGGGATGTTTAAATCCACACCCCATCCATTCACCCAAATATACACTAATCATGCATATATTAATAATACAGTTGTTCCCTTACTGTACAGTTTACTCCCTGGTAAACAATCCTCAACATACACTGAATTGTTGTCAGTGATAAAAGCTAAAACAGCAAACAAAAGTCCTAGAAAAGTATTAATTGACTTTGAATTACCTATGATTAATACGATTTCCAAAATATACACAGAAACCCAAATTCAAGGATGTATTTTTCACTTTTCTCAGGCTTATTGGCGAAAAATTCAAAAAACATCCTTAGCTGAGGATTATATATCAGATAGCAAACTACAATTTCAAATAAAAAAACTAACAGCCCTTTGCTTTCTTCCTCCTGATAGTGTAGACGAATACTACACTTCAATTACAGAATCAGAATACTTTACATCAAACGAAGACAAACTGGCACCCCTTCTAAATTGCTTTGAAGACACATGGACTGGCCATCTAAGCAGGTCAGGTCGCAGGAGGAAACCACGTTTCCATGTGAAGTGGTGGAACTGCTACTCGACCTGCTTAGAGGGAGGAGCAAAAACAAACAATGCCATAGAGGGATGGCACAACTCCTTCAATAAATCTATTGGCAAACCTCATCTTAATTTCTATCATTTCTTGGAAATTTTGAGGAAGGAGCAAAGTTTCCAAGAAATGAGAATGTCGCAATCATTAACAGGTAGTCTGAACCCATGAATATCAAAAAGAACAAAGGAAATGTCCAAGAAACTATTGGGTGCAATTCAACAATTTACGTTGATGGTGGCTTCAGACTACCTTGATAATCTTGCACACATCCTCCATTTCTAACCTACACTATCTCCTTACTTGCCTGTTTTGCCCTAAAAACCCCCTTATTCAATTGGCTTTTTTTATAATAAATCTAAAAATATTTTTTAAAGTCGGGTCTCCTTACCTTCAGATATCTTCTTTTTTCAACTCTTGGACTTACGTTGTATCCAGAATTTTTACCAAGAGTCCTTTGTTGCTCTTTAATCCATGGCACATAATCCACTTTCCTTTTTAAAGTCCATGACCCGAATAAAAGTTTAAAAATGTGCACAGTAGTTAAATAAATAATATCTGTGCACACCTATACAAAATCGCACCCAAAACAAATCCTGAAAAAGTGAACTTTTTTGGCAAAAAACGAACGAAGCAATCCAATCTTTTTCAAAAATAATTCCAAGTCCATTCCACGTTCCAAAATTCATTGCCGAAATCCCATCTCGACTAAATTTAAATCGATCTTCCATAATCCAAAAATCAATATGCAATGGATGTAAAAATATCTGATATTCTTTTTTAAAAAAAGATCTTTTTAAAATCATATTTAAGATACATCTAACCACGACGACGTCCAATCCTTTATTTTTATTTAAAAAAACGTTGCAAAACGAATAAAAGATACCTTTTGAAACACTTTTGTTTATTAAAGTTTTTAATCTATATATTTTTATAAACTTTATTAAACAAAATGTGTTACAAAAGAATGAGACCCGACGTGGGCCTACTACTGCAACCTGTTATTGAGTGAATTTGTTGGATAACACACAATAAAAGTATCAAAAATACATTTACTACATCTATCTACCTCCCTCCTCTCTCCTTACAATAAACATTACCACTATTGTATGTTTTTTATTAAATAGAAATTGTCTTACCTTGACGGAGCTCTCCCTTGCATCTGATCCGTACCGCGACATCCTCATAACTGACGAAAGTTACGTTTACGCGGCAACGTCATCTCTTTCTGTAAAAATGAAAAGAGGACATTTTCTCCCATTGACTTCAATGGAAAAGCGTGGGAAAACTTTGAAAATAATGTTTTAAAAAATGTTATTGTATATAAATCTGTTTATTTTTGAAAAATATTATAAATAATAAACTATTCTATATTTTTCTGTATTTAATTTAGAAAGCATAATAATTTTGTAAATGTTATTAAAATATTTTTTAATACTAAAAACAATAATTTACCTGTCTTGTATTTTTTCTAGATTAAAAATTGTATTAAAATATTATATACAGTTTACATTATCTTTAATCTTTTTACACAATTATTACTTTTCTCTTTAATTTTTAAATCTTTTTTAACACTGATTTTTTTCAATTTTAAATTATATTTCTATTCCTATTGAACTTTTGAATTACTCTTTTTCAATATAAATCTGAATATTAATTAATCACCCATGTATAACTAATTTCCTAATCAATTTTACATTATACTTAATTTAATTCTCTTTTCAAATAAAATATATATATTTTTTTAAATAACTTTATTTTTTCCAATTTACACTAGTATTAATTTTAATACCTGAGTATTGAAATTATCTTCCTAACATTATAAATTTTCCCTTTTAATATTTACTTTACAAAAACATTTTTTTTCAAATATTAGCTGAGTATGTTACCCATTTACTCTTGCATTATTTTTAATACCTGAGTATGTTTTTTAAAATAAATACCTGAGTATTTAAATTATCTACAACTAACCTTTTTAATTTAAATTATCCCTTTTAATATTAACTTTTCAAAAACATTTTATGTAAAAATTTGCTAAATATTTTTACCTATTTACTCTTGCATTATATTTAATACCTTAGGGGCCCATTACGATACCCGAGCGTAAAAAATCCGCCAGGCATGGAAGCGGCAAAAATCCAGCACACACCGCCTGAACACCGACCACGCCATTATGAGTACACAAACCGAAAACCGCCATCGGCGAAAAATCACACAAAATACCGCCCGCCATCGTCCGAGTCGGAGTCAAACCGCCCGCCAAGGACGGAAACACGCACGACAACACAAAACCGCCCGCCCACACGGCCGACACACCGCACGTGAAATTACGATCGCACCGCCATGAGCGCGGAAAAACAACAAATATACCGCCCGCCAGCGCAAACAACGCCGATGAGAATCGACACGGCAGAAGCCATGGCGCCAACGTACCTGCACAGAAACCATCCGCACTCCAAAACCAATAGCACACAACATGGCCAATAAGTCCACACAGCAAGGCACACACAAATACACAAGCACAGTACACATCCCGAAAACACCCCCCGGACAAACAAAAAATACAAAGGCCAGAACCCCAGACACAACACACCTGAAAACAACAGACCATGAGGACACACCCACATAGGTGAGTACAAAAGCAGCACTCCCACAGACCACAACCCCTTGCTACATTGCAAACCAGAGAGGAGAGGAGAGGACACAGTGACACAGCAAGGACAGCAGCACACCACAGAAACGCACACATCACTACCACCACCACCACCACCACCACCACACCCCGGCACCACAAACCCCCTGCACATTACACAACACACACCGCACCAGCACCACAAACACCATGGCACCACAAAGGATGCCCAAGTTCACGCCCATGGAGCTGACGGTCATGGTCGACGAGATCATCAAGGTGTACCCACAAATCTATGGGAACATGGTCCAGCACACACCACTAGCCACCAGAAACAGAATGTGGAACCGGATCGTAGACCAGGTCAATGCAGTCGGGACCCTGCCCAGGAACAGAGTCGAGATAAACAAACGTTGGAATGACGTAAAGAGCCTGGTCAAGAAGAAGGAGGGCAAAAACAGAGAGCTGGCTGCCGTCACTGGCGGAGGGAATCCCGTGCTCTTTAAGACCTTCAAAGCGTGGGAGGAGAAGGTGCGAGTCGTAATACATCCGGAGATCCTCGCCGGATTAGCAGGGGGAGTGGAGGCTGGTAAGTACAAACCAATGTATACTAGCACACCGCTATGTACTCACATGCGCAACTACCATGCCACAGCTCCCAGGGACAAACACCCCCATGTCCAGCACACAATACACAACACATCACACGCACATGCAACAGACACTACCACACACAGCCCAAACCGAACAACTGTAAGATGCGTGGGGACATGTGTACACTAAGCCAGCCACGTAACCACCAACAGGTCCCCAAATATGCCAGAAGCGCCACAACGAGCACCCACCACACCCATGTGTCCGCCACAGCTGCACTAACCGACAAGTAACAGGTAAGTGGCAGGAACACAAAGTGCAGTGGGTGGGACGGTGGACAGCCCAAGTACAACACACACCAGGCCCCAGTCCCACAGCACAGCAAGGAGGAGCATCCCCCACACCCCACAGCCACGTGTCAGCCACCGCAGTGCACAACGACAGCCGAAAGGCAGACATCACGGTCCACAGCAATCGGTGTCAGTGGGTGTACAGCCACCCCCACGACCCACTACACCCCCCACCCCCACAGACCTGCAACATGGAGCACCCCCCGCTTAGAGCCATGTGGCATCCAGTACAGTGCACGCACGAACAACTTGCAGGTGGGAAACTGGACAGGGCTGGATTACTGGAGGCATGAGGACCATAACACCACCAACACATGGGACATGTCACGTAGCAGACGAACACGCAGCACTGCCCACCGTCACGAACAAGTGAACAATGTGCACACGGACATGAACAACAGACTCACACCCCACATGACCCATCACAGACATAGCAACACCCAAGGAGCCACGTCTGCATGCACAAGCCACACTGAATATAGTCCCACACGGCAGCCACTGTGCAACTCATCACACACAACCGAAACACCATTGAAGTCCTGTCCATGTAGCCCCCACTGCCTGTCAACCCCACACCCCACAACTACGCCTATGTAAGACAAACAACACTAGACGCAACAGAGCGGAACAACATAAATGCACACGAACACCACTGAACCCATCAAACTCACAGACACACCATGCACATACAACATACCATCCATCCCATCCGTCAGCCCCAGTCACATGAAAGGCATGTCATCCGCACAGCTGCCACACATACAGCAGTCACGCTAAGACACATGCCCATGACCAACCATGTGCCAGAAGTCAATTAAGCGCACGACACACTGTGAGCAACAACACACAACATGGGCCACACCCCCCGAGCACTGCAGTGATGCACATGGCACAGGGCAGCACGCACACCAAGGAGATGGGACAACTGCAATACGTTGGCTGGCACACAACTATCACTCACTCATAACGATGCGTCCAATGCCATGTCCAGTAACCACAACAGACAGCAAATATGCAGGGCATGTCAGGCATGCACACACCTCAGACCATGCACTGTCATGCTGCCACAACACATGTCACGTTCGGCATCCATGGCTCACAGCATGTACCCCAAAAGCATATCCCCTCCCAAATGCGAATCTGGGGCATGGCCCCCATGTTGCCATATGCGTTCCTAAGCGTTCCATTTGAACCCCAAAAGCATATCCCCTCCCAAATGCGAATCTGGGGCATGGCCCCCATGTTGCCATATGCGTTCCTAAGCGTTCCATTTGAACCCCAAAAGCATATCCCCTCCCAAATGCGAATCTGGGGCATGGCCCCCATGTTGCCATATGCGTTCCTAAGCGTTCCATTTGAACCCCAAAAGCATATCCCTCCCAAATGCGAATCTGGGGCATGGCCCCCATGTTGCCATATGCGTTCCTAAGCGTTCCATTTGAACCCCAAAAGCATATCCCCTCCCAAATGCGAATCTGGGGCATGGCCCCCATGTTGCCATATGCGTTCCTAAGCGTTCCATATGAACTCCAAAAGCAAAGTACAAACCAGACCCAGGATGGGCCAGGAGCCCGCATACACCAGAGTCACAATGAGTAGGGGCACAGCAACACACCCATCGGCATGGCCAATCCGTCCCATGCCACATGTGCACAGCACACAGTCCCATTGCCTAGCACACACAACTACAGATGCCACAGCCACACACTCGCCTCCGGGAAACCCATGTACGAGATTGCACGAACTGCCAATGTCAGACGACAAATACATACTTCGCCAGGTGCAACACAATAACAAATCTCATTCTCTCCACAGGTGACGAACTGCTGGACGCTGGGGATGGAGACAGCAGCCAGCACAGCCAGCCTACAAGCCCCCAACGAGGACACACGGATCTGGAGGATCTGTCCACCTCTTCGGACACGGACCACCAAGCTGGCCCATCTGGCGTGGCAGGGCCCAGCCGCTCCCAGGACCCCTCCTACCCACCAACCCATCATCCAGGGATGCTGAACAGTCCCAGTCCCCTGCTGCCACTGTCGTTGCGGCCACACCCACGGTCATTGCGGCCACTACCACTGCCGCAACCGCCACCATCGCCGCACCGACCACCACCGCCTCCACCACCACCACGTCTTCGCTGGCACCAGCCCCAGCGCAGGTGGTGGCCCGGCCGACTGGATCCACCCTGGGAGCCACAGCGAGGACCGTGGTGTGCAATGTGGCTAGTGGGCAGGCCGGTGGCAGCAGGACTGGTAGGAGGAGCAGGGTCAGGGAAACGCCAGCCTCCCCTGGGAGCCATGCCCTGCCTCAAATGGCCAGAGTCCTTGGGGCCTATGAAGAGGCCCAAGGACAATGGGCCAGGTCTGCTACTGACACGCGGGAGGTGCTGGGGGTGCTGAGGTCCATGGACGCCCATATGGGCCAATTCGTGTCCCGTATGGACCAACTCGTGGACCTCATGGGCCAGCTGGTGGTGGCGGTGGGGTCACAGGCAAGGCCAGCAACACCACCTCCGCCACCACCTGCTAGGGCGCAGGGTCGGCCAGCAGTGTCCACTTCCCCTGCGTCCACAGCCAGTGAGCACACCTCACCCACCACCAGCAGGTCGCCACCACACACCCCCTCCCAAACGTGGAAGGGGCCGTCCGAAGAGGAAACAGATCTCCCGGGAGGACTTCGCACGCTCCAGTCGCAAGTGAGGCAGCCAGCCAGCCTTCCGCCAGCCTTCCGCCAGCCTTCCTTGACCAGCCACTGCATTGACTTGCTCTACGATCCCACTCCACACAGCCAGCTGGATGGCATGTGTGTGTTGGACTATGGACATAGAACCAGTGGGTACACCCTGATCATCACGCAGCCATGACCGACAGCTCATTGTCACTGCACGCACCACTTTTGTCATCACCTTACACACAATCACATGTCACAGTTTGTAATAAATGCACCTTTTTCACTAACTGCTGTTTGTGCCCTGTGTTTTATTTGTACGGAATACAACGGCCACCTTGGGCGGAAGGGCACCTGATGCGTGGCATGGCAATGGAATCCGGAGGGCCTGTAGGGACCTAGGGGTGGGAGACAGAACAGGAGCACATTCAATGAGTGTGTCACACACCCATCACACAGTACATGTCAACAACTACAAGCAATGTACACACATCGCACGGAGCAATAGGGCACACTGCCACAGTCACCAACAGTGGCATACTACCCTGGCCATGGAGCGTTGACACACTGCACGCAGTGAACATACGGCCACCCTGACACAGCACACACACACCTGCACAGATACAGACACATCATCCGTCGTACATGGACACTCACCGTCAAGTGAAGTAGCGGGCGATGAGCTGCTGGCGCACATTCCCAGCTTCCTCCTCTCCGCTGTCCACCTCACTCGAGCTGTCCTGGTCTGCGGGCTGGGGCCCTGGTTGATCTCCGTCATCCACAATGAGGGGGATCTGCTTCCGAATGGCCAGATTGTGCAGCATGCAGCACGCCACCACTATCTGGCACACCTTCTGTGGGGAGTACGCCAGTGCACCCTCGGTGCGGTCCAGGCACCTGAACCTGGACTTGAGGAGGCCAAAGGTACGCTCGACCACACGTCTGGTCCTCCCATGTGCCTCATTGTATCGATCGTCTGCTGGGGTGCGAGGATTCCTCAATGGACTGAGCAGCCATGCCCCATTCGGATACGCAGAGTCACCTGGGTGTGAGGGACACAGAGAACCGTAGCTATTCCAACTGGACAGGGGACAGCATCGCACAACCAGCACGCTACACCACTCCACATACTCACCGACAATACAGGCACGATCCTGTTGCAGATTGGCCATCAGTCGTGGCAAGATGCTGTTGCGCATTATGTGTGCGTCATGTGCCGAGCCTGGAAACTTGGCACACACGTGGGTGATCACCATGTCCGCAAGGCACACCACTTGCACATTCAGGGAGTGCGTGTGCTTCCTGTTGCGGTACAGGTGCTCAGTGGCCTGTGGTGGAACAAGGCCAACATGAGTGCAGTCAATGGCTCCCACGACGTGTGGGATTCTGCCAAGGGCATAGAATGCACCCTTCACTGCCGCCAATTCACGAGCCCTGGGGAATCTGATGTACCTGTTCCGGTACAGCATCATGGCTGCCAGTACATCCCTCAGCACCTTGCTGAACATGGGCTGGGACATCCCTCCTCCACTGCCCACTGTGTGCTGGAATGACCCAGTGGCGAAGAAATGCATGGCGGCCATCACCTTAGCCGTGGGGTGACAGCAGTCGGATACACCCTGCGGGGACGGAGATGGGGCTCTAACATGGCACACAGTCGATGCAGAGTTGGCCTGTCCAGCCGAAACTTCCTGATTACCTCTGTATCGTCCATGTCCGCCAGCAATTGGTATGGGCGGTCAATGTTCGGTCTCCGCCTGGGTTAAATGGCAGAGGACACATGTCAAAGCAACACGGCACATAGCAATTTCGCATACACATCACTGACATGACTGAGCAAGCACATGAGCCACAGCCCAGCTGTCAAGCTGGGACGGCACGGCCACAATACACTTACACAGGTCTCCCAACAATGGCAATGGCAAGTGAGACATACCACTGCCATGTGCATGCACATGGGGATCTAGGCCCCAATGACTTGCGGGGCGTGCTGATGGGGACTGACTGCATATTCGTCAAGCGGCAACGCCACGGCAACATGAGTGTCTGCTGAGCATGGAACTGCTTCCGAGGCTGGATGAGTATGGCACACGACGATGACGATGTGGGCACGGGCTGAGCGGCCAATACAAGTGGGACCTGTGGCACGAGGGGATATGAGACAGTAGTAGGTGTCAGCACTGCACCCTATGTACAGCACTGTACGGATCACAGCTCCCGAAACATTGACTGGTGTCCACATTGACAGCCCCATGCCAAGACGGCTGTGTGCTTGCAGTCACACGTCACAGGTGAGAGGTTACATTGCACGTGCCAGGTGGCAGACGTACATAGTGGGAGCTGGCATGTGTGTGCATGTGTCTCCTGTTCAGGATCCACCAGATGGGCGCTGACTCTGTACTGACCATTGGACACAGCATGTTCCGTGGAAGGCTTGTGTGTGTGGGATGGTGGCACTGGATGTGCCTCCGTTGGGTGGGGGGCCATGCACAGGGCGGGTACGTCGATGATTGCACATTGTTGGTCACGGTGGGTGCACCAACTAAGATGTGTTGCCCTGTGTTCAATTCCTATGTCTGCATGATGATGGACTGTGGATGTGAGCAGACTACACATTGGTCGATGTGCTGTCTATATGCATGTGCCTTCACACCAGGCACAGCTGCCCCTGCACATGTGACCCCTGCTGGACTCGCTGCTGGGTCTGTGGAGCTGATGCACCTTCTGCGCGTGGGGCGGACAGCTCTCCTCACTTCCCTCATTGCGCATGTCATGTCTTTGCCGCAGGTGACATGGATCATGGAGGGCCCACATGTACGCGTGGGTAGGCTACACATGATTGTTCACTGGTCGCCACCCCCAGTCAGTGTTTCGAATGGGAAGGTTGTCGTGCTGGTGGTATGTTCGATGTGGCGGATGGGCGGGCCTAGGTGCGGGCTTACATTCCGGACATGGGGGGTAGTTGGATTGGCGACTAGTTGCAGTACACACGGGACACGTCTCTTCCTTTCCACATCTGGGTCATCCCTTGTACTAACTGACAGTGATACAGTCATCTTCGCCCCAGCCCTCATGTCCTCCCCTCGCCCCCCAATATGCATGCTCACCTGCGAGGCTAGCGCTTGCACAGGCAGCCCCAAGCTCGCACCAGAGAGGGCAAGGAGTGTATGTGTGGGTCCAGTTGCACGAGTGGGCTGTCTCAGGGTATGATGTGTGGCGGGACGCCGTCCACCTGCGTGGTGCCCCAAATGGAGACCCGGCCTGCATGGACTATGCATCACAGTCTTCGCCTTCCGGATCCGCCACCTGCGACACCCAGTGGCTGTGGCTGCCCTTGCGGCCAGGCCGCGTCCGTCTGTGGCTGATGGCCCACACATTCACTCTTTGGCCTCTCTGGGGAGGGCTCGGGGTGGTGGCGCACGCGCTTGCACTTAGTCGCAATGGCATGTGGCGTGGTTGGTATGATGGGCAATGGATGGGATGGTGCGAGCCACCTCCCGTGACGTCAGTGCTGCTCGTGCTGTGGTGCGTCCCCTACACTTCCATTTGACTTGTGCCATGCTAGACGTTGAGGTTCTATTGCCTGCGTGATATGACCAGGAGGAGCGCGAGGAGACCTCTCACACACCATGCTCCACTGCCATCCCGTGCCCTGTATCGCCTGTGCGGATTGACTATGTTGGGGTTGCACCTGGTCGACTGGGGCTGTGTGTGCCTTGTCAAGGGGCATGGCGGGCGCACAACAGGATCCAGCTTGTCCACAGAGGGTGGGCTGAGGTGCGCCTGGTACCGCTTTGTACGTGTGCCCGGCTGCTGTGCACACACGTGTTCACTCCCCCGACAGGTGTCCTCTCACAATGCCCAGGGAAGCGGTGGTGTACTGTTCATGACCCCTCCCAACACGGCGTGCTCCAACTTGGCATGTGCGCATCTACCCGTCGCACCCACCCACCTGAGCACTGCGTCCATACGACTTCACACGACACATGTGTGTCTTCCACAGTAGTGCTACTCATTTGCGTTGACATCCAATACCAGTGGACTACATGGTCATGTCACGACTGCCGTGTACTTCACATACTCTCATCCTCTCTCATTCGTACTCTGTGAAATGAGTCAGCGGAGACAGTTTTGGTTTCAAACATTATATTGAGTCTTCTGTCCTCTGTGATGCAGTATAGTGGACACTACTGGCAGCGGAATACATGTTGAGGATATACTGAGCATGATAACAAATGGGATAGGGTGTGGGGTTACATGTGATTGGCTGTTGCATGTGGGATGTGGGCTTCAGAGTTACATCTGCTTGGCCAAGGCTGTGCTAATGTACATTTACGTATAGCTGCGGAGCTGCGGACTTTGACACAGACGGTATACATGTAGCCTACCAGACCGCTCGGCATCATGGGCACAGTCCATCTCAGTTCCATGTGACAGGTTTGCTGCGGTTGTTCCTCATGCACGCGTGCATGTGAGATGACATCAGGGCATGTGCTTGCGTGCATGCAGCGGCGTGCCACTTGTTGTTGCACTGTGGTGGTTACTGGACATGTCACAGTCACTGGGGTCGTGTTGTTGTTGTATGCACTTGTCGTCCATGCAAAGGTCCTGGTATGGGATTCCCGGGCGGGGGTGGGAGGGGTGCAGCACCCACAGACTCCAGGCGACCTATTCATGTCCACTGAGCGGTGTGTGTGTCCATGTGCGCTGGATCCATGTCGTGTCCTGGTTGTTCGTGCAGTTCCGTCCATGTGGGTGCGATGCACAGAGCCCATGCCACTGCCTCCCACGATGCATGCGGTGTTCCTGGATGTGATGGGGAACAGTGTGCATGTCCCGGTCATATCCGATGTCATGGCGATGTCGTTGATGGTGTGGTTACAGTTGCCGGTCGTTTGGTATGGCTGTTGTGGTGGTGACTGGCCAGTCCGTGCGGAAGCTGAGCATGGGTGCGGGGTTGGACTTCATAGGTCACTCGGGAACCTGCGTTGTGGTCCGACGTATTTACAGGTTGTCAGGTATGCGATGCCGCCCAGCAGGGCTTCCATGTCATTGGTGGTGTACATGTTTGCCAGCCAATGAAGCGGATGGTGGCTGTCAAGGTGTTGTTCGTAGGTTGTCCCTTGGAGGACCATGATGGGGCATGCTGGGTGACATTCGATGTAGCTGTTCTCGATGATCCGTCGTGTGGAGGCACAGTGGTTCCATTTCAGTGCGCGTGCGATGTTGGCCACATACGCCATGCCCCCATAGGCAGAGCAGGCCCTGTCGTGTGCGTCCAGAGGGAGGAGTAGTGGTAGCAGGTCCGCCTTCAGACATGCCGGGTTGGAGAGGCATATCTCGACGGGATGCTGGTAGGGACACCTCCGACAGTAGAAGACGGGCATGACGCAGCTGAACAATGTGATGCGGTAAGTCAGTCGGTAACTTACGTTCAGCAGGGACAGGAGATCGCATCCCAATGTATGTATCGTGTTGGTTTGGTACAGCTTGAGCTGTTCGGCGTAGTTGGGTAGGTGTGTTGCGGTTGCCATTTCGCAGTGGTTCGTAGAGGTGGCGTGCTCCGGCTGTGTGTGCAGTCTGCAATGTGCACGCTCCGGGGTTGCTGTGAGCTCTGTGTAGTCGTGGGGAGACAGGACTTGTGTTCTGTTGGCTTGTTTGGAGGACACGGGCCCTCTTCCCACATGCTTCTCAGACAGTTCAAGGTCAGTGCTGTGTGACTCCTTCCAATTAACTTGCATGTGGCCGACATGGGGGAGTGTTTTCTTCTTTCTTCCCCGTCCGTTGTGTGCTTCTGTGATATGCGCTATCTGCCCTGTGGTCGGTCTCCTCGGCATGCCTGTGTTGGTCTATTCTTGGACAATGGCTGTATTCACCGGCTTCTGTCGTAGGGCTGTGGTTTCGGTGTTGGAATGGAAGGTCATTCAGTGCTGTCTGCTCTCCCTTGTGTGGGCGGCAGGCTGCCTTTCCGCTCTGCGTTGGGCCTTGTGTGTGAATGTTATTCTTGGGCCACCTGTTGTCGGTCCCCGGGCTCTTTGGTGTTCCGTTTCATGTGTCTTGTTCATATGTGCAGGGTGGTATGGGTTTTTCAGTGTGGTACTGGCGTTCCTCTTCCCGAAGGGGCCCTGCTTCTCCTAGCTGGTGTTGCCGCCGCTGTGTGCTACGCCATGTTTGTTACACTGGGGTGTGTCCTGCAGTTGCGTGTCTTCACTGACATGTGTGCGTCGTTTGTGTGGCGTTGGGTGTTGTCCGTGAATTGGGCGTTGGGGACATGTCTGTGGCCGGCCTGTCACGTGTCATGTGCGTTCGGGGTGGGGCTGATGTGTGTGCTGCTTGGTTGTGTCCCTGTGTCTGTGTGCGACGCATGCATGGCGCTGCGGTTGGCCTCTGCGTTGTGCGCATGTGTGGCGGCGTCATCGGCGCTTTGGGGCCGTGACGGGGTGGTTGGTTCCTAGTCCCAGGTGGTGTGTACACATGTGTTCTGCGATGTTAGGATTTGGCCTGTGTGTCATATGTGGATGCAATGGTGGATGTGTAGTGTGCACGCGCTGGTGGGGGTTGTCCGCTTTTCCGCCTCTTGCACTGTGTGCGCTGTTTGCATGCACTTGTTGTGTGTGTGCCTACCTGCGTCTCCGCGGTACGCTGCGTCCTTGGTGGTGCATCAGCAGAAGCATGGGAAGGGCCTGCAGTGCTGGATTCATGCCCGGGTGCCGCTTCTTCGTTGTCCGTGCTCTGCGTCCGTGTTTCCGCCTCTCTTTCACGTGCGGTGTCTCTTTGCCGTGGGAGCCGTTTGTTTGCGGCATCGTAATTTATGCGCCGGGCGGGACGTGTTTCGCCGGACGGTGTGTGTCAGTTGTGCTGCGCCGCTACGTGTGCGGGCGCACTTTGATGGCGGACGGTGTTGCTGGCTTGCCGGCGGTGTTTGGCCTGCTTTTCGCATCATAATTGGGCGGGCGTGTGGACTGCTGCGTGCCGGCGGTAACTGGTGGTTTTTGCATCCGCCAGCACGGCGGTTGTGCTTCCGCCCGCCATCGTAATGGGCCCCTTAGTATTTTCTTTTCCTTTTTAAATACCTGAGTATTTAAAATACCTTCAACTTGCATTTTTAAAAAATAAATTATCGATTTTAATATTTAATTCTATATTCTATAATTTTTTCAAATGTACTCTAGTATTAATTTTAATACCAGAGTACTAAAATTAACTACCACAACCATTTTTTAAAATATAAAATATAAATCATCCCTGTTTAATTAGATAAATTAGTATATTTTATTCATATATAATCTAGTATTACTTTTAATACCCGAGTATTAAAATTAACTTGCACAACCTTATTTTCAAATATATATTAAAATTCATCCCTTTAAAAAAAAAAAAATTATTACATACTTTAAAAACTAAATAAAACAAGTTCAAAAAAATATAAAAATAACAAATACTTACAACAAATACTTACCCAACTATACTTACCAATGCGTTGTAATAGCATGCGTTGTAATGGTATGCGTTGTGATGTCATGCGTTGTATAGGTAAATGCGTTGTAATGGCATGCGATGTAATGGTGTCTGCTTTGTAATGGATGCGTTGTAAAGGCATTGCGTGGTAATGGACGTCTCCCGCTCCTCCCACAGAGCAGGTGCTTAGTACTGTCTCATTCCGCTATGATTCTTTATCTGTTCTTTGGAGGACTATTTTTGTCTTGGTTTGCTGCTCTGTTAGTATATGTCTGCGTTCAGCTTCAGTGCCTTTGCTGATTACAATTAAGTATAACATTCTTCCACCCACCAACTCTTAATGCTACAGTTGTGTTACTGCTGCTTCCCCTGCCATGCCTCCCGCTCCCTTGCTTGTTAATAATTTTCCACATACTTTATCAGCGCTGGGCCCGTTACACGAGCACTGTGCTGGTTTCACATTCATTATTCTGTATTTCTCGGGAGGGTTGTGTTGCAGCCTGCCTCAGAGCAGGGGGCACTGCTGTTTGTGCCAGCTCCTCGCAGCTGCCTGAGCCATGGACTGGCTCTGGTCTCCGGGGAGAACTGCAGGTCTGAGCTCTTTCTATCCGCGGGCGCCCTCTCACGAGCGCCGCGCTGGTTTTGCTTTCTTGTTTTTATTTTCTTGTACTGAATTTTTATTGACTTTGCCACTAGATGTTAAGGGCATTCTTGGTGGCCTTTTTGGGGCTGGCAAGGGTGTGGTCATGGGCTAGTGGTTTATTTAAAGCGCACCATACAGAAAAGTTTGGTTTGCCTCGAGCATAGCTGCCAAGGTGTCAGATTGCTATATGTGACATTTTCATAATTTCAGTGTAATTATGAGTGACATTTCAACAACTATGAGTGACACGTTCTCGCGAGCAAAATCCAGCAATGAAGACGATTGCGATTTACCAACCTTTAAGAGTGACCCTCAAGTCTCCATAACCACTCTCTCTCACATGCTTTTGTTTTGCTTTTTAGAGCTACTCGTACCATTGTAGGGTGTCAGAGCACTGTACATCAAACATGGAGACAATAAATCATACGTGTGTAAAGCAGTGCATAGGATATGTTGCAAAAGAGGTGTAGGAAAGGAGTCATAGGTCATTCATACTGGGTATAGTTTAAGAGTGCTTGATCTGAAGAAGCACAAACTCAGAATTTAAAATGTACCACCGTGGTTGGGGGTTGTCATTACTAATAACAATTGATTTCTACCCAACTGAACCCGTTTTGCAACATTAGGATAATGAAAGATTGGGGGAGAAATTAACTCTTTAACTTATACCTTGCAGTTTGCATGCAGGTCTTTGATGACCGTTAGTAGTTCACTGTACTATATCAGGATTTTCATTTGTAAATTGCAACTATAAAAAGGATCTCTCCGACAAAAGCAGAAACTAAGGGGCACATTACGATACCCGGCGTAGATAATTCCGCCAGGCATGGAAGCGGCAAAAATCCGCCCGCACACACCGCCTGAACACCGACCACGCCATTACGATTACACAAACCGAATACCGCCATCGGCGGAAAAGCACACAAAATACCGCCCGCCAACGTCCGAGTCGGAGACAAACCGCCCGCCACGGACGGAAACACGCACGACAACACAAAACCGCCGCCTCACGGCCGACACACCGCACGTGAAATTACGATCGCACCGACATGAGCGCGGAAAACCACAAATATACCGCCCGCCAGCGCAAACAACGCCGATGAGAATCGACACGGCAGAAGCCATGGCGCCAACGTACCTGCACAGAAACCATCCGCACACAAAACCAATAGCACACAACATGGCCAACAAGTCCACACAGCAAGGCACGCACAAATACACAAGCACAGTACACATCCCGAAAACACCCCCCGGACAAACAAAAAATACAAAGGCCAGAACCCCAGACACAACACACCTGAAAACAACAGACCATGAGGACACACCCACATAGGTGAGTACAAAAGCAGCACTCCCACAGACCACAACCCCTTGCTACATTGCAAACCAGAGAGGAGAGGAGAGGACACAGTGACACAGCAAGGACAGCAGCACACCACAGAAACGCACACATCACTACCACCACTACCACCACCACCACCACCAAACACCGGCACCACAAACCCCTGCACATTACACAACACACACCGCACCAGCACCACAAACATCATGGCACCACAAAGAATGCCCAAGTTCACGCCCATGGAGCTGACGGTCATGGTCGACGAGATCATCAAGGTGTACCCACAAATCTATGGGAACATGGTCCAGCACACACCACTAGCCACCAGAAACAGAATGTGGAACCGGATCGTAGACCAGGTCAATGCAGTCGGGACCCTGCCCAGGAACAGAGTCGAGATCAACAAACGTTGGAATGACGTAAAGAGCCTGGTCAAGAAGAAGGAGGGCAAAAACAGAGAGCTGGCTGCCGTCACTGGCGGAGGGAATCCCGCGCTCTTTAAGACCTTCAAAGCGTGGGAGGAGAAGGTGCGAGTCGTAATCCATCCGGAGATCCTCGCCGGATTAGCAGGGGGAGTGGAGGCTGGTAAGTACAAACTAATGTATACCAGCACACCGCTATGTACTCACATGCACTACCACCATGCCACAGCTCCCAGGGACAAACACCCCCATGTCCAGCACACAATACACAACACATCACACACACATGCAACAGACACTACCACACACAGCCCAAACAGAACAACTGTAAGATGCGTGGGGACATGTGTACACTAAGCCAGCCACGTAACCACCAACAGGTCCCCAAATATGCCAGAAGCGCCACAACGAGCACCCACCACACCCATGTGTCCGCCACAGCTGCACTAACCGACAAGTAACAGGTAAGTGGCAGGAACACAAAGTGCAGTGGGTGGGACGGTGGACAGCCCAAGTACAACACACACCAGGCCCCAGTCCCACAGCACAGCAAGGAGGAGCATCCCCCACACCCCACAGCCACGTGTCAGCCACCGCAGTGCACAACGACAGCCGAAAGGCAGACATCACGGTCCACAGCAATCGGTGTCAGTGGGTATCCAGCCACCCCCACGACCCACAACACCCTCCCACCCCCACAGACCTGCAACATGGAGCACCCCCGCTTAGAGCCATGTGGCATCCAGTACAGTGCACGCACGAACAACTTGCAGGTGGGAAACTGGACAGGGCTGGATTACTGGAGGCATGAGGACCATAACACGACCAACACATGGGACATGTCACGTAGCAGACGAACACGCAGCACCGCCCACCGTCACGAACAAGTGAACAATGTGCACACGGACATGAACAACGGACTCACACCCCACATGACCCATCACAGACATAGCAACACCCAAGGAGCCACGTCTGCATGCACAAGCCACACTGAATATAGTACCACACGGCAGCCACTGTGCAACTCATCACACACAACCGAAACACCATTGAAGTCCTGTCCATGTAGCCCCAACTGCCTGTCAACCACACACCCCACAACTACGCCTATGTAAGACAAACAACACTAGACGCAACAGAGCGGAACAACATAAATGCACACGAACACCACTGAACCCATCAAACACACAGACACACCATGCACAAACTACATACCATCCATCCCATCCGTCAGCCCCAGTCTCATGAAAGGCATGTCATCCGCACAGCTGCCACACATACAGCAGTCACGCTAAGATACATGCCCATGACCAACCATGTGCCAGAAGTCAATGAAGTGCACGACACACTGTGAGCAACAACACACAACATGGGCCACACCCCCCGAGCACTGCAGTGATGCACATGGCACAGGGCAGCACGCACACCAAGGAGATGGGACAACTGCAATACGTTGGCTGGCACACAACCATCACTCACTCATAACGATGCGTCCAATGCCATGTCCAGTAATCACAACAGACAGCAAATATGCAGGCCATGTCAAGCATGCACACACCTCAAACCATGCACTGTCATGCTGCCACAACACATGTCACGTTCGGCACCCATGGCTCACAGCATGTACCCCAAAAGCATATTCCCTCCCAAATGCGAATCTGGGGCATGGCCCCCATGTTGCCATATGCGTTCCTAAGCGTCCCATTTGAACCCCAAAAGCATATTCCCTCCCAAATGCGAATCTGGGGCATGGCCCCCATGTTGGCATATGCGTTCCTAAGCGTCCCATTTGAACCCCAAAAGCATATTCCCTCCCAAATGCGAATCTGGGGCATGGCCCCCATGTTGCCATATGCGTTCCTAAGCGTTCCATTTGAACCCCAAAAGCATATTCCCTCCCAAATGCGAATCTGGGGCATGGCCCCCATGTTGCCATATGCGTTCCTAAGCCGCTCCATTTGAACCCCAAAAGCATATTCCATCCCAAATGCGAATCTGGGGCATGGCCCCCATGTTGCCATATGCGTTCCTAAGCGTTCCATTTGAACCCCAAAAGCAAAGTACAAACCAGACCCAGGATGGGCCAGGAGCCCGCATACACCAGAGTCACAATAAGTAGGGGCACAGCAACACACCCATCGGCATGGCCAATCCGTCCCATGCCACATGTGCACAGCACACAGCCCCATTGCCAAGCACACACAACTACAGATGCTACAGCCACACACACGCCTCCGGGAAACCCATGTACGAGATTGCACGAACTGTGAATGTCAGACGACAAATACATACTTCGCCAGGTGCAACACAATAACAAATCTCATTCTCTCCACAGGTGACGAACTGCTGGATGCTGGGGATGGAGCCAGCAGCCAGCACAGCCAGCCTACAAGCCCCCAACGAGGACACACGGATCTGGAGGATCTGTCCTCCTCTTCGGACACGGACAACCAAGCAGGCCCATCTGGTGTGGCAGGGCCCAGCCGCTCCCCAGGACCCCTCCTACCCACCAACCCATCATCCAGGGCTGCTGAACATTCACAGCCCCCTGCTGCCACTGTCGCTGCGGCCACACCCACGGTCATTGTGGCCACTACCACTGCCGCAACCGCCACCATCGCCGCACCGACCACCACCGCCGCCACCACCGCCACGTCTCCGCTGGCACCAGCCCCAGCGCAGGTGGTGGCCCGGACGACTGGATCCACCCTGGGAGCCACAGCGAGGACCGTGGTGAGCAATGTGGCTAGTGGGCAGGCCGGTGGCAGCAGGACTGGTAGGAGGAGCAGGGTCAGGGAAACGCCAGCCTCCCGTGGGAGCCATGCCCTGCCTCACATGGCCAGGAGTCCTTGGGGCCTATGAAGAGGCCCAAGGACAATGGGTCCGGTCTGCCTCAGACACGCGTGAGGTGCTGGGGGTGTTGAGGTCCATGGACGCCCGTATGGGCCAAATCGTGGACCTCATGGGACAGCTGGTGGTGGCGGTGAGGTCACAGCCAGGGACAGCAGCTCCCTCCGCCACCACCTGCCGGGGCGCAGGGTGGAGCAGCAGTGTCCAGTTCCCCTGCGTCCACAGCCAGTGATCACACCTCAACCACCAGCATGTCGCAAGCAGGCACCCCCTCGCAAACGTGGAAGGGGCCGTCCGAAGAGGAAACAGATCTCCCGGGAGGACTTCGCATGCTCCAGTCGCAAGTGAGGCAGCCAGCCAGCCTTCCGCCAGCCTTCCTTGACCAGCCACTGCATTGACTTGGACTACGATCCCACTCCACACAGCCATCTGGATGGCATGTGTGTGTTGGACTATGGACATAGAACCAGTGGGTACACCCTGATCATCACGCAGCCATGACCGACAGCTCATTGTCACTGCACGCACCACTTTTGTCATCACCTTACACACAATCACATGTCACAGTTTGTAATAAATGCACCTTTTTCACTAACTGCTGTTTGTGCCCTGTGTCTTATTTGTACGGAATACAACGGCCACCTTGGGCGGAAAGGCACTTGATGCGTGGCATGGCATTTGAATCCGGAGGGCCTGTAGGGACCTAGGGTGGGAGACAGAACAGGAGCACATTCAATGAGTGTGTCACACACCCATCACACAGTACATGTCAACAACTACAAGCAATGTACACACATCGCACAGAGCAATAGGGCACAATGCCACAGCCACCAACAGTGGCATACTACCCTGGCCATGGAGCGTTGACACACAGCACGCAGTGAACAAACGGCCACCCTGACACAGCACACACACACCTGCACAGATACAGCCACATCAGCCGTCGTACATGGACACTCACCGTCAAGTGAAGTAGCGGGCGATGAGCTGCTGCCGCACATTTCCAGCTTCCTCCTCTCCGCTGTCCTCCTCACTCGAGCTGTCCTGGTCTGCGGGCTGGGGCCCTGGTTGATCTCCGTCATCCACGATGAGGGGGATCTGCTTCCGAATGGCCAGATTGTGCAGCATGCAGCACGCCACCACTATCCGGCACACCTTCTGTGGGGAGTACGCCAGCGCACCTCTCGGTGCGGTCCAGGCACCTGAACCTGGACTTGAGGAGGCCAAAGGTACGCTCGACCACACGTCTGGTCCTCCCATGTGCCTCATTGTAGCGATCGTCTGCTGGGGTGCGAGGATTCCTCAATGGACTGAGCAGCCATGCCCCATTCGGATACGCAGAGTCACCTGGGTGTGAGGGACACAGAGAACCGTTGCTAATCCAACTGGACAGGGGACAGCATCGCACAGCCAGCACGCTACACCACTCCACATACTCACCGACAATACAGGCACGATCCTGTTGCATATTGGACATCAGTCGTGGCAAGATGCTGTTGCGCATTATGTGTGCGTCATGGGCCGAGCCTGGGAACTTTGCACACACGTGGGTGATCACCATGTCCGCAAGGCACACCACTTGCACATTCAGGGAGTGCGTGTGCTTCCTGTTGCGGTACAGGTGCTCAGTGGCCTGTGGTGGAACAAGGCCGACATGTGTGCAGTCAATGGCTCCAACGACGTGTGGGATTCTGCCAAGGGCATAGAATGCACCCTTCACTGCCGCCAATTCACGAGCCCTGGGGAAGCGGATGTACCTGTTCCGGTACAGCATCATGGCTGCCAGTACATCCCTCAGCACCTTGCTGAACATGGGCTGGGACATCCTCCTCCAATGCCCACTGTGTGCTGGAATGACCCAGTGGCGAAGAAATGCATGGCGGCCATCACCTTAGCCGTGGGGGTGACAGCAGTCGGATACACCCTGCGGGGACGGAGATGGGGTTCTAACATGGCACACAGTCGATGCAGGGTTGGCCTGTCCAGCCGAAACTTCCTAATAACCTCTGTATCGTCCATGTCCGCCAGCAATTGGTATGGGCGGTCAATGTTCGGTCTCCGCCTAGGGACAATGGCAGAGGACACATGTCAAAGCAACACGACACATAGCAATTTCGCATACACATCACTGACATGACTGAGTAAGCACAGGAGCCACAGCCCAGCTGTCAAGCTGGGACGGCACGGCCACAATACACTTACACAGGTCTCCCAACAATGGCAATGGCTAGTGATACAAACCACTGCCATGTGCATGCACATGGGGATCCAGGCCCCAATGACTTGCGGGGCGTGCTGATGGGGACTGACTGCATATCCGTCAAGCGGCAACGCCACGGCAACATGAATGTCTGCTGAGCATGGAACTGCTTCCGCGGCTGGATGAGTATGGCACACGACGACGACGATGTGGGCAGAGGCTGAGCGGCCAAAACAAGTGGGACCTGTGGCACGAGGGGATATGAGACAGTAGTAGGTGTCAGCACTGCACCCTATGTACAGCACTGTACGGATCACACCTCCCGAAACATTGACAGGTGTCCACATTGACAGCCCCATGCCAAGACTGCTGTGTGCTTGCAGTCACACGTCACAGGTGAGAGGTTACATTGCACGTGCCAGGTGGCAGTCGTACATAGTGGGAGCTGGCATGTGTGTGCATGTGTCTCCTGTTCAGGATCCACCAGATGGGCGCTGACTCTGTACTGACCATTGGACACAGCATGTTCCGTGGAAGGCTTGTGTGTGTGGGATGGTGGCACTGGATGTGCTGCCGTTGGGTGGGGGCCATGCACAGGGCGGGTACGTCGATGATTGCGCATTGTTGGTCACGGTGGGTGCACCCACTAAGATGTGTTGCCCTGTGTTCAATTCCTATGTCCGCATGATGATGGACTGTAGATGTGGGCAGACTACACATTGGTCGATGTGCTGTCTATATGCATGTGCCTTCACACCAGGCACAGCTGCCCCTGCACATGTGACCCCTGCTGGACTCGCTGCTGGGTCTGTGGAGCTGATGCACCTTCTGCGCGTGGGGCGGGCAGCTCTCCTCACTTCCCTCATTGCGCATGTCATGACTTTGCCGCAGGTGACATGGATCATGGAGGGCCCACATGTACGCGTGGGTAGGCTACACATGATTGTACACTGGTCGCCACCCCCAGTCAGTGTTTCGAATGGGAAGGTTGTCGTGCTGGTGGTATGTTCGATGTTGCGGATGGGCGGGCCTAGGTGCGGGCTTACATTCCGGACATGGGGGTAGTTGTATTGGCGACTAGTTGCAGTACACACGGGACACGTCTCTTCCTTTCCACATCTGGGTCATCCCTTGTACTAACTGACAGTGATACAGTCATCTTCGCCCCAGCCCTCATGTCCTCCCCTCGCTCCCCCAATATGCATGCTCACCTGCGAGGCTAGCGCTTGCACAGGCAGCCCCAAGCTCGCACCAGAGAGGGCAAGGAGTGTATGTGTGGGTCCAGTTGCACGAGTGGGCTGTCTCAGGGTATGATGTGTCGCGGGACGCCGGCCCACCTGCGTGGTGCCCCAAATGGTGACCCGGCCTGCATGGACTATGCATCACAGTCTTCGCCTTCCGGATCCGCCACCTGCGACACCCAGTGGCTGTGGCTGCCCTTGCGGCCAGGCCGCGTCCGTCTGTGGCTGATGGCCCACACATTCACTCTTTGGCCTCTCTGGGGAGGGCTCGGGGTGGTGGCGCACGCGCTTGCACTTAGTCGCAATGGCATGTGGCGTGGTTGGTATGATGGGCAATGGATGGGATGGTGCGAGCCACCTCCCGTGACGTCAGTGCTGCTCGTGCTGTGGTGCGTCCCCCTACACTTCCATGTGACTTGTGCCATGCTAGACGTTGAGGTTCTATTGCCTGCGTGATATGACCAGGAGGAGCGCGAGGAGACCTCTCACACACCATGCTCCACTGCCATCCCGTGCCCTGTATCGCCTGTGCGGATTGACTATGTTGGGGTTACACCTGGTCGACTGGGGCTGTGTGTGCCTTGTCAGGGGCATGGCGGGCGCACAACAGGATCCAGCTTGTCCACAGAGGGTGGGCTGAGGTGCGCCTGGTACCGCTTTGTACGTGTGCCCGGCTGCTGTGCACACACGTGTTCACTCCCCCCGACAGGTGTCCTCTCACAATGCCCAGGGAAGCGGTGGTGTACTGTTCATGACCCCTCCCAACACGGCGTGCTCCAACTTGGCATGTGCGCATCTACCCGTCGCACCCACCCACCTGAGCACTGCGTCCATACGACTTCACACGACACATGTGTGTCTTCCACAGTAGTGCTACTCATTTGCGTTGACATCCAATACCAGTGGACTACATGGTCATGTCACGACTGCCGTGTACTTCACATACTCTCATCCTCTCTCATTCGTACTTGTGAAATGAGTCAGCGGAGACAGTTTTGGTTTCAAACATTATATTGAGTCTTCTGTCCTCTGTGATGCAGTATAGTGGACACTACTGGCAGCGGAATACATGTTGAGGATATACTGAGCATGATAACAAATGGGATAGGGTGTGGGTTACATGTGATTGGCTGTTGCATGTGGGATGTGGGCTTCAGAGTTACATCTGCTTGGCCAAGGCTGTGCTAATGTACATTTACGTATAGCTGCGGAGCTGCGGACTTTGACACAGACGGTATACATGTAGCCTACCAGACCGCTCGGCATCATGGGCACAGTCCATCTCAGTTCCATGTGACAGGTTTGCTGCGGTTGTTCCTCATGCACGCGTGCATGTGAGATGACATCAGGGCATGTGCTTGCGTGCATGCAGCGGCGTGCCACTTGTTGTTGCACTGTGGTGGTTACTGGACATGTCACAGTCACTGGGGTCGTGTTGTTGTTGTATGCACTTGTCGTCCATGCAAAGGTCCTGGTATGGGATTCCCGGGGCGGGGGTGGAGGGGTGCAGCACCCACAGACTCCAGGCGACCTATTCATGTCCACTGAGCGGTGTGTGTGTCCATGGGCGCTGGATCCATGTCGTGTCCTGGTTGTTCGTGCAGTTCCGTCCATGTGGGTGCGATACACAGAGCCCATGCCACTGCCTCCCACGATGCATGCGGTGTTCCTGGATGTGATGGGGAACAGTGTGCATGTCCCGGTCATATCCGATGTCATGGCGATGTCGTTGATGGTGTGGTTACAGTTGCCGGTCGTTTGGTATGGCTGTTGTGGTGGTGACTGGCCAGTCCGTGCGGAAGCTAAGCATGGGTGCGGGGTTGGACATCATAGGTCACTCGGGGAACCTGCGTTGTGGTCCGACGTATTTACAGGTTGTCAGGTATGCGATGCCGCCCAGCAGGGCTTCTATGTCATTGGTGGTGTACATGTTTGCCAGCCAATGAAGCGGATGGTGGCTGTCAAGGTGTTGTTCGTAGGTTGTCCCTTGGAGGACCATGATGGGGCATGCTGGGTGACATTCGATGTAGCTGTTATCGATGATCCGTCGTGTGGAGGCACAGTGGTCCCATTTCAGTGCGGGTGCGATGTTGGCCACATACGCCATGCCCCCATAGGCAGAGCAGGCCCTGTCGTGTGCGTCCAGAGGGAGGAGTAGTGGTAGCAGGTCCGCCTTCAGACATGCCGGGTTGGAGAGGCATATCTCGACGGGATGCTGGTAGGGACACCTCCGACAGTAGAAGACGGGCATGACGCAGCTGAACAATGTGATGCGGTAAGTCAGTCGGTAACTTACGTTCAGCAGGGACAGGAGATCGCATCCCAATGTATGGCACAGGTTGGTTTTGTACAGCTTGAGCTGTTCGGCGTAGTTGGGTAGGTGTGCTGCGTGTTGCCATTTCGCAGCGGTTCGTTGAGGTGGCGTGCTCCGGCTGTGTGTGCAGTCTGCAATGTGCACGCTCCGGGGTTGCTGTGAGCTCTGTGTAGTCGTAGGGAGACAGGACTTGTGTTCTGTTGGCTTGTTTGGAGGACACGGGCCCTCTTCCCACATGCTTCTCAGACAGTTCAAGGTCAGTGCTGTGTGACTCCTTCCAATTAACTTGCATGTGGCCGACATGGGGGAGTGTTTTCTTCTTTCTTCCCCGTCCGTTGTGTGCTTCTGTGATATGCGCTATCTGCCCTGTGGTCGGTCTCCTCGGCATGCCTGTGTTGGTCTATTCTTGGACAATGGCTGTATTCACCGGCTTCTGTCGTAGGGCTGTGGTTTCGGAGTTGGAATGGAAGGTCATTCAGTGCTGTCTGCTCTCCCTTGTGTGGGCGGCAGGCTGCCTTCCGCTCTGCGTTGGGCCTTGTGTGTGAATGTTATTCTTGGGCCACCTGTTGTCGGTCCCCGGGCTCTTTGGTGTTCCGTTTTATATGTCTTGTTCATATGTGCAGGGTGGTATGGGTGTTTCTGTGTGGTACTGGCGTTCCTCTTCCCGAAGGGGCCCTGCTTCTCCTAGTTGGTGTTGCCGCCGCTGTGTGCTACGCCATGTTTGTTACACTGGGGTGTGTCCTGGCTGTTGCGGGTCTTCACTGATATGTGTGCGTCGGTTGTGTGGCGTTGGGTGTTGTCCGTGAATTGGGCGTTGAGGACATGTCTGTGGCCGGCCTGTCACGTGTCATGTGCGTTCGGGGTGGGGCTGATGTGTGTGCTGCTTGGTTGTGTCCCTGTGTCTGTGTGCGACGCATGCATGGCGCTGCGGTTGGCCTCTGCGTTGTGCGCATGTGTGGCGGCGTCATCGGCGCTTTGGGGCCGTGACGGGGTGGTTGGTTCCTAGTCCCAGGTGGTGTGTACACATGTGTTCTGCGATGTTACGATTTGGCCTGTGTGTCATATGTGGATGCGATGGTGGATGTGTAGTGTACACGCGCTGGTGGGGGGTTGTCCGCTTTTTCCGCCCTTGCACTGTGTGCGCTGTTTGCGTGCACTTGTTGTGTGTGTGCCTACCTGCGTCTCCGCGGTACGTTGCGTCCTTGGTGGTGCATCAGCAGGAGCATGGGGAGTGCCTGCAGTGCTGGATTCATGCTCGGGGGAGCCGCTTCTTCGTTGTCCGTGCTCGGCGTCCGTGTTACCGCTTCGGTTTGTCGTACGGTATCTCTTGGCCGTGGGAGCCGTTTGTTTGCGGCATCGTAATTTATGCGCCGGGCGGGACGTGTTTCGTCGGACGGTGTGTGTCAGTTAGCTGCGCCGCTACATGTACGGGCGCACTTTGATGGCGGACGGTGTTGCTGGCTTGCCGGCGGTGTTTGGCCTAGTTTTCGCATCGTAATTGGGCGGGCGTGTGGACTGCTGCGTGCCGGCGGTAACTGGTGGTTTTTGCATCCGCCAGCACGGCGGTTGTGCTTCCGCCCGCCATCGTAATGGGCCCCTAAATAACCTATTTACATTATATGCACTTCTGTGAGCTGCATGATTCTCGTGCTTTGCAGCAGGCACATTAACCTTCTGTGTAAGATTTCCACTAGACAAACCTTGATCGATCCCCAGCGGGTCCATTAGTCACCAGAGTCTTCTTGACAGTTTTATTGGTGCTCAAAACATGCTGGAGGCAAGCAAACTGTCAGGTGCCATTGGAATGTGGCAGACACATCGGCGGGCGTGGGATATTGGTTGACATGAGGTCAGTGCCCGTCACCAAGGCCAGTAAATGTGCAGAAGGAGGTGGGTAAATTACCACCGATCCAAGAATAGGCCCGGGTGGCCTGCGGGGATAAGTCTGGAAGGCCTTGGATGAAACTCTGTCAAGTCAAATGAAGCAATCGGGTCAGCACGGAACAGCTGTGCACACTGGTCATGTCATGGGTCAAAACGTCGGTGCACAAACCTGCTGCCATCTTTATCAAACATTGTTCTAAATACGTAATTTGGACTGGGGGCTAGGGTTGTTTAAATGACACGACCCTGTGCGCTGCAGTGCACTACATTTGTTGCTGCGGTCATGAATCGGTGCCCCATGAGCCCATAAGCATACAGCGGGTCAAGTGCCCCTCTCTGCCATCCCTGCTCTTTGGTGTACATCTGAAGGGCGGCGCTTCCCTATTTCAAGGAATTACACACTTATTCTAGGATTACTTGAATAGCAGGCACTTACTCACTTTGTGAGGGGAGAGAAGCGGCAATTCAGTATGGGCCGCCTCGTGGCCGCAATGACTTTCGCCGCAAAAGTCATCCGCTCGGGCATGATTGATTCAATGACTCTCAGCAATAGATGAGAGTTCCAGCAGCCGCTGCGGTCGGTGGGGTTGGGGCGGCTCCGGCAGGTCGCGGGGATCTGCATTTTCTATTTTATTTCAATAATATTTACCACGAGCAGCTCTGCCATTACAAGTGCAGCCTCCCTCCCACAACCACCCGCTCGCGACGGCGCTCTTACTGATGTCATCTATCAGAAATGCGGCGTCACGTGGGTAATACTATTGTTACATTGTAGCTCTGCAGCTCAGCCAGTTCCGAAGCCTTCCAGAAGCAGCGCACATAGCGCACTGCTAAATTCAGCTTTACGTTAAGTCTGCATTGATTATTGGTGCATGATTAACTGCGCTACGGCCAGACAGCCGAGGAGGCGCTATGCCATTTATGCGTGACTTTCCATTTCAGTGCGGTGATGCAGATCACCACACTGAAATGCGTTAGTCTCACGCCTGATGCATGATACTTGGCAGGGCTGCTCGAGGACATCAGCGTTTACGGATCATCGCTGAAGCCTGCCAGGAGACTGGAGTTCTATCACGCCCTCGCCGGTGGACCAGTCGCTAAAGCAAGCAATCATCTCAGAGCAACTACAGTGTACGATCCTCAGGGCTCAAGCTGCATCCAATTCCAGTGAGCAGCCAAAAATGTAAAGTGAAACTATTCACACAGAATGAAAGAGATCAGCTCGACTCTGGGAGACAGGGGCATGTTTGCAAGGTTGCTCTCATTTGTTTTAGAAACAACCAATCGGAAATAGCTGTGTGTCAACCAATCTGATCCTGTGCTGCCCCGAGGGTGCATCTGAGGGTAAAGCACTCTACTCTGTGTTGCATATGCCATCTGGTCTCCAGTGCTCTCTTGTATTGGAGTGGAAGTCTTTCGTTGCTCTCGTATTTCTCAGCCACTATCAACCTGCCCGCTGTGATGAAATGACCCCAGGCAGTACATTACAGACTAGAGTAGTTTATCTCCTGAGTGGACTCCATGGAAAACCCGTGCTCACTGCCACCAGAGAACTTGCGTTGGCTGATAAGTTCGCCAAAAGGAAGGGGCTGCTGGAAGATGAGTGAGTGGCTGTGCAGATGGGGAGAAAAGCAAGGTTATCCTCCTGCAAATGTAGTGCGCGACCTAAAGGCCAGGGGCTAAAACATGAGTCACACTTGCATGGAGAGGGTGAGCAATGTGCTTGTTCAATATTATATGCTTTTCGTAAGCAGTGCGGCACAGGCGGCGTGCTGGGCTGCTTACGCAAAGCTTACAATATTGAAAAAATAGACTGAACAGGCACCCCCCGCGCCTAGGGGAGGAGCGCCCTTAGTTGCGCCACGAGACGGAGCCTCCTCTGGGACGGCTAAGAAGGGGGTGGTTTGAATAAGGAGGACCGGTGATGTCATTAGGGTGCGCAGGAATGCATGGGAATGGTATTTAAGGCTGCGCCCTGGAGTATTCAGCCTCTTTGTCTCCTCAGACCTCCAGCAAGCTGCAGAGGCGCGTCGTGGACCACCCACCCGGCAGAAGAACGTGGCTAACAACAAAGGGGGATGCACAACAAGGGAAGTTCAGCGACTGGATGGACCCCAGGAGGGAATATGATCCACGTGTGCAGAGGGTAGGCGGAAAAGGGGGACTGACCTGCCGGTAGTCCTGGAATCTACTGCCCTAACCCGCAACTTATGGATTGAGTAGAACCTTGGGGAGGCTGCCTGTGTTCAGGCACCCCGGTGGGCCGATGCGTTATGCGGTGCCCTGGATTTCAAGTAATGCAACTGTTTGCTGTAGCGCGTTGGGGCCTGCCGGCACAATGTGCGCAGCTGTGTGGAGAGCTTGGAGGGCTGAGTTGGTCAAGTTCAATTGTAAGGCCAAGCTCAAGTGCAGGTGTAATGTTGTGCCTAATTTTCTTACTGCCTTTGACATGTTGTTGCCGCTAAAGTGTACGGCCAAAACTGAAGTTCAAGTGTAATGTCGTGCCTAATTTACTTAGGGCCTGATTCTGATGCGGGTTGGAAAAGCTTCCCGACCGATGGCCTGATTCTGATGCGGTTAGGAAGGCCTCCTAACGGCATTTGCTCCTTCCAAATCGGATCGGGAACGTGTCTTCCCGACGAGGGCCCAATTCTGATGCGGTTAGGAACAAATGTTCCCATTGAAGTCAATGGGAGTTCAACCAAATCGTATCTGGAAACATCCGGATGCATCCTACTCTGCCGGTTGGACTTTCCCGATCCGAGTGGGTCGGAAACCATTTCCCAACCGATTCGGTCGGGAAGCTTTTTCCAACCCGCATCAGAATCGGGCCCTTAATGCCTTTGACAGGTTGATGCGGCTAAAGCATGATGCGGTGAATAATCTTATATATCCTAACAGGACGGTTTTCTCCTATTTGGTCTGTGATGAATTACCTGGTTTGATTTGAATAAAAGGCTACACCTTGGACAACATGCTCTGACTCTGAGAGTTCTTTGGCATAGCGGGTTAGAGAATGTTGGAAATGAAGAGGGGTGAATGTCACGTTGTGCGCATACTATGATGCATTCCATGGGGCAATGCCACGACCAGGAAGCCCGTGCCCCTGCACCCGATATTAGCGCTGCTAAGATTCTGCAACCCTTTGACTGCTCTAAACCTCCTGTTAGTAGCACATTTTTAGGGGCAGCTGTTTTCATTTGGCCGCTTCAAAAGGGTTTGATTAAACGTTAACCTGTAGCAGCAGACACCAGGACTTGCGCGCACACGCCTTTTGAGAAGACCGTGTAGTTTTCACCTTCAAGCAGGGTGAAGCATGCCTGCAGCATGATTGCTTAATCACGTGGAGTAAGAGGAAAGTGCTTTGAGACATTCAGACCTATAAACGTGTCGTCTGTGTATTTGCAAAATGCCAGTGTTGATGTATGAGCGGACACAATCCATTATTCTTTAAAGTCAAATGAATGTTTTTTCACTCTCCTCAGATGTTAGTCATCTTGTAAAGATGGACATACTGCAGTGTAGAAGAAACCTATTTTTCAGTGTAATAACATAACCTCCTTTTTATATAGCGCTTCATACCGCTTTTGTGCCGATTCTAAACGCTGTAAATACCATGTGTGTTACCATTACCCAGTTTAATAATACATCGAAAGGCTGGAAGGCTGAGTCAGCCGTGCTAGGTTTGAAATTGTGCCCTCCAGATCATCTCAGCAGCAGTCTTTTATTGGCTGACCAGTCCAGCCAGCCCAGCCCGTGTACAAGCATTGTTTCACTCTTCTAGAGAATGACACGTTTAGAAGACACTAGTTAAAGCTGCGTGTCCCCACCTGACTTCAGAAAGGTGGAAAGGCGTCTGTTCTGTTTACAGTTTACTCGTTCAATAATAAAAACATTACTGTGTACAGAAGCTGGAGTTTTCATTGCATTTAAGTTGGATGGTCCTTGAGGCACCGTTCTACGACAAAAAAACAGCTAAGAATTTAAGTGGACATTATTTTCTGTTGGTTTTCGTCAAGTGTGTGCGGAGTGTGTACACCTGCTTTAGCCTAATGTAGTCTGATGAGGCTTGCTAACAGGACACCCTCACAAAGAGCAGTCGTGGCTTCACGAGGGGTAACTTGGCATATTCTGTACTAAAGTGCCTCGCATGCCAGCGCAGGGTTGACCAACCACAGCGCCAGGCCTAACCGGAGAGTGGGTGGTGTGCATGGGTTCCATGATGGGGTCCATTCTTTGTATGACCCCATCATGGTGCATGGAGGCGATGCAGAGATGAAGCACGCCCCAGCCACTTGATAGCAGCCTCGTCGCCTCGCAAGTCACATCAGCAGTCTCAGCATGCACCCTCTTGGACTTGTGGACTTCCCCCGCGTGCACGATTGTTGTGGCTCTGTGTCAGTCAGTACTGTGCTTAACCATATTCCACCGACAATGTCGATCCAGAAAGTCTTATTTTTTGTAGGGAGTTCTTGAATCAGGTAGAAAAAGTCACCAGGTCTTTCTTGCATGTGTGGCACCTATCGTCTGTTCTGTATACAATGAATTCTGATGGACAGTCCTTCTTTCTTATTGTTTTGGGTCTCAGTTCAGTCTCTTTAGCGTCTGCCTAATACTCTTAAGTAGTTTGTTACTCGTAAAAATATAGTTTCCGGGGGCCTTTGCCTTTAAGTCTGACAGTGATCATAGTGTTGCTGCCGTCATCTGCAAAATAAATAATTTTTCGTCAACCATTATGTATTGGCGTGACAACTTTACTTAATGTGTCAGTTCTAAACTCTGTCTGCTGTAAACAGGCGTCCTTCCTTCCTCTCCAGTGATATGCCCCTAATTGAGTAACCCAGTTGAACCCACTTGCCCTAATTGCGTAACACTGAAGAAATCAATTGCTCGCATTTTGGCTAACGTCCCCGTCTTCCAGTAATAGTATTTGGCAGGCCTTAGAAATGGGATCATCCAACTGTACAACATATGGACATTTACGTTGGTATAAAATCAGATGGGCAATAAATACATGTTGTGTATAGTTTTTGAGCTAAGTAATTAAGTTGCTTTTTCATCTGTCCTTATTCGTTCTTGCAAAACAGCCAATAACCTAATATATCATTTTTGCAGAATGGTTGCATACTTGGTTGCACACAATTAACATTTAAGGTTTGTGTACATCATCCAATTATGCACCCAGCCCATAAGTATTCATACTACCTAATTATCCTTTAGTGGTCTCTGATTGAAAGCTGTGCACTTCATCGAGGCACACCTTCCTGCTTTTGATCTCCTCGCACTCTACTCACAGTAGAGTAGTCTTGGTGAATCCCTTGTGCGCCCATAAAGTGTCACAACCAGAGGTAGCAGGAGATGCCAGGTTGCAGCTGGTAGCAACAAAACAGCACTTTTTTTTATCTGTGGAAATGAGTGGAATCGCCAGAATTTCATGTGGTCTTCCGTGGTGAAAATTCTTGCACCGCTGAGGCCTGGTGGCTCTTTGCAGAGTGATAGTGTGATAACGAACCCACCCCAAACATTTACATAGGAGTAACAGTGGCGTAACGAAGGTTTAAGGGCCCCCCCTGCAATGTACACGGAGGGGCCCCGCTCCGGATTTAATCCGGAGCGCTCAGACCTGATTACTGTGCTGAGGGGGCCCCCTGCAGTTCGGGGGGCCCCCCCGCACCGCGGGGCATGCGGGGGCCTGTGTTACGCCCCTGAGGAGTAATGATGTACTCCCTTGGGTAGCACAGGAATTGCACATCTATTAGGAAGAGAGGGGCTAGGTGAACAGCAGGCGTCTCTCCCCTCCTATTCAATGACTGTGAGTGTCTTGAGCTGTGTACGCAGTTAATGGATCTCTCCCGAGTCCCTTTTGTAGTCCCCCGTGTGAATATCACAGGCAAATTCAACATTGTTATTTCCAATAGAGGAGAGTGCACAGTGGTGCATATTTGCTAATTGGGAATGTGCCAATATCTGCTGACCTTTTCTGCATTTCAGCCTCCACCCCCTTGAGTGTATGGTACCTTTTGTGGTGCAAAAAATCTTCATGTATCAGTTTTCACTCATATTGGCATATCTAATTAGCCTAAAGATCTTGAGGTTCATAGAAATAAATAAATTTTTAGAGAATGCGTAATGTGCAACTCCTTTATTCCAACAATTATACATTTAGAATGCATAACCCACTCTGATTTCTCTTTCACCAGGCATTTTATTTTTTCTCGTCAGTTTCATTGCTTTGACCTCTTTGGAATATGTATTTCACCATTTATTTTGCACACTTGGTAGTAATTTTATATTACTATCACATAGAGGGCCACCAGGGAGTATTTAGAGACCTGAAATGCATTACTCCCAAAGCAATCCAAAAACACCAGAGAAATGCATAGGATCTAATAGGAGCAACCGTAAACCTAGAAGGGCTCACGTCACGATTAGAAAACCTAATGTTTTTTAGGACGAAAACCCTTACCCACCCATAGGTGGCATGCCTCATCATTGGGTCCCTCTTCACACTATTAAGCACCAATGTGAGCCTTTCTAGTATGGGCGAGAGTTGGAGGAGTGATGAAGGGCGATGAGGCAGCATGTCATCTAAGAGTGGTGGGGGTTTTCATCCTAAAAGCATTATTTTTTTTAGTCTAGTCAAGGGACTCGTGACTCATGAGCCCCTCAAGATGTTGGGTTACTCTTGTTACACCCTATGCATTTATCTAGTAATTTTATGTAGCCAAAGAGCATCATTCGTACAATACAAAAGGTGCTACTGCATCTTCTGTCACTGTCGCACGGGGAGCTGCTAGTTTGCACCAGACTCCCTTGTTTGACGTGACCTCAAAACGGGAGCTCTTCTGACTTCAGAGGTGGCTCTCCTGCTGCCAATACCCCAGTAATAATCTGTAGAATAGTAAAACAAAAATAGTTGAATGTTTAAAACAGAAAAGCTTTCTTTAGAGGAGTATCGAGGTACTCTGCTCCTGTGTGTTCATGACCTCCTTATTCATGTATGGTCTCACAGACACTTGGCTTGCAGCCATGTCCAAATTCTGTGAAACCTACTTGGCCTTTTGTCCTGCTCAATAGAGGACGTGATTATTTTTCCTGGTGAAGCAGTCAGTCGGAGCGTCGATGATCTGCACGTTTACTTGTGAATGATGCACTGTGAAGAGTGGATTTGAATGCTTTCACTTTGTGTGGATGAAGAGTTTTTGATTGTTTGTTAACCAGTGAAAAAGTAACCTGGAAAAAATATTTTTATAGTTAGTGCCTCAGAGTATCACTTGTACTGCTTTTGAGTCGAATGAAGAAGAGTACAAGTGATGCTCTTACATGATAACTATAAAAATATAAAATTAAGGTGTTTTTGCATCTTGTTTTTCAGAATGATAAGATGTCTTGAGAAAACCACAATACTACTTCCTGCTGTCCATAGTGACAAAGACTACATTTTCGTAACTGCCTCATATAGTCCAGTGCTGCAGTTACAATAGGCAATCCATACTGTGTAAACAACATATAACAGTAAGTTACAGTATTAAAATCATAAGTCACGTCGCCTCTGTGTTGATTGCACAAAGGACAGCGGGACCTGAGACCCACGGCATAATGCATCCACCAGCCAGCCCATGCACAATAGGTTTATTATACAAGCATTTTCAATGCAATAGGTCTCGCATTTGCTAGAGTTTGATCTATTGGCCTTGTAAATGACAATGCCTTTTATTTATGTGTTTTTGAAAACCTGCAAGCGGTGCGTAAACATTTACTTTGTACTTGTACTCCTTGCTTACGAGAAGCAAGGCTGACAGTAAGGTTGGCAGTAAAAGAGGCTCAGTTACTGCCAGCCTTGCTTCTCATAAGCAACGACTATAAGTACAAAGTGCGTGTTTACGCACCGCTTATGACCTCAAGAGGTGGCAGGGGTCGGCCCAGGAGGGTGGTGGTCCCCAGGGCCATAAATGGCTCCATGCAGGGGGCCCGTGGTCCCCCTCCTTCATACAAATTAGCCCCGGGAGGTGGAGGTCCCCGGAGATACGGGGGGTCCATGCATGCCCCCTTCATTGATTGTAGGTTTGGATCCAGGAAAGTGGCGGTCCCCAGTGCGCAGGCGGGCCCAGTGGGCCTGCCCACATAGATATTTTGATAGTGTCCCAGGGAGGTGGCGGTCCCCGGGGCTGCGCGGCCCCCCGCATTTATTTAAACATTTGCCCCGGGGAGGTAGCAGCCCCCGGGGCGTGGGGAGTGCTGTGCCGCAACCCCCACATATTTATATTTGCTGATGCCCCCAGGACCTGGCCCAAGTGGTGACTAAAATTTACAGAAGTGAGGTCCGCGCTTCTTTTTTTTTCTTCCTTTCTTCAGTCGGAGCCGCGGTTCCAGCATGGGTCCCGCTGATTTCTTTTTTTTTAAATGCTTATTTTTTGCTCTGCAGGACCCCCCAAGAGGTCTAGGGGGTCAGGGTATTCCTGCCTGTTGGAAAGTGGATTATTAGTAGGGGCAAATGTATATCTGCCTCTGGCAATAAGGCCACTAACACAGTATAGGGCTCAGAATAGGTCTTAGAAAATTATTCCCATGCTCATCCCTTGGTAGCTTGGCTGCGAGCAGGCAGGCTTAACTTCAAAGACAGGTATGTAAAGCATTTAAAAACACAAATTCAGTAAATAATTAAGACACAATGCACAATAAAAATCCAACACCAATTTATAAAAGTAGGAATTATTTTTATCTTTAAAATGACACCAAAACGACATAAATCCAATGTAGGGAACCGGAGATATGAATTTTTAAAGATTTAGCATTATATAGCACATAGAAACCTATAGCGCCTTATCGGGACATCTGGTCGTGATAGACCGGGTCAAAGTAAAAGTTTCAGGCTGACCGCGATGGAGCCCTGCGCAGCTACCCCTCGCGGTAGGTCTCGGTCAAAGTTTTTACCTTCTGACTTAAAAAAAAATTCTGGAGCTTTTGTTTCCGGGGTCCCTCGAAGCTCTCAGCCAGTCCAGATTCGGTGAGGGTTCGCCGGATTGCCTTGCGAAGAGCTCCCGGTCAAACTTATGGAAGTCAGACCTCCGGAGCGTTCCAGCGGGACGAACCAAGGATCCAGGCCGGCTCGCGGTTGAAGGCAGGCGGCTTGGCTCTCGCGGTTGCTCCCCATCACCTTTTCTTCGTTCCGACTTAGAAACTTTTACGGAGCTTTTTCTTGCGGGGTCCCTCGATGCTGTTCACCAGGCCGTATTCGGTGAGGGTTTGCTGGCCTCGGATTTCGCCTACTCCCGGTCAAACCCTGGAAGTCGGACCTACGGAGCTTTTCAGCGGGACGAACCTGGTCGGCAGTCCGGCTCGCGGTTGAAGGCAGGCGGCTTGGCTAGCCAGGTTGAGTCGGTCCACTTATGGAGCTTTTTTCCAATGTTGCTCCAAACTTATCCAAACTTAGGGAACTTCTTCTTGAAGTTCCCCAAAGGGTCCCAAAGTGTCTCAAACTCACTCCAAGGGTCTGGAAACTCCAGGCTCCTTGAAAGTTGAGGACTTCAGTTCCCACAATCCACTTGGGCAAAACCCTTACAAATCCACTGGTAGTGCTCCAGGTTGAGATTTCTTGGTGGTGATGTTCCAGGTGAACTATGTTAACCTGTAGCTTGCAGGGAGTCCACTCTTTAGTCCTTTTACAGCAAGGTAGTCCACAGGGCTGTAGTTCTAGATGGTGCAGAAGGCGCAATCTTCAGAGTGAAGCCTTAGTGATTGCACATCAAACTTGTCAGCATGGCCCTTCTTGCTCTCTTAGGTTTCAAGCAGCAGATTTGAGAGGCTCTGCCCCTCTCAGATACTTATTCCCAGTTCTCTGGGTCAAGCAGGAGGGCACTCCTGCCCAATGGGGGGGCATGGTAATGCCCCAAGGTATGACCACATCCTACAGAGTGTGGCACTGTTTTATCCCAGACTGCATCAATTCTTCCAAATTCATCATGGCTGATTTTCCAGCAGGGAGAGAAGAGCTGGCTAAACACACCCCTAGGATGGCTAATCTCCATAGTCTCTCCCCCTGGCATCAGCTCATTCCTTCCTTAAGCCTAGCATCTGGCTGGGTTAAAAAAGAGTAGAGTTGTAAATGACACTGGTGTCTTCCCCTTCCCTTGAAGTCCATTGTTTACGACTCCTCCCCCTGCTCTGGCATTCCTGTGAGACAGAACACTGCCCTCTCAGCAGAGCTGGTTAACCCCAGGGGCTCTTTATCACCTCTTTAAAGGAGCCTGGCTAATCCACTTAACTCTGACCAATCAGGACAGACCGCTGGAAGGCTGAATCTGGGCTTACAGACAAGAAAGTCTTATAACTTCTTGTCTGTACATTTTTAGGAGAAATTCAACAATGTCATATTGTTGGATTTTTCAATACCATTTTGGGAAGTCTTTGAATGCTATTTTACATTCTCCTCGCAGGATTTATTAGTTATTAACTTCTTGCCATGTTAACCTATGTGGCAGGGGATTTGCAATGGGAAAAATAACTTGGGCCATTTTTCCTGCACCAGGGCTTATAAAAACATATGCTATAAGTACTCTGCCTATATCTACAGGACGTGAGGGGTTCTGAATGTGTAAAAATATTGCAGATCCTCCCTCCACAGTGCTCTTAGCACCAAAGTCGATTTTGTGCAGCACTTTATCTCAATGTGGGGAGTGAAATGTGCAATTGTACTTAACCCAGGGCATATAAAACTCATTTTATAAGGGTCCTCCTTATAAATACCTGGCCCCCACCCCTGGGACACCTTGAGGAGACCCTGGGGGTACCTAAAATGCTCAAACATTGTAGGTTATCCCTTTTGTAAGTGCCCCAAACACCAAAGTCGAGTTTAGGCACAATTCACTTTTTAAAAGCAGTCCTGCAACACAGAGCTACTTTTAAACTGACCTCAGGCTTCATCAGTGCACACATGCAAGTGCAAAAATTGCTGCTGGCCTCTAAACTGCCATGCCCTATTATATACTAGGGACGTAGAGGTAGCTTCAATCCCCCTGCCCTATTATGTACTAGGGCCTTATAGGGTAGGTCATGCCAATCACAGGGGTACCCCAACCCATGGTGTACCCTAGTGTATGTAGGTGTTTTCACTGTATTCTAAGTGTCTCTTTCATCATAGCACTGGGCCTGGTTAGGTAGAGCCCAGGGTCAGTCAGAGTCAGTTACCACCAGTACCAATCAGCAAAAAGTTGGGGGGTGCCCAGGGCACAGGATGACTTTGCAACACTACCCTGCCCCTTCTCTTTTTTTAAATGTTTTTTCTGGGACTGAAGTCGAGTCCCAAGATGGCTGCCAGCACTTCCTGGTTTGAAGTTTGAGATGCCAGCAGTGATGTAATAAGTGAGGTCATAAGCAGTGCATTGTGGGGGCGCGAGTTATAGTTAGCTCAGCTAACTATAATAGCTGAATTTCTCTGGTTTTGTACGAGGGAAATGTCTGCCTAATTATAACGTCCCTGTAACCTTTGGGTTTTTTCCATACATTTTTAAGGTTTTTTAAATGCTAATTTCTAACTGTAACGTCCCTGAGACCTGTGTTTTTTCAGTGAATATATATATATATATGTATATATGTTTATATATATATTCCCATCATTCATTCATCCAGCCCCAGGGACATATGTCCCAGCATCTGCAAGAGAATCAAGTCTGCAGAACTGGGTGTCATTAAAATTAACGTGCTCAGGTGACTTTATCTGTGCTGCCTCCAAACTGGACCTCTGTTCTTCTGAAGAAAAGGGTGGAGGGGGTCTAACTAACACTGTGGAAAGAACACCTCTCGTCCAATGATCTCCATTGCTGTGATGGTCACTTGGTCTTTTTTTTTGTGTAGGAAAAGATTACATTCAAAGTTAACAAGCATTGACAAAGCCAACTGGTCTGACCCTGGCAAGCTAGTATGATAGTTAAATCTTTATTGTACGACATACTGTTCTACAGAAGTGCCTGATACCCCGGATGGTGAAGGAGGCCATGGGCTGTGCATTGCCCAAACTGAGATAGATACTTGTCCCAGTCCTTTTGGAGAGGGGCACGCTCTCCCTCAGAGGGCTGTTATCGTGGAGGCACCTCTGGCATATCATGACCAGACTGTGGTGAAAGAGTCAAACCGAGAAAGAGCTCATTAACAGGCCCACCTGAACGCAAGAGCATAAAGTGCTGAGCCACAGAGCATCATCTTCCTGCATCTCGTGCACCCAGGAACAGAAATAAAAGGATAGTTTGGTAGGCCTGAAATTCTGCATCGAAAATATGCTAGAACTAGGATTCCTAAATACAATAATAAACTTCATATAATCCCTCCCTACCCACCACACCCACCCATACACATAATATGTTCTGAGTCATGGCTTATTTGGGACAGTGCTTTAGCACAGAACATGCTCGTGAGAGCGTGACACTGGAATTACTTACAGTGCCAGTTGTTCATAAACAGCACTACAATTTGTATGAACTGGAGTGTACAGAGGCAGATATGGAAGATCCAGGTACTAATACAGTAAAGGGACAGAAGTCAGATACCCAGGGATGCGCAAAATAAGGTGGAGATACTTGACCTGTATATAGGTATTTTACATTTAAAGGGTCTTTACTCCAACCCTACTCATTGTGTAAAGCAGGAACTCTGTGAAAAGTGCAGCGCTGCAGACACAGGACATAGAATCACACTTAGCATTATTGAGAATCTGGGATCCTACCATGAACACTATTTGCCAAACAAGTATGACACCTCTCCGAGAACTCTTCGAATTATGTGTCCGACTTACATTCTGCCTCATAAAGTAATCAGGAATGTAATCAGTATAACAAGGCATTGTCAGCTGTGAGGACAGGGCACACGTTTGGTACCAGCAAGGTTTCCAACTAGAACTTCAGCTCTCCTGTTCACAAGGCACATGTCACTATAAGTGCCTATGATGATGGGGGTTCTCTTGGGCAGATATAGGGTGGTAGCCTGGATGAAAAGTGCGCTCTTACAATGGGCAAGTTCAAAGCTTGCACAGATGGATCAACTTAGTGCTGCTGCAGAAAGCCCGTGGCATGGATGTGACTGACTGATGTTGCTGTCGGACTGTTTTGGTGTCTCATGCTGTTGCAGGGAGCTGTGGTTTCCGGGAATGCAGAGACGGGTACCACAGTAGTTGTCGACTCGCAGTGGATGGTCCTGCTGCTTCCCCAGTGGAACTTTGACATCTTGCTTGTTACAGGGAGAACATCCCTCAACGTCCTGTCTCTGTGACTACCTTTTGGCACTTTCCACTCCTTGATGTGAACGCTGGCTTCCACTGGGATTCATTAACTCACAATGCCCCAAGAGTAAGCAATCTCTGCCTAGAATGCAGGACTCCTCCAGTACCTCTGTGCTCAATGATGTAACTCCCCTCCCTTGCAAGCAAGCTGCTAGGCGATTTCAGCAGAAGTGGTGAGTGGCAGATCAACAACAATATCACAAGACATCTGCGTGGGTACCGTGGACAGTTCGTGCTTGAACCATGTGCCATGAAGTCGCATACCCTCACCTTGTGCTACCACTGGAGATGCTCAACAGAACTTAACTGTGAGCATCTTGTGCTAGACCAGAGACCTACCCTTGGTCACAAACCACTCTGTCTTTCTTTGTTATTGTTAACATAGCATTTGTTCTCATGAATGCAGTAAAACATTGTTTAACCTTGTCGGAATCTTGCCCGAAAGAGACAACCAGTTGTGTGTCATCTGCATATAAGAGTATTTCAAAACCACAGGACTTGACCAGCTGGGCAAGGGGAGAGATGTAAATGTTAAAAAGTGTAGGTCTCAGGGCCGAGCCCTGAGGAACTCCCCTGAACTACTCTTTCAAAAGGCCTGCCCAGCTCAGAAAGCAAGCTGGTCGCCATCTGGCCAACATTGTTAACACAAGGATTATCAGAGCGAGGCTGGGAGCCTGAACTCCATCATGCTGGCCCTTAACCAATAGAAAAGCAAGAAGGGTGAGCTTGAATAGCTAGATTAGGTGATCTCCTTTGACAGGCAAGCTGGAAAATAGACATATCGACAAGACAGTTTTGTTAGAGGTGTTTGTTTTCACTTATTTGCCACGCCCTGTAGGCACACCCACACTCTAGTCCGCACCCCCTTGTTCACATTGCTACACAAGCACTCTTTTTTTTAGAGCAAGCCCACACTTCTGCCCAATCAAATTGTGTAAACATGGCTCCCAACATATGGGCGGAACAAAAGCCCATTGCTCTAGTGATGCTCACATAATTGTCTGGTGACATCTGTGCTGTCAAGCTAGACCATAAAAACGGGCTAAAGGGGTTATAATCACAGGTCAAACAAGACTTCAGATATTAAAACACTTTCTGGGTAAGGGATTAAGATATTCCCCATGGCAATTCCTCTTGTGTCTTTAAACCTGTGGGGAAGTTAGTCTCCAAATCAATGATATGTCAAGACTCCCTCCGCCTAAGCTGAAGTATTCCGTTTCCCCCTCTTAGGTCAACATCAGTCTTCTCAGTGGCAAATAATTCTAATAGGTTATTGTTCTCATAGTGACATTCAGTGAAATGTCTTGCTATAGGATAGTGTTTATCATTATTTTCAACCACTCTCATATGTTCTAATACCCTTTTTCTCACAGGATGGACTGTGCTGCCCATGTTATCTTTTCTTATATGGACAGGTCAAGATATGAGACATCTGTGGTGCTATAGGTTATAAACTACGTTATTTCTTTGTAGCCTATGCCATATGGGACCGAGTAACCCTTTCTACTCTTACTGTGTCTGCATGCTTTGTACTTTCACATACAAAAATTCCCTTCTTGCCAGACAGAGTAGTGTCTTTCTTCTAAGTTATATAATTTTGCACCAAAATATCCCTCAGTGAGCGACTCTTTCATTGTAATAATAGATTTCTCAATGATGATGTCACCCAATGCATTGTCACATTTGAGTATTCTCCAAACATTTTTTTACAATGTTTCTTATTTCAAGTGATTATTTGTTGTACATAGTGTTCAAGCATATGTCATTCTCACCTTAATTTCTCACATCAACAAGGTCTCTACCAAAGAAAATTGCCTCTCATTTTTTCATTCACTGTCAGTATTGCTTGATCTAGAACCTACTGGAGGTAGCCCCGTACTATGAAGCTTGCTATCTGAATTTTCTGTTCATGTTGGAATGCCTCACTACTACTACAATTACATTAAGCTCTCCACAGTTTGCAAAAAGGGATGCTCAGTTTGGGAAAATCTGGATGATTACTATGGGCATGCAGTATACTGTTTCCTGCATAACTTTGTATTACGTTTCTGATCCTGTACCTCTACAATGACATCTAGAAAGACAATATTGGTCTCACTTGCGTCGCACGTAAATTTCAGATTGAAATAATTGTTTTCTACTTTGTCCACAACTTCCAAGCTGTTTCCTCCATGCCTGCCCAGATGATAAAAAGGTCAGCTATGAATCTGAACTACATCTAAACATTTTCCATGTCTTTCACCGACTCTGGTGCCATGGACTCCTGTTCTACCCAACAACCTATGAGCAAATTCTCATGGCTGTGAGTGAAACAGGTAGCCATCGCAGTACAGCGAATATGTCTATATAAACTACAGTAGAGCATTACAATTTTGTTATTAAAACTAAATGAAATCATCTAATTAACATCTAGATTTGTGAGAAAAAGAAAATGGGCGTAGTCCTAAGAAAGTACTTGCAAGCCTTTTAGACCATCACTGTGTTTGATGTTTGGATAGAGAGATGTAGCATCCAGGGCCATGAGTAGAAAGTTATTTTCTCATGTTATGTCTTCATTTTTCCATAAACAAATTGTTAATGCTTAATATATGAAGGTAAGGACGTGACATATGATCTTAAAAAGTGATCTACTTATCTTGAGGTATTTTCTAGGAGACTCCCTCTGGAGGACACATTTGGTCTCCCAGGGGGAATCTCCCTATTGTTATATATCTTTGAGATTAGGTATAGAAATGGAAGGCATGGAAAATTACACTTCAAATAACTGTACTCTTCCTGTTCGATCACACTCTGGTCTCTAGTTAGCCAACAACTCCCAATTTCTCTCTATGGTATTCACGTATGCTTCTTTATCAATCTTCGCATAGCATTCACAGTCACACAATTGGCTCATAGCCTCTTCAATGTACATGCTCCCAGGCATCACAATAATGTTGCCACCTTTATCTGCCAGCCTAATGATTATGTACTTGTCCCTAGATAGGGATTCCACTGCTTTCACTTGAGACTCCATGTAATATTATTACCCCTGTACTTCTTCCATCTTAGTTTTTAAGTTCCCTAATCACACTTTCCTGAAATACATCAATTGCACCATAAGAAGTCATTAGCATGTATTGTGACTTTGGCTTAAAAGCATTCGCTATACTCTTGCCCAGATCTTCCAAGAATTCTTCCATTTTATCTTCCCCAATATCACATTCATTCTCAAACTCATGTAGGTTATTCACATATCTACATCACTTATACGTAGGTTGGATTCATCACTGAGGGTACCCATTCTGCCTTCTTCCTTCCAATTACATTTACCCACTTTGAAAGACTTCTTCAGCTTGTTTTCTAATAATTTTAAAGAGATCTGCAAATCATTCAAGTTTGTGGAGGGACACTGCCCCCCTTTCTCCTTTTCCCATGAGGAGTTACTTTAATTCCTTTATTTCTGTCTTCTCCGCTGGTGCCTCTATTTCTTCTTCCGGATACTGTGCTTTGACTTCTAGTTCCTCTTGTTGCTGGTTCATCTTCTGGCCCCTCCTTTGGGGCCGAAATCCAGTTAAAAAGGTGGCATCTCTTTGTTCTCCTTCAGAAGAGGTTGCTCCCCCAGTCTCTGAGGTGTCACTCTCTTCATATATGTCGGAATCTTTGTCAGAAATCACGTTGCAATATAGGACGGGACTGCCATCTGTTTGCACTTTTTGTACATATTATCGAATTTTGTGTTAATAGCGAGAATACGTCCTTTCTCGTAGTCTTCTACATCCCGTGCAAACTTCCTCTGATTTCTAATTTGTATTTCTTCTTCTAATTTATGAAGTCTTTCACTCATCTCCTTCTTAATCTTCTCAAAGTGATCTTGTTCAGTACACGTCTTTAACCAATCCTGTAGTCCTTCAATTCCTTTAAGGGCTTTGCCACGATCTGACCAAGTGCATTTCACTAAAATTTCTAACATAATTTTTGGACATGATGCTAGAATTTAGGTCCATTCATCACGCATACTAGAATCTGAGTTTTTGTTTGGGGTAAAAATAAATATATGCAGTCCTTGGGGAACTTGGGTGATGTCTATATTACTCTGAAGGAGGTTGCCTCCCATTGGAATATGACTCATTACAATGTGTACTAATACCACGTGTGCCATTACAACGCGGGTATCACTACGCGTTGTCAATTACAACGACCTACCATTACATCGCATACTTTTACCACGAATATGCCTTTACCACGCATGCCATTACAACCTAAAGGCTTGCGTGGTAAAGGTATATGTGGTAATGTTTACAATTGTATGATGTAACTGTGATGCAGTGTAACTGCATCACAGTTAAAGTTCCAATGATAACCAGTATTGAATTGTACAGCTGAAGGTTGCTGCATGTAAATCTGTACTCCATTAAAGATACTTCAAGAATTAATTCGAAGCTTCCTGTTTGGATTACTACATATTTTGGCGACGAGGATGGGATCCGAACCCACGCGTGCAAAGCACAATGGACGCCTCACACTGTAACGGACAATGGAGTTCAATTAGTCTCTTCTGAAATGAGTAGTTTTCTTTTTGGTCTTGGGATCAGTCATGATAAAGTAGCTTTGTTCCGTCCACAAGCCAATGGACTCATGGAAAGAGTGAACTGGATTGTGATGGAATGTATTCAACTTTCTCTAGCTAATGGATTGTCATGGAAGGATGAGTTACGGAGAATGATGTGGGGTCATAGGATTACGCCTCACACTGTGACGGGAGTTTCTCCTTTTGTTGCTTTGAAGGGGAGAGAGCCGGGTACTAAGGAGTCTCCGATGTGGTTGCAGGAGAAGAATCAGGGTTTGGGTTGATAGAGAAAAGATGAGGTCAAGAGTTGTAGATTGTCAGTGGCGCAATAAGATATGTTTTGACAGTAGGAAAGGTGCTAAGGAGTTGGTGTTTGAGGAAGGTGATTGGGTGGTAATAAGATTTGGATTTGTGAAGAAAGGAGAGAGCAAGTTTTCTCAGCCGCATAAAGTGATCTCTCTCAGAGGTTCCGTGGCTCAACTGGATGATGGCAAGAAGTGGAGTTTTGGGGATTTGTGCAAAGTATCTAATTTATAAAAGGTGTTTTTATTATTTCTTGCTCTTTTGTAAATACTGTTAAAATTGTTTACCTGCAATACATGTAATTCATAGGTTGAATGTTTTCTTAAGTATTATTTTTCTTTTAGATTCCATAGGGGGAAGATATGTGGTAATGTTTAGAATTGTATGATGTAACTGTGATGCAGTGGAACTGCATCACAGTTAAAGTTCCAATGATAACCAGTATTGAATTGTACAGCTGAAGGTTGCTGCATGTAAATCTGTGCTCCATTAAAGATACTTCAAGAATTAATTCAAAGCTTCCTGTTTGGATTACTACATAATACTCATGGTAAAAGTATGAAAGGTAAGTTACACTACCCTGCCCTACCCTAAACCCTAATTTAGTACCCCTGCACGACCCTCCCCCTAGCCTCCATTCCTCTCCCTACCCTAAAACACTACCCTGCACGACCCCCAACACTACCCTAAACCCTAAAACACTACCCCCAGCACGACCCTCCCCGACCCCCAGTCCTCTCCCTACCCTAAAACACTACACTGCATGACCCCCAACACTACCCTAAACCCTAAAACACTACCCCCAGCACGACCCTCCCCGACCCCCAGTCCTCTCCCTACCCTAAAACACTACCCTGCATGACCCACCGACACTACCCTAAACCCTAAAACACTACCCCCAGCACGACCCTCCCCCGACCCCCAGTCTTCTCCCTACACTAAAACACTACCCTGCACGACCCCCGACACTACCCTAAACCCTAAAACACTACCCCCAGCACAACCCTCCCCCAACCCCCAGTCCTCTCGCTACACTAAAACACTGCACTGCACGATGCCCCGAAACTACCCTAAACCCTAAAACACTACCCCCAGCACGACCTTCCCCCAACCCCCAGTCCTCTCCCTACACTAAAACACTACCCTGCATGACCCCCGACACTACCCTAAACCCTAAAACACTACCCTGCAGTACACACACCCCAACCCCCTTTTACCCTAAAAAAGTAACCCCCACCCCAGGCCCAAGCCCCCTTACCTCTCTCTCCTTGTGGTTCCTCTCTCCTCCTGGTTCCTGCTTCACGTCGGCTCCGAAGGGCGGTGCACGTCGTTGTGAGGAAACGGAAGAGCCTCTGTTTCCTCACAAAGAGGTGGATTGCTATTTTTTTTTACATCGCATGCGTTGTAAAAGCGCATGCGATGTAAAACAACCATTTGCAATGCAATAGGTCTCGCATTTACGCGAGTTTAAGCTATTGGCATTGTAAATGACAATGCCTTTTATTTATGTTTTAAAAACGAAAACAAAAATAAAAGGCATTGTCATTTGCAATGTCAATAGCTCCAACTCGCGTAAATGCGAGACCTATTGCATTGCAAATGCTTTGTTTGTTAGGCACGTGTGTTATTACGTCATCCTTGGTGGCGAGTGGTAGGCTTCTCATGTTCTGTTTATAACCTAACATGCCAAACTGTGTTATCATCACATGTTTTCAACTGGGTAACGCTGGTGCCTGTAATTACGTTCAGGGCATGTTTTTTCCACTGATTTCCGTTGGGATACACTCGTTCCCCGTGATGAACTGCCAGCATCATAACCAGCTGCGCGTGCACTTCTAGAACGTTCGGGAAGCTCTTTAGTTAAAGAAGCCAAACCGAGCACAAGACGCTTGGCCTCAGCTCTTCTGGACACTTACCCGTTCTCCAGCTAAAGCAGCAGCAGCAGAGGCGGTTCTTCCTGTATTCAGTCGGCGCAGCAGCGTCTCTTCCTGCTTTCAGTTGGCCTTCCCCCGTCATCTCCGGAGTCTCCAGCCACACCCACGTCTCCTTGGCAATGCATACTGAAACAAAATAGTCATTTGCAATGCAATAGGACTCGCATTTACGCAAGACCTTTTGCATTAAAAATGGGAGTGCAGGCGGGCGGCAGGGGGGCGAGAAGGCACCGACAGTGGGAGAGCGGGCGGGGGGCGCGAGAAGGCACTGACAACGGGAGTGCCGGGGAGGGGGAAGAAGGTACGGGCAACGGGAGTGCAGGCGGGAGGGGGCGAGAAGGCACGGACAACTGGAGTGCGGGAGGGGGGGAGAAGGCACAGGCAGTAAGAGAACCTCATTAAAGAAAATAGTGCTCACAATCTAAATAACACATACCGTGCAACACTCGAAGTAAAGGGGCCAGTAGCCATGGAAGGATACAAATGACGACATGGCCGTCATAAGGAGGGACTAACAAGCCTATAAACCAATCGGAAGGAAGCATTTAGGAAGGACAAAGACAAAAGCCAATGAAAAATATGGGTGGGGGAGTGGGTGTGGCTTCCCTCACGTACTGAACTACCCCAGAGCTTCACTAGAGCAGTGCTTGCGCGCTGACTCTAGGCTCAACCTAAAAATGCATAGTAATGGCTACGCGTTGTTACATCGCATGCGTTGTAACGCTTGCGATGTAATGGCATGTGGGGAAACCGCTGCATTGTAATGGCTGTTTCCCCTCCCATTGCTTTGTCAGTTCCAATTTTGACAGTGTTTCAAGTTTGCCCAATTGTCCTCTCAATGTAGTATCTCTTATTTTCACCCTTCTAAAGTTAGATCCTTAGTATTCGCCCCAGAAAAGAGCGCCTTTGATGCCAAAGTTCTCTGTGTCTTGTTCTGACGCCATCCGATCAGAGTTGTCAATGCTACTTTAATTTAGATCATGTGGTTTGAAATTTTTCAAACTTTGATCTCCAACTGAACCTGTAGCTTCAGGTTCCTCCTACCGTTATCTACCTGCAAAAACTACATGGCCTGCTCTGCTGCAATAAAAATATTCCCGCAGCACCTAGGGAATAATACTGTGCAATGTACTAATAAACACACATTTTTTACTTGAGTGCAAAGGCCCAATTTGAGTTTATTACCACAGTACAACAACATTGACATCTGGAAAAACACCGATTACTGCATCACAGATTGTATGTAAAAATTACACAGGCAAACAACAATCCTAATAGGCAAAAATTCTCTGCAAAGTGAGTTTATCTTATTGCACAAACTTAACCCATTGAATCTTGGTTTTGTTATGTACCTTTTTTAAAACAAATGTGCATGCTTAAATGGCATGGCATAAACCATATATGCAAATGTATACAGTGTAACATTCCATTTTTCACTGGTGTTAAGGGAGGGAGTTGCATCAAGACCCACTCAAGGCTTCATGCCTGCCCCATGTCATCACCCTTGACCATACTCAACAATGGTAATAAATTGTATTTTTACACTCAGCACATCTGCATATATGTGTGAGCACCTATAATAGTATGATTTTGTTTTGCTACGCTTTCCCACAATTCTTCATTTTGTACACCTTTTATTTTCAGACCTTCAATACACGTGTCCTGCTGACTAGTGGTGTACAAAGTTTCCAAACTAAATACTTCACAACTATGCATATTTCTTTGAACATTTTGCCCCAGGGTAGGACTTCCAACAGTAGGGAAAGAGATGTATTCAGGTGCCAAGTGGTGGGTATTGTGGTTCTTCATCTCCAGTTAAGGTTAATATCAGCCATGAGTGACACGAGGGAAATACCCTGTAGCATGAAGTCCTGCCCATGTTGGATGGTATTGTTGTATTCCTCTTAGGGTGTCCATAAACGGGCTTTCCAGAATCATGTCCTTATATAGGCACAATTCGCCCTGCCCTTATATAGGCATAAAATCCCAGCCCTTATTTAGGCATTAAACCGTGCACTCCAAATACAGGCATGGTCTCTGACATCCGTCCACCCTAACGTCACAACGAGTTCTTGAAGAACAGACCCTTAGGCTGCGGGAGTTTCCCTAGTCCAGGACTATTGATTTCTTCAAGGACTCATATATTATGCATGAACCATTATTCCTTAGGGGTTCATTCATGACGTCTTCCGCTGTCCGACTCACGTCAATGCTAACATTCTGAGGTAATTCTCAGGTATAAATATACCTTCCCTAGCCCCTGTAAATCAGAGGAGACCTCGACTTCAGAGGAGCCCGTTTCCCGACCTGACGCACTGAGAAGACGCTGTCATCCCTGCACGCAGAGAGTCCAGCTTCCAGTGATCTGACTTCCCTTGCGGGGTGTTGGAGTTCGAGTCTGGCAAAGAGATTCCTACCTCTCTCATTCTTCAGGTATGGAGCAGACTAGAACCTAGAGGGACTCTTGGCATACTAGGCATAGTGGGGTTAGCGTACTCTTAGTATACCATAGTAAGGAATACTTCACCTACTTCATACCTCGTCCTATACCTAGGTTAGGTACATTGGGGTAGAACTAGATTAGAAACGCATCGTATGAGTACTCGCATTTTTAGTCTGTGTTATTTATGTAAAAGCATATGTACTAAAAGATAATGCTCTCGCAGTATTATTTATTTCTACTGCTCACACTGTACATTATTTATCTCGCATACTGTCTTGTGATCGTAACAGCACATTTTACTTACACCAGAAACAAGACTGTTCAATAAATCTTTTATTGAAACGCCCGTCTATTTCTTTCTGTGTAACTTGGAGAAAACTAAGCATGCACGACTGAGCTGAGTGAAATAGTTATCTATTGTTTCCACGACTTGTTGTCAAGGAGTTTCTAGTGGCCTCTGAGCTAGCTGGCACAAGTAATTAAGTTTAATATACTCGATAGGGACATACTGACCTTAGTCCTATGTCAAACCTATAGGATATATTATTCCAATGCGCGGAGCCTATTAGGGAAATAGGAGCTACACTACAGTATTTTCTGGGAATAGAGGATGGATGAAGCTAAGTATTGCCATGAATAAAATTGGGCAACATCAGAAAAATGTCACCCATCCTCACAAAAATCAAAGGGTCATTATTAGTCCTGCTTTAGGGTGATCTTCCGCCAAACTATTGCCATTCCCTCTATTTCTACTGATCTTGCTTTTGCTGGCTGTTAGACTGGCCTCTTTTGGTATGGTTTCCCCTGCCTTTTTGCTTCTGACCTCCTGTTTTTGACTGTGTACTGAACTTTGTTTTTGCTGGTTTGAGGACTCTGGGCACTTTTTCACTGCTGACCAGTGCTAAAGTATATGTGCTATTTGTCTAAAATGTAACAACATTTGGTTTTTCCTATGATTGGCATATTTGATTTACTGACAAGTCCCTAGTACAGTGCACTACATGTGCCCAGGGCCTGTAAATCAAATGCTACTAGTCAGCCTATAGCACCTATAGGTTAGCATTGGAGCTGCCTTGTAACACTTTACAAGTTTAACTTCCAATTAGGAGCAGATAGAATACTGGAGTTGTGTGTCTCTGGACTCAGTTTCAAAACACATCTTTTTGTGAAGTTGGTTTTTAAATTGCAAGTCTGAAAATGCCACTTTTAGAAAGTTAAGAAACAACAGAACAGCTGTATTGCACTCAGTTTTAGCAAAATAAACAATATGCACAATAGAAACAAACAGAATTCAATTACAGTGTGCACCCTGTGAGGCGGTTCTACCCCACCGCCTGTTCAAAATTGAAAGGGAAACCTAGGACGGAAGTCTTAGACAGAAAGTGCACTACTACCTACACTCAATAGTGTTTCACAATTGTTAAACTTCGCTTAAATGAGTCGATGAGCTATACACATTGTTTGAGTTCGAATGTAAACAACAAATTCATAAATAAGAGTCCCAAACGATTATGCTTGACACCATCAATTCATTACTTCATGAATCTTGGTTTATTAAAAAATGAGTCTTTCCAAAACAAAATTCCTTTATATGACGTTCATATATGTCAGGCGTGGGTAACATAAATCCCAATGCATTTCGGGTGATGCAACCACCCTTCCTCAGGGGAATCTACAAACAAATGATGATAATACCAATAAACATTTATCTAATATAGTCACAATGATACATTTGGTTAATCAAAGGCTTTTAGTCCTGTGAGGTAATAAAGAGTAAGAATTATCAGATAGATAAGAAAAGACCAAGTTTAGCACAAGCCTGTAGGAAAAAGATAAACGGAACGTGGTGAACATAAAAAAGAAAAAATCTAAACCAAGGAGAAAAGAAAGAGGCAAATAACAAGTAATTCTGATGAAACTGATCGTGCTCTGATTGTCCAAATGAAAGTAACACCCTCTCAGTGAGCATGCTCACCCCGACGCAAAACACTATTCCACACAGTATTCCAGAGATTCCGAACTCAATAGGTATTGCCCAAAAAAAAAGTGACTGTGCGCTCATGCCTTCTCGTGATGCAACATGCTTTCATGGTGAAGGTTTTCAAAACATATCCAAAAGTACCTCCACGCCAAATGTCCTCTCGTAAACCGACTGGGGTTTATATCCTAATGGTACACACTACTGATGAAGACAATTCTGATGCCACAGAAGGAGGTTTATGTCACTCGTAAAATTGCCAGTAATGCGTCCTGCACAACAATACTACTTCCAGTGTTACTCTGTAAATCCAACAATGACTGGTCAACTCCATAGTGAATCTTATTGCTAAGTGTCACCTGATGCAAAGGCTTATGTCACTCACCAGTGGTCTGATGTCAAACGCGCCGCAACAACCGCTTGTGTCCTTAACACTGTGCACATCGCTCTAGTGTAAGGAACAATTAAAGGAAACCAGGTACTCCTCTGCAACCGAACCGCCGTCAACTGTGAAATAAACAGTATGACATGAGATACTATCCGCCTATGCTTGCGTGAACCACCCACTATCCTAAAGACCACTTACTTCACAAATGTCTCAAGAGTATAGCCAAAATCGCCGTCATGTAATCACTATACTTTGCCCGAAGTGGTGATCCCGCCGTGCTTTCGTGCGTAACCCGCCTCCTTTTCTAAACGCTTCCCTTCAATACGTGACGCCCCTTCACCAATGGTAGAGATAGACAAAGGACAGAAAGATTCTTGAACAAATTGAAGTTAAGGCAACATGTCTGTCGAAGTGAAGTCTAGTGCCGTTACTCTGCTGTACTTTATACATTAACAAGATTTGTGGTTCCTCGATTGTTCCTGCGACTGTGTAACAAGATTGTCAAATACAATGTTCCTGAACACCCAATAAAGTCCTACAGTGACATTTGCACGAATATAGCAGACATTTTCAGTTGCATTATTATTAAACAAACATTGCAAAAAATTACTGCAGTGGCTTGACACAAACGTGATACTGTTCATATTCAACGCTATCATGTTCAATCCAAAATTTACTAAGCTGTGTGTTGAAGTACTCTGATCCTTGCAACTCTGAGTGAAGTAACTGCTACAACGGAAATACTCAAGACTCTTTATACCATTCTATGCCTTAACATGAGAAAAACATGTATAGACCCTCTAAATTATACAGCGCTATTTATCTAGTAGTAATCATAGTGCTATTCATCGATGGAGGTTGAAAACATACCAGATGATTAAAAAAAATGTAGGATTAAAATTGTGCTTTCTAACATTTCACATACAAGTCAGAGTGAATGATAATTGCGTTGCGTATTGCTTGATGCTCGAGTTTGTTTGTGTCGCCGTTCATGATGAAATGTGTGTTTTTAAGATGTCCTAGCCTGGGTGACAATACATCTACTGAACAGTAACATACTTGAAGCCTCTGGTGTCTGTGGTCTAGAGAGTTACTACGGGTGAAACAAGAAATAAAAATACTAATAAAAATCTACAGGAAACATGCTAGTTCCAATTTGTCGTTAAGACCCTTGGGCATTAGAGTATCCAGAAATCAAATCCAGAAACTCTCTCGTTGAATTAAAAACGTGGACGTGTCCCTGTCGTTTCTGGTCTTTACTACTTCCAACACCGTGAATTTGAGTTGAGCTATGGTGTGATGATTATCAGCCAAGTGACTAGCTAAACATGAGCTTGTAGTCCTTGTTCTGATCCTACTTTTGTGCTCCGTGATCCGGGTTCGTAACGATCTCTCAGTCTTGCCCACGTAATACAGGCCGCATGGGCACTTGATAGTGTAGATCACGTTTTGCTCATTGCAATTAGCGGTGAAATGTAAGTTAACAAGTTTCCCTGTCCAGGGATGGGAAATGGAAGAACCAATTAATACGTTATTGCAATGTGAGCAATTGTAACACTTTTGCATCCCTCTGTGTTGCGTCTTGTCTGTAACACTTCCATCAAAATCTCTCTGAGATTGCGTGATCTCTTGTAGGCAAAAATCGGGGGTCACGAAATAGATTCTGGAAATCAGGCTCAGATTGCAAGAGCTCCCATCGATTAAGAATCACTTTTTTAATTGCTGGTGACTGGGTAGAAAATGTAGACACGAAAACCTCTCTTTTATCCGTACTCCTTTCTTTGTTCCTCAGAAGGTCTGATCTGGGTATCTCCTGTGCCCTTCTTTCTGTGCTCTCAACCACCTCAATGGGATATCCACGCTCGAAAAAACCTTGTTTGTATCCTGCCAGGGCGTTGATGAACCGAGTGTTGTCTAACGTGATCCTCTTCACTCTAAGAAACTGGGAGAATGGGAGAGGTTTCTTCAAAGATGTGGGATGGAAACTGCTATGTAGTAATGTGTTGTTACGATCTGTCGGTTTTTTGAAGACCGAAGTAGTAATTGTGGTACCTTCCAGTTCTATCATCACATTCAAGTAGGAGATGCTCCGACGATCAATGGTGTAAGTAAATTGAATCCTCGGATTCCTTTCATTCAACTGCGTTAATTTGGCCACTAGATCTTGTTGTGTACCTCGCCAGATAATTAATATATCATCGATATACCTCCGATATAGAATAAGATGTTCCATCCATGTAATGTCATTCAAGACGTAGTCAAACTCAAATTTCATCATGAAGATGTTAGCATAGCTGGGGGCCCCCCGAAAAACCCATGGAGGTCCCGTTAGTTTGTAAAAATAACTTTTGCTTCCATTTGAAATAGCTGTGGAACAGGCAGTATTGAAGCACTTCAAGTAGAAAAACTTTATTGGCCTGCAATTCTTCCTGTTGGAGGAGTGCCCACTCGACAGCTTCAATTCCCTCTGTGTGGGGAATGGACGTATAGAGTGCAACAACGTCCACTGTACATAACCAGATCTCTGCCTCATCGGGTATCATCATGTCGTCCAAAAGTTTTAAGAGATGTGTAGTATCTTGTACGTATGTTGTACCTGACTGTACAATGGGCTGTAGGAAAGAATCCAAATACTGTCCGAGAGGCTCATGAATAGATCCGCAGCCCGATACAATTGGGCGGAATGGAGGATTTCTCAAATCTTTGTGAATTTTCGGCAGCATATAGATTAGGGGTCTGCGTGGTAGTCTTGAATACAGAAAATCCATTGTCTTCTCTGAGATCCATCCCATGTCTTTGGCATACAGCAAGATCTTGTTAAGAATGTCTTGAAACTCTGTTGTTGGATCTTGTGTCAGAGGCAAATAAGTCGTTTCATCCGCTAGCATTGTTTCAACTTTCCTCTCATAAAAAGTACGGTCCATCACCACCAATGCCCCACCTTTATCAGCTGGAAAAAACACTAAAGAATTGTTCTTTTTCAAAGACTTGAGTGCCTCTTTGTCCGATTTTGTCAAGTTCTGCCATTTCATTGAAGCAGTTGGTATTTGCGCTAGATCCTTTTTCACTAGAGTCTCAAATGAATCGATCACTTTATGTGATATCGGGGATACAAAGGTACTTTTAGGCTTGAACTCTTGATATTCAGATCCAGTCTCTTTGGGTTGAATGTTCTCTAAATTTGAAAAAAAATATCGTAGTCTTAATTTCCTCGTGAACTTGTAAAGATCTACTTCTGTGTCAAAAGGTTTTGTGTGGTAAGTTGGTACAAACCCGATGCCCTTATTCAATAGTGCCGTCTGGGCTACTGACAAATGAGTGGAGGATATATTAACCACAAATTTTTTTCTGTCTGCAACCTGCACTGACTGGTTTTGTTGAATCTCCTGCCTCGGCGGGTTTTGCTGTGTCCTTTTGAGCTTGTACTGGGGGCGGGTTGTCGGCAGCTGGACTGATCTCTAAAAAAGATACCTTGGGAACTGAAGCTGTATCTATTGCTGGTTCTCCCTGTGAAGCCCCTGATGTGGAAGGGACTGGTGTTCTTGTCATCCGAGTGTCACTAATCGATGCTAGGCTCTCTTCTGAGGAAGTGGTTCCTGGTTTCTGGTAGTTTCGTTTTTGGGCATACACCTCCGCCCAGGAGTACACTTTGTCCAGCTTATAATCAATTGTGTCCCTCCTGAACTTTCGGACCTTACGCTCGTGAATCTCCTTGGCATAGACATCTAATTTGGCATTGATCTCTGTTAATGTTGTGGACCAATTTTCGGATTCCATGCGCTGTTTAAGGGAATCTTGTAATTCGCGTATCTCCTGTTTCAGACCCACCAGGACTGCTGACAATTCTTCAACAATCAGAAGAATCAAGTCTAAGGAGCACTTGTTGAGAATCGAGTACCACTTATCCATGAACTTCTTATTCGTTTTAAACATCATTGGTTTGATAGCAAGTCTGAAGCCTCTTGGTATTCTGCTGGCCTTGTGGTACTGGATAAGGGTCGTTGCGTGCAGTCTCTGGTTTATTTCTCTCCGCATTAAGTATTCCAATTGTCTCAATTGCTGTGTGACCGGCCCGTGGGCCGTGTCAAATGTCCGTACCTCACGGATAAGGCCATATATATCTTGTGCCTCAGATGCGCTGTAAACTTTGGTTTCAGCTTTATTATCGGTTAAATGTAAAATGTCCTCAAATGACATTGTGTGGTGCACCTGAAAGCTGTGTAGGGTAGAAAAAGTTCAAGTGAAGAAACAACAGAACAGCTGTATTGCACTCAGTTTTAGCAAAATAAACAATGTATAAAATGTGAGAGTGTTGTTGCCACATTTGTATACAAGGTAACAAGGTGCATTCCGCGATAGATTACTTTATCACACCTAGGGGCCCCGGACTGAGTGTCAGTGGACAAAGAGGGGGAAGACCTGGTGTGGAACGGAGTGGGTGGTAAGAGCCCCGTAGGTAAATCTTTATTCCATTTGTTAAATGCAGACCGCAGTAACCTATGATGTCAACAACAGTATGAGGTCAAAACAGAACTAAATGAGATATATTAGGCATCTCAAATGGAATTAATTACATATAAGGAATGCACAGGATTATGGTGATGTCACATGTTAGCAGTTGTTGAGTGCATTCCAAGGTATATTGTCATTCAGGCCTATCTTGTTGGTAGACAGGCGGTAGACCCAACGTTGCTCCTTTTCAAAGAGGCGGTTATGGAGGTTGGGGACATTGGTGTCCAGTTGTTCAATAACCACCCATCTGAGATCGTTGGTAGAGTGTCGAGTCTCAAGGTAATGGTCTGTCATCCGCGCTGTAATCCGCTTGCATCTGATGTTGCTCCGATGTTCACATATTTGGATTTTTATTTTGCGAGTGGTCATGCCGACGTATCGGAGACCACAGGGGCAAGTTATCAAGTAAATAACGTTGCAGGAGTTGCAATTAGTATGTCTGGTAATCTGCCATATTTTGCCAGATTCCAAATTCAGGGATTTTACAGCTTGGGTAAGGTGGCATACACTGCAGTTGCCGCAGGGAAAATGACCAGTCACGTTAGGTAGACCCCATGCATTTAAGACAGTTCGTGTCGGTTGTTCTTGTGCTGTGGGACGGGTGGATACTAGTCTATCCTTGAGGCTCCGTGCTCTTTTGTAGGAAAAAAGTGGTTTTGCCCTATTTAATTTCCCTGTTCCTAAGATCCTCCAGTGTTTCTGTATGATCTTGGACACCTGATTAGCGATGGTGTTATATGTAGTCACACAAGTGAGTGGTATCGAGGTGGGGGCCCGTTCTGTTACTTCCAGTAGACCTTCTCTGTTTTGATTTCTGGCCCGTTTTTTTGCAGTGCGAATTACTTTTTCGGGGTAGCCGCATTCTCTCAATTTAGACGAGAGCGAGTTTGCCTGCTGTTTGTAATCTGTGATGTTGCTACAGTTCCGGCGAAGTTGCAAGTAATGCCCGAATGGCAGATTTTCACGAAGTGGCCTTGGGTGAAAACTATCGAATCGGAGCAGTGAGTTCCTGGCTGTGGGTTTGAAGTGGGTCTTTGTTGTTACTAGGCCCCCTCGGCTGTGATGTCCAAATCAAGAAACGTGATTGTTTTCCTATCCATGGTGTGGGTAAATTTGAGATTCTTGTACCGTTCATTGATCCACGTGAGGAATGTCTGTAAAGTTTCCTCCAGACCCTCCCAGACCATGAAAATGTCGTCAATATATTTCTTGTAGAATTTGATGTTATCTTTGTAGGGCATCTGAGGACTCAGGATGTGCTTTTTTCAAAATCAAAAACATACAACCCGGCCACGCTAGGGGTGAAAGTACTGCCCATTGAAGTGCCGTATGTTTGCAGAAAAAGGTCACCCTCAAATTCAAAGAAGTTATCTTTGAGGGCAAGGTTAGCACATTGCAGGACAAATGCCCTGGGTGTGTTGTAGTTACACGTGGTGGCTTCTAGGGATTTTTCCAGCACTCTCAGGGTGTCGTCTTGAGGGAGGCTGGTATACAAACTCTCAATGTCTAAACTGACCAGGAGAGAGGTGTCGGGGTCGAAATTGAGGGAGTCCAAGTGCCTTAAAAGGTCTTTGGTATCCTTAAGGTAGGTTGAAGTGGACTGGACTATTGGTTGCAGGAAGAAGTCACAAAAACGAGATAGTGGCTCTAATATAGAGCCAATACCCGACACAATAGGTCGGCCTGGTGGAGGGTTCCTTTTTTTGTGGATTTTTGGAAACATATAAAAATACGGGATCCTCGCCTCACTTGTTATCAGGAATTCGGCCTCGTGTTTACTGATGATGCCTTTAGTTTCTGCATCTGCCACTAAAGCTAGAATTTTTGCTTTAAGTGGTCCACTTGGGTCTTGTTCCAAACGATTATAATTCTTAACGTCGCTCTAATAAAAAAACAACTGTTTTTTTTGCATTCTTGTGAAGGACAGTGTGCGGTCCTTTCATCTGGATCCCCCACAGGGTCCGTCCACATTGTTGTTTATAAAGGATATCCAACATGTTTCAAAGAGGTTAAAATTGTCCTTATAATTTTGGCACGTATGTGGTCTATGCAATAATTTGTAGGCTTTAGTCCATTGATGATGAGGAAAGTTTCTCACTTTCCACGGGCTTGAATATCTTCCAGGAGTGTAATGTTTTGTTCTGCAGTACTTGAGTGGATGTGGACGGAGGTCTGATGTTGTTCATAACTGTTTTGATTTTGTTTGAGAAGCAATTTGAGAATGTATTACATTTTTCTTGTGAAGAGATTAGTGAGGTTTTTATATGAGGCACAGACTTGGATTTTTTTGCCAAAAGAATGAGTGGAATTTGTTTGGTGCTTTGTTAATTTGTTGCTGAATGTAGCTTGCTTTGGCTGACTTGATAGCTTCCTTGTATCCCCTCCTCAGTTTCTTCAGCTTAGACAGAAGTGAAGTGGAGTTAGAATGGTGCCATTTGTTTTTGATGTTTCTTGTGAGTTTTCTTTCATCTCAAAGTTTGGAGGAGTACCAAGGTTGGTTGGGTCTTGACAGGAGCAATAGCATTAGCCATTACTTTGATTTTGTTATAGTGATCAATAGAGTTGTTGATATCCCCCGAGAAATTTATTCGATCACAATTGGCAGTGAGATGTAAATCTACCGATTCTGTAATGATTGAGGGTGTCCTTTTGCCTTTGGAGACCTTTTTGATGGGTGTTTGGTATCTGGGTGACATGATTTAGAATGGAATACTGAAGTGTTTTGACCAATCTAATTGAATGAGGTAGCGAATATTTTTGGGGAGCAAAGATGAGGTCAAGTATTTTGCAGTTGTTGTGTGAGGGGTAGAAGGAATGTTAGTCTTTGGAGAAGAATGATAAGCACTAGTAGAGGAAAATGTTATTATGATACTTTCACTGGTGAAAGGGATTATGGGATAGCTTTTTCCTGAAATCATTTTAATATAGCCGAAACTGGATCAGACACTGCCTACGATGAGAGGCATTTGCTCCATAACCCATGGGGGTCCTACAAGGATCCATACCAGGAGAAACCTGTTGTTAAGCACAGAGTGGCCTCGTCAACCCCCCCTTTATTCAAACACAAAGAGCCTCTGTCAGGCTGCGCAAAGGTCAGCTCAACAGACACTCCTAATGTTTGAGCTAGGCAATGTACATGTGCTAAATACGCAGGCGCCTGGGTGGCTGAGCCGAACTTTACTGGGCTGAGATTTCACAGCCCTATGGGAGTGACCTCCTCAGCCCTACAAAGTGCTGCAAGGCCCTCCCCTAATGACGAGGGATAATGTCACTGATAGAGTCAGACCTAGGCTTTTCTGTTTTAAGCCCTGAAGTGACCAGAACCGACAGTTCATCAGTAATACGTTGTTACAGAGTGGAGTGAGATCATCAAGTCTCACTGACTCCAAACCACTCTGTGACGATTAAGGGAAGGTCCTCCTCTCGTTGGATAACCCACGACAATCTCAGCCAATGAGAGGAGGTGGCAGAAGATTCCCACAGTCACTGAGGCTTCCTCCCGACCACCTGATGTCAGGTCGACCCCCTGAACTCAATGTAAAGTGCCTCACCATCCAATAGCTTCTTCTTTAATACCTACAGCTTCTCTTGCCCCATGTAAATTTCACTTCCATTTTCCCTATGCTTTATGTGTGTTTCATTATAAAGCACTCTGATGCCCCTGGGTCTTGTATGTGCTATAACATCTGAAAATAGGTAAAAATAAATCTCTCCTCTGGCTGAAGATGGCAGTTGGCCAGAACCGGGGATTTCTCCTTGATCTGGTGAATCTTTTTTCCTGTACATAGGGAGTTCAGGCGGTCTGACGAATGAAGCTGATACTGCTGCAGAGGCATCCTAGTAATCAGTTAATTTGGGCATTTTGACGTGGACCTAATGTGGCGCTTGATGGGAGTGCCACACAACTGGAAACCATGCACTGATTTATGTGGAACTAGTGCTGAAAATCTGAGTACTTCTTTCAGGCTACTTTTTCAACATGATTATTTCTTTTGGAGTTGGGTAATTCTTCTGCAAGTGCCCCAAACATTTACTTTTTAAACCACATCCACATTTTCTTTCCTAAAAAAAAAATTAGGGGCCGATTATGAGTTTGGCGGTCCGGTGGACTGCCAAACCTGCAATGGCAGTACGGCTACTGCTGCACTGGCAGTCCGACCGCCGTATTCGGAATTGGGCAGTCATACCACCATAGGACCGATGCTAACGCCAGGGATTCGCGATCCCTGGCAGTCTTGCAGCAGTTTGAGGCCTGCAATATGCTGGCGGTGCTGCTGCAGCACCGCCAAGCATATATTTGAGTTTCCTCACTGTAACAGTTTTCATGGCAGTGAGCCCACCTTGAAAAGTGTCGCAGTGAGGAAACTAAGGGGGACCTACAGGGCACCCTGTTGCCTTAGGGTCAGGGGATGCAAGCAAGGGGGCCCATGTTGTGCCCCCCTGTATGCATGCAGCCCCAGTTCCTGCACGGCATGGACTTAACAGTCCATTCCATGCAGGAACGTGCTGTCGCACTACCATTGTGGTGCCTTTCTAAGGCTCAGATATGAGCCTTTGAAAGACACCATCGTGGGCCCGCTGCCGCAGGACCGCCTGACCTGTATTCCCATCAGAATACGGCAGGCTGCCAGGCAATGGGTTTGGCAGTTTTGGAGCGGGACGCTGGCGTGGCAACCCGCTTCAAGACCGGCAAACTCGTAATCAGGCCCTTAGTGACATAAGCATTTCTTTGCAAACCCATTTTCGTTATAACTCTTAGAGATCCCTCATACAAACCAGTATACCTTTTTATGGGTATGATTGCTTGGGCCATGTCGGAGCTCAGCTCACATCATGGCTGCGGCTTCTCCCTCCCCTGCCTTAACAACCTACATTTATCCTTAATATATTTTGATATTATGAGATACCTGTGTAACTTACTTGTTTTCTATGACTATTAGAATTATATTGCTGGTCTGCAGATTTTCAGTTTGCAATATTCTAGAACTGATTGATAAAATAATGCTAGAGGAAAATAGCATACACTGGTTATATTTTGAACACATCTTATTATTTCTATACTCACTTCAGAACTAAAACGTAATTAATAATTTCATGTTGGAAGATCCAGACATCTTTTACAGAATGGCAATGTTCTGTAACAGATCTCCCTGCAAACTAAGAAGTCTGTGAGAATAATGTAAAATTAGCAGCACAGAGAATGTATCTGAAAGAATCTGTAAAATCATATAAAACTAGGATTGTTGAAGAAAGTATCAGAAATATATTTCACTGAAAGGATATTGTGTCAAAGTAAGCACTGTGAAAGGGTGGGAACAGCAGTTCAACACAAAGGGGCCGATTACAATGGCGGTAGGACCACAACCGAAAGCTCGTCCATTGCTGTCTGACCGCCATCTGCTGCTGCGGTCCGACCGACACATTACAGTAGGTGCCATCGGAGGCAGCACGCAGAGGGACCGTTTGTAACTTTACAACGGGCTTAAGGAGCCCCTCAGTGCATCGGAAACCCTTCATAATCCCTTAATGACTGTGGCTGTGCTGTCGGGATTGTGATGTCGGTTTCTGACAGCCATTCCATGTCGGCCTTTCCGACATGGAAAGTCTTTTGGAAAGTGACATTGGGGGCCCCCTTCCCTCCTGGCGCTCCGCTATGGGGCCTGTGGGGCACCTATGGTGCCCCCTAAACATCCCTGCACTGTGTGGCGGGCACCGTGAGGTGCCTGCCACACGGTGCAGGGATGTTTGAAAACATCCATTTTTTAAAGGAAGCTTGTGTTGCAGGCATTTTCTGCTGCACAAGCTTCACTGCACAAGCTTCAATTGAAAAATGGATGTTTCTGGCCATCCTATGGCAGTCGCATCCAAATACTGCAGTTGAAACCGCTGACATATGGTCGGGCGGTTCCCAATCTACAACGGTGTCGGGTGGACGTGAGTCTGCCCGACATCATAATAAGCCCGAAAGTTGTTTTGGTTCAATAAAGGGGGATGAACTGATTGAATCCCTGTGCTTCACCTAAAATTGAGAATCTTTTTGTTTTAATTCCCAGGGAGGGGAGAATTGATTCTTGATACAACTAATGGAATCTGTATCCTGGTGGCAATCTATATTCGAGAAGAGCTCCTGGTCTTGTGGAGAGGTGTGGTGCAGCGGCCAGGGCAGCTGACTTCGGAGCACAGGGCTCACGGTTCGATCCCTGGCTCCGGCGGCAGCTCAGCTCAGCACCATGTGACTCTGGGCAATAGCTCACTTAATTTCCACGACGGCCCCCAGCGCCTTGAGACCCGTAAGGGTGAGTAGTTCGCGCTTTACAAATACGGATTTACAAATACGGATTTGGTCCACAACTTATCTCCCTTTTTTAATAAAAGGCTTTGGATGATGACTACCGATGTTGGTTTCTCTGTTTGAGATTACTGTCAATCTAGTAGCAATTCTGATTGCATGGAGGCGTGGGTCGAAAAAAGCAATAAAGGAAATCCAACCGTATGTACATTGATAAAAAGGACTATTATAATCTTCACTGATGACAGACTAAAATAAGTGGATAGAGGCTAAGCTTCTGCTTCTTAGGCACACCCAAGCTCCCATTCAGAGAATTCTCCAATAGGCTAAAGTGTACTACTTTGATGTGGTTAATTCAATAAGAACTCTGAAGAAAGAATTGACTTGTGTAAACTAGGGTGTTGTTTTGCAATGCATGGTTTGAGGTTGATGCTGAGAAAAAAATCAGCCATTAACCCAGAGTAGTTCATCATGAGTCCAGGAGGGCTGGATTCTATGCTAGAGTTTCAGGTTAAATGCTTACTACATAAATTAGCTCTATTCAGAATGATTGTACTATATTTATTTTATGTTAATATCAGGATAATCCGGCAGGTTACCGGACCTCCTTGACGTTTGTCATACATGTAAACAGTTAGGGATATATGCTACACTGATTGTTTTTAATCTCATTTTGTCTTATCTTACAGGGAAACTAATGGTAGAAGGAATGTTAGGATTTATCTTTGAAAAAATTAATTTCATGTGGCATGCAAATGGTACTGCTTTTTTCAATAAAATTCAAAAAGGATTCCAAAGGCAACTGGAGTTATATGTAGAATTAAATTGCTGGAGAAGCAATTGCTAGAATACAAGTATACTTTCATTTTGAAGAAAAACCTCTCATTCCACAATTGTTTCACACCATAAGGCTTGATAAATAGCATATATAATTAATCAAATCCACTCCAAGGTATATAATACAAAATACTGACAATATGTTAGCTGCTATTATAATTTTTCAATGTGTTTACATAAAAGCGCAACAATTCCTTTGTACAAAAATGTTAAGGCAACATTCGGAATAATAGTAAATCGATTTGAACTCCAATTGGCTATAACAGAATGGTTACCTCTCTTGACCAAGGAATGACGTAATTTAAATTTAAGGAAAGCCCTGGGTAATGCATTTGATAGCAATGGTCAAAAGACTAGGGGGCTTATTTATGAGAGCCCTGCATCACTTTTGCACCACGTAAATTGGTACATGTGTGTCGCAGGGCTCTCATAAAGATTTATGAAGCCACGCAAGTCCACCCTGCGTGGCTTTGAGTGGCCTCATAAATCATAAGTAAGGTGACGTAACACCCATGAAATTTGACATTGCCCCAGATTTACAAAGTGATGCAAACATGGGGAAGTGTCAAATCCGTACGCCTCTTGAGGTGAGGTGTAATGAGGAGAAATATGTGAATTTCTCCACGTTTTTTCATCTTAGCATGTGTCCTGGATTCTGCAGCACACATAGAAAGAAGAAAACGCCTCGTAGAATTGTTTTTGTGCAGGAAGGTGCCCCTTCCTGCACAAAAACAATCCTGCCTGCAACCGAGGCACCCTGTCACCATGGTGCAAGGGTGCCTACATTGGCTTCAAGCTGCCAAAATGGCACCAGCGCAGGCAGAAAGGACAGGAATGCATCATATTGCTTAAATACGGTGCATTCCTGCCCTTACACTTTGGCTTAGGCAGTGCAGGGTATTTAGACAAAATATCAAAAAAGTAATATCGACCTACAGAACTATTGAGTTGGAAATACTGTCATACAGAAATATTGTCAGCAAGAATATCGTTAACAAGAATATCGATTTTAAGGTAAGTAATATTGATTTAAAAAATATAGAAAGTGTTAATATTGATTACAAACATATCTATGTTGTTAATATCAATGTTTAAAATATCGTTGTTAATAATATCGATTTCTTTATGTATTCTATATATTTTAATTGCATATGTTATAAATTGTTTGTATAAATAGTGTTAATTTTTTTTAATATTGTTTGTAAATTTCTAGTAGTTTTGAAAATTAATGTAATAGTTTTTTGTTATTTTTAGTGCCGTAGCAGGTTTTTGGGTTCAAAGGGCTACAGGGTGGGACGTAAATTCATTATAATCCATTAATAATTATTTATTATTATGACTAATTATTTAATTGATAATTAATTATGTAAATTGTGTAATAATGTTTTTATTTATTTTGCCCAGTTTTCTGTTTTTGTATGGTTAACGGTGATCAGGAAATTATTTATATTATTTAATTGTGTTATACATTAGGTTTGAGTTGTATTTGTAGGGGCAAAGGGTGAGTAGTTAAATATAATTAATGTATTAATAGTTAATTGTTAATTGTTAAATTGATAATTATGTAAGTTATGTAATTAACATTTTTTTAAATATATATATTTGGTGCGGATCGTTAGTTTTGTGAGGATAAAGGGTGGGAAGGTAATTAAATATAAAAAAAAATTTAAGTGTGTGTTGTGTACTTTGTACGAGTATAGGGTAGGAAGTTACTTAAGTAATAAGAAATTAAACAAATTTAAATATTTTTAAAAATTTAGTTTTTCATTATGTTATGTTTTAATTTTGTTGTGCTTTTTAATTAAAAAAAATATTGTATTTATTGGTTGTTATGACTGGCGTGGGAATAGTAGATTTTACCCCTCCGCAATCCAACACTTTCCCTACTGTTGCACTGACTGGAGTGGGAATAGTAAATTTTACCCCTCCACCATCCAACACTTTCTCTACTGTTGCACTGACTGGAGTGGGAATAGTAAACTTTACCCCTTCACGATCCAACACTTTCCCTACTGTTGCACTGACTGTAGTTTAGTAAATTTTACCCCTCTGCAATCCACCACTTTCCCTACTGTTGCAATGACTGGCGTGGGAATAGTTTTAACCCTTCCACAATCCAACACTTTCCCTACTGTTGCACAGAATGGAGTGGGAATAGTAAATTTTACCCCACCGCAATCCAACACTTTCCCTACTGTTGCACTGACTGGAGTGGAAATAGTAAATTTTATATCTCTGCAATCCAACAGTTTCCATACTGTTGCACTGACTGGAGTGGGAATAGTACATGTTACCTCTGTGCAATCCAACACTTTCCCACTTGTTGAATTTATTGTAGTGGGAATAGTAATCTGCACTTTTCCTGTGTTCAATGATTTTTGTACTGTTTTATTAATTGTAGTTGCTATAGTATATGTATTGTTTGTGGAATTTTATAGTTTAGTTTTTATTAATTATATTTATATTATTATGTGTATGTGTAGTTAAAATTATAATATTTCTAATTCGTAATATTTTTAATATGCAATATATTTTTAGTAAAGCTAAAATGTTATATTATTTCATTTTTTATTTGTAATTTAATTGGTATGTTTATTACATTTTTTAAGTTATTGGGTAAATGTTCTGTGTATATATATTTATGTATGTATATATATGTATATATGTGTATATATATATATATATATATTCCATGAAACAGTCAGAAATAAAGCGATCACTCAGAGTAGTATTTCCTCATCAGCAGATGGTTTAATTAGTTACGCGTTTCGCTTGCAAGGCAAGGTGTGAACAAGCTTGCCTTGCAAGCGAAACGCGTAACTGATTAAACCATCTGCTGATGAGGAAATACTACTCTGAATGATCGCTTTATTTCTGACTGTTTCATGGAATAAAATGGCCGGCGCGCTCCGCCGGCCACAGCGATCCACTGCCTAGGGCGAGGGGAGACGGAAGGAGCAACGTAGCTGAAATATATATATACATAATATTTTAAAAAATAAGTAGATTCTCATATAAATAAAAAGTATTAGTTTAATAATATTTTATAATAAAATATATATTAATATATGTGTGTTAAAACATTTTTAAGTATAGTAGGTAGATATATTTTTAAAATTAAATACATTTAATTTATATTATGCTACTTTTAATTTTTAATATATTTAACATTATATATATATATATATATATATATATATATATATATATATATATATATCCTTGAAGTTTTCCGCTACAACAGCAATCAAAAGGACGGAAATGCAGACCCAAAATCAGTGCAATGCTGGTTTATTACAGAAACTCCCGCACCTCCGCCATTACGCGTTTCAGCCTCCAACGAGGCCTTGATCACATGACACGAATCGGAGACATTTTTTCATTTTTAAAGTGCAAGTGCAGAAAAACACACGTGATTAAGCATCATGGAAATGGACAAAATACTCAGTAATATTATTGAGAACTCGTCTCTGTGTTACATGAAAATACAGTTCTTAAATAGAGTATAATAACTATGTGCAAAAGAGCAGGATGTGCTATAAATAAATATTCATAATAGTATAAATATTTAAAACATAAAACACATAATAACTATTGGGTAAAATGCAGTAAAATTGTTTCATTTCCTTAAAAAACATGTGTTTTTTTCTCTCTCTCCGATCGGGCTAGAACCAATTTAAAACAGGGTAAAATGACATACACCATTGCATGAATATATATACAATGCATTCTTAAAGCATAAATATACTTCCAGAATCATGTCAAGCTCCTGTAATCATCATAGCTCGTCTGCAGTTCACTTATTATGGTAAAATACCAAATGCTCTTGTTTGTTGCATATCCAAATGTGCACATAATTACTAATGCTATACAGAGACGAATTCGCGAGTCCTTCCCAAGTGGGCATATGTCCATAGATAACATACCTACTATAAAGTGCTAGTGCAACTAAAAACATAAAGGTGCCAACACCCTGATAAATCACAGCCGTGATTTAGATTATAAAAAAGTGTGTAAAATTATAAAATAATTAAATCCTTATCATAAAAATAGATTCAAATGGGAGGCGATACTGATGTTCAGCTAAAAAGGAGTACAAGAGTAAAAAAGTAAAAAATGCACGAGACAGATATTTCATAAGCAAGTAAAAAAATCTTCACTGGCGTTAAGGCCCTGTGGTGTTTTGCAGTCTAACTCTAAGATGTAATGTGTTTCTAACTTTCTTAGGAGGTAATCTCGGTTACCACCCCTTCTAAGAGGCAAGACAGTATCAATGGCAAAGTATTTTAAATACTGTAAATCACTGCCATGATATTCTTTAAAATGCCTTGCTACTGGATAAGCGGCATCATTGTTGGTTATAGCTCGCATGTGCTGGAGTATCCGTTTGTGGACCTGCAGTCTGGTACTGCCCACATAGCGCAGGCCACATGGACACTCCAGCACATACACCGCAAATTCAGTTTTGCAGTTGAGGAATTTTGTTATCACAACTGGTTTAGGTTTGAAAGGGGTAGTATATGATTTTGTATTGCAACCATATCTACACGCCCTGCAACTGAAACACTTGAAAAACCCTGTTCTGTTGTTGAGCCAATTTTTAGTAAGAGTGACCTCAGGGCTGCTCTTTACCAACGCATTACTCATGGAGCGAGCCTTCCTGTAGGTGATACTAGGGGTTGATGTCAATCGGTCACCTAACATTGGATCATTGAGAATCAAGGGCCAGTTTTTGTTCACAATTTTCCGTAGTGTTTTATGTTGGCGATTGAAAGTTAACACCAAACGAGTGGGCTGAACAGTGGGCATGGAAATGCTATCATCCCTGATGGTTCTATTTGTTAGTATTTCAGAGCGCTGTAGTTGGTTGGCCTTGTTTATGGCCGTCGCAACCACACCCTCAGAGTAACCTCTAGCTAAGAACCTCTCCTTACTCGCTCGTTGGGCCTGAATGCAATCCAAATCAGTGCTGCATATCCTCCTGATCCGCAGCATTTCCCCATAGGGAATGCTATTGATCAAGTGAGGAGGATGATGACTGGAGGCATGCAGCACCGAGTTGCCAGCTGTTGGTTTCCTGTGAAGGCATGTTTCTAGCTTGTTATTGGATGCAAATACCTCTACATCTAAGAAGACTATGCTTTCCTTGCTCATCTGAGATGTAAACTGCAAATTTAAGCCATTGTCATTGAGCTCCGATATGAAATGTTGAGCATCATTTTCATCACCCTTCCACACCAAAAATAAATCATCAATATATCTGTACCAGCAAAGTACATGTCTGGAAAGGGTATCACCATGTGTTGCCATGAGGACCCGCTCCTCCCACATGCCCATATGAAGACAGGCATAACTGGGAGAAAAGCAGGCCCCCATGGCAACTCCCCTGACCTGCTGGAAAATTTTGATTATTGAAGAGGAAGAAATTGTTTTCTAAACAAGTAGAAATCATAGTCAATAGCATTTTGTTATGCAAACAGAATTGTCTAGATCTGGTATTTAAATAGAATTCAGTTGCCAACAAGCCATCGCGGTTATGTATGCTAGTGTACAATGAGGCAACATCTAGCAAAATAAGTATACAGTCAACATCCCATTTGACGTTTTGAATTTTACAAAGAAAGTCCCCTGTATCCTGTATGTATGATGGGAGCTTCTTCACATGTTCTTGGAGAAAGAAGTCTACATATTTAGATGTATTTTCCATCTTACTGCCCTGGGCCGATATAATGGGCCTCCCCGGTGGCTTAAGTATGTCTTTGTGGATTTTGGGGATAAAATAAATGGCCGGTATTATGGGATGGTCAACTTTCAAGAATTTAAATTCTTCCATACTTAGTAAACCGGCAGATTTCCACGCCAACAGTTTGCTATTGAAGTCATTCCATGCACATTTCACTGCTAGTATGTTGCTTCTTTTGTAGCAGTTTGTCATTCAATTGCTGTAGTGCCTCCTCCATATACAGCTCTCGTGGCCACAGCACCACGTTGCCACCCTTATCTGATTGACGGATGATAATTTTATCATCACCCTGTAATTTCTTGACCAATTGAGAGTAGATGTGATCTTGTTTGGTGTATTTCATTGGGGATTTCATGGTGGCACAATAAAGTTTTTTCAATTCAAAAGTTACTTTGTCATGAAAGACATCCACATTGTCTCGCACCATTATCGGACAGAAAGTTGATTTTGGTCTGAAATTAGTTCGAACTATTGTCCCCAATTGTTGGGACTCCGGACCCATCTCACTCATAGTTGTGTTATGTTCATCAAACAATTGCTGCATATCTCTCAAAAGGTCTAAATCCCCAGCTGTTAATATAGGACTTGTACTGGTTTCTGCATACGTTGTTGTTACAGTGTCACGATTTTGTGTACCTTGGATTATGTGGTATTTGCGTAATTTCATTTTGCACACAAACTTATATAGATCTATTCTTGTTTCTGCGTAATCCAAGTCTCTAACAGGGCTATAAGAAAGACCCAAAGTCAATATTTTTCTTTCATCCTCACTCAGTTCAGTTGTGGTTAAATTGATAACTGTATTTGCATCCATTTTATTTGTTAGTGTCTGTTCCATCTCCGATTTGTAGTTTTTTTGTTGTTTGGCTTGTTTTTGTTTTCTGCATTGCCGTCTTGCCCGTCGTTTTTGGTTTTGTCGTTCTTTTCTTTGTTGGCGTTTGTGTTTTGTCCACGTGGGCGCAGGGTTTGTATCCTGTCTAATCGCAGGTAATCCAGTTCCTGACCCAATGATGGTTTTATAAACCCCAACCCTCGAGTTGCTGAGGCCTGGTCATTGTCAGATCCGCTGTCGATGGCTGAACTCAAATCCGAAGCAGATGTTGATGCCTGTAAACTGCCGCTTACACTGGGGTGTGTCAAAGGGGACCTCCTGATGGATTTGCCACTTTTACTGCATCGTATTTCTTTGCAAAGGTGAGCACGCGCCCCTGTTCGTAGTCCACCTTGTCCCTTTGGAATTTGTAGGCTTTGCGCCTTTTAATGACATCCTCATCCCTTTGCAAGCGGCTAGTCATGTCTTCTCTGTACTTCTGATTGACAGCCGTATTTTCCAGCTTACCGATTTCTTCATTGATTTCCTCGATTTTTGTTTGTAACGCTGCTCTGTCACTATCCGCATATTTAATTAAGATAATAACAAGTTTGCGTGACGATTCGAGGTTGCAGTCCGCCCACTCTGCCAACATCCGAGGATCCGGATTCTCATAACTCGGAGCAAGCATGATTCTCAATCCTCTCGGGATTCTTCCTACTTCGAGGTATCTGGAAAGGGATTTACTCTCCCACCACTTGGCCTGTTCAGATCTCATGCATTTTTCAAGTCTCTTAAATAATTCCTTAATGCTATTAATTGCCGGTTGAGCGCTGCTTGTGTGCGCTTGATTAGTTGTTACTCCACTGGGGGAATCATTGAATAAATCATCAGCTACCGCCTCTCGGCTCCGAATCGCGTCGGCAGACATGGTGCTTTGTAATGGGTCGTTTCCTTAACCAAGGGAAGGCGCTAAAGACAGTACCCGCACCCGTCCCAAATGCACACTCCCCCACCGGGCTGTAGACAGGCCCTTACCTCCATACGGTGTTTCCCGCTGCTTGCGTCCTCCGACCCGTGCTGCGCTTCACCTTGTTGGCGGTAGGGCTTTTCCGCTGCCCGGGGGCTGCTATGGCTGCTCCTTTCGGGAGAATTTTTTCCAATTCCCGATAGCCACCGGGAAAGATGCTTCTTGCCGTCGGCCCTTAGATCGAGGGAGGGGTCCGCTGCTACCGAGGAAGCTGTCTCGGTAATAAATACTTGAAGTTTTCCGCCACGACAGCAATCAAAAGTACGAAAATGCAGACCCAAAATCAGTGCAATGCTGGTTCATTACAGAAACTCCCGCACCTCCGCCATTACGCATTTCAGCCTCCAACGAGGCCTTGATCACATGACACGAATCGGAGACATTTTTTCATTTTTAAAGTGCAAGTGCAGAAAAACACACGTGATTAAGCATCATGGAAATGGACAAAATACTCAGTAATATTATTGAGAACTCGTCTCTGTGTTACATGAAAATACAGTTCTTAAATAGAGTATAATAACTATGTGCAAAAGAGCAGGATGTGCTATAAATAAATATTCATAATAGTATAAATATTTAAAACATAAAACACATAACTATTGGGTAAAATGCAGTAAAATTGTTTCCCTTAAAAAACATGTGTTTTTTTCTCTCTCTCCGATCGGGCTAGAACCAATGTAAAACAGGGTAAAATGACATACACCATTGCATGAATATATATACAATGCATTCTTAAAGCATAAATATACTTCCAGAATCATGTCAAGCTCCTGTAATCATCATAGCTCGTCTGCAGTTCACTTATTATGGTAAAATACCAAATGCTCTTGTTTGTTGCATATCCAAATGTGCACATAATTACTAATGCTATACAGAGACGAATTCGCGAGTCCTGCCCAAGTGGGCATATGTCCATAGATAACATACCTACTATAAAGTGCTAGTGCAACTAAAAACATAAAGGTGCCAAAACTCTGATAAATCACAGCCGTGATTTAGATTATAAAAAGTGTGTAAAATTATAAAATAATTAAATCCTTATCATAGAAATAGATTCAAATGGGAGGCGATACTGATGTTCAGCTAAAAAGGAGTACAAGATATATATATATATATATATACACATACATACATGCATATATATTACCTACTGGCAGTTGCCAGAAGGTAGTTATAGTTAGGTCCTAGTTTCCATAGGAAAAGCGTTTTTTGATTTGCCAATATCTTTAGCGCCATTTGACGAATCTTCGTGAAATGTTCAAAACTAATGGGGCGCTCCGGTCAGCTCCTGTCTTGAAAGTTTCAGGGTGATTCCTCAAGCGGGGGCGAGAAAAAAGGGGGGTCCCAAAACACGTTTTCTCCATATTCATTTCCATAGGAAATTTTGGGAAAGGCTACAGCCCGAACTGCTGAACGGAATTACACCAAATTTGGCAAAAAGGTAGCTCTTGGTTCAGAAAGCGACCTTTTTTTTAAATGGTGTAAATCCGTTCAGTAGTTCCTGAAATACTCATATTTAAAATATTTATGCATCTGGTGACCGAGGCGGATTCGCGAACCCTCCCGAGCACAAGCTTGATCTGATTGGCTGCCAACACTTCAAACCAGGAAGTGTTGGCAGCCATCTTGTGACTCAATAGAACCGAGTCACAAGAAAAAAGGTTAAAAATGAAGAAAAGGGGGCACGGTAGAAACACCCTGACCCCCTAGGCTTTCTCAGGGGGTCTCACAAGGACCCACAGGGCCAAAAAAAGCATTTTTTTCTTTTACATTTTCGGTGGGATTCACGTAGGGTTTGCGAATCCCACCAACATTTTTTTTTAAACAATGTGAGGACTCCCGCGTTTCTTTTTCTAGAAGCCCCTGGGTGGGCCAGGTCCCGTGGGCAATGCAGATCTATAATGCGGGGGCCCGCGTGGCCCCCCAGCCCTGCAGACCGCCACCTCCTGGGGCATGATTAATATTATGTGGGGGGCACGTGGCCCCCCGCATCCTCAGGGACGGCCACCTCTCCGGGGCTTGTAAAAAATCTGCATGGGGGGCTCCTCCCCCCCACGCTGCCCCGGGGACCGCCACCTCCCTGGGCTTCAAATTAAATAGGGCGGGGGGCCTCGCGGGCCCCCCAAGCCCTGGGGACCACCACCTCCCCAGGACTACTTTATAAAACTGTATGTGGGGGGGATCGAGCCCCCCACAATGCCCCTGGGACCACCACCTCCCCAGGGCACACTTTATTTTAAATATGGGGGTCCATTGCAGACCCCCAACCCCGGGGACCACCACCTCCCCGGGGCTTTAAACTTGTTGGAGGGGGGCCGCGCTTGTGGAGCCCTAGATGGCCCTGGGGACCGCCACCCCCCAGGGCCGGCTTCAGCAATGTCCCGGGGTGCCCACCCCCGGGACATTGCAGTTTCCAATGGCAGGGTGGGAGCACTGCTCCCGCCCTGCCTTTGCAAACTTCAGCTTCACTTCATGCTCTCGCTTCCATGAAGCGAAGCAGAATTGCTTTTGGGCAAAGGGAGCTGCGGGCATTGGGGCTCCCCCGTGGTCCCCAACATGAGGCTAGGCCCCGGGGGATGGGGTCCCTGGGGCCATAATTGGCCTCAGGAGGGGGCACGTGGCCCCCCTCCCAAAAAATGTTTTAAAAGAAGAAAGGCTGGCCTCCAGTAAGCTCCACACAGCTGGAATGCTCAGACTGGTCTGAAGCCAAGCCCCCTTTTTACACCACTCTGCAAACGCGCCTCTTGGCGCACTGCTGGTGGGGCGCGGAGGTCCTCTTGTGTCCTGAGGACGTCAGGACTGAAGTGGACTTCATCCCCTGAGCAGCAGTGCGCCAGGTGGTGCGTTTGCAGAGTGATGTAAAAATGGGGCATGGCTTCAGACCACTCTGAGTAATCCAGCTGTGTGGGGCTTACTGGAGGTAACATGAGGGCTAGTTGGCACCCAGGGACCGTCAGGAGGCACGGGGACTTCATCCCCCAACCAAGAGCGCACCAGGACGTGCTTTTGCAGAGTGGTGGACAAAGGGGGCGTGGCCTGTGTCCACCTCTCAGCAATCCCACTGTGTGGGGCTTACTGGAGGTAACAGGTAGGCTAGTTGGCCCCTAACGACCCCCAGCAGCGAAGGGGACTTTAATCCCCATCGGAGAGCGCACCAGGGAGTGCGTTTGCAGACTGGTGGGCAAAGGGGGCGTGGCCTGCTATGAGAACTTACCAATGCTGCTGTGTGGGACTTACTGGAGGTAATAGGAGGGGTAGTTGGCCCCCAAGGTTGTCCTTGGGGGGCCAACTACCCCTCCTGTTACCTCCAGTAAGTCCCACACAGTGGGATTGCTAAGAGGTCTTCGGAGGCCATGCCCCCCTTTATCCACCACTCTGCAAACGTACCTCCTGGCACACTACGGGTTGGGGATAAAGTCCACTTTTCTCCTGAGGGACTTTGGGGGCCAAGAAGCCCTCCTGGTACCTCCTGTAAGTCCTACGCAGCAGAATTCCTGAACGGTGGTCAGAAGCCCAGCCCCCTTTCTCCACCTCTCTGCAAACGCGACTACTAGTTAAAGAAGCATTTGCAATGTAATAGGTTTCGCATTTGCGAGATTTAGAGCTATTGGCGTTGTGAATGTAAAAGTGTTTTACTAATGTTTCTTGGAGTGGAGTGGATGTAGGTTGTGTGTATTGGAATTATGTGGTATGTTGTGCAGTGAAATTATGTGGATAGAAAGTATGTGGTATTTAGTGTATAGGAATTATGTAGAGTGGGATTATGTGTTATTAGAGTAATTGTGTGGTATGATAGTCTGTATTGTGGAGTGGTAATGCCAGGTTTAGTCTTCCTCGTTTCCATAGAAGCTAAACTATAAACTCAATGAGACAAAAAAAGAAGGAACCACTGAGGAGCACTTCTGGACCTAGTCAGAGGTATGAGCAGGGTCACTGGAATTATGAGACTGTTTGGCTGCACCGACTTTTGCACAATTATACATTTTCCGCATTTGCCACATAATCCATCATCTGCTGCATAATCTGCAGATTTGAACAAAAAAAACCTTGTTTCTAGCTCAAACGTTACCGAAAATGCAGCGACAAGTGTTACAGCGTGGTGGAAGGCCCTTTGCAAACCTAGAATGGTCACCTTTTACTTATTGTTAAATGTGGGTATTAAATTGGTACTAATGGTGTGCAAACCACTCTTGCTGCTTTTTGCGCGTCACTTGCCTTTTTCTGCATTTCTGTTGCTTCTTTCTGCACCTTTCTTTCTTTTTCTGCACTTCTTTTGCCTCTTTCTGCTCATCTCTTCCACTTTCTGCACCTCTCTTGCCTCTTTCTGCACCTCTCTTGCTTCTTTCTGCACCTCTCTTGCTTCTTTCTGTACCCCTCTTGCCTCTTTCTGCACCCTTCTTCCCTCTTTCTGCACCCCTCTTGCCTCTTTCTGCACCCTTCTTCCCTCTTTGTGCAACTCTCTTGCCTCTTTCTATACGTCTCTTCTCTCTTTCTGCACCCCTCTTGCCTCTTTGTGCACCTCTGTTCCTTCTTTCTGCACTCTCTTGCCTCTTTCTGCACCCCTCTTGCTGCACTTCTGTTGGTTCTTTTGCACTGCTCTTGCTTCTTTCTGCACCTCTCTTCCCACTTTCTGCACCTCTCTTGCCTGTCTGCAGCCCTGTTCCCTCTTTCTGCACCTTTTTTGCCTGTTTCTGCAACTCTCTTGCCTTGCCTCCTTCTGCACCTCTGTCGCTTCTTTCTGCACTTCTTTTGGCTCTTTCTGCACCCCTGTTGCTCGATTCTGCACTTCTCTTGCTTCTTTCTGCACCCCTCGTGCCTCTTTCTGTACCCCTCTTGCCTCTTTGTGCATCTCTCCTACCTCTTTCTGCACCCCTCTTGCCTCTTTTTGCACCTCTGTTGGTTCTTTCTGCACTGCTCTTGCTTCTTTCTGCACCTCTTTTGTAATTTTTTGCATTCCTCTATCCTCTTTCTGCACCCCTCTTCCCTCTTTCTCCACCTCTCTTGCTTCTTTCTGCACTGCTCTTGCTTCTTTCCGCACCTCTCTTGCAAATTTCTGTATCCCTCTTACCTATATCTGCACCCCTGTTCCCTCTTTCTGCACCTTTCTTGCCTGTTTCTGCACCTCTCTTGCCTCTTTCTGCACCTCTATTGCTTCTTTCTGCACCCCTCTTGCTTCTTTATGTACTCCTTTTTCCTCTTTGTGCACCTCTCCTGCCTCTTTCTGCACCTCTCTTGCCTTTTTCTGCAGTTCTCTTGCCTCTCTTCACATTTGTTACTCTTTCTGCACTTCTCTTGCCTCTTTCTGCACCCCTTTTGCCCCTTTCTGCACCTCTGTTGATTCTTTCCGCACTTCTCTTGCTTCTTTCTGCACCTCTCTTGCTTCTTTCTGCATTTCTCTTGCTTCTTTCTGCACCTTTCTTCCTCTTTCTGCACATGTCCTACCTATGTAGGCATAGTTAGAAATTAGCATTTAAAAAACCTTAAACATTCCTTGAGAAAAACAGAGGTTTCAGGGACGTTATATTTAGTATTTGCATTTAAAAAACCATTGAAATTCACTGTAAAATAGAGGTTTCAGGGACGTTATAGTTAGGAATTAGCATAATTTTTTTTTAGAAATTCACAGAAAAACCACAGGTTTTAGCGACGTTATAGTTTGGCTGACATTTCACTCGTACAAAACCAGAAACATTTGGCCGTTATAGTTAGCTGAGCTAACTATAACTCGCGCCCCCGCAATGCACTGCTGATGACATCACATATTGCATCACTCATGACATGGTCAGTGACATCACTGATGACATCTTAGATGACATCACTGATGACATCATCCACTTAATATCTGATGCACCTCCTCACACCTTAATATAACCTTTCATACACCCACTCGAAAATACACACTACCATTCTCGAAACCATAGACACACCAATACCAGTTAGTACATACCCACTCACTGATTCATTGGTCTACACATAAATCCATTCACCCATGCAGTCACTCATACGCGCAGTCACTCATCAATACAGCCAGTGATATATGCACTCATACACCATACAGACACTCACACACCGCCACTCACCCATAGAGTTACTCACACACCTAGTCAGTCACCCAAAGAATCAATCACACTACCATTTACTCACCTATACAGTTATATACACACCATCTCACTTATTCATACAGATAGTAACACATACTTACTCTCTTCTACAATCACTGACACAAGCACACACTCACCCATATAGCCACTCTCACTCTCACTCACTCACACATACAGTCACTTATATACTCCAACACTCACATATGCTGCCTTTCACATATGCAGCTACTCACCCATATACCACTGAGACATCCATACACTCACTGACAGCCATACGCACACTCACTCAACCATAGCGTCCCTCACAGACGCACTCATGAACCCATATACCCAGGGATTCACCCACTCATACATCCATGCAGGGAGTCACACAGCCCCTCACCCACCCACCCAGGCACCCATACAGGTACTCAGACAACTAATCAATAACCCATATAGACACTCATGTACCTACTCACCAACCCATGCAGCCAGTTACACACCAACTGACAGACTGATACACACATTTACACAGATTAGTCACTCACCCATACATTCACTAAGATATGTTTAATCACTCACTCATACAGTCATACAGTCAGCCATGCACCCAAGAAATCATTCATACAGACACTCATACACCCACTCATTCTTCGAATACACCCTGGCATATATATATATAAGATTCTTAAACTTTTTAGAAACACTTACACTCACTGGATGATGTCATCAGTGATGTCATCTGAGATGTCATCAGTGATGTCATCAGTGATGTCACTGACCATGTCATGAATGATGTAATATGTGATGTCATCAGCAGTGCATTGTGGGGGCGCGAGTTATAGTTAGCTCAGCTAACTATAACGGCCGAATTTCTCTGGTTTTGTACGAGTGAAATGTCAGCCTAACTATAACGTCCATGAAACCTCTTTTTTTCCAGACACTCATACACCCACTCATTCTTCGAATACACCCTGGCATATATATATATATAAGATTCTTAAACTTTTTAGAAACACTTACACTCACTGGATGATGTCATCAGTGATGTCATCTGAGATGTCATCAGTGATGTCACTGACCATGTCATGAGTGATGTAATATGTGATGTCATCAGCAGTGCATTGTGGGGGCGCGAGTTATAGTTAGCTCAGCTAACTATAACGGCCGAATTTCTCTGGTTTTGTACGAGTGAAATGTCAGCCTAACTATAACGTCCATGAAACCTCTTTTTTTCAGTGAATATATCTACATATATCTATATATATATATACAATATTATTGGTAACTATATTAGTGACAGCTATTTTTTTCCGTTATTTTTGTCATTTACATTATAAGTAGAGAAAATGGATATTTTTGGGGTTGAGATTTTTGTCTCGATATTTTGTAGGACGATATTAGTGGTGTCGATAATGTGTCACTGAACCCAGTGCAGCAAAGTGTCTTGCAGCACAGCCCTACATCAAAATGCCATAAATGAGGCCCTGGGAACTTAGTGCATCTTCGAATTTGGTTTCCCACCTTTAAAATGCATGAAGAGACATCTCATTTTCGATAATGGGAAACATAAACTCTACAAAACTGTTCACTCTATCAGAAATTAAGGGGGTCATTACGATGGCGGAAGGACTGCCACCGCCAGCCATGTGGTGGCAATCCGTCCGCCATCGAATGACGATTCACCACCCGCCAGATTAGGATGGCGGGCGGGTAAAGACTGCGACCGTGGCGGGCGCAAAGACCGTCCGCCACGGAACCGCCAAAGGCAATCGTTCCGATTGCCTGGCGGAGCGGTCTGCATCTGTAAAATGGAGGCACCGTCCACCAAATTACGATGCAGGCTTGATCCAGCCTTTCCATGATGGCGAAACCGTCATGGAAAGGCTGGCAGGGATTGGTTTCAGGGGCCCGTTGCGGGCCCCCAATGTGTTGGGGGGAGGTGTTTGTGCACTGGGGGGTACCCATGGTACCCCCCTACATGTCACTGCACTAAGTGGCAGGCACCGTGTGGTTCCTGCCACGTAGTGCAGTGAAATGCACAACATGCTTTTTTAACATTGCGGCGGGTGCTACTGTCAGCAGCACCCGCCGCAATGTTAAAATGCAAGATGCGACCGCCATTGTGGCGGTCGCATCCTAATTTGGTGTGCGGAACCACCGCATGCATTGTGGACGGTCCCGTTCACCACCACGATGGCGGACCGACTGTGGTCCGTCCGCCATCGTATTCGACCCCTAAGTCCTTATATGCAGCACAATTTTAGGAGAGGTAATACAATATTGAAACAGTTCTCCGAACAACATAAAGATTCCTAACACCATTCTCTATAACCGCTCTACAGTTAGCGATTTATGAATTATTGTGAGTTCCACCCCTATGAAGTCTTCTCACCTCCCCAGCATGTCCCCTACTGCCATACTAAAGAACCTTGTGGAATTAGCCTGGTTCCATGAGGTGAATGAGGAGGTACAGGAACAGTCATGGTGCCACACACAGTCAAAGTTGCACCTTCCTCCCAATATAACATACTTTTTTAGGTGGTTGACAGAGGTTGAATCATTTTAGGAAAATCAGAAAATAAAAAATGAACAATTTAGCAGACAAAAAAGATAAATATGATGGGGCAGATTTTCAAAACTGTCACACAACTCAGCGCAGCAGCCAAAAATGCTGTGCTGCGTTGCGTGACAGGAAGGGAGCAGGAGAGCACCATATCTACTGAGATATGGCTCTCTCCTCCCCTATCCTTAGCGATGCTGATTTCAGCTGCTGTGCACCAGGCACACACCTTAGCGCCATAGCACTAGTGTGCATGCCTGAGTCTAGCATAGGTTTTGTACAGGAAGGGTGCCCTTCCTGTACAAAATACCATGCCTAGAAACATTTAAACACTTTTCCTACATTGTATGTGTGCTGCACAGTGCAGCACACATGCAAAGTCGGAAAAGAAAGGAGAAATAAAAACATTTCTACTTGTAACGCCTCCATTGAAATGGCGTTAACTTTTGGTGCTAAACCGTGTCTACTATTGTTTGTAGATAGGGTTTTGTGTCTAAAGGCATGGGTGGTTGCATGGGAAGGCCCATGTACCATGCAAGCATGTTCTTCTGTCATGCATAGAATCCATTTTTGTCTTGATTACGCTATGTGATACTCAATGATGAGAAGGCCTGTAGAATGTACACAGCATACAGTTGACCTTTTATGAACGAATGTACCCTGTTGAAATAAAAACAGCATCTACCACAATATAATGCAAGGGTTGCTCAAGAACACCACTCGTGATTTGCAACTGTATGATAATTTTAGCAAATTTAGGGACCGCTAGGCCCTGTCAGCATACTATATATTGTTGGGACAAAGCATCCACTTCTGATTGGCTTATTGGTTTGCGTAGACTTGGAAATACCCCAGTATCACAATCTATCATGCAGGTATCACGTGCTATTAGCTTCTTCTGATTGGTTCTGTACATAATGATTGTGTAATTTGTACCGTCTGACTGTGGACAAGTGATATATTGGTCAATGATTATTGAGAAATTCCGCTATGCTTATAATTTCATTGGATATGTAATGAAACACCTTTTTGCGGTTTGCAAAAATAAAATATTGTGCTGTACTTCTCCAATTTGGACATTTGGTCGTCAGGCCAACTGTCTCCGTGTCACAGTAATAAACATTTATTTCCTTCTGTGAGCTAATGGAGTCTGTTTCTGATTTTTATTGAGACTTCTACAGTACCACCTATGTAACGCCCCATTGGTGCCAAGTCAGTTCTTCGCGCTGCTTTGCGTTAATTTTAGGGTACTTTCCAGCGCGAAACAAGTTATGCGCTGGAAAGTAAATTAAGAAAAAAACATTTTGTGCTGATTAGCGGCACTTTTGTGACGGTAACCCAGCGCAAAATGTTTGGAAATCTACCCGATGAGTCAGCGACTAAAAGAATGGACAACACAAATCTGATTTGCCAAAGTATTATCAGAGGATTTACAAAAGGATGCCTGAGCCTGTTTCACTTTGAAAGGAGGATGTGCTGGCCTCTTTCAAGCCCTCTGCCAGCTCTGATCATGGAAGGCAGTTGTGTTTTGGTTTCAAGATTCAGAATAGCTAATAACACTTCAAATGATGTCCCCTGATTGTTACAGGTCTGCCAGTAATTTAGGGATTAGTGAGAATGCATTTGATTGTGCAGGTGTTCTCTGGAGTGAGCTTCTGTGTCTCAGGATTGAAAAAGCTTTTTGCTTGAACCGCTTACAAATCCCAGCATAATATACAAACGCAAAATAGGAATTACAATTGCAACCAGATTGCAGGATGCCTCAACAGTTCATTTCCACTCTTTTATGAGACAAAAGAAACATCGAGACCAAATACATGCATTGCTTTATTTGATACTCTTAAACCAATGATTTTACACAATCCTGTACCAGCCGATAATTGCACAACTTTAAATACACTGAACTCTAATTGCTATAAAGCCACATCAGCAGGGCCAGGAAGCGGGAGGTTTTCTAGCAGCCACAGCATAGTTTATTTAAACTGTTTGAATTATTTACAAAACATTTCATGGGACTATGTAACATAAAGTGAAAGATGCTCAAGTACGTGTTATATCCTCTCCATTTGCTCGATGTTTTTTATGTTAATATGTTTAAAGTGAATCCAGGGCTTTCTTCACTAGGTAACAGAGGGCGGGGTTTAAGAGTTTAGCAGACGGATACTTTGTCACAAACGTGACAGGTATCCCGTCCGACTTATTACAACTGCCAGGGGATAGACTAGATTTGTAATAAGGCGGACGGAAGATCCGTCACATTTGTGAGAGTACCCACCAGTCAAACTTTCAATCGGGCCCAGAGATATCAGGGCTGGTTATGACAGAGAATGCAGTTCATTACACGGTAATCTTTTTCTAATCTCCCGATGTTTTGATATATTGTGGACATGCACCCATAGGATATCATGAAGTAGAAAAGTAGTGAGAACGACATGAGATGTATCCTTAAAAACGTATGTGATATAAGATATTAGGCACATCGGCAATGCAAACATATAAATAAACAGACCAATGGATGAAGAGGACTGCTGAAAGCGCCTATAAGTGTGTGTTTATATATGTATTTATACAGACACAAACACAAACAGATAACACACTTTTAGGCACTCAAAGGGCCAGATGTATCAAAGGGTTTTACCCATTCTGTGTCTATGGGAAAATGTGTTCGTACATATGGCCCTTTGAGCCAGCCCTCTTCATTCATTGATCTATTGTGTAACTCACAATTCTATTCCACCCACTACAGCATACAGACGGTGTCAGGGTTAATAGGTCATCCCATTATGTGTTGTTAGCAATTTTCTTGCGCCGAGTACAGCACACTGCTTGGGGTAACAGGTCAACCCACTATACCCATTGGCTAACTACACTATGACTATTGCATTCTGCTCTTACACAAGAGCATATCATCACTTAAAGTAGTTCTTTTCAGCGAGAGGCACTACTACAGCAATGTTGGCTTTTTGAGACCAAAAAATATTTTTGCTTTTAGTCAAATTTATTTATGATGGCGAGGGACCGTCAGTCCCCCGATTACAAAAAACGTGAAAATAAAACTGTTTCATTTGTGGTCCCGATCTCCAGTAGCAGTGAACTAAGTGACATTTTCAATGGGTTCTTCTCCTTTTAATCAGAAGATGTGTGTACTTTAGATCATTTGCCTGAAAATCAGAATGACAATGAGACATACTGAAAAGGGATCTTCGAGACACCCTTTCTAGGGGGATATTCTCAAGAACGTGTGATAATTATCGCAAAATTAGCTTAACGCAACTTTGCACATCGCAGTCCATCGCAGGGAAATAACACTGTGTTAACGTTGTATTCTCAACACGGCGGTACCATGCGATAGTCTCACGCTAACGCGTCAAATGACCGCGATAAAATTACTGTGACGGCAAAAAAACGCAAAACACGAACGCGAAAAAAGTGGCGATGTGGCCAACCGCGATAAAAAAATCAGCGATAACCAGCAACAGGCCTGCAATTCCCACGCGTCATGTGGGAAAATGCACTATAAAAGCACCTAAAAACAAACAAAATAATTAAAACTGCGCAGCACCATGGAGGAAGCCGGAGCAAGTACAGAGGACGACCAGAACCCCACAAGCCCCCAGGAGGACCAGCCTGGGACCTCGGGGTCACGGAAGGGCAAGGAGAAGAAGACGAGGAAGACGAGGTTCAGTCCGCAGGAAAACAAGATCATCATCACGGAGGTGATAGAACACCAACAACAACTGTTCGTCACCTTCAAAGTGTCATTGGCAAATAAAAATGCAATATGGCAGTCCATCCTGGACAAGGTGAATGCAGTCGGAGTGAGGAGGAGGACAATTGGAGAGGTCAAGAGGCGCTGGAATGATGCGAAGCGCAAAACCAAGAAGAAACTCGCTGACAACCATCAGGCAGCAATGGAGACTGGAGGTGGCAGTCCAGCGGAACACCAAGAGCTGGATGAGATGGAGGAAATGGTGGCCACAGTCATCAGTGGGGAGACGGTGGCGGGAGTTGGGGGTCCGAACACTGCTCGACATGATCTGACACAACAGCACCAGGGTGAGTACCGAACAGGGACTGGGGGGACGGGGGGAGATGGGCACAATGGCACACATGCACAATTAAGTAGAGCACACTGCACACCCACAATGACTCTGGATCATGTCCCTGATCCACTTGGCACACTGCAGCACACATGCAAGTAGGCCCCCGTCCACCATGGGCACAAAGAGGTCCCTCCCCACACAGCACCAATCTCACAACCAACCCATGCACACGTGTCAAAACCAGCAAAGCTGCGTGTCTGTGAGCCACACTGACAATGCAAGTGACACTGCATGACGAACAGCATGGCTGCAGTCCAATTATCATGACATGGTGACGCCACGACACTGAGGTGGCTGAGTGTGTAACACATCCATAAAGGAGCAGGTCACACATTGACACATCCACGTGCACAAACAACCCCTGACGTCAACAACACATCTGCTGATAAACCATGCCCAAGAGTCCAAAATCCGAACAAAAGCCAAAATTAGCCAAGTCTGCAACATCTCAGCACTGTAGAAGCACAGAAGTCAAAGGCACACCGCCTCAAAGGGATAAGGGGCAGCAAAATCACAGCTGCAGGAGCGACTCTCCCACAATGCAGCACACACACATAGCAATAACAGCACATCATCAGTGACGACAATGTGGTACAAAGTGCAACACTCTCACTACAGAACAGAGGACACAACTGGTTCCGCTTGTGCGTAGAAACTGGCCAATCACATCTGGCATAGCAGGAAACTGAGATGACAATGTACGTGTACAAACTCACATCCGTGATGTAGTTCAAATGTCCACTGTCCCGCATCAAATAGTCAGCTCCTCCCAAACAGTCACAATGTACATTGTCTTGCAGTCTATATTTAAACTCGAACAATGCGTCAACATACATGTCAACACAATGTTAAAATGCATCTCCCCTTCACATTGCAGAGGGACAATCAACACCTCCGGCAGAGCAGACCAGACAACTCAGCAGTGATGATGAAGAGGATCTCCACACCTTCGACACCGACGCCCTACAACAGCTCATGGACAGCTACGGCAACCCACCTCCAGGAGCAGGGCAGCCCAGCTGCATCGAGGAGACCCCACCCCCTGCACAGACCACACCGCAGGAAGCACCCACCACCACGGCTGGCTCCCAGCACCTCACCGAAGAACACATCGCATTCCAAGGCCATGTGTTAGACTGCCAGAAGGAGGTGGCTGAACAGGTACGGGTAGGGTTCGACCTCATGGCAGCCAAACTAGATGACATACGTGGGTGTCTAAGTCCCATCTGGGACCACTTACACTCCCTAACGGACACCCACAGTTCACTCCATGATGTCCAACAATCCATGTTCCACATCGCTGGAGTCATGACTCTGAGAGGAGAACAACTGTCTAGTCAGAGTGGCCTCAGCGATGTCAGCCGAGAGTTGGCACAGATGCTGAGGATAATGGAGAACATGGAGCGGATGCATGCGGAAAGAATGGCTGCCACGGATGCACACCAGCGAAAAGTTGTTAGGATCTTCCATGCCCTGCAGATCCTCATCATCGCATTGCTGCCACTAAGGCAGTTGCTGATAAATGCTGCTGGTACTTCTACACACACATCTAAGGCCCCTGATGTGTCAGTGGCACACAGTGCTGCAGACCAAACATCAGCACCCACATGTCAGACAGATGACATAGAGGACGAAGATGCGGGTGATTCCACCTTTGTAGTAAGAAGGAGCCAGTAGCATTCTTCTCCGCCATATGCTCTGTTTCAGCTTGGTTCTGCCCTCTGCATTATGCCCTGTAACAACACCTCCCACTGTCCCCAAAACACTCTGCGACACTCACCTTGGACCTCGACATGGACTGCCATATTTTGTTTGCTTACCAATGACACAGCAATCAGACTGCGGACTGTACTCTTCCTCTTCCGATGTACTTGTCAATCCCTAAATGACTCTGGCTGGCCCTCCACTGGGCTACAATGTAATGTGGGGTTTGCATGACCATGTACTGCTCCAGCTCCAACACTCCACCGAATGTGAATAAATCATTCAACTTCACACAGATGTGTCATGTCCATAATCGATCAAGTATGAAAGTATGGATGAATGTAGGGACATTGATTGCCCAAAAAGGTACACCCTGGGAAATGAAAGCAATGCGCATGTTTGACCGTGACACACATAGGAAGTGAGATGACTGGGAATGTGTGCACTAGCTGTGGCCTCATTGCTCTGAAACAACAATCGCGCAATTCCTCAACTTTGCCCCAAGCAATGTTAGAAATAGGGCTGGGTATGAAATGTCAAAGTCGTTGGCAGGCCTAAAGTAGTGTCCCCCATCACATTTGACAACAGAACATCTCTTTGCATACCTACTCACACATATACTGGGTGCACACATCCTGTAGTGATGGATCACATTGATCCACATGGCAAGAATATGGACACCATACTCACATTGCTGAAGACACGTAAGAGCACAGGTCTATCAGCAACTATCCCAACCACTATGTCTGGCTCACAGATGTGGAGCCTGCAATAGGGACTCACCCCTAAGTGAAATGCGTCATTCAGTCCCTCCCTGTGTACGGACAATGCTCATTGAGGCACACGATTTGTCATTCTAATCAACACTCATCACAGTTGAACACTAGTGAAGTTGCGTAGACTTTATTGCCATGTGCGTGTCAGTACGGGCAAGACAAGGGCCACAACATGCAGACCAATGCATCAGACACTAACAGGCAGCGTTCGGTCACGGTACAGTTCCAAGTGACAGGCGTTGTGCATGCGCCCGGGATGTTCTGCCATTGCGTTGGTGGCTCTCATAGAACCGGCACTCTTCTGACCTGCGGCAGTTATGTGGATGATATGCCACAGCTCGGAGCAATGAGTCGTGTGTGTGTGCAATGTTTGGACGTATGGGTTGTTGTGTACGTAAGTGTCAAGGGCATTCCATGCAAGAGTACCTCGAGCAAGGACTTCTGTGTGTGGGGTGTGGATACGTTGGTCTATCATTAGTGCTGTGCGTAGTGTGGGAGTCGTCATCATCTGCTATGGTATCTCTCTCAGGGGGTGCCTGCCACATGCAAGACCAAGGTCGGAGGTGCAGATGTCCTTCCGCCTTATGTATTGAGACAAAGGAGCTTTCATCCCTAATGTTAGTCTGACTACTGCTTGCATTCTGGGAATGTGATGTGGCTTTCGCGCTGCAATTGAGGCTAGGTCTTAGGCTTATGGTGCACCAATAGCGATACACACACAACAGTTGGCATGCATGAGCCAAGTGCCCGAGCGGCCTTGCGCTCCTTGTACAATCCCTTCGTGCGCGGCTGCCCTCCGGGTGCATGCAACATTGCAACATTGTCGATTGCAGGCCGTGTGGCGCAGACACTGCAACAGTGACACACGCATCAGTTGGTTTCCTGTCCAGCCCAGAAATGAACCACGCCCAGAGCCCAGGGATAATTATTCACACCCCTACGCTGGCCTGGCGTACGCCGACCCAGCCCACTCGGCTTACGTATAAAGGGGGGGACGACGACGACAACGCTACATGTCCCAGTTCTTCCCCACTGCCGGAGGTGACATGGCTGCGTCCGCCTGGCATATCACGAGACTCAATCATAAAGGGTCCATGACTTGCGTTGCACAGAGTTGGTGGCACCGGATACACTGCGGCCGGCACGGGCCTACCGCCACGGGACGGTGACTTTTGGTGCACTGAGGTAGGGGCATCTTAAGTGCTGAGCGGGTGTGCAGCCTGTGATGATGCACCGTCCTGGCGGTCTGGACTGGTAAGGATTTGTGTGATCCCTGCTGGACCACAGTGTAGGCCTGAGCCAGCGGGCAGCGCGGGCCTACCGCCATGTGGTGTTGCCTCGCGGTTCACAGAGTTAGTGGCACCTATAGGGCTGAGCGGGTGTGCAGCCTGCGATGATGGCGTGTGCAATGATATGGACTCTGACATTCATAAATCTGGACTCTGTTTCAGATAAGGGACCTGGTGGACTGCAGTGTATACCAGCAAGTGGTTGGAGACACACCGGTTGCAGCAGGTGAGCAGTGAGGCCTGGGTCCGCAGTGTCGGCACTTTCTCTCCCTCTCCCTCTCTTCCTTTCACTGTCTCTCTCTCTTCCTCTGTTACTCTCTCTCTCCTTCTCCCTCTCTTCCTTTCACTGTCTCTCTCTCTCTCTTCCTCTGTTTCTCTCTCTCTCTCCTTCTCCCTCTCTCCCCTTTCTCTCTCTCTCTCCCTCTCTCTCCCTCTCTCTCCCTCTCTTTCACTCTCTCCCTTTCTTTCTCTCTCTCTTTCTCTCTCTCTCTGTCCTTTGATGAGCGCATGACACACCTTCTTATCTTGATTTTTGTCTTGCAGGCTGTGTCTTACAGATTGTCCAGAGAAGACCCGCCATGACTCTTCCGAATAGTTGTTTTGAGTTAAATTTGAATAAAATAATTTGTTTGGAAATTCAAAGATGAATGAATGATTCTCCTTTTTCTGACCACACATGAATGTTAATTGTTGTACTTGTGCGACATCAGGCGAATTGTTTTGTTCATGATTTCGTAAAGTTGATGTAAAATATCTTTGTCCGGGGTAGGGCCCCGGAGGGGGGTTCTGGGAGGGGGGGTGGCGGTGGGTGTTGTGGCCCTCTTGGGGATCCGAGCTGCATGATCAGTAGCTCCATGGCATCTGTTGTTCTTCAGGTGTGGCTCTGGTCTGGCCTCCCTTTTGTGGTGCAGGTTGTCGTCCGACTTAACACCAGGTAAGAGCAGGTGTTAAATCCCTGCTGCTAACGCGCCTTATCGCCTGTTTTGGGATCTTATCGCCAATCGGGCTGGTCGTAGAGAATATTGCGAAGTGGTGTTTTCGCGGCTTTTTGCACAGGAACGCCTACTCTGCATCTCATTAGCATTAGTTGCCGGTGTCATCCGTGGCGATGTTTTTTGCGGCTGCTATCGCAGGAAAACTGGCGATATCGGCTGTTAGCACCAGCTTGTGAATGGTGCGATAAATCTATCGCCACTTTGGCTGCGATAAAGTGCCACTAACTCGGCGATAAGTCCTTGAGAATATGCCCCCTAGTCTTATGAAATGTCTTTTAGGGCAGCAAGAATGACAATATTGCACGTCTGCTTGGAACTTTCTGCAAAACGTTGGCACATCTGACAAGGTTTAACCCTTGTTTAACCAATTGCAATGACCATTATGATTCCTATTGTGAAATACCAGGCCAGAAAAAACTTTTTAGATAGATCCCACTCCTTTGAAAATCCATGATTTGTGTCGTGAGTATAACTGCTGCATAAATTCTAGCAACAAGAAATAGCTGTTTCTCCAGAAGTATGACTCACGATTAGAAGACTGATGATTTCTATCATAATTAAACAAGACCCCCTGGGATTAATCCGATAAGAATTAGTGCTAGTGTCCAAAGCGCTGCCTGAATGATGGCAGCTGGTGTAAATAAACGTAGGCACACCGAATACCAAGGCAGGTAGTCTTTAATCCACAACCAAACACCCCCTGGCTCTTTTTCTTGCTCTTGCAAGTTCCTGCTTTCTGCCTTTATGACAGGTTTGCTGTCTTTCTCTTCCCCTCTCTTGCACTCAGCAAATATCTGGTGCTGGAAAATAAGTGATGGTCCCTCATAACAAGTGCCGGTGGCCCCCATTGGCAACCACGGGCTCAAATTAAGCACTGGCGACCACAAAGAAACTACTCGTAAGAAACAGCTCTTTCCCCAGTGCTTCACCCTACGCCATCAAAGCTCCACAAATTCCTATTTTGAAAGCCATATAAATAAGCACTCTAAATCCAAAAAGAATTTGCCAGGTGTTCGTGAAGAGGGGCAAATTTACTCATGCACATTCACTGGGTAACACAGCAATCATCAATCACCAGAGGCACCGTCACTGGAGTGTGCACAACACATTCACAATCTGACACCTCCAGGGGCAGAGGGCATGGTCTAACATCCAGAGCTGCTGCCTTTGGAACTGGGAAATTAGGTTTGATTCTGGGAGCTGGCGCAAAATCCTGTGATTCTAGGCGAATCACTTAATCTCCTGTGCCTAAAAAACAAAAATGAATGTGTCCTTGTTTAATGTAACTGGTGAACATGTAAAGTGCTCTGTAAGAAAATGGATTACTGGTTGAGAGGGGTGAAACTCTTATCAAGAAGCAACCACAATTCTTTTCAGGGTGAAGTCACAAGCAAACCCAAATGAACCTGGGCTCAACCCTTGGGTAGCTTCGCACAGAGCAGTCAGGCGTAACTCAGAGGCAATGTGTAAAGTATTTGTGCAGCATTTCAAACAGTAACACAATGAAAATACATCACAAAAGGAACCCAGAGCAGATAAAGAAAACTAGAGTAATGTGTAATGAATAAAACCAGACCAAAATGACAAAAATCCCATCAGTAGAACTGGAGATAATGCAATTTGTAAGATTTTACTGAAAATAGCGCCAAAAAGCACAAAGCGCCAAATGTAGATATCTGGTAGCGCCGTACTGGGACAAAGTCACAAGTTCAGGCTGACGGCGATGGAGAATGGGCCGGCTACTATGGACCGAGCTAGACCTGCTGAACAAAGTACCTTCAATCCTGATTTGCAGAGCATTTCAAGGATCCTTGTTGAAGATTTGTTGTGCAGCCAAATCGATGTATCAGTTCCGAGGTGCTGCGAGGCTGCGATGTGAGGTCCTGCATCGTTGTTGAGAATCCCGTCGATGAGGGCTTGCAATGCAAAGTCGGCATCGAGGATGCATCGCGCAGTCAGGCAGATGCGTCAGTTCTGAGGAGCTGCAATGCTGCGATTTGGAGTCCGGCATGGTTGTTGATGTTGCCTTCCATGAGGGATGCGTGGGGCTGTGCTGGGGTTGCGTCTCGCAGTGGCAGTTCTGAAGAGGCTGCGGAGGCAATGAGGGTTTTTGCGATGGGTCCAATCCACGCAGCAGTGAAGATGTGTCGATTTTTCTTGGGGATGCAATGGGTTCAATCCACGCAGCAATGAAGATGTGTCGGTTTTGTTTGGGGATGCGCTGCACAGCAAAAGAGATGCTAGATCCACAGAGGCTGGCAGAGAACCTTAAGCCCACTTTCAAGAGTCCAAGACTACGGTGGCACTCTAGAAATTCCATGTGAGGTCCCCAGGCACCCTGCCTTCCCTGTCACGGCTCCAGACTAACTACAGAGGGTATGCAGCCCTTTGTGCGGAGGCAGGACACAGATTATTCAAGTGTAAGTACTGCTGGGCCCAGCTCCATCCTCCCATCCTGTCAGTGATGGCACACCAAAGCTCTCTATTGTGTGTGACTGTCTATGAGAAATGCACAAAGTCCAATTGTTAGCTACACGCAGTCATGTCACCCATACACAGGATAAAGGCACTACATTGGTAGCAGTAAAATGACAACTTTCTAAAGGTATACAACAAGGAACAACGGTTGCTGTGGACTATATGCATAATATTTGATAATTATAAAGCTCAATGGCATATACTCATGGGAACGGATTGTCAGAGGGATAATCAAAATCATACACACCGAAAATTTCAAGGGTTTTTACTTTTTATGCACTTGTGGTAAAGTATAACAAAAAGTGTGCTCGGTGTCCCAAGTGAACTAGTACCTATTCTTTAAAAAAAGTTGACAGTTTATGACATACAGTAGGTTTCAGTTTGTACAAAACAACCACAAGTACATATATACAGAGTATTGACAGCCTTCTAACACAATGCTACGGGCTGGAAGGTGGTTCATTTAAAATATGTGTCGACGGCGTTTCAACGGCAAAGGCAGGACCTAACAATGCGAGACACCTGAACAAAATAACAAAAATAATGACTAAGTCTGCTAAATCAAAGAGAAACTCTGTGTTGGAGTAATGCGAATTGGGGGATTTACCTGAAGCGTAACAATTGACTGTCAGTGTGGAAAGTGAACACCAGTAAAAATGTGGCTCAAGACAAAGTGTAAGAGAAGATTGTACTCACATGGGGCCCAGCCAGGCTCTAACAACAGAAGAGGAAAGGTTTGAAAGATTAGATTTAGTGCCATTTCAATTATCTCATTAAAAAATGTCTTGTGTGACCAAAGTAGCTACTCACCCCAATATGAGAGGAAATGGGGATGACAGTCCTTTTTGCATATGAGTTACAGCGTCCAAATCCCAAATAAATTAAGGATTACCATCTAGGAGTATCATCTAGGAGTAGAAATTTTGAATAATACAGAGGAAACAATTAATACTGAGAGTGCTAGCTGATTTAGAATGTCAAATTATCTAAAGCGTTTTACTTCTACTCACCGAAGGGGAGAGAAGTCATCTCTTGTTTCCCAATACCAATAGCCGCTGTGGTCAGGTGGGATCCCAAATGTCAACCTTAATGGGTAATAATCACCGAAGTAAAATGTTGTCTAGCGAAGACAAAAATAGCATGTCAGATGCGCTGTGTAGCATTAACCATGTACCAAAAACCAGTAGTCTAACCGGCTTTTAGGGGAAACGCCACTCACCAGATGTGGGCTAATGGAACTCCTTCTGATCAATGTCGGAACACAGCCACCAAAGTCAGCCGGAGGATACGGAGAGAGGGAGGTGATGCACTCTTCTCCCCTGCGGCCGTCAAGTGGCAGGATCCTTATGTGAGTAGCGAAGGCAGCGCGCAGCTTCCTGGACCAATTTATTATAAAGCCTCGCCCGCCGGACTCCTGTGGTGTGACGTGGCAGACATCGCTTGAGGCGATGAGCCTGCGCGTGTAGCTGTGCTCTTCAAAACTGAATTCTATTGAGGACGCACTATTATTTAATTTATTAATTTTAAGAAGATAAACAGAAGATAAGAGGGAAAAGAGGAAAATAAAGGGACACAATGTCTCGAGCCACTCATTGGAAATAAGTGTTTCAATGGAAAAAGAAGAAATACTATATACATAATAACATACATGTTTGAATTGAAGAAATGTATTTAAATAATTCTGATAAAACTTGCAGGTGGCAGGCCATATTGCACTTTCTTCATAAAAAAGTACAATTAATGTATCCAGTCAATTTATTACAGTGGGGTACGAGGTAGGCCATATTGCTCCTACTCATTTGGACAGCTCAAGTGAATTTTCAATTTACTTTCCGAGCTTCGCAATATGGGAATGTTTGCACGGGGGCAATCGGAAATCAGCAATTAGTACTATGTATCAATGCTTGTGCCAGTTCAGGCCGAACAGCTGTGAAAAGTTGGCGGCAAGATGAAGCAAGACTTTGGGGACCAATGTTACTCCTTCAGTAATTAACCATGCATTAGGAACTTTAGACAGATCAATGCATTCTGTTAGTTTAAAATTGCAACAGTTCTGCACGATCTGCATGTTCTACTACACCCCAGAAAGGATTGCTAGCTGGGCCCAAAAAGAGGGAAGTCAAGGTGGTGACCGGAACAAATCCCAAAATGTGGATTGAACGCTGCTAACATAGTGCATATGTTTGCTACTTGCCCTAAGTTAGGGACGTTTTGGCAGAAGATAAGCCACATTATGAAGTTACGCCTGGGGATTGATTATTCTCCAACAGTGAATAATATTTTGCTGGGTTATAAAGAGGATAGTCATGGTCTGAGATCTCTGATCTCAATCACTATGGATGGTGGCTGCTCGACTCACCATAGCTAGGGCTTGGATTGCTCCAAAACCCCCCTGTGCAGCTGAATGGTGGGCAATAGTGAGGGAAACTTACCAAATGGAGAAGGCCTTGGCTAAAGCAAGAGGAATCCGCTCACTGAAGAAATTCGATTCCATAAGGGGTAGATTATCAGATACATAAGTGCATCAGGCTCGTTTGGGGGATTGAACAGTTCAGGGACTCGAGATTACTGGGGTTGGCAAGTTAGATGGTATCAGTATTATTATTATATTATTCTTAACTTATGTGTTGTATATGTATTACTACTGTGTTTTGATATGCCATACAGAAGTTTAATTGTTGCTCCCTTTATGACAATAAAAAAATATTTTTTAAAATAATAATTTTCAATTTAGCATGGTTGCTACAAAACCATGCCATTCCTCAGCTGTAATGAGTCCACGGGTGATTGAGTCAACCCGCTCTATCCAACGACATTCCATTCTTTGAAGAATCTGTGAAATATCCCCTCCTCTTTCAGGAATGGTGGCCATGGCAATTACTTGCCATTTTATGTCATCAGCAGTGTTGTGCATTTCGTTGACATTTTTGACCAAAGGAACATTCAATACAGCGCATCTTTTTCTACTACCATGTTGGCAAATGCGTGCCTTGATGGGTTGTGATGTCTGCCCTACGTACAGCAGTTTGCATGGACACCATATACAATATACCACATTACGTGAGTTTCAGTTAGAAAAAAAATTCAAATCTTGTCTGATGTTTTCATATTCAAAAACTTTTGTGTCAAAAGAGAATGTACAGGCAATACAGTTACCACATCTGAAGTGGCCTTTCACTTGCGGCGGGCCCCAAGCTGTGCTAGGGTCCTAACTTTCTGTCCGGAGCCGCTTTGTGTAAAAGAGTGCACCAGATGGTCTTAAATGTTTTTTCCACGTTTGAATGCAAATAGAGGAGCTTCTATAGTGGAGTCAATGTTTGTGATCAGATGCCAGTTTTTTTTTTTATCAGATTGCGAATCTTATTTGTTTGGGTGCCAAAAGTAGTGACACAAATCAATTTATCTGGGGAAGTTTTCTCTTTGGTAATGAGTAATTCTTCTCAGGGACAAAACAACACACGTTTCATGGAGTTTATCACTATCCTATTTGGGTAACCCCTATTGACCAATTTTGCTCTCAGAATGTGGGCTTCCCGTATGTAGTCTTTCTTTCGGGAACAATTTCTGCGTAATCGCAGAAATTGGCCAAAGGGTAACCCACCTCTTAGGGCTCTTGGGTGGTTGCTAGAGTAGGAAAGGAGTGTGTTCCTTTCTGTAGGTTTTCTGTGGAGACTGGTGTATAATTTGCCTTCCTGATGTTTGATAGCTAAATCAAGGAAAGCAATTTCCGAATTGTGTATGGTCGATGTGAAAGTCAAATGCTTCTGGACACCATTCAAGCATGTTACAAAATCATAAAAATCACAATCGGTCCCTGACCAAATAAGAAAAATATCATCAATAACCATTTCCAACATAAAATGTTGGAACAATATCTATTTTGTTGGGACACTGCATATGTTTGTTCTATGTAGTCCATGTAGATGTTTGCCAGATTGGGAGCAAAAACTGCTCCCATCGAATACCAGAGCATTGTTAGTAGAAGTCACCCTGCAACAGGAAGTAATTATGCTGTAACGCAATTCTTGGTAGAGAAATAATAAAACTAGTAGGAACTTGTATGGGGCGTGTGCGTTTGTCCAACAGGTTTCTTATTAACAGGATGCTTTCTTCCTGTGGTTTATTAGTGTATAGAGATGATATATCTAACGTGGCAAGCCAATCTGTTTCAATATTGAAGGGCAGATTGTCGGTAAGATTTATCATGAAAGTGCTGTCTCTCACGTAAGTTTCTTGTATGGGGACAAAGTCCCTAATGAAAAAGTCAATGTACCTTCCAATTAGTTCTAAAACGGACCCACAACCCGATAAAATAGGGCGACCTGGTGGATTCGTAACACTTTTGAGAATTTTTGGTAAGGTATACAGAACCAGGGTACGGGGTGTATCCGTATTAAGATATTCAAATTCTTTTTTTGTTATATAGCCCTGTTCTTTGCCCTCAATGGTGGCCTTCAGGATTTCGGACCTAGTCATAGGTAAGGGATTTGAGGCCCGTTTCTGTGTCTGCAATTTGTTTTTTAATTTCAGTGTCATAATCTGTACGGTCCTGAATCACAATCCCACCTCCTTTATCTGCTGGTTTTAAAATTAATTATGGCTTTGTCATTCTTTAATTCTTGTAGGGCTCGTCTTTCAGCTAGAGAGATGTTGTATGGGACAAAGTATCTTTCTGATTTCAGTTTGTCTACGCCGTTCAAAATTAGCTTTTCAAAAGTCAATAATTCAGGTGGCATCATTGAGTTGATAGGATAGAAACTGGACAGTGGTTGAAGACCTGTGACAGAATCTTGTATTGGCTGTTTTTTGTCCATAAAAAAGAGTTGTAATCTTATTTTATGAACAAATTTGAATAACTCTGTCTTCAGGGTGAAGAAATTATTTTTTTCTGTAATAACAAAGGATAGACCATTGTTCAGTAACGAAATTTCTGAAGAGGAAAGCAGATGGTGTGACAAATTAAAATAGGTATCTCTTTCATATTGGAATTATATTCATTCATGTTTAATATGTCTGTGGTTGCCATTGATAATGTTTCCTCCTGGTCTGGTGCTCGCCCAAGTACTGATACCATACTTTGACTCTGCCTTTCTGGCCTCTCTCTAAAAAAGGCTGTCCTGGGTGGGTATCTGTACGACTGGGTCCTGCCTGTACGTCTGAGTCATCAGAGCCACCTGATGACTCTGATAACATGATTGGATCTTCTAAATCTACCCCACATATTCTGTCTGTTATGGGTGGCTGTAGTGGTATAATAATCTTCCCTCAGGTAAGGGTATGCCTTTTCTTTTGTGAAGTTTTTTATGTCTTTCGTGACCTTGTCAGCCTTTTTCTTTTCTTTGGTGTGGGGCAGCGGCCAGGGCAGCTGACTCCGGAGCACGGGGCTCACGGTTCGATCCCCAGCGGCAGCTCAGCCCAGCACCATGCGACTCTGGGCAATAGCTCGCTTAATCTTCCCGACGTTCTCCAGTGCCTTGAGACCCTTAGGGGTGATTTGTTCGGGCTGTACAAATACTGAGTTATTTATTATTTCTTTAGCTCGTATGAATTGAATTTGTCTATGCTTTTATTCAATTTGTCAAGGAGTCCTTGGCTTCTGCCACTCCTTCACCTCCTAAGAGTTCTCGCTCTAGCTCCTCTATTTCTTTCAATTCTGCCTTTGCGTGTTCCAGTGCAGTCTCCACACCTAGCACCATCCAGTGGCGCGAGCAAGTCATGGAAATATGGCAAAAGCCACCTTTAAATTTCGGGTCATCTCTAAAAATCCCTGGTACATTCATTACTTGCAGACCTTGTGCTTTTAGGTACTCAGCTTTTAGGTACTCAGTGAGCATCTGTGCATGTAGCTCTATTCTTGCATGCTTCTTTTTAGCATTTTCAAGTTTCTCTAAGATTAACTGCTTAGGCCTTATTGTTCTATTGGGTCTTGCAGAAAACAACGATGGACCACTTATAATCTTTGCAATGTATTCATCTGTGTATAATAGTGCTTCTCTATCTGACATCCTTTCCAAGAAAAGAGGGACGTGTACACCCCTGTAATGTACAGGGTAATGGGAAAAATCCTGACCAGAATTAATCACTTGGTGTGCAGCCACCGCTGTAAAAATATGTTCAAAAAGAACAAGGATCACCCTACTCACAAGGAACCAGGGTATCAATTATACAACAAGACACAATGGTTCCTTTGGACTATATGCATAATACTTGATAATTATAAAGTTCAATGGCATATACTCATGCGAACGGATTGTCAGAGGGAGAATCAAAATCATACACACCAAGAATTTCAAGGGTTTTTACTTTTATGCACTTAGTGTAGTAAAGTACAACAAAAAGTGTGCTCGGTGTCCCAAGTGAACTAGAACCTATTCTTAAAAAAAGTTGACCGTTTGTGACATACAGTAGGTTTCAGTTTGTACAAAACGACCACAGATACATATATACAGAGTATTAACAGCCTTCTAACACAATGCTACTGGCTGGAAGTTGGTCCGTTTAAAATACGTGTCGACGGCGTTTCGAAGGCAAAGGCAAATAGGGGGTCTCATCAGGACCTAACAGTGCGGGACACCTGAAACATAATGAAAATAATGACTAAGTCTGCTAAATCAAAGAGAAACTCTGTATTGGAGTAATGTGAACTTGTGGATTTATCTGAAGCAAGAACAATTGACTGTCAGTGTGAAAAGTGCACACCAGTAAAAATGTGTCTCAAGACAAAGTGTAAGAGAAGAATGTACTCACATGGGGCCCAGCCGGGTGCTAACAACAGAAGTGAAAAGGTTTGAAAGATTAGATATAATGCCATTTGAATTATCTTATTAAAAAATGGCTTGTGTGACCAAACTAGCTACTCACCCCAATATGAGAGGAAATGGGGCTGATAGTCCTTTTTGCATATGAGTAACAGCGTCCAAATCCCAAATAAATTAAGGCTTACCATCTAGGAGTACCATTTAGGAGTAGAAATTTAAAATAATACGGAGGAGACAATTAATGCTGTGAATGCTAGCCGATTTAGAATGACAATTTATCTAAAGAGTTTTACTTCTACTCACCCGAAGGTGAGAGACGTCATCTCATGTTTCCCAATACCAATGGCCACCATGGTCAGGGGGGATCCCAAGTGTCAACCTTAGTGGGTAATTAACCACCGAAGTAAAATGTCATCTAGTGAAGCCAAAAATAGCGTGTCAGATGCACTGTGTAGCATTACCCATCTACCAAAAACCAGTAGTCTAACCAGCTTTTAGTTGAAACGCCACTCACCAGATGCGGGCTAATGGAACTCCTTCTGACCAATGTCAGAACATGGCCGCCGAAGTCAGCGGGAGGACACGGAGAGAAGGAGGCAATGCACCCTTCTTCCCCGGGGCCGTCAAGTGGCATGATCCTTACGTGAGTAGCGAAGGCAGCGTGCGAATTCCTGAACTAATTATAAAGCTGCGCTCGCCGGACCCTTGTGGTGCGATGTGGCAGACATTGCTTGAGGCGATGAGCCTGCGCGTGTAGCGATGCTCTTCAAAACTGAATTCTATTGAGGGCGCACTATGATTTAATTTATTAATTTTAAGAAGATAAACAGAAGATAAGAGGTAAAAGAGGAAAATAAAGGAATTTTAACACAAATTCTTGAAGTGTATGATTTTGATTCTCCCTCTGACAATCCGTTCCCATGAGTGAATGCCATTGAGCTTTATAATTATTAAATATTATGCATATAGTCCACATGAGCTGTTGTTCCTTGTTGTATAATTGATACCCTGGTTCCTTGTGAGTAGGGTGACCCTTGTTCTTTTTGAACAAACTTTCTAACTGTGGTATTTTCAAACTTGTTATTTAAAATCCAAATTCACCTTAAGGTAGGATTTTCCATTACAATTCCAAACACACCAAACATGAACAGGTTACCTACTCCCATTTGGATATTACAGCTTATTAAAGGTAATAAGATAAATCCAATGTTATCCTATGGGAGAGATAGGTCTTATAGTAGTGAAAAACAGATTTATAAGTTTTTCAATACCAGGATATATACAACTTAAAAGTATACATTCTACTTTTTAAATACACTGCATCCAGCCCTCCGCGCTGTCCAGGGCCTGCCCTCGTGCTGTCTTATATGTATTAAAAAGTAATGTTTCGGCTTGGCAAAAGGTTTATTTTGCCAGGCCCAAATGACAGTTTAAAACTGCAAACACAGGCTGCAATGGCAGGCCTGAGACATGTTTAAAGGGGCTACTTAAGTGGGTGCCACAATCAGTGTTGCAGACCCACTAAGAGCATTTAATTTACAGGCCCTGGGTACATGTAGTACTACTTTACTAGGGACGTACAAGTAAATTAAGTATGCCAGTTGGTGATAAACCAATGTTACCATGGTTTAAGGAGTGAGCACATGCACGTTAGCACTGATCAGCAGTGGCAAAGTGCCCAGAGTCCTAAGGCCAGCAACAATGACAGCAGCAAACAAATGCAGAGGGTAGGAAAAAAGTTTGGGAGGAGTGCACGCTAACGGTGACAGGTTTAACATGCTCCGAAACCTTAGTGTCGGGTTTGTGGCATATATGACTGCATAAAAATAAAAAAAATCAGCATGTTGTTGAGTTAGATATTCCTAAGTCTATCTATCAGTTTATTTCTTATGGGCCTCCAAGGTCCTTAAGTTCCTTTTCCTTCTCTAAAATCTGGTGCATATTAATTATTTTTCACACTGTTAGAAATTGGGTTTCTGGTTGGCAGAGGTATGCACCCTGTCCAAGCAGGAACCACCCTAAATTGTCCTGTGCTCAACCTCTGGTAGCTTGGCATAGAGCAGTCAGGCTTAACGTAAGAGGCAATGTGTGAAGTATTTGTGAAACACTTCAAACAGTAACACAGTGAAAACACCACAAAAAGACACCACACTTGGTTAGGAGAATAGAGCTTAATTTATTGAACAAAACAATACCAAAACAACAAAAATCCAAAAAGTAGAACCAGAGCTATGCATTATTAAAGAATATCTTGAATTATAGTGCTTAAAAGCATAAAGCGTCAACCGGGGCTATCTGGTTGCGCTAGACCAGGTCAAATCTAAATCCGGCCGACGAACGTGGGTCAGATACAGGGACCAGCCTTGGCCCGCTAAAACAGTACCTAGGATGAGATGCGAGGAGCAAGGGAGGCGATGCGTCGGTGTCGATCCTTTGGATGTAGGTAATGCGTTGGCTCCGAGCTGTGCAAAGTCAGAGATGTGTTGGGAATGGAGGCGATGCACCGCACCATCGGCGATGCAATGTCCTCGATCCTCGCAGCAGAGCAATGCATCGGTGTCGATGGTGATCCACTGGCTCCGAGAGGCACAAAGGCATCGATGCGTGGATTTCTGTTCGAACAGCGCTTTATACCCACTTCCAAGGATCCAGGACTGGATTAGCACCACTTGGCAGGGCAAGACTCTCAGATGGCAGTAGCATGTGAGTTGGAAGTCTTTTATGTGCCTGAGACTTCACTCAGGAGGCAAGCCAGCAAGCCCCTGGAGTCACTCTGGTTTTGGGTTCAAGTGATGGGGTCCAGTCCTTCTCACCCATGCAAGGAGGGCAGAAGGCAGGTCAGCACAGCAGAGAAGCAGTTCTTACAGAGCAGCAGTCCAGCAGAGTGGCAGTTCTTCAGTAGCACAGCAGTCCTTCCTGACAGAATATCTACAGGTCCTGAAGTGTACTGAGTTGGTAGGGTCAGAAGTCCAGTTCTTATACCTGGTGGTGCCTTTGAAGTGCAAAGAGGTCCTACTGCCTGGGTGGGAACACCACCATTTTATGTGTTCATGTTTACACTTGACTTCTTTTTTTGAACATTGACACTTGACACATTTTTACTTGCATGCTTGTATAGGTAATGTTCCATGAAATAGCTTTGCTTACATTTACACATCTCTGTACGCACATTATCAGAGCCTTGAACATTATGTACGAAAGCTAAACGCGCAAAGTTATATTGTTTATTATTATTCACTCGATGACAGCTTTGTTAGGGTAGAATCAATAATGACAGCCTGACTGGATCTTCTACAGGGTAACATGGGTGATGTTTATTATATAAACAACATCACTCCTTTATTGAGTTAGAGAAGCATTTCGCTGGCACTGCTGAGGTGGCCCCATGCCGGAATTCCAGGCCAGCTGATTTCTGTTTACCTCCTGCGAGGGATGATGCCCAGCTCGCTGCCAAGATGGGCTCCCTGAAGACAATTACCCCCAGGGAACAGGGGAGTTATATCACCCTGCACGGATTCTGGCAGATTTACCGACCCTAGAGACACTAGGATAGGGAGCGCTAGGTAGGAGCAGAACTCACACTATACATATATGCAAGCATATATCCTATGAAACAACACAATGATTGAATTGTTCATCTTCTTCACCATTCTGCTAATGCTGACTAAGCTGTTCTATTATCTTCTATTGATTATTGCAGTGCACCTATTTTACATAAGAATCGTAATGCTTCAATAAATATTGAAACACCATGTTGTGTCTTTCTTGTGGATCTCTTTGGGCATGCATGAGTTCTAGATCTGTTTCCACAATTTCCTTGGGGAGTGAGGGTTGTCATGTTCTGAGGTTGCACATTCCACCTGTTACCTTACCAGGTTAGGGGTACAGATGGTGCACTCTGAGCTAGCAGCAAAAGGCCAACATATCCTGATGGTGTGTGTAGAATCAGTCTTGCACGGGTTTGACTTTTATGTTGTCCAACAAACACAGTTTTACTGAGAAAGTATAAGCCGTACAACAGGTTAAGCAGTCCTTTGTGTGGAGACAGGACAGGTTTAAGTATGAGGCTGTGCCCAGTTCCCCCCTCTCATCCTGCCCAGTATGGCGTATCAGGATGTGGATGTCCAGTCAGTCACACCTAAGCTCCCTTTGTGCGCGGCTGTCTATAGGGAATGCAGCTGTCACCCACCCCAGACGTATATGGGCGAGAGGCAGCAGGTACACAGGGCTAAAAGCAGAACAATGCCATCTTTCTAAAAGTGGGATTTTAAAAATTGTAATGATAAATTCGACTTTACATTAAAGAAGATTTATCATTGCAATTCCATAGGTACTAAACATGGCAGCTCTACCTCTTTCCAATTGGGAATTACACGTATTAGATGTAACAAGGAATCCCCAGTGTTAACCTATAAGAGGGATATGACTCAGAATAGTGAAATACGAATTTGGGAGATTTTCACTACCAGGACAGCTAAAACTTAAAAGTACATGCCCTACCTTTTAATTACACAGCACCTTACCCTATGGGCTACCTAGGGCCTACCTTGAGAATGTCTTATATGTAATAAAAGGGGAATTTAAGGCTTGGCAAGGGGTTTTAAATGCCACGTCGATATGGCAGTGTACACTGCACACACAGGTGCTGCAGTGGCAGGCCTGAGACATGTTTTAAAGAGCTACTTAAGTGGGTTGCACAAACAGTGCTGCAGGCCCACTAGTAGCATTTAATTTACTGGCCCTGGGCACATGTAGTTCACTTTACTAGGGACTTATAAGTAAATTAAAATACGCCAATTGTGGATAAGTCCATCAAACCATGTTTAGGGAGAGAGCACATGCACTTTTGCACTGCTTAGCAGTGGTAAAGTACCCAGAGTCCTAAAACCAACAAAACAAGATGAGCAAAATTGGAGGCAAGCAGGCAAAAGGTTTGGGGGAAGACCACCCTAAGGCTGACAGGTCTAACACACCATATGCATATTTAAGACACACCGCTCTAATGACCACTTTAAATGAGTACCATTCATGGGATGTGATGGGAAGTTTCTTGGAAATATGTGTAATATGAGTTCCCACCTCCGATCAGAAGGCAAAGTCCAGTAAGGGGGGCAGTGTTCACTCTCCATCTGGGAATCACAGGCCTAGACCCCACCAATCCCAGAGTTACCAGCAGTGGGCTATTATCCGACATTGTGCGTCCCAGATATACTGAGTGACTCATCTGCCATGTCTTCCCCAGCTTAGACACAAACATTTTGGGTCGGATTTACAAGCCCCTTGCGACACTTTTGCGCCACTGTTGCATCACTTTTGTGACGCAGCAGCGACGTAAACGATGCAGCCAATTTACAACGTGACGCATCTAGGGAGATGCGTCACGTTGTAAAGCCCTGCGTCACATTATATCTACGTCAAGAATAATGTATGCAGGGTGGGCGTTCCCACACGGGAAAGCCTCGTAGAAGTGACGCAGTGAAATCTACAAGATTTCACTGCGCCTCTTCTAGGACGCCCCTGCGTCAAAACCTTACGCCTGCTTCAAGCAGGCGTAAGAAGTGACACAGTACAATAAGTATAGTCCTCAAGATGCATTGCTGGAATTTGCATCGTGCTTGCGACATGACTCCAGCAATGCGTGACTTTTGGGCCAACAGATGCGTCAGAAATTCTGACGCATCTGTCAATCCTTGCGCCATGGTGAGCCGTATTGTAAATACAGCGCATCCATGGTGGCGCAAGGGTATCGCAGGCTGGCGCAGGGAAACTGACGCATCTCTACAGATGCGTCTGTTTCTTGTAAATCTGCCCCTATGTGTCTAGTATGTATGTCGTCTACTGTGGAGTAAAAAGAATACTCACCTCAACAAGACCCCATTTTTTCGCCTACTCAACAAAGTGTAGTGCCTGTGTCCTAGAGGTCGAGCCCTGCAGTGGCAGGAGTGATCTATCCCTTGTACATCCATAAGCATATTGTAATCTGCACCCATCCACAAAATGAGTCCTGTGTCAAGAACATATAGAGATTGAGTGTCCAGGTATTGTGACTAATTAGTATCAGGTATGTACAGCCTCATCAATGTAAGGGGATTTCGCTCCATGGTCCCCGAACGTACCACATATCTTTATTCGGTGTTTCTGAAGCTAGGCCCTACAACAAAGGGAACCTCAGGTGAGAGCCAGACTATGGTTCCTCTGGCAGACAGATAGTAAGTAGTGCCATATAACTGGCTGGGCCATTTTTTGTGCAGTTTAGTGAGCTCCATGGCCGTTAGATGTGTCTCCTGTAGACAGGCGACCTGGATCTTTCTACAGTGCATGTATGTGAACACTCTATGAAGTTTTGTCGGTTTACCCAAACCTCTAATGTTCCAAGTTAGGCAGTAAAGCACAGGGATCATATTGGAGTTGCACCTCGAGTTTGGTGCATGAAAGAGTCATCTCCTCTCCCAAACCAAACCCAATATTGCTTACAAGATCTAAACTGACTCGCCTCTCTTTAATTATACAACCTTCCAATATAATGGTGTGTCTGGCTACTCAACTGACCCCACTACCCGGCTGTGGTTTGGGCACTACCCCGCCAAACCAAATGATGCATGAGTTCTCTATGGAGCATCCATGATGTGTATGGAAGTAAAGCAACTACTGTCACTAAAGGGGAGGGTAGCCCGGCCTGATTGGCTCAACCATAATTGCAACCCTTTATCTAGTTAGCCCCCACCACCCCCAAAATAATAACTACAACTGAACTGCCGGTTGCCCTCTTGTGGATATACTAACTCTTTATAAAACCATAATCTCCGGCAGCGGCGCACAGAGTTGTGCTCAACCATTCAAGCAACAAGATCAGCAGCCATCAGGATAAGAGTTGGCACACACATCCACATCTCTTGCATTGATGTGTAATCGTGTCTGAGTCCTTTGTAGAGAACGCATCATCTGAGCTTTGGGGGAGGCAACCTTCCTGATCTGTCATGCAGGACTTCCTCCATCAGGTGAGCCCTTTCTTCTACTGACTGTTCTAGGGATGGTATGCTAATAGATGACTGCAATGACTTCCTCCTTGTGCGGCCAATTCTACTATGTTGGTAATTCCTGTTGCTCTAGATGACACATTTACTTTCCATCTCTCGTAATCAGAAGGGGGGGAGAGAGAAGCTAGGATCCATTCGGCTTCCATCCAAACTTAGAATAATCAAGGGAGAATGGATCACTTGTCCTGTTTTTGCCAGGGTCTATAGGTTTTCTAGTCTAAAAAACCCTCATACACGTAATGCTCGTCGAAGCGGTATATCTTGATTATCCGCTTGGTCTATTACGTGAGCAGCATCATCATTGGGTCTTATTTGTGCTTACCTCCACCAGGAGGGAGACCAACTTGTTATTCGCAGTAGTGATCAGGAATAGTGAGAGTGAGGGTGAGGTGAACTTAAAATTACCTCCAGTACCCTGGTACGGATTTATTCTGTCAGGGGTGGGGCAAGGTTAAAAAGAAGGTGTGGTGCTTAAATAGAAGGGCTACTGTTCTATGGCACCTGTGTAAAAAGGTGAGTGGTCAGGCGGTCGACATGTTTCAGCCCCATGGGTGCCCAATCGGGTCGGAGGGCTTTCTTCAGGACCGGGTGTGCAAATCACTATTGTGTGACCTGCGCAGGTAAGTCATTGCACTTACCCCTCTTCTTAGGGCATCAGGTTATGCGCTGTTTTGTTAAGGGTCAGTTGTACCTATAACTGTGGAGAGGGAGAAAAGACCATCATAACAGCATATACATGTAATCAGTGTAATATTAGTCCAATTGTGACTTCCTGCTGTCAGAATGATGCTAATTATGCTCCTTGAGAGCCTGTAATTCGTTTGAGAAACACTGTAAAAAACACTACACAAAACATTACAGACAAGGCTGAGAACGTGTAGATTATGTTAAGGGTCATTTTGATCTTACTTTAAAATAGGTGTAATGGTGGTTGTTGTGATTAATAGGAGTGTGGGGGTCGGAATGTCATGTTTGATGCACTGTCGTTATGCGCTTGAGTACAGTGGCCTCTGCTGACGTTGATTTACATGTTTAAGGAAGCGGAAAAACGGGTGTCCAGTTCCAGTTTAGAGATAAAAATCCCACCGTCTATTTGTAGACAGACTACGTGATTAGCAGCCTCATGGTGGCATTGTGCATGTTGTGGATTTGCACTGATGGAAGATTAGGGAATAGTAAGAAATTAATTACGCGCTTATTGTACACAAAGTGAGGGCGGAAAGTCGTTCGTGCAATGTTAAAGGTAAAGTGCCTTCTGCTTGTTGACAGGCTAATTGCTGTGGTGATCGATAGTCTGCTAATGGCAGCATGTTGGTTTTAAAAATACTAATTGCGCTGCATTCAAGAGTTAAACCAAGTTGTGGCAATAATGGTCAAAGAATAGTAAATACCTTTATCAGGGCGTCAGAGGGCTCCCTCGGAGGGCGTGCGGAGTAAGCGCGCTTCTAGTGTTAAAGTATAATTGGGGAAAGTTATAATTACAATTACAGCAAGGCCAGTATTTCAAAACAGCGCACTGGGGCGTGCGTGTGACTTCGCATTTCCAAACATACCAGGGAGAAGTCTATCTCGTGGCTCGTTTCCTCTCCGACTGACGTGCTCCGGTGGCGCGGGCCGGTAGTGGAGGCATTTTATGTCCTCATTACCATATGGGCCTAGTAGAGAGACTATTTTTGGGGGAGGCTTTTTGCTTTCAATGTGAAAACGTGGGAAATGTGAAGATAATAAATTCTGCAGTGAGTAGCATTACGTTCACCATCATCTCCTTTTACAATCTAGTTCTTATCCGCCATTTCTATATGCTCTAACAACACACTATGGGGCCGATTCCGATCTCGGTCGGAGGCGCACCCAATATCATTCGGTCGGGAAAAAAGCCATGCGAAAGCCTGTTTCCTGACCGATCCGTACAGTACACCGAACGAGCAAGTACGATGCGCACAACAGCAAAAAATCCGGCCGAGCCGTACTCACCCAAACCAGGTCCTGTACTCCGACCGAGGCGACGAATCGAGTCGCACGGAAGGGAAAATGCAGCCCCGTCCGGCCGGACAAGTACGATGCGCTTTCCGTACGCTCCGAACCCGTCGCTACGCACGGCACGTCAAAGCATCCGGGAGAGGCGCACATAAGCTCCGATTCGCGCCACAACACGATCCACGGCTCCGAGGCGAACACGGCACCGACGAGGACGACGCGAGCGACGAGGACGAGGCGAAGCGACGAGGACGACGCCAAGCAACGAGAAGGACGAACGACACGAACCAACCATGAATCCCTTCGTCCCGATCATACCAATATTCTACATTTACTACCGGAACAGGCACGGACGCGTACGGCGCAGAAGGTAAGCCAGACACCAACCACAAAACACATACAACACGTACACGACACATCACACACACACACGGGGATGCTGAATATACTTACACCAGCAACAGCAGCACCATAGGGGCGGGATGCCCATCACCAATGCCACATATGCACACAGGGGCCTGGATGCGCACCACCACCCCTACCCAGGGGGGCTGGATGCCTACCACTACTACCACCCTTAGCCAGGGGGCTGGATGCCTACCACTACTACCACCCTTAGCCAGGGGGCTGGATGCCTACCACTACTACCACCCTCACCCAGGGGGGCAGGATGCCTACCACTACTACCACCCTTAGCCAGGGGGGCCTGGATGCCTACCACTACTACCACCCTTAGCCAGGGGGCTGGATGCCTACCACTACTACCACCCTTAGCCAGGGGGCTGGATGCCTACCACTACTACCACCCTTAGCCAGGGGGGCTGGATGCCTACCACTACTACCACCCTTAGCCAGGGGGCTGGATGCCTACCACTACTACCACCCTTAGCCAGGGGGGCTGGATGCCTACCACTACTACCACCCTCACCCAGGGGGGCTGGATGCCTACCACTACTACCACCCTTAGCCAGGGGGGCTGGATGCCTACCACTACTACCACCCTCACCCAGGGGGCTGGATGCCTACCACCACCCTTAGCCAGGGGGCCTGGATGCCTACCACTACTACCACCCTCACCCAGGGGGGCTGGATGCCTACCACCACTACCACCCTCACCCAGGGGGCACGATGCCTACCACTACTACCACCCTTAGCCAGGGGGGCTGGATGCCTACCACTACTACCACCCTCACCCAGGGGGGCAGGATGCCTACCACTACTACCACCCTTAGCCAGGGGGGCTGGATGCCTACCACTACTACCACCCTCACCCAGGGGGGCAGGATGCCTACCACTACTACCACCCTTAGCCAGGGGGGCTGGATGCCTACCACTACTACCACCCTTAGCCAGGGGGCTGGATGCCTACCACTACTACCACCCTTAGCCAGGGGGCTGGATGCCTACCACTACTACCACCCTCACCCAGGGGGGCTGGATGCCTACCACTACTACCACCCTTAGCCAGGGGGGCTGGATGCCTACCACTACTACCACCCTCACCCAGGGGGGCTGGATGCCTACCACCACCCTTTAGCCAGGGGGCCTGGATGCCTACCACTACTACCACCCTCACCCAGGGGGGCTGGATGCCTACCACCACTACCACCCTCACCCAGGGGGGCACGATGCCTACCACTACTACCACCCTTAGCCAGGGGGGCTGGATGCCTACCACTACTACCACCCTCACCCAGGGGGGCAGGATGCCTACCACTACTACCACCCTTAGCCAGGGGGGCTGGATGCCTACCACTACTACCACCCTCACCCAGGGGGGCAGGATGCCTACCACTACTACCACCCTTAGCCAGGGGGCTGGATGCCTACCACTACTACCACCCTTAGCCAGGGGGCTGGATGCCTACCACTACTACCACCCTTAGCCAGGGGGGCTGGATGCCTACCACTACTACCACCCTTAGCCAGGGGGGGCTGGATGCCTACCACTACTACCACCCTCACCCAGGGGGGGCAGGATGCCTACCACTACTACCACCCTTAGCCAGGGGGGGCTGGATGCCTACCACTACTACCACCCTTAGCCAGGGGGCTGGATGCCTACCACTACTACCACCCTTAGCCAGGGGGGCTGGATGCCTACCACTACTACCACCCTTAGCCAGGGGGCTGGATGCCTACCACTACTACCACCCTTAGCCAGGGGGCTGGATGCCTACCACTACTACCACCCTTAGCCAGGGGGGCTGGATGCCTACCACTCACCCTTAGCCAGGGGGCCTGGATGCCTACCACTACTACCACCCTCACCCAGGGGGGCTGGATGCCTACCACCACTACCACCCTCACCCAGGGGGGCACGGATGCCTACCACTACTACCACCCTTAGCCAGGGGGGCTGGATGCCTACCACTACTACCACCCTCACCCAGGGGGGCAGGATGCCTACCACTACTACCACCCTTAGCCAGGGGGCTGGATGCCTACCACTACTACCACCCTCACCCAGGGGGGGCAGGATGCCTACCACTACTACCACCCTTAGCCAGGGGGGGCTGGATGCCTACCACTACTACCACCCTCACCCAGGGGGGGCTGGATGCCTACCACTACTACCACCCTTAGCCAGGGGGGCTGGATGCCTACCACTACTACCACCCTCACCCAGGGGGGCAGGATGCCTACCACTACTACCACCCTTAGCCAGGGGGGCTGGATGCCTACCACTACTACCACCCTTAGCCAGGGGGCTGGATGCCTACCACTACTACCACCCTTAGCCAGGGGGGCTGGATGCCTACCACTACTACCACCCTTAGCCAGGGGGCTGGATGCCTACCACTACTACCACCCTTAGCCAGGGGGGCTGGATGCCTACCACTACTACCACCCTTAGCCAGGGGGGCTGGATGCCTACCACTACTACCACCCTTAGCCAGGGGGCTGGATGCCTACCACTACTACCACCCTTAGCCAGGGGGCTGGATGCCTACCACTACTACCACCCTTAGCCAGGGGGGCTGGATGCCTACCACTACTACCACCCTTAGCCAGGGGGCTGGATGCCTACCACTACTACCACCCTTAGCCAGGGGGCTGGATGCCTACCACTACTACCACCCTTAGCCAGGGGGGCTGGATGCCTACCACTACTACCACCCTCACCCAGGGGGGCTGGATGCCTACCACTACTACCACCCTTAGCCAGGGGGGCTGGATGCCTACCACTACTACCACCCTTAGCCAGGGGGGCTGGATGCCTACCACTACTACCACCCTTAGCCAGGGGGGCTGGATGCCTACCACTACTACCACCCTTAGCCAGGGGGCTGGATGCCTACCACTACTACCACCCTTAGCCAGGGGGGCTGGATGCCTACCACTACTACCACCCTTAGCCAGGGGGCTGGATGCCTACCACTACTACCACCCTTAGCCAGGGGGGCTGGATGCCTACCACTACTACCACCCTTAGCCAGGGGGGCTGGATGCCTACCACTACTACCACCCTTAGCCAGGGGGGCTGGATGCCTACCACTACTACCACCCTCACCCAGGGGGGCTGGATGCCTACCACTACTACCACCCTTAGCCAGGGGGGCTGGATGCCTACCACTACTACCACCCTCACCCAGGGGGCTGGATGCCTACCACCACCCTTAGCCAGGGGGCCTGGATGCCTACCACTACTACCACCCTCACCCAGGGGGGCTGGATGCCTACCACCACTACCACCCTCACCCAGGGGGGCAGGATGCCTACCACTACTACCACCCTTAGCCAGGGGGGCTGGATGCCTACCACTACTACCACCCTTAGCCAGGGGGCTGGATGCCTACCACTACTACCACCCTCACCCAGGGGGGCTGGATGCCTACCACTACTACCACCCTTAGCCAGGGGGGCTGGATGCCTACCACTACTACCACCCTTAGCCAGGGGGGCTGGATGCCTACCACTACTACCACCCTTAGCCAGGGGGGCTGGATGCCTACCACTACTACCACCCTTAGCCAGGGGGGCTGGATGCCTACCACTACTACCACCCTCACCCAGGGGGGCAGGATGCCTACCACTACTACCACCCTTAGCCAGGGGGGCTGGATGCCTACCACTACTACCACCCTTAGCCAGGGGGGCTGGATGCCTACCACTACTACCACCCTTAGCCAGGGGGGCTGGATGCCTACCACTACTACCACCCTTAGCCAGGGGGGCTGGATGCCTACCACTACTACCACCCTTAGCCAGGGGGGCTGGATGCCTACCACTACTACCACCCCCACTCATAGGATGGACAATGCATGACACAACCAGCACACCACAACCTAGGGAATGCAAGATAAAGACATCCCCCCACCACCATGACAAGCGTGTGTAGGCTGTGTCAAATGCCTACAACACCGAACATGACTTTGAACATACAATGTGACCCCCTAGCACATGTGCCACACATATATGTGTGTGGCACCCACAATGCAAGCAGCCCATGACCATTGTGGCAATGGGGCCTAAACCCCCATCATCACAGTGACCAAAAGGTAAGTGTGGGGTCCATAGCTGAAGCACATTTTGACCATTGTGGCAATGGGGTCTAAACCCCCATCATCACAGTGACCAAAAGGGAAGTGTGGGGTCCATAGCTGAAGCCCATTTTGACCATTGTGGCAATGGGGTCTAAACCCCCATCATCACAGTGACCAAAAGGGAAGTGTGGGGTCCATAGCTGAAGCACATTTTGACCATTGTGGCAATGGGGTCTAAACCCCCATCATCACAGTGACCAAAAGGGAAGTGTGGGGTCCATAGCTGAAGCACATTTTGACCATTGTGGCAATGGGGTCTAAACCCCCATCATCACAGTGACCAAAAGGGAAGTGTGGGGTCCATAGCTGAAGCACATTTTGACCATTGTGGCAATGGGGTCTAAACCCCCATCATCACAGTGACCAAAAGGGAAGTGTGGGGTCCATAGCTGAAGCACATTTTGACCATTGTGGCAATGGGGTCTACACCCCCATCATCACAGTGACCAAAAGGTAAGTGTTGACAAAGAAAGAGCTGCAACTGCCAAACTGCATGGATCATTCCTGGTCACAGAACCAAAAACTCATCTGTGGCAAAGTAGTGTATGTGTCCCATTGCAACATAAATTGGGTGAGCCAAATACTGCAGTGCAAATGAGACATTCCTTTGGCCATGTGCAGACAAACAACACCCATGGTGGCTGACACCGTCAACATTCATCAATGACACAATGACAGAAGTGACCATCAGAATGCAGAACCACATATTTGCACCAATGGGCACACAAATGCAGATATCCTGTGGAGACAGCAGATGTGAGGTGAACAGATACCATACCATGGCAGCAATGGGACACACAAACCATGATCACTGTGCTGACCGATGACCTAGGAGTCCCAGGGACAGCAGGGGAAACACACCAAACAACATACAGCCAATGGCACACCCAAGATATGCCAATGCAGTGGTGCAGATGCACAAACACAAACAGGCAGACCAACACTGACATCATACACAGCAGGTGAGGGGGGGGTGCCAGTGTCCCCAGGTAACCACACAACACATGAGGAGAGCTGAATACCAATCATACAGATGTGCATACAGTGCCACACTAAGGTAACTCATGGATCCAAATCCCCTATGTGGGCAAGCAGGCATTGTCAGATGAGAGGGAGCACAAAACACACATGTCACACAGGAACGTAGGAACAACAACTGACACAGCAAGACACAGACACACCACAGCACCACCCCCAGGGCCCCCACAATGTGGTGACCCTTGGCTGCATAAAATTCCCACTCTGATGACAAAGCTGAATGTGGTTCACACTGTGAACCACAGTCATGTGTCCTGAGCAACAAACTACCATCACACCGACACAAGCACAAATCAATCAGCATGGCCAGTAAGCCAAGGCCAACATGGAGGCAGGGGTCCAGCTGGGCAACAACTCCCATCTGCACACACTCAAGACCACACCCCTCGACCTCCAACAATGTGCAGCAGTGAAGTACACATGCACTGGTGACATTGCACATGCACCCATGACTATTCCAGGGTGGTGGGTGGGAACCAAGGTGCAGAAACACATCACACATGGCCACTCAACAAGACTCCTGAATGTCTGACACACTGCACACTACGCTGTACATGGACATGACGGCGATACCACACCAACCAATGGGATCCCAGCCACAGTCACACACCAATGAAGAAGCCAAGGTCACCCACAAAGAACACACATAGACAACAACCAACATCGCAGCCCGGACCCTGAGGAGTGCCAGCAGTCACACACACAACGTGTCACAATAACTTAAAGATAACACGAACTGAAAATCACATGACAGGGGCAAACAACAAGTGCCAAGGGGAAACCTGACTGTGACCCATCTGCGTCTGCACACAAACTCAGCCCTGACAGCAAACACACCTATGGGTGACACCCTGATGACCAGTAATGTGCCATGCACCCACATCACAGAGAACACAGGGAGAAGACTTTGGGGGAACATAGCTCAAGTCAGCAAGCATCACAAACAGGTACAACACTAGGGATCACAGCATGCGCAGATAAATGGAAGTGAACACACAGACATGCACATACAACACACACCTTGGGCGCAGGCAATGTCACACGTGTACACACTGCCATGAGGGGACTCCACTCCTGTGTGAGGAAAGCTGTGCCATATGTTGCCTCAGTAGGGCCCCATCATGTCAGCTGAGCACTTGGTCACACAATCAACAATTAGCACCAAATGAGGGCTCCCGTCACATCAGCCTGGTCATGGATGTGCCAACGGAATCATCAGCACAGATCCAACACACTTGTATAGCAATGTTGCACTGACTACACGGATGAGTCCTTCCCCATTGATGCCCAAACCTGCATGTCCAGTGGAGATGGCAACACGGTCAGGGAAGTAGACAAATCCAACAATGGAAGGCACAACAGATGTGCAGGGGTGGAAGCCACAGATATGAAATTGCTAATGTAAGTAGGAAATCCCATTGCCAAATACTGAACACATGACACCCTCAGATGCTGCTATGGATGACATGGATACACCACATGATAGGACACATTCCCCCTGGACCACATGGGTTCCTGCACAGTAACACTTCATAATCATGAGACCAGATATCACCATCACTGCAGCAAGGGCATGGTTAGCAGCACCAACAACATGTACATCTGAAGCATGAGCACTAGAGAAAAGAAAGTTGCTTTATTCAGCATATGTGTTGAATGAAAACGACGTCCAGAAAAAAAGAGCAAAGGCCAATGGCCAGTCCATTGTCAAAGTTCAAACAGGGTGACACTGGCAGATGTCACCCTACGCATGCCTGCACAAAACCAGGGACAATCCACTAGGAGGGGCAACCGGGGGGCAGGCCAGGCACCGCAGGGACAGGATCAGGGCTCACCAGGGGGAGTCAGGGAAGGGGTGGTGGGTGCTGGAGAGCCACTGACAACTGCAGTGGAGGTGTCTGACATGGTGTGTGCCGGCACAACTGGGGGGCATGACTCAGATGTCGTGGGTGCCGGCACAACTGCAGTGGACCCTGCAGATGGAGTGGACAGGTCCGCCACTGCAGTGCCCAAGTCAGACAGGGCGGTAGTGGACTCCACTGCAGTGCCTACCTCCAGGGGAGGAGAATGGGGAACAGGCAAGGTGGGTTGGACAGAGGGGAGGACACCCTCACCACATCAGTGGCACAGACAAGCGCAGCGGGGGTGTGGTGCTGGGAGAGCAAGTGGCAGGGGGAGAAGGCCGGAGCCTCTTGGGGATGGTATATCTGTGGGTGGGGGAACCTGGGGCAGGGTGTGGTGGGGGCACCTGTGGAGTGGGGGCCTGAGGGATGGAGGAAGGAGACCTGGTGCTTGAGCTGCAGGGCGGTGGCGGGGTCTTGCTCTTAGGACTCCGTGGGGACTTGCGGGTGGGGGCCTCAGTCCGTCTGCGCCTGGGGGAGGGTGTCCGGGGGCGAGGGGCACTCTGCTCCGTGTGGGTGGGCTTCCTCTTCCCCCGGGATGCTGGAGCAGCTTCATCGGTGGGGAAGAGGCCGAGGTCACAGAGGAAGAGCTGCTGTGACTTTGGGGTTGCAGGTGAGGCAAGGGAGGGTGCTTTGGAGGGAGAGGGAACTGAGGACTGCGCAGTGCATGTGGATGCGTGTGTGTGTTCCAGGGCCCCATCCCCTGTGAGTCTGGCTTCAGTCCCCTGAATGTGCGTGCGTGTGCGTTTTGTCATTGGCGTGTGTGTAAGTGTGCTGGATGTGTGTGTGCTGGTGTGTGCCTGTGCCGGTGTGTGTGTGCTTGGGATGGGTAAGGTGCTGGGGAGTGTGGATGGAGCAGAGGCAGGAGGGGTGAGGGACCGTTTGAGGAGGGACACTGCTGCCGTCAGGGAGGAGTCCATGGACCTATTGCCCCTCTGTAGGTCAGACATGCCCGATGAGATGCCCTCCATGAACGACACCAGCTGAGTCAACAGCGCGGTGTGCGCATGGAGGACACTCAGCATGGCTGTCTGGCCTACATGGAGCTGGCGAAGGAGGTACACAGACTCCTCACTCAGGGCAGCAGGGGACACAGGGGCAGGGGCTGCGGTGCCTGGCCCAAAGGAGACACGCTCCCGGACATGGGAGCCTCCACGGACCTGGGGAATGGGAGCCGATGGGAGGGCGGTGGTGGTGCTGGTGGTGGCGGGGACAGCAACACTAGCTGGGGTGTGGTGGCTGCTGACACCCGCCTCCACAAGGGAGTCATCCTCCGAGTTGCTCTGGTCCTCAGCTGAGGTGGATGCTGCTGAGGACTCCTCGGTGTGGCTCCCCTCGCCCTCCGTGCCACTGGGTCCCTCCGACCACTCCTCGGCTGCTGACCCAGTCTGGCTCTCTGGCTCCTCCTGGTCCGTGGAGCTGTCCCCTTCCGTGGCCGTGGATGTATCTGCAAACAATGGGGAAACAGACAGACATCAGTCACCTGCACAAAACGCACACACCACTGTGAGCACAGCACATCACAGAGCAAGCCCTGGCATCATTAGTTGTACATTGCTAAAAGTGCCCTAACTGAACAGGAGAAGCCAATTGTCAGTCTGATGCCAAGCATGGCACTCACATCCCACATGGCCTTGCACCCATCTGTCTGGTGTCTGTTGGATTGCAACACCCCAGTGTGGACACATGCACCAAGTACACAGTAGTTGGACAGTGCAGAGGACACGGTGTGGCATGTGGACATGCACACATCACAGCTCTTGCCACTGAGTCAGTACAGGTTTCCGGATGAAAGGGATGCCCAGAGTCAAATAGGAAATGCATGTGATGCATACCAGCGACAGACACCATGATGCACCCATGTCCTGATAGCCAGCGCCACTATGGTGTGCATGTAGCACATGTCACTCCCCTGCAGGCTCACCAATCAGTAGACACATGCCATGGCGGAGGCATGACTGCAAAGTCATACATCACTGTCTCAGTGATGTATGACTTTGCAGCCAGACAACAACACTCTGCACTGTGTCACAATAGTAGGTCATGGGGAATGCAAGTCCTGGAGCTGCACAAGTGCACATGTACATCCCCCCACAACACATCCTCTCAACCCTCATCTGTCCAGGTCATACCTATTGGACATATGGGAGACCTGTGACACTACCCTCTGAACCTGAGCCCCTCACACTCTGCTGTGAATGGGGAACAGCTGCCTGAACTTCACATTCACATGCCCCAGTCTGCATGGGCAGCTGATCAGACACCTATGTGACACACAAGTATCGTCTCCTATGGTCACATCTCCAGTGGCATGCTGAGCCCCTACCAAGAAACTCCACAGCAGTCCTGGCGACTAATCCACAGCACACTGACACAGAGGCAGACACCTGAGGGTCAAATCACTGCGCACAATGTGTCAGCTGATACACGGGAGTGGGAGTACAGAGTGTATTGTATGGCCTGGAGTAGGCATGACTGTCCAGCCCCACATGAATGAGGGATGAGCCCTGGACTGTAGGCAGCTGGCTAAGTATGTGTGACACACGTCATATACATACTCCTGGGGCCCAAACATTGTTCCCACCCGCAGCATGGGTGTGTGCCAGATACCCCAGCCACATGTGGTGGATCAGCTCAGCAATTGGACCACAGATCAAAGTAACACGCTGAATACATGTCAGAATACAGGCATTGTGTAAGCAATGGACCCACCCATGATGCCCACCACAGAGTCAGGGAAACAGATGCTGTCTCCCACCTTGAGTCAAGCAAACTGCAAGGACACAGTCCTAAGTGACAGTATTCCCTGCATGTAAGGGCCACACCTGGGTATCAGATGAGGAGTGGGCAGTGCACAATAGAGGGACATGGCTCCTGGACAACATGACTGCTGTACTGTGGCAGTTTAACCAGGCCCGAGGAGGGCACATAGCATGTTAGACAGAGTTCACAGTGCAGTCTTTGACTCACCCCCTCCTTGCTGCTCTCTGGCCTTCAGCTGCCCATCCAGGTCTGGAAAGACCACCGCCAGGATCCTGAGCATGTGGGGGGTCAGGGTCCGTGTTCCGCCCCTCCTGCGAGGAGGCGACAGCTTCAGCTGGACCCGTGCAATCCTCCGGGTCCAGCCCCGAAGGTCCTGCCACCTCTTTTGGCAGTTGCGGATCCGGCGCTTGTAGACCCCCACGGACCGGACAGCCCGGACGATGTCCTTCCAGATCTCCTGCTTCCGATGGGCAGAAGCCTGTCAGGATGACAAAGTGATAAGGCCATTACTACACATGCAACATATCCGTGCATGACACAGTTGCATATACATGTCGCAATCACAGGGGCACATGGTGTACACAGGCAGTGCACGGCTGCCCATGGACAGTTTTCCAGAAGTCACTACATGGTATCATTGCATGGGGAGTAAAACCCTGTTCAGAAGCACTGTCACTGCACCATACCTGTCCAGTGCAAGTCACTACACACTATGGGGGGTGACAACTACTCAGTGAGCCTGCTAGCCAGTGGCGTGCAGACTCTCAGCCTTGCTAGTCAGACAAAATGCACATTCAGAAAGGCAGTGCACAGGACACTCACCTGCTCCCCTGGTGTCCCATACAGCTTGCTGTACTGTGGAAGTAGGCTGTCCAGCAGGGCCTGGTTCTCTTCAAGGCTGAAGGCTGGGGCTCTCTCCACAGTACGTGCCATTGCAGGGTCCAGAGGGGCAGAGACAGCAGCAGTGCAGTGGCAGATGTCGTCTTGGAGCATGTAGTGCAGGCAAGTGGGCTCTCAGGGGACCAGCCAGCAATATATATGTGCTGGAGAGGCAGATACTGTCCCTTGTGTCCAAAGTGATAGGTCCAAGTCGTTTGCATCTTCTGAATCTGGCCAATCCATGGAATAGCAGCACCAAAACACGCCCACAGCATCCTTCAAATCTTCAACTTCATGACATACATGATTTTGCAACATTGTTGTGGGTGACCAACTGATTTTCCAGCAACCGACTCGTTCGGAATTCGAAAACGCGTCCGTTGCCAGGCAAGCCCATTGTCAATGGGTGCGCACCGATCGGTCCATTGCAGTACAACGCGCACAGGGGTACAACGCGTACCCGCACACATTGAAAGCAATGGGCCGGCCGGAGGCACCGATCGGTCCATTGCAGTTCAACGCGCACAGGGGTACAACGCGTACCCGCACACATTGAAAGCAATGGGCCGGCCGGAGGCACCGATCGGTCCATTGCAGTTCAACGCGCACAGGGGTACAACGCGTACCCGCACACATTGAATGCAATGGGCCGGCCGGAGGCACCGATCGGTCCATTGCAGTTCAACGCGCACAGGGGTACAACGCGTACCCGCACACATTGAAAGCAATGGGCCGGCCGGAGGCACCGATCGGTCCATTGCAGTTCAACGCGCACAGGGGTACAACGCGTACCCGCACACATTGAAAGCAATGGGCCGGCCGGAGGCACCGATCGGTCCATTGCAGTTCAACGCGCACAGGGGTACAACGCGTACCCGCACATTGAAAGCAATGGGCCGGCCGGAGGCACCGATCGGTCCATTGCAGTTCAACGCGCACAGGGGTACAACGCGTACCCGCACACATTGAATGCAATGGGCCGGCCGGAGGCACCGATCGGTCCATTGCAGTTCAACGCGCACAGGGGTACAACGCGTACCCGCACACATTGAAAGCAATGGGCCGGCCGGAGGCACCGATCGGTCCATTGCAGTTCAACGCGCACAGGGGTACAACGCGTACCCGCACACATTGAAAGCAATGGGCCGGCCGGAGGCACCGATCGGTCCATTGCAGTTCAACGCGCACAGGGGTACAACGCGTACCCGCACACATTGAAAGCAATGGGCCGGCCGGAGGCACCGATCGGTCCATTGCAGTTCAACGCGCACAGGGGTACAACGCGTACCCGCACACATTGAAAGCAATGGGCCGGCCGGAGGCACCGATCGGTCCATTGCAGTTCAACGCGCACAGGGGTACAACGCGTACCCGCACACATTGAAAGCAATGGGCCGGCCGGAGGCACCGATCGGTCCATTGCAGTTCAACGCGCACAGGGGTACAACGCGTACCCGCACACATTGAAAGCAATGGGCCGGCCGGAGGCACCGATCGGTCCATTGCAGTTCAACGCGCACAGGGGTACAACGCGTACCCGCACACATTGAATGCAATGGGCCGGCCGGAGGCACCGATCGGTCCATTGCAGTACAACGCATCACTGTACATGTGACTGGCATATGTCAGCATGCCTGTCTCAGATGGACATATGCCAGCCACAGATAGCTCCCAGGGAGTGAGGGGCACACCTACATCACGACAGCCTGTCCAAACCTTATCATAAGGCATGTAAGGCTGCATTTCCTATTGTGTGTATGTTGGTGTACATGTTGTCCTGTGGGTGTCACCTGTGGGCAGCCACCCCCAGGCTGTGCACGTGTTCATGGGGACAGGATCCTGGGTGTTACGTGTACGTGACCACTGTGATGTGCAACTGTTCATATCTGTGCATGTGCCATGGTCACATTTCACAGTGGTGTTTGTGTATGTCATGTCACATACCCCGTGAGTCCCATGTGGGACGGTATGTTTGAGCCAGGGTGTCCCAGTGGCACAATAGTGATGGACCTCCACAGTCTTTGTGCATGTAGTGTTTACAATGTCTCTGATTTCATGTGCACAATGGGAGACAGTCTCCACATCCACGTTGTGTGTGCATGGACTCTGATGTTGTGCGTGTGTGTCACAGACATCCATGTCTGTCCTGCCGTGGCAAGTGGGGCCACTACCTGTGGGGGTCATGTTTGTTTTGCTGTGGTGTACACATGATACTCCATGTGATGCCAGTGTCCATGTGGCATTACAGGGTCCCTGGGAATGTACCTGTCGTTGAGCTGTGGTGCCTGGGGCACATCTGTCCTCACATGTCACTGTGGGGGGTGATTGTGACACGGCAGCAGGAGATGGGAACTGTGACACGGCATCATGATATCCAATGGGCCAACCTGGGACAAATTGATGCCACCTGTAGGACCGTGTTGACAGATGTTGGCCATGTACGTACCATACATGTCCTTCCGGTACTGCACACTTCATGTAGTTGTGCCTCATAATGATGTATGTTGGGATCTTGAGTGTGTTCAATGCCGCATATGTGGGGTGACTGACAATCTTGCTTACTTCTCCTCTGCACTGCAGGGCTCCTGCTGTCCATCGGCCATTCCCAGACCTGGCAACGATGGTGGAACGGGACAGCATCCGACGGTACCGCTTCACCAGGCAGCTGATTGAGGATTTGGCAGTGCAGTTGTCCCCACATTTGCAGCCTGGCCGGCCGTATCCTACAGCGCTGACCCCCAAGGTGAAGGTGATGGCAGCCCTACACTTCTTTGCCACCGGTACCTTCCAACATACTGTGGCGACTGCTGGTGGGATGTCACAGACCATGTTCAGCCGTGTGCTCCGCGATGTTTTGGCGGCAATGTTGCTCTTCCTGAACCGGTACATCTATTTCCCTAGACTGCGACGACTCACTGACGTGAAGAGTGACTTTTATGCCCTGGGGAGGATGCCGCATGTAATTGGCTCCATTGATGGGACACATGTGGCTTTGGTACCACCACAGGCCCAGGAGCAGGCCTACAGGAACCGCAAGCACTACCACTCGGTCAATGCACTGGTGGTGTGTCTTGCAGACATGACCATCACACACGTGTGTGCCCGTTTCCCTGGTTCAGCACACGATGCCTTTGTGATGAGGAGTAGTCGCATCCCCAGGATGATGGCACAGATGCAGAACCAGCGTGCCTGGCTTGTCGGTGTGTACTGACTTTGTGCCATTGTGTGTGATCTGATCTGTAGTATTCCGCCCACTTTTCCAAGTCAGCTAATGTGCACTTGTCTGTCCGTAGGTGACTCGGGATACCCCAACATGCCGTGGTTGCTGACACCCCTCAGGAACCCTGTGACACCTGCCCAGATGCGCTACAATGAGGCACATGGTCGGACCAGGAGAGTGATTGAGCGGACCTTTGGTCTCCTGAAGAGCCGCTTCCGCTGCCTGGACAAGACCGGAGGGTCCCTCCCATATGCCCCTGCGAAAGTGTGCAAGATTATCATCGTCTGCTGCATGCTCCACAACCTGGCAGTGCGGAAGGAGTTGCCTCTCATCCAGGATGACAATGACCAACATCCGCCACCTGTGGAGGATCCTGGCCTGGACCACGATGCCAGTGACGATGATGATGATGATGATGGTGATGGTGATGTCCGCACACAGCTCATCACCAACTTCTTTAGCTGAATGTGAGTATCCTGAGGTGTCATGTCAATGATGTGAGTTGGCATGATGTGTGGGTGGTGCTCTGGTGCTGTTGGAGTGTGTCCATGGGCTACTTGACTGGATGTGTGTTGCGATGTGTGGTGACAGGTGGGCTGTACTCCCCAACAGTGTTGACATGCTAACTTGGTTCTGGGTGGGTATCTTGTAACATGTATTGTGCATGAGTTTTGCTGTTCTGTCCTGTACTCCATTGCTTTTGACTGTGTGTCATTTCTGTCCTTCACAGGGTACTTTCAGATTCGTTTGGTCAACTGTGTCCACCGACGACGTGATTGCACATCCAGGCTGGTAGCTGTTGTGTCCCTACAGGTGATGTGCGCCACACCCATGGACTTCCTTCCGTCTACAGTTGTTGACTGTGTGCCCGCTACCAGGTGGGGTTACCTTGCATCTGTAGTGGTTACGGCATGTTGCAACTGTGTAATAAACCTGTGCTTCACTTTGTGATGTGCGTTGTCTGTGGTCACACATTTGACTGCCATTTGCTTACTGCACCAGTGGGCTACTTGACTACAACTGGGAATGGGTGTGGCGTCTGTGCATTGCACCGTCTTCCCTGGCAACATCAGTGTAGGCAATGAGTCAGATGGCCTAGGTGTGTATGTGTCGTGTAGCCCTGGTGGTGTGTCTCCCTCATGTGTGTCACGTTGCCTGTACTCACATGCCTGTGTTGTCCTTGCTGTTGCAGTTCGCATACACAGTGTAATTTTGCAGTTCATCATCCCCATAACAGCACCCACGTTGGAATCACGACAGAGGCAAGTATGGTGTATTTGTGTGTTTATTGTGATACATTTGTGTTAATAGTGCATAGGATGGGTTGTGCTGTACATGAATCTTGCAATCCCAAGTTCCTAGGTGAATTGAAAGTCCGGGTAGACAGGATCCCCAGTATCGGGGCCACAGTTGTCTGACACATTGGTCCAACTTGTACTCCCCATGCAATGTGTGGGAGTAGTGTTGCCGTCAACAGGGTGAACAGTCTGTGCACAAAGGCGAACATCCAGAACAGGTTCAGGCTTCCTGGGAGTTGCGCTTGGCCATCGGCCTCTCACTTTTCCCTCCTCGGACGACCCCTCTTCTTGGGGGGGCCCCTCAAGTGCAGGCTGCTGCGGTGCAGGGGACTCTCCGCCAGAGTCCTCCTCCCTCCCTGTGGCAGTTGCAGTTTGTTCGGCACCAGATGTTGTTGGCACACAGGGAGGTGTGGACTGGTTGCTGTTCATCTGGCGGAGGCATTGTAAAATGTCCCTGTGCACCGCCGTCATCTCATGCAGTGCATCCCACTTGGACTCCACGCGGGACATGTGTGAGTCCACACGGGACATGTGTGACTCCACGTGGGACATGTGGGAGTCCAAGCGGGCATGATGGGCAGCCTGCTGCTGTTTAATGTCTCTGAGGAGCCCCACTACCTGGCTGAGCTCTCCGGTGCTGGACTGGTACGCATCAGCTATGCGTACCAGTTGTGGGTCGTCATGCACACCAGCAACGTCTGCAAGCAGCGACCTCTGTCTCCCACCCCTCCCACCACCCCTGCTGACATGTGCAGTGTGTGCAGTGGCACGCACAGATAACCCTGGTCCACCTTGGCGGTTGGTGGTGGTGGTGGTGTCCATGGCCCCAGGTTGGTCCAGGGTCACTGTGCTGGTGTTGCTCCTTATTCTGTCCATGTCGGCAGGGATGGTATTTGTGGTGACAGTCGTTGTAGGGGTGGGTGCAGGGGGTGCAGCTGGTGGTCCTGCTGGTGCTGCAGCTGGTGGTCCTGCTGGTGCTGCATGTTGACTTGCACCGGATGTGCCAGGTTGTTCTTCATCGTCCGAGGAGGACAGAGGCTGTACGACGCCAGTGAGCTCGGCATCCTCTTGAGCCTGGGACTGGGACTCCTCAGCGTCTGCTGCTGTGTCCCCATCATCACCTGTTTTTGGGAGACACAAACAATGTATGTCATGTTTCTGCAGGCATCAATGGTTGACACACATGACAGTTGTGACTGTGCCTCTGGGTGCGGGCCTGTACATCGCATTGTCCTAAGTCGTCACAGTCAGGGGTTGATATTGGTGTGGCACATTGTCCTGCATTATTTGGGCATTTCTATGTATTTTCTGGGGTGTGAACATGGTCTGCATTGCTTGTGTTTGGTTGACAGCCGGACCTCCTTCCCACCCACACAGCCAGTCAGTTATCCCACCATGGAACGTGCTTGCATTGCAGGGAGTGGAAGTTGTCTCTCAGGATGTCAGTCAGTGGTGTCCTGCTGTTTGTTGGTGCACAGTTGCCAGCAGGGCCTTGTGCTCCCCACAGCAGTAGCCAGTGTCAGCCATCTTGTGAGTCCTTCTCCACTGCCTGTGATGTGAGCATGGTTCAGGGTGGTGTTGATGGGCCAGTTGTGAGGCTGAGCAATGTCTGTGACTACGACTCCCATCATGCTATTGCCTCCACCCCCCTTCCCAGCATGCCCATGCTTCCTTCCTTTTGACTCTGCTTCCCTGTGGGGTGGGCTGGCTGTGCTGACAGGATGGCTGGGAGTGTTGTCCTGGCAGTTGTTTGGCTAAGAGTCCCAAGAGTGTCCCTGTTCTTCACACAACATAACCCAGGGTGGTGGTGCTTTGTGGGATCTTGTGTTAGGATGGAGGGCATTGCATTCTACCAGGTGGGTACTGTGGAGTTTGTGTTGGGGGGTGTGAGGGGAGGTGCTGGTGAGTATAGTCAGTGCTGCAAGTCCCCCTTCCCACCCAGCCAGCCAGATATCCCACCATGGAACGTGCTTGCATTGCAGGGAGTGGAAGTTGTCTCTCAGGATGTCAGTCAGTGGTGTCCTGCTGTTTGTTGGTGCACAGTTGCCAGCAGGGCCTTGTGCTCCCCACAGCAGTAGCCAGTGTCAGCCATCTTGTGAGTCCTTCTCCACTGCCTGTGATGTGAGCATGGTTCAGGAGTGGTGTTGATGGGCCAGTTGTGAGGCTGAGCAATGTCTGTGACTACGACTCCCATCATGCTATTGCCTCCACCCCCTTCCCAGCATGCCCATGCTTCCTTCCTTTTGACTCTGCTTCCCTGTGGGGTGGGCTGGCTGTGCTGACAGGATGGCTGGGAGTGTTGTCCTGGCAGTTGTTTGGCTAAGAGTCCCAAGAGTGTCCCTGTTCTTCACACAACATAACCCAGGGTGGTGGTGCTTTGTGGGATCTTGTGTTAGGATGGAGGGCATTGCATTCTACCAGGTGGGTACTGTGGAGTTTGTGTTGGGGGGGTGTGAGGGGAGGTGCTGGTGAGTATAGTCAGTGCTGCAAGTCCCCCTTCCCACCCAGCCAGCCAGATATCCCACCATGGAACGTGCTTGCATTGCAGGGAGTGGAAGTTGTCTCTCAGGATGTCAGTCAGTGGTGTCCTGCTGTTTGTTGGTGCACAGTTGCCAGCAGGGCCTTGTGCTCCCCACAGCAGTAGCCAGTGTCAGCCATCTTGTGAGTCCTTCTCCACTGCCTGTGATGTGAGCATGGTTCAGGGTGGTGTTGATGGGCCAGTTGTGAGGCTGAGCAATGTCTGTGACTACGACTCCCATCATGCTATTGCCTCCACCCCCTTCCCAGCATGCCCATGCTTCCTTCCTTTTGACTCTGCTTCCCTGTGGGGTGGGCTGGCTGTGCTGACAGGATGGCTGGGAGTGTTGTCCTGGCAGTTGTTTGGCTAAGAGTCCCAAGAGTGTCCCTGTTCTTCACACAACATAACCCAGGGTGGTGGTGCTTTGTGGGATCTTGTGTTAGGATGGAGGGCATTGCATTCTACCAGGTGGGTACTGTGGAGTTTGTGTTGGGGGGGTGTGAGGGGAGGTGCTGGTGAGTATAGTCAGTGCTGCAAGTCCCCCTTCCCACCCAGCCAGCCAGATATCCCACCATGGAACGTGCTTGCATTGCAGGGAGTGGAAGTTGTCTCTCAGGATGTCAGTCAGTGGTGTCCTGCTGTTTGTTGGTGCACAGTTGCCAGCAGGGCCTTGTGCTCCCCACAGCAGTAGCCAGTGTCAGCCATCTTGTGAGTCCTTCTCCACTGCCTGTGATGTGAGCATGGTTCAGGAGTGGTGTTGATGGGCCAGTTGTGAGGCTGAGCAATGTCTGTGACTACGACTCCCATCATGCTATTGCCTCCACCCCCTTCCCAGCATGCCCATGCTTCCTTCCTTTTGACTCTGCTTCCCTGTGGGGTGGGCTGGCTGTGCTGACAGGATGGCTGGGAGTGTTGTCCTGGCAGTTGTTTGGCTAAGAGTCCCAAGAGTGTCCCTGTTCTTCACACAACATAACCCAGGGTGGTGGTGCTTTGTGGGATCTTGTGTTAGGATGGAGGGCATTGCATTCTACCAGGTGGGTACTGTGGAGTTTGTGTTGGGGGGGTGTGAGGGGAGGTGCTGGTGAGTATAGTCAGTGCTGCAAGTCCCCCTTCCCACCCAGCCAGCCAGATATCCCACCATGGAACGTGCTTGCATTGCAGGGAGTGGAAGTTGTCTCTCAGGATGTCAGTCAGTGGTGTCCTGCTGTTTGTTGGTGCACAGTTGCCAGCAGGGCCTTGTGCTCCCCACAGCAGTAGCCAGTGTCAGCCATCTTGTGAGTCCTTCTCCACTGCCTGTGATGTGAGCATGGTTCAGGGTGGTGTTGATGGGCCAGTTGTGAGGCTGAGCAATGTCTGTGACTACGACTCCCATCATGCTATTGCCTCCACCCCCTTCCCAGCATGCCCATGCTTCCTTCCTTTTGACTCTGCTTCCCTGTGGGGTGGGCTGGCTGTGCTGACAGGATGGCTGGGAGTGTTGTCCTGGCAGTTGTTTGGCTAAGAGTCCCAAGAGTGTCCCTGTTCTTCACACAACATAACCCAGGGTGGTGGTGCTTTGTGGGATCTTGTGTTAGGATGGAGGGCATTGCATTCTACCAGGTGGGTACTGTGGAGTTTGTGTTGGGGGGGTGTGAGGGAGGTGCTGGTGAGTATAGTCAGTGCTGCAAGTCCCCCTTCCCACCCAGCCAGCCAGATATCCCACCATGGAACGTGCTTGCATTGCAGGGAGTGGAAGTTGTCTCTCAGGATGTCAGTCAGTGGTGTCCTGCTGTTTGTTGGTGCACAGTTGCCAGCAGGGCCTTGTGCTCCCCACAGCAGTAGCCAGTGTCAGCCATCTTGTGAGTCCTTCTCCACTGCCTGTGATGTGAGCATGGTTCAGGAGTGGTGTTGATGGGCCAGTTGTGAGGCTGAGCAATGTCTGTGACTACGACTCCCATCATGCTATTGCCTCCACCCCCTTCCCAGCATGCCCATGCTTCCTTCCTTTTGACTCTGCTTCCCTGTGGGGTGGGCTGGCTGTGCTGACAGGATGGCTGGGAGTGTTGTCCTGGCAGTTGTTTGGCTAAGAGTCCCAAGAGTGTCCCTGTTCTTCACACAACATAACCCAGGGTGGTGGTGCTTTGTGGGATCTTGTGTTAGGATGGAGGGCATTGCATTCTACCAGGTGGGTACTGTGGAGTTTGTGTTGGGGGGTGTGAGGGGAGGTGCTGGTGAGTATAGTCAGTGCTGCAAGTCCCCCTTCCCACCCAGCCAGCCAGATATCCCACCATGGAACGTGCTTGCATTGCAGGGAGTGGAAGTTGTCTCTCAGGATGTCAGTCAGTGGTGTCCTGCTGTTTGTTGGTGCACAGTTGCCAGCAGGGCCTTGTGCTCCCCACAGCAGTAGCCAGTGTCAGCCATCTTGTGAGTCCTTCTCCACTCCCTGTGATGTGCGCATGGTTCATGGTGGTGTTGATGGGACAGTTGTGGGGGGGGCAATATGTGTGACTGCGACTCCCATGATGCTATTGGCTACACAGACTTGGCCAGCATACACAGAATTCCTTCCTTTGAGTGGTCTTCACTGTGTGTTGGTGTTGTTGTGGTGGCTACATGTCTGGATGTGTTTGTTAGTTCTATTTGTGCCACTGCCTAGCTGTAGTTGTAGTTGTGTTTGTACATGTGATGGCACGGTTGGATGTAACTTTTTTGATGGCATGTGTTGTGTTTATCTGACTGACATACACATTTTGGGATGATTCTGTTCTGGTTGCTGTGTAATTGCTATGAGTGCATGGTTTGACTCTCCCCTTGACAGTGATGTGTGTGTGTTTTGTGTCAGAAAATTGTGTACATTTGTTCTGTACTCACCAGGCTCTGGGATGTTCTCTAGTCCATATACGCTCACTGGCGGAAGGATGGCCCGCACCTTCTCCTCCCAGGGCCTGAGGTATACTGGCTTGGCAGGAGGGCCACTGCCGGTGTATTGGCTGATGAGGTAGTCTTTCTTGAGCAGCTCCCGGACCCTCCTGCGCACGTCATACCACCTGTTCTGGATGTCTGTCTTTGTGCGCAGACATGGTGATTGTGCGTTCACCCTGTTGATGATCCTCTCCCACATCTTGGTTTTCTGCGACATGGGGGTCTGCTGGACCAATGTGCCAAACAGCTGTGGCTCTACCCTGAGGATCTCGTCTACCAGGACTTCCAATTCACAATCTAGGAACTTGTGATTCTTCTTGGGGGGCATGGTGATGGGTGGTGATGGTGAGTGATGTGTGTGTTGGTGTGCAGGTGAGGGTGTGTGAGTGTGTGTTTTGCTGGGTGTATGTGAGGTAGGTATTTGTTGGTGTGCTGATGGTGTGTGGCTTGTGTGAGGGATGAGCTGTGGGTGTGTGGTTGCTTTCTCTTGGGTGCTGGCAGTGGAATGGCATTTGCAAAGGCTCATGGTAGTGATTTGTGTCCTTTATATAGGTGGAGTTGTGGGTGTGTCTTTGTTCTCTGTCCCCACCCCCCAGTATTTATTGGCTTGGTAATTGCTTGTTTGGCCTTTTTTTGGGTGATTTTTCCTTTGTGCTGTTTGTGTGTGTTGGAAACGTTCTTGTGACCGAGTCGGACCCTGCATTGGTCTCGTACGGTGTTCTCCGTTTCGTTCACGCTGTGTTTGTGCAGTTTTCTATGCTGCGTACGCGTCGGTCGCGGTGTATTGTGTTGCTTCGGCTCGGTTTTGTATGCGTGTCGGTCGTCCGGCTTGTCCTCCGTCCGACTCGCTCGTGGTTTCGCGCCTTGCATCGTACTTAGCGGTTTGGAGTTAGCGTGTACGTTTCGGTCGGTTTGTTCCGGGTGCGTGTCGGTCGGTTGGATTCGCGTGTTTTTCCGGCCGGATTGCTGTTTTCCGTGCGGCTCGGTCGGTCGACTTGGTTTCGTTACGTGTCGGTCGGAGTTTTCGCGCCTTGCATCGTACTTGGCGTGTCGGGCGCCACGGGTACGTGTCGGTCGGAATTTTTCCGGATCCGAGTCGGTCGGTGCTTTTCCGGCCCGAATCGGAATTGAGCCCTTAGTTGTCAACACCCTACTTATGACAGTCTGCCACATGGTGGCACTACTCATCTAATTTAGAGATGAGCAGAACAACAGTTGTTTATGAAAACAATGTAGATTACAAATGACTAATTCCTGCCTCCCCAGTCATTCCCTTAGCTTTGGGGACCTGGAATAATCTGAACTGTCGCACTTGCAGGCGAGAGTGATGGTTAGTAGCTGTTTTGGCAGCGATGACAGGTGCGATGGGTGGTGCAAGCTGAAGTGGCCTCCTTGTAAGGACCCTGGCACTTATTATTTTACAAATTAAGCATTGGTGTCAATATGGAAGCTTTCAGGTATTCTTAATTAGAACCCTGGGGGCTTCAGCCATTGGAACGGGATTGCTTCATTTAGGTGACGCTTTGTTGTGATTAGAACAGAAAGATGGTTGACTCGCAGCATTGTACTCAAAGCAGCCCGGGGTGGGCTTGAGATATAAATTCTTATTTCTTGCATTGCATGGCATTGGATCTCTTGTCTACAATTGGTCGATAAGAAACTCAACATAGTGACGACTATCGGCTCCACAAAATCAGACCCATCAGCCACAAAATCTGCCACCATTATTTACATGAGGATGACAAGGTCAGTGCATTCAGGCAAGATTCAGCCTGATAAGCAACATATCGGCTCTATATCTGAATTTTTTTTGTTTTTTTGATTTGTTGACTACTTTTATTATTTAAATTTTTACTGTTATTTAAAAAAAAAAAAATTACCTGACCGGGTCCCACATCGCCTCTGCTCCTGGGCCGGGTCCGCGTTTGGCATTTTCCTGCTCCTGAACACGGAACAGGAACAGGAACAGGCATGCTCCCTCCCCTCCCGTAAGCCAGTCACAACGCTTCAATGGCAGCGTTGTGATTGGTGCAGACAGCGCCTGTAGGGAGGCCATTTTCTCTACGTAGGCTGCATGCAGCCTACATAGAAAAATGTAGAAGTCTTGCATGACTGGTTTGGTCGGCCCCAGAGGGCCGACCAAACAGTCAGGAGCCCACAACAGTGGGCAAGCCACTCCTCCCGAGCCGCCTGCCCCTACCAGGCATACCCTCCCGCCCACCCCCAACCAGGCATACCCTGCCTTCTGCTTTCTTGCAGTGCGAGAAGCAGAAACAAAAATGTTATTTAAAATACCATTTTATGTTTCTGCTTCTTGCACTGCGTGAAAGCTGAGTGGCGACAGTCCTCCGCCCTATTGAAGGAGCCGCCCCTGCTCCCCTTTAACAAGACATCATTAAATGTGCTGACCGGATTGTGACTAGAATGCAGCACTTCCCTTCTAGTTACGCGAGGACTGAATGCCTCAGCACACTAGTACACGTAATTTTAGGACTGCATATGCTCAGTGTATTCAGTTAGGAACAAATAGCCTTTTGGTCTGAGGATTTGATGAGCCAGGAAATTAGCAGAAAAAGGAAGCATGCTACATTCAAGGACAGATGGGGCTGCTCAGGGGAAGAAAAGCCCCATTTGGATGAAGGATTATAAGATGTTATTGCTTTGACCAATTTGTGTGTGGTCCAAGAGGCAATCGCCCTCGTATAAATACTGTTAATTCATGCATATATGTATACTTTATGTTGAACGTTATTGATTAGCTCAATTGTTTAATTTTTACAAAATGTTTTTGTAATAATAAGGCCTCTCCTGACTTTGGTACTGAGGGCATGATGTAATACAGGTTTTTTACCCATGTGGGCAACCATCATTCCGATTTATAAAAGGAGACCGTCTTAACCCAGCGTGTTATAGACCAATCTCCCTCCTTTATTCCCTAGCAAAGATAGCATGTCGTATTATCTTGAATAGGTTACAGGATTGAGCGGATTCTCATAATATTTTGTCAGACTTACAAAATGGGTTCTGCCCTGGATTGGGACAATAGAGAAGGGCTTGAACCTGACCATGCTAATCAGAAAGTATACCAAGATCAAAGAGGGGAATGTTTACCTGGCCTTTGTTGATTTGTCATCGGCCTTCGACTGCGTATTTCATGCTAAGTTGTGGGTAATCATGAGTTACTTGGGGGTGGAGGCATCGATTAGCAGCTTTCTAAGATAGCTGTATAAAGGATGTCGAGCCAGGGTTAGATAAAGAACCAGGGGAGAATGTGCACAATCCTTCAGCATAACGCGAGGGGTAGGACAGGGCTGTGTCCTTGCACCTTTTCTTTTCTCATTATCTATGAATAGTGTAGGTGCCGTCCTAGCCTACCAATGTAAAGATCTTCTGCAGGTGGGACATCGCCCTGTCCCTGCCCTCCTCTATGCTGATGAAGCCGTTCTCATGGCCCGAACTCCCCTTGGCTCACGAAGCCTTCTTACAAATTTTGTTGAGTATATGCAGGACTTAGGTCTGCTAGTCAATCCATCTAAAACATTTATTATGAAATGTGGGAGGAGAACAGCAACCTGTTGAGATATAAAAATTAAGGGTACAAATATTGGTTTAACACCACTTTTTCATATTTAGGCATATTATTTGACAAAGAAGGCTCATGGATTCATGCTATTTCTACCAGGAAGCTACAATTTAATAAAGCATGTATGGCCCTAGGAAAGTTTGCTAGAAGATAGGGCACGAACCACCCTGATGAAATGATGAAGATCTACAAAGCCAAATGTTTGTGCGAGCAAAAGACACACAATTGATAAACGGAATGCAGAACAAATCAAAACATTCACCCCCAGTCAAGAGATTTGGGTTAAATCCATCATTCTTATGCTCACCATGCCACCCCAGTTTAGACCTTGCCATGTGCAAATCAGTCTTGACCCTCTGCCTCATGGGAACAGTCCAGCCTGAACTGCCAAGCCAGGTCATCCCTGGACCGGAAACAAGCATCCTAGGAACGGTTTCGGGATTCACCCCTCATCAGCCAGGATAGCTTGAATCCAGTTGCACAGTGAGCCCGGGACCCACGTCTCGGCATACCCGGCGCACTTAGGGCGAGAAGGTAAAAGACACACAATTGATAGGTGGAATGCAGAACAAATCAAAACATTCACCCCCAGTCAAGAGATCTGGGTTAAATCCATCATTCTTTTGCTCATCATGCCACCCCAGTTTAGACCTGGCCATATGCAGATCAGTCTGACCCTGTGCATCATGGGAACAGTCCAGCCCGAACTGCCAAGCCAGGTCATCCCTGGACCGGAAACAAGCATCCTAGGGCTGGTTTCAGGGTTCACCCCTCATCAGCCAGGATAGCTTGAATCCAGTGGCACAGTGAGCCAAGGACCCACGTTTGGGCATACTTGGCACACTTAGGGTGAGAAGGCAAAAGACACACAATTGATGGACGGAATGCAGAACAATCAAAACATTCCCCCAGTCAAGAGATCTGGGTTAAATCCATCATTCTTTTGCTCACCATGCCACCCCAGTTCAGACCTGGCCATATGCAAATTAGTCTTGACCCTGTGCCTCATGGGAACAGTCCAGCCCGAACTGCCAAGCCAGGTCCTCCCTGGACTGGAAGCAAGCATCCTAGGACCGGTTTCGGGGTTTCACCCCTCATCAGCTAAGATAGCTTGAATCCAGTGGCACAGTGAGCCCGGGACCCACGTCTGGGCATACTCAGCTCACTTAGGGCAAAAAGTCAAAAGACACACAATTGATGGACGGAATGCAGAACAAATCAAAACATTCACCCCCAGTGAAGAGATCTGGGTTAAATCCATCATTCTTTTGCTCACCATGCCACCCCAGTTTAGACCTGGCCATATGCAAATCAGTCTTGACCCTGTGGCTCATGGGAACAGTCCAGCCTGAACTGCCAAGCCAGGTCCTCCCAGGACCTGAAACAAGCATCCTAGGACCAGTTTCGGGGTTTCACCCCTCATCAGCCAGGATAGCTTGAATCCAGTGGCACAGTAAGCCCGGGACCCACGTCTGGGTACACCCGTATGTTTGAGCGTGGCACTATATTGTCACGTGGCCCATGGGGACATTGTTCTCTTCCCTAAGTTAGCCTGTGCACGCCGCAGACTGTCTGTTGCTTTGCATACGTTACTATATGAGTCTATTTTGCAAATGCCTCTTTTGATATTTTCACATGAGAACCTACTGCTGTGTTTATGCTTTGCTGGTTCCTGAGATTTAGTCTGAACATTGTGAACAAGATCGAACAACAATGCCCCTTGTTATTCTGTTCTGGTCAGGCCCTAGCACCTCGACAAAACATACAGATGCAGCTGTTGTTTGGAAATACATACTTTGGTCTTATTGGAATACACGGATAGGTAGGACACACTTGGAGAGGAACCTTTCCAGAGAGAAGCGCATGACAGCACCTATGATGTAGAACTACCATCTACAGACTGAGGTCCGGGGTCTGCAGATAACACCCAGAGATCTTCTAATATATAATCATCCTGCATATGTGCAAGGGGAGGGAGGTTAGGCTAAGCCGTGTCTCACTATGACAGCTCCCTTTATGATTTATGGACTACTTGCTATGTTGACCATCTTTGTGTTATGCATTTTTCTGCTTATTGTGGCAGGTATACTGCATATTAGAGCACGTTAGTTAAAATAAATATTTTTAACTTGTTCTTGTCTCTGTCAGATCTTATTGTGGACAAGTACAAGAGTGTGAGCCAAAGGGTGTGTATTGTAACCGCAATTCCTGAGAGAGTCGGGAGTTTTGTGTTCTGGGGTGTCTAATCACTTGTTCCTCTGTAAGTGAGTAGGAGGGCAAGTGAGACACTATAGCTAGTCGGTCCTGGGCTCATGGGTACAAAGGTGGTAGGATGGCTCAGTCCCTATACTAAGGTCCCATAATCCTACGCATAGTTCTGTGTTTGTGCAGAATCCCTGCAACATGGCGCCGCCAACGTTTGGTCTGGTACTTATTCATGGGACCCCCTGAGTAGCGCTTGTGCTCGTCCACAATACCCTTTGCCGCTTCCCGGGGACGCCCGAGGCAGATGGGATTTGTGTCCTACAGTTGTAGGGTACACCTGTTTCTGTAGGTTTTTCAAGCTTGATTTCTAAAAGGTTTTTCGACCCATTTTGCGCTACAGTTTTCTTTGACTTTCCATAACATATGGCCCAACCGGTCGCGATTCCGGCGCATAGCCGGGCGGCGGTTACACAACATTTGACACTGCACGGAGTCCCCGATACAGGGGCTAACGTAATCTTGGTGGTCAAGACGGATCCCGCATACCGCTTCAAAGTTTTTATTCCTGGGTTACATTTCCTGCAGTTGATGCAAATGATGATTTTTTTTCATGCTTACACAGTCCATGCTCCACCGGCGGCGTATCATCCTTACACGATGATTGAAGTTCCGTTGACTTCCTGGGAGCTTACGATTTTGTTTAATGGCGCCCTTCCTCACCCTATCTCTTTTGTTCGTATGGGCCCCTTAAGTATAGATGGGGCTGCTTGGCCGGTTTGGGCTGGTTTTATATCACATCCAAACTATCTAAATGTTACTTTAGTGGAATTTCGTCAGCTCTATGCACAGGTGACTCAACTCTATAGACGGCTCATACAATACACTTCTCGTACCATTCAGGTGGCTCCGCCTGGAGCCGGGCCTCCGGCACAGGTACAGGGCGGGAGTCTTGTGATTAGTCCCGACATGATTAACTCGGTGAAGGGCAAACGTCCTCAGAATTGTCAGGATCTTTCCTTTTGGATAGCACGAAAAATGGAACAGATTGAAGTTGTTTTCCAGGACACAAGCCATGTGGAGAAACACAGGATCCTTACTATGTGTTTGCCAAGTGGGCTGATTCCTCCTTTAGCGGACTGCAACACCTGGGGACGGCGTTTGCATCAGTGTATACACAGTGCTTTGGCACCACCTCCATGAGCGTTCTGCAGGGCGTTCTAAAATGGGTACAGGATTTTAGAACAGGATGAACTCGGGGCTGGTCCAGCCCTGGATCTGGGGATGAGATTAGTGGGAATGTTCACTATTGTCTCCGATATGATTCTGGCTAATATTAAAGGTGAAGCAGTTTGCTTGCAGGTGCGCCAACACCTAGCGGCGGTGGCGGATGCTGATTGGGAACGACAGTTGCCGATTACTATTGCAGATGTCTGAACATCCCTAGGTCGCAATAATTTGGGAGTCAGGCCATTTACACAAGTACAAAGTAAACCCCCTCTGGACAAGGAGGGTCGGTCAGTCTTTCTAAGAAGGGCTGGAACAAAAATTGGCAGCAACAGAAGCCTAGGTCCCGTGCTGGTTCACCTCCACCGGACACTTCTGAGTGTAGATATGATTTACGTGACCGCTTTAAAATTAAGACACCTGAGAGGTTCCAGGTTCCTGATACCCGTTCTCCTTGCTCCTTTCAGGAATCATGGGATCAACAATTTGGTGGAGGGGGCGACAGGATCGCAGACAGGGCGAGTCCACGCATCAAAGGCGAGACTCGCAGCACCAGTTTGACGTAAAAGTCAAACAGGAGGACCCACCTCAGTACTGTACCCCGTTTCAAAAGAAAAAAGTTGCCGCTTTGACTGCAAAGTATGTCCCAGACAGTGAGAACCCTCCTCCTGAACAGGAGTTGGGCGGTAACTCTCCTCGACAACGCGGTGGAAGTTACCATAGTTCGGCAGACACTCCACCAGCATCTGGAGGCGAAAGCAACTGGCACTTTTATTACTGTGGAAACCGCGGACACCCGCGTTGTTCCCCCTGATAGATTTACCACGTTGAACTCCAAATTGAAGGTGATATTAAACGCACAATAAATGCAGTGTTTTGGGACAATTTGACTTCTTCTTATGACATTTTGCTGGTGGAGGTTGATTGGTCTCCCCGTTTGTCCTCGCTTCCTCTAGGGGCGAGAATATAATTTACCGTCTTTCTCTCAATATGTCCCAGAGGAGACTAAACAAGCTTATGCTTCGGAGTGGGCTCTGGCCTTAGCTCCTGCTTTATATCGCAATCAGGCGGGTTGGGATAGGGATTCACCTTTGCATGTAATTCTTTTGCGATCTACACCTCAGCCTCAACTGCAATACCCCATTAAACGTGATGCTAAAAGCGTCCGTTAGTGACATTCTGACACAATTGGAATATCAGGGTGTTATTGAGCCCTGTGTTCCGTCAATGAATAATCCTCTCTTTCCGATATTGAAACCGGACGGTTCATATCGTATAGTTTTAGACTGCAGACATTTGAACAGTCATGTTCGTACCTTTGCAGTACAGAACACACACAGCTGAAATTTACAACTTTTCACTGCCTCACTCTATGACTTGACTGCGTCAAAAACCCTATGCCGAAAGCGAGGGTAAGGATTGACGCAGGGTTTTTAACATGGGACTCACCTCTGTGTTCTGATGAATTGCTGGAGTTTCGTCAGCCTTACGACCAACTCCAGCAATGCGTCACTTTAGCGCCAAAATATGTGTCAGAATTTCTGATGCATCCGTGAATCCTTGTGCCACAGAGCACTGTATTGTAAATACAGCGCATCCCTGGCATCGTTAGGGAATTTGCGTCAGGTGCAAGAAATCTGATGCATCGATGCAGATGCGTCAGTTCTTGTTAATATGCCCCTACGTTTTGCACTGAAAGTTAGTACGAAAGCGACAATTAGCACCGTTGTGGCGCAAACTGGCACAAAGTGTGAGGAAATCTGGGCCAAAATATCTGCAATACTTATTGCACCACCTAGTCTCACGCTGTTGATTAGATCTACCCATATGAGCAGAATCAGTGGAGGTCTATGACGGAAATACAATATTACGGCCTTATTTAAGATGGCAACGGTAAATCTCCCTACATCTATACAGAGGAAGTGTCAAGGGAGAGTAGATCACTCTCAGTGCAAGTGTGCCCCTAACAGGTTCTGGGATTACAAATGACTAATTCCTGCCTCCCCAGTCATTCCCTTAGCTTTGGGGACCTGGAATAATCTGAACTGTCGCACTTGCAGGCGAGAGTGATGGTTAGTAGCTGTTTTGGCAGCGATGACAGGTGCGATGGGTGGTGCAAGCTGAAGTGGCCTCCTTGTCAGGACCCTGGCACTTATTATTTTACAAATTAAGCATTGGTGTCAATATGGAAGCTTTCAGGTATTCTTAATTAGAACCCTGGGGGCTTCAGTCATTGGAACGGGATTGCTTCATTTAGGTGACGCTTTGTTGTGATTAGAACAGAACGATGGTTGACTCGCAGCATTGTACTCAAAGCAGCCCCGGGGTGGGCTTGAGATATAAATTCTTATTTCTTGCATTGCATGGCATTGGATCTCTTGTCTACAATTGGTCGATAAGAAACTCAACATAGTGACGACTATCGGCTCCACAAAATCAGACCCATCAGCCACAAAATCTGCCACCATTATTTACATGAGGATGACAAGGTCAGTGCATTCAGGCAAGATTCAGCCTGATAAGCAACATATCGGCTCTATATCTGAATTTTTTGGGTTTTTTCCTTTTTGTTTTTTGATTTGTTGACTACTTTTATTATTTAAATTTTTACTTTTATTTAAAAAAAAATAATAATTACCTGACCGGGTCCCACATCGCCTCTGCTCCTGGGCCGGGTCCCGCGTTTGGCATTTTCCTGCCCCTGAACAGGAACAGGAACAGGCATGCTCCCTCCCCTCCCGTAAGCCAGTCATAGCGCTTCAATGGCAGCGTTGTGATTGGTGCAGACAGCGCCTGTAGGGAGGCCATTTTCTCTATGTAGGCTGCATGCAGCCTACATAGAGAAAATGTAGAGTCTTGCATGACTGGTTTGGTCGGCCCCAGAAGGCTGACCAAACAGTCAGGGCCCACAACAGTGGGCAAGCCACTCCTCCCAAGCCGCCCGCCCCAACCAGGCATACCCTCCCGCCCACCCCCAACCAGGCATACCCTGCCTTCTGCTTTCTTGCAGTGCGAGAAGCAGAAACAAAAAATGGTATTTAAAATACCATTTTATGTTTCTGCTTCTCGCACTACTAAAAGCAGTGAGGCGACAGTCCTCCGCCCTATTGAAGGAGCCGCTCCTGCTCCCCTTTAACAAGACATCATTAAATGTGCTGACCGGATTGTGACTAGAATGCAGCACTTCCCTTCTAGTTACGCGAGGACTGAATGCCTCAGCACACTAGTACACGTAATTTTAGGACTGCATATGCTCAGTGTATTCAGTTAGGAACAAATAGCCTTTTGGTCTGAGGATTTGATGAGCCAGGAAATTAGCAGAAAAGGAAGCATGCTACTTTCAAGGACAGATGGGGCTGCTCAGGGAAGAAAAGCCCCATTTGGATGAAGGATTATAAGATGTTATTGCTTTGACCAATTTGTGTGTGGTCAAAGAGGCAATCACCCTCGTATAAATACTGTTAATTCATGCATATATGTATACTTTATGTTGAACGTTATTGATTAGCTCAATTGTTTAATTTTTACAAAATGTTTTTGTAATAATAAGGCCTCTCCTGACTTTGGTACTGAGGGCATGATGTAATACAGGTTTTTTACCCATGTGGGCAACCATCATTCCGATTTATAAAAGGAGACCGTCTTAACCCAGCGTGTTATAGACCAATCTCCCTCCTTGATTCCCTAGCAAAGATAGCAGGTCGTATTATCTTGAATAGGTTACAGGATTGAGCGGATTCTCATAATATTTTGTCAGACTTACAATATGGGTTCTGCCCTGGATTGGGACAATAGGGCAGGGCTTGAACCTGAGCATGCTAATCGGAAAGTATACCAAGATCAAAGAGGGAATGTTTACCTGGCCTTTGTTGATTTGTCATCGGCCTTCGACTGCGTATTTCATGCTAAGTTGTGGGTAATCATGAGTGACTTGGGGGTGGAGGCATCGATTAGCAGCTTTCTAAGATAGCTGTATAAAGGATGTCGAGCCAGGGTTAGATAAAGAACCAGGGGAGAATGTGCACAATCCTTCAGCATAACGCGAGGAAGGACAGGGCTGTGTCCTTGCACCTTTTCTTTTCTCATTATCTATGAATAGTGTAGGTGCCGTCCTAGCCTACCAATGTAAAGATCTTCTGCAGGTGGGACATCGCCCTGTCCCTGCCCTCCTCTATGCTGATGAAGCCGTTCTCATGGCCCGAACTCCCCTTGGCTCACGAAGCCTTCTTACAAATTTTGTTGAGTATATGCAGGACTTAGGTCTGCTAGTCAATCCATCTAAAACATTTATTATGAAATGTGGGAGGAGAACAGCAACCTGTTGAGATATAAAAATTAAGGGTACAAATATTGGTTTAACACCACTTTTTTCATATTTAGGCATATTATTTGACAAAGAAGGCTCATGGATTCATGCTATTTCTACCAGGAAGCTACAATTTATTAAAGCATGTATGGCCCTAGGAAAGTTTGCTAGAAGATAGGGCACGAACCACCCTGATGAAATGATGAAGATCTACAAAGCCAAATGTTTGTGCGAGCAAAAGACACACAATTGATAGACGGAATGCAGAACAAATCAAAACATTCACCCCCAGTCAAGAGATCTGGGTTAAATATATCATTCTTTTGCTCACCATGCCACCCCAGTTTAGACCTGGCCATATGCAAATCAGTCTTGACCCTGTGCCTCATGGGAACAGTCCAGCCTGAACTGCCAAGCCAGGTCCTCCCTGGACCGGAAACAAGCATCCAACGACCGATTTCAGGGTTTCACCCCTTATCAGCCAGGATAGCTTGAATCCAGTGGCACAGTGAGCCCGGGACCCACGACTCGGCATACCCGGCGCACTTAGGGCGAGAAGGTAAAAGACACACAATTGATGGACGGAATGCAGAACAAATCAAAACATTCACCCCCAGTCAAGAGATCTGGGTTAAATCCATCATTCTTTTGCTCATCATGCCACCCCAGTTTAGACCTGGCCATATGCAGATCAGTCTGACCCTGTGCATCATGGGAACAGTCCAGCCCGAACTGCCAAGCCAGGTCATCCCTGGACCGGAAACAAGCATCCTAGGGCTGGTTTCAGGGTTCACCCCTCATCAGGCAGGATAGCTTGAATCCAGTGGCACAGTGAGCCAAGGACCCACGTCTGGGCATACTCAGCGCACTTAGGGCGAGAAGGCAAAAGACACACAATTGATGGACGGAATGCAGAACAATCAAAACATTCCCCCCCAGTCAAAAGATCTGGGTTAAATCCATCATTCTTTTGCTTACCATGCCACCCCAGTTCAGACCTGGCCATATGCAAATTAGTCTTGACCCTGTGCCTCATGGGAACAGTCCAGCCCGAACTGCCAAGCCAGGTCCTCCCTGGACTGGAAACAAGCATCCTAGGACCGGTTTGGGGGTTTCACCCCTCATCAGCAAGGATAGCTTGAATCCAGTGGCACAGTGAGCCCGGGACCCACGTCTGGGCATACTCAGCTCACTTAGGGCAAAAAGTCAAAAGACACACAATTGATGGACGGAATGCAGAACAAATCAAAACATTCACCCCCAGTGAAGAGATCTGGGTTAAATCCATCATTCTTTTGCTCACCATCCCACCCCAGTTTAGACCTGGCCATATGCAAATCAGTCTTGACCCTGTGGCTCATGGGAACAGTCCAGCCTGAACTGCCAAGCCAGGTCCTCCCAGGACCTGAAACAAGCATCCTAGGACCAGTTTCGGGGTTTCACCCTCATCAAAACACACAAGATGATGGACGGAATGCTGCACATTGGCAAACATTCACCCCCAGTCACAGATCTGGGTTTAATCCATCGTTATTTTGCTTCACCACGCCAACCCAGTTCAGACATAGCCATATGCAAATCAGTCTTGACCCTGTGCCTCATGGGAACAGTCCAGACCGAACTGCCAAGCCATATCTTCCATGGACCGGAATCAAGCATCCTAGGTCCGGTTTCAGGCTATCAGCCTTCATCAGCCAGGATAGCTTGACTCCAGTGGCGTAGTGAGCACGGGACCCACGTCTGGGCATACCCTTCCCACTTAGGGGCGAAATGCAAAACACACAAGATGATGGACGGAATGCTGCACATTGGCAAACATTCACCCCCAGTCACAGATCTGGGTTTAATCCATCGTTATTTTGCTTCACCACGCCACCCCAGTTCAGACATAGCCATATGCAAATCAGTCTTGACCCTGTGCCTCATGGGAACAGTCCAGACCGAACTGCCAAGCCATGTCTTCCCTGGACCGGAATCAAGCATCCTAGGACCGGTTTCAGGCTATCAGCCTTCATCAGCCAGGATAGCTTGACTCCAGTGGCGTAGTGAGCACGGGACCCACGTCTGGGCATACCCTTCCCACTTAGGAGCGAAATGCAAAACACACAAGATGATGGACGGAATGCTGCACATTGGCAAACATTCACCCCCAGTCACAGATCTGGGTTTAATCCATCGTTATTTTGCTTCACCACACCACCCCAGTTCAGACATAGCCATATGCAAATCAGTCTTGACCCTGTGCCTCATGGGAACAGTCCAGACCGAACTGCCAAGCCATATCTTCCATGGACCGGAATCAAGCATCCTAGGTCCGGTTTCCAGGCTATCAGCCTTCATCAGCCAGGATAGCTTGACTCCAGTGGCGTAGTGAGCACGGGACCCACGTCTGGGCATACCCTTCCCACTTAGGGCGAAATGCAAAACACACAAGATGATGGACGGAATGCTGCACATTGGCAAACATTCACCCCCAGTCACAGATCTGGGTTTAATCCATCGTTATTTTGCTTCACCACGCCACCCCAGTTCAGACATAGCCATATGCAAATCAGTCTTGACCCTGATCCTCATGGGAACAGTCCAGACCGAACTGCCAAGCCATGTCTTCCCTGGACCGGAATCAAGCATCCTAGGACCGGTTTCAGGCTATCAGCCTTCATCAGCCAGGATAGCTTGACTCCAGTGGCGTAGTGAGCATGGGACCCACGTCTGGGCATACCCTTCCCACTTAGGGCGAAATGCAAAACACACAAGATGATGGACGGAATGCTGCACATTGGCAAACATTCACCCCCAGTCACAGATCTGGGTTTAATCCATCGTTATTTTGCTTCACCACGCCACCCCAGTTCAGACATAGCCATATGCAAATCAGTCTTGACCCTGTGCCTCATGGGAACAGTCCAGACCGCACTGCCAAGCCATGTCTTCCCTGGACCGGAATCAAGCATCCTAGGACCGGTTTCAGGCTATCAGCCTTCATCAGCCAGGATAGCTTGACTCCAGTGGCGTAGTGAGCACGGGACCCACGTCTGGGCATACCCTTCCCACTTAGGGCGAAATGCAAAACACACAAGATGATGGACGGAATGCTGCACATTGGCAAATATTCACCCCAGTCACAGATCTGGGTTTAATCCATCGTTATTTTGCTTCACCACGCCACCCGAGTTCAGACATAGCCATATGCAAATCAGTCTTGACCCTGTGCCTCATGGGAACAGTCCAGACCGAACTGCCAAGCCATGTCTTCCCTGGACCGGAATCAAGCATCCTAGGACCGGTTTCAGGCTATCAGCCTTCATCAGCCAGGATAGCTTGACTCCAGTGGCGTAGTGAGCACGGGACCCACGTCTGGGCATACCCTTCCCACTTAGGGCGAAATGAAAAACACACAGGATGATGGCGGAATGCTGCACATTGGCAAACATTCACCCCCAGTCACAGATCTGGGTTTAATCCATCGTTATTTTGCTTCACCACGCCACCCCAGTTCAGACATAGCCATATGCAAATCAGTCTTGACCCTGTGCCTCATGGGAACAGTCCAGACCGAACTGCCAAGCCATGTCTTCCCTGAACCGGAATCAAGCATCCTAGGACCGGTTTCAGGCTATCAGCCTTCATCAGCCAGGATAGCTTGACTCCAGTGGCGTAGTGAGCACGGGACCCACGTCTGGGCATACCCTTCCCACTTAGGGCGTAAATGCAAAACACACAAGATGATGGACGGAATGCTGCACATTGGCAAACATTCACCCCCAGTCACAGATCTGGGTTTAATCCATCGTTATTTTGCTTCACCACGCCACCCCAGTTCAGACATAGCCATATGCAAATCAGTCTTGACCCTGTGCCTCATGGGAACAGTCCAGACCGAACTGCCAAGCCATGTCTTCCCTGGACCGGAATCAAGCATCCTAGGACCGGTTTCAGGCTATCAGCCTTCATCAGCCAGGATAGCTTGACTCCAGTGGCGTAGTGAGCACGGGACCCACGTCTGGGCATACCCTTCCCACTTAGGGCGAAATGCAAAACACACAAGATGATGGACGGAATGCTGCACATTGGCAAACATTCATCCCCAGTCACAGATCTGGGTTTAATCCTTCTTTATTTTGCTTCACCACGCCACCCCAGTTCAGACATAGCCATATGCAAATCAGTCTTGAACCTGTGCCTCATGGGAACAGTCCAGACCGAACTGCCAAGCCATGTCTTCCCTGGACCGGAATCAAGCATCCTAGGACCGGTTTCAGGCTATCAGCCTTCATCAGCCAGGATAGCTTGACTCCAGTGGCGTAGTGAGCACGGGACCCACGTCTGGGCATACCCTTCCCACTTAGGGCGAAATGCAAAACACACAAGATGATGGACGGAATGCTGCACATTGGCAAACATTCACCCCCAGTCACAGATCTAGGTTTGATCCATCGTTATTTTGCTTCACCACGCCACCCCAGTTCAGACATAGCCATATGCAAATCAGTCTTGACCCTGTGCCTCATGGGAACAGTCCAGACCGAACTGCCAAGCCATGTCTTCCCTGGACCGGAATCAAACATCCTAGGACCGGTTTCAGGCTATCAGCCTTCATCAGCCAGGATAGCTTGACTCCAGTGGCGTAGTGAGCACGGGACCCACGTCTGGGCATACCCTTCCCACTTAGGGCGAAATGCAAAACACACAAGATGATGGACTTGTAGCCAAGTAAAACTCCATGGGGCTTGCAACGTTTCGGCACCTCATTTAGCTTGTCTTTTAAAAGGAACACCGGTTCCTGCTATTATTTCAACTCTCACTTTTCTTTCTAATTGCAGTTATCTCATTCTCAACACTCAGAACTGCTGCAGTTTACAGGCAGGCATTCTGTACATAGTAACAGTTTGACAATGTATTACTTGTTGCAGCAATGTCCTGTTTCCCCCCCCCCCACACACACGGAGTGTAGATAGTTTGCTGTGACCTTCTATTCCGACTTTGAAAACAGACTTCAATAAGTTAAGCAGACATAAAGCGTTGTTGTTTCAACAAGAAGTCGCTCTCACGTCAGCTCGTGAGACCTTCGAATTGCAGGTGGCAAGAACATCTGGCGAAATACAATCTTTACTAAACACGAATCTCCGCCTACATTTTGGGGAATTAATTCACCAACTTTTAATGCGTCTGAGACGGCAGGCCTCGCACACTTTTTAAAGTTGTGGGATCGGGCATTGTTACATCGTTTCAGACTATTTTTTGAGTAATACCTGCTTTTATTCATTCTATTTTTTCCAGCGTATTCGGAGGGTTTCCCCTGCTGCTCCTCCTGGTTTGTGGCGTGCTGGTACTTCTCTTGCTGTTCCACAATGGATGCTCGATCTGTGGTACTACCCAGTCAGGCACAGTTACCGTGTACCGTGATCAGATGCAGCAGCTTTTTGGGTTAATGCCATTGGGAGGTCTTGACACCAGCTTTTGGCTGACCTTCCGTTATGCCTACTTCACCTGTGTGCAACCTGTGTTCTATTACATCCAGTGCCCTTTTCAATGGGCCCTGGATGTCTGCCTATCCACAACGTCACCCACTGCCCTGGATTATGATCTGTTGATGGGTCCGTTGAGGTCCCATTGGCAGGGCTGTTCTGTGGGTATGCGGCTTGTGTACGATTCTTTACTGGGGCCGGTAGGCAAAGCGAGTACCTGTGCCCGTGCACAGCGTCTCTTCGATCTGAGTTTCATCGAGATCAACACAGGTTGCCCGGGAATACTCCTTGCGGCTTCAGGATATGAGGAGCACGTCTGTTCCTTTGAATTACTTAATGGGATGGCATCACTTTTTAATATTGATGGTTCTGACGCCTTACTGGAGCTCATGGCATTTCACTTGTCACACGAAGTGTTTGGCCCGGAGGATACGCTGTAATTGGATATACTTTTACGTACCAAATTTCCATTTTCAATTTGCTTTTATATCACGGTCCTGCTTTGGCTTCTTGGATCCTACTTGTCCCCTGCCGGAGACGCTTTGGTTCTGCTTACCAGTGACTCCTGTATTAGTCCAGGGCTGACGTCCTGACCAGGGGGGGGGTGTCACGTGGCCCATGGGGACATGGTCATCTTCCCTAAGTTAGCATGTGCACACCACAGACTGTCCGTTGCTTTGCACACGTTACTACATGAGTTTATTTCGCAAATGCCTCTTTTGATATTTTCACATGAGAACCTACTGCTGTGTTCACGCTTTGCAGGTTGCTGGGATTTAGTCTGAACATTGTGAACAAGGTCGAACAACAACGTCCCTTGTTATTCTGTTCTGGTCAGGCCCTAGCACCTACACAAAACATACAGATGCAGCGGTTGTTTGGGAATACGTACTTTGGTCTTATTGGAATACACGGATAGGTAGGACACACTTGGAGAGGAACCTTTCCAGAGAGAAGAGCATGACAGCACCTATGATGTAGAACTACCATCTACAGACTGAGGTACGGGGTCTGCAGATAACACCCAGAGATCTTCTAATATATAACCACCCTGTGTTTGTGCAAGGGGAGGAGGTTAGGCTAAGCCGTCTCTCACTATGACAGCTCCCTTTATGATTTATGGACTACTTGCTATGTTGACCATCTTTGTGTTATGCATTTTTCTGGTTATTGTGGCACGTATACTGCATATTAGAGCACGTTAGTTAAAATAAATATTTTAAACTTGTTCGTGTCTCTGTCAGATCTTATTGTGGACAGGTACAAGAGTGTGAGCGAAAGGGTGTGTCTTGTAAATGCGAATCCTGAGAGAGTCGGGAGTGTTGTGTTCTGGGGTGTCTAATCACTTGTTCCTCTGTAAGTGAGTAGAAGGGCAAGTGAGACACTATAGCCAGTCGGTCCTGGGCTCATGGGTACTAAGGTGGTAGGATGACTCAGTCCCTATATACTAAGGTCCCATAATCCTACGCATAGTTCTGTATTTGCGCAGAATCCCTGCAACAATATGGGGCAGAAGTTTGGGGACACACCAAATGTATGGCACTGCAGACGGTGGAACATTTATTCTTTAAGTTATCTTCTTGCCACCCCTAGGAGTGCCTCTGTATATATCTATCATGCGGAATTGGGGGTTCCGTTCCTTACAGATTTAATAATGATGCAGCCCATTTTATTATGGCACAAAATTTGGACATCAGAAGATAACGGTTTAAATCACGTTATTATTGGGGACTGCCTCAAGGCGAGCCTATGCTCACGTATACCCTGATTGACATATATTCAACGCTTATGTGACCTGGGGCATCCTGATTACCATGAGAAGCCCGAATCCTTGGAATACATTAATAGATAAGATTTGAGAAATGAAGATATGGTTCATCTTGAGAACCTTAGATTGACCACTGAAATTTCAAAGCCTGGTGTTTTAAAAAATCCACTTACTTTAACCACATATGAAATGCAACCCTATCTTAAATTTGTATTAAATCCCAGGCATAGATTTATTTTCACCTGCTTAAGATTGGATATCTTTCACCACATGATTAGCTTCCCTGAAATTAATGATTGGTCTGTAAAATTAACAAACTGCCCTTGTGATTGCCTGATGGCACAGAGCATTATGTATGTAGTCTTTTTCTGTAAATTTTATAGTAACTTGATAAAATGCTACATTTTACCTATTTTAAGACCACGTAATTTTACACAATGCCGTCCTGCTTATCTTTATTTACAATCACTGCCTACTTTGGAGATTTGTTGCAGCATGTCAAGTTTCTTGTGGGCCGTTTTCTACGCTAGAAAGAATATTTCACATTGCTCTTGAATAGCACTTTGATACAGTTTAAAAGAAATCAATTGATTTCTGAATTGTTTTAATCTTGTGTTTTAAGGTTTTTTTAAATGTAACTTATTGTACTTTTATGATTTTATTATGAAATCGAATAAAGTATTGAATTTGAAATTAATAAAGAGATCTGTTTTTGCAGGTTATGTGCAGGTCATTATTTTACATAGGATCCCGCAGTTGTTTCGTCTGGCTTGGGGTGCTAACACTATACATAAATCATTGATATCAAGTATCTATGTCATATTAGAATATTGATATTTTCAACTTGTACAAAGTGCACCACCAAATTATTACACACGGGAATTCTATCTGAACTTCTCTGCTTAATTAAGCCATTCTGTAGTTGCACCTGGACAGGTGAACTATTGCGGAACCATAACACAGAAAGTCACGAGATTTCAAATGGGTGCGTTCTTACTTCTCTGTTGTGTAAGAGAGTCATGTTTCCGCTTCATTGGACTTCTTCAGGGAGCTGTAGCTTGAATCTCTAGCATCATTGACTAGTGGGGCACAAATGAACAAACCTATCACACTTAGGAAACAAAACATAGCACAAATAAAACGATGACGTGCTTAAGCCAACACTTCAAAAATCACTGGGAATGATCCATATTGAACTTCGTCATCTGAACTGCCGCAGAAGAGAACCAAAGTTATGTAAAACAGTTTAACCCCAGCCCATCCTACCTGCACCAAAAGACTAGACTGTAACCCAGACAAGCTTCAGCCTGCCTGGGTCTCTTCAGTGAGGCACAACTTGAGTCTCTAGACTAGGCACCTTGTGCCAGATTTACGACCATTCACTTTTGCGAGACGCAAATTGTGTCGAATTGCAACTCGCAAAAGTGAATGTACAACAGTGTCTCAGACACTGTTTACGATTCCCAATGGGGTCGCAGATTGCATGCCTCATCAATATTCATGAGGCAAGCGCAAATTGCGACCCCATTGGGAATAGCTAACACTCCCAGGGATGGTGGCCTGCTGGGGTCAGCAGACCACCATGTCTGTGACTGCTTTTAAATAAAGCAGTTTTTTTTTTATAGGCAGACTGGTTTCCTTCAAGGAAAACAGGATGCATTTAAAAAGAAAAATGAAACTTTTCTGTTTCATTTTTTAAGGGCAGGCAGTGGTCCCTGGGACCACTGCCTGCTCAAATATTTTTGCACACACTCACAAAGGGAAGGGGTCCCCTGGGCACCCCTTCCCATTTGCGCAGTGGTTTACCACCTACTTGAAGTAGGTGGTAAACTGCGAGTGTTTTGCGGCTGCAAATGCAGTCGCAAAACAATAGTACATGGCATTTAGACTCGCTACAAGGAAGGGACACCCCTTCCTAATAGCGAGTGTCGCAAACGCTATTTTGCGAGTCAGTGACTCTCAAAATAGCGTTTGTACATGCCAGGACCCTTTTTGCGGTTGCAAACGGGCCGATCCCCCATTTGCGACCGCAAAAAAGGGTCGTACAACTGGCCCCTACTCTTTGACAGACTCAACAGTGAACAGTGCATGGAATGGTTGGTTGTGGGTGTTGCAAAGAATTAATTATTCAAATATTCATTTTATCTATAGCACTGTCTTTGAATTTTGTGGCACACTTTTAAAAGGTTTAAGAAAAATTCAGCTTCCTGCATTTTCCGGTGGTGCACGTCTGAGATAAAGTCCCTGCGGGCATTCTCTGTCCTCTTCAATTTATAGTTTATTTTTACTTAGGTGTTTTCTAGATTACCAACACTGCGTTTTGGCCACCCCACATACCCTATGTTACACTGTAAATATACAAAAATATAAAAAGCACAGTTGAGAAAGTGATAAAATACAATACAGAGATTCACCACAAACACATGAAGTATCCTTACTACCAGGGTATAAATATGTGGTAGGAACCGAGTGAACGAAAGCAGCGTCGGCCACACACCCAGTTGCTAATGGTGCGCCTGGTAAATACCAATGGTGCGGTGTTCGGTGCTTACTTTAGGTGCATTTGGCATGTCGACACTGCAATGGCACATAATGGGGTGATGGCGGATGTCTTCCCTCACGCTTAGGTGTGCACAAACTAAATTAAACTATGTGCTCTCCAGGCTTTACCTAGCGAGTGACAATCAGGGCACGAGTCGGGGGTACACGCGGGTGGACGGCGCCCCCCCACTTTTTTCACAGGGTGGACGCCGTCCACCCTGCCAAGAAGTGTGGCCCCACTGTAAAATATGCTGAATTCGTCCCGGTGTAATTTACAAACACCTGGACACATCCTGCAGCGCCTGGACGTTATCTGCTTTCTATCTGCAACAACGTGCAGGCGGGGACGGGGCTCTCTTAGGGGCCGACTACGATGGCGGTCGGAAAACCATTCCGACCGCCGTGGCAATGGGAAAAGACCGCCCGCATGGCCTGCGGCACCACCGCCGATCACATTACGATGCACTGCCGGAAAAATCCGACCGCCGCGGTCGGATTCCAAGAAACACCGCCAGGCACGTGCGGAAAAGGCGAAATTCCATCCACGGCGGTCGGATTCACTGCGGAAAGCTCACAAACCGCCGATACACAAGCGGAATTTCCACGAGTGCAATTATGATGTTACCGCGGTGCCTGCGGTACGACCGCTTGTTTCCGACCGCCTCGATTGTCATCAATGATGAATGGGAGAGACGGAGGAAGCACTATTGCAGTCCGACCACGGCGCCAAATTGTTACTGCATCTCTGGAACACTGTGGACTGAATCAGAGTCAGTGTACGGGTCTGGTGTAAACATGAGATCATCTATTTCTGTAGACAAAATATCGTCCACCGTAGTTGGTGACATTCGCAACACCTCGTGTAGTAGATTAATTGAACAGAGATGTGAAGCATCGCTTTCAGCATAGGATGCCACAACAATGTTCGCGTACGTTGTTACCTGTGTGCCTGTAGATCCATCTCGTACCTCAGCAGCAGCCGGAAGCGTCTGTGAGATCTCAATGAATGCTGTCATCAGGATTGGTAGCCTCTGGGGACAACACAGAGCATGGGCCGTTATTGGGTCCAGCAGAGTATCGATAGCCGTTGGCGTAGCTGATGGAAATGTTAGACAGGTGTCCAACACGCATTCTTCTCCGCATAGCAGGCATCGTAGAACAGGTAAGATGCAATCTTGCCAGATTGGTCTGAACGACAGGAACCACGTGGTATTAAGTTCCCGTAGACGATTCATGCCCAAAAGCTGTACTATTCGCTCACGGCACTTTCGTTCAAGGAGAGCTTTCTCCATTTCGCTCGGAGTGATGTCTGTGAATAGTCTGGCAATAGCGTAATAGCAGGAAGAGAAATAGAATTCCGGCAACAAGTGCTAGAATTAATGGTATGCCACCAAACACCGAATGTGCAAAGTTTGGGATTATTCCGAGTATTGCCTGGAAAGGTGTTAACAGGCCGGAACAGATGCTCTTAAATACATGTACAATTCCGCTTGTATCAGACATGTTAAAGATACGTACTATCATTTCCACGAAATGTATAGGGCAATTTGTACGTATTAAAGTCTGTATCTCAGCCGAAGTACTTGCTACTTGTAGATCATAGGTTTCTTTGGTCGAGGTCAAAGGCACTGTTTGTTGTAAAAGCATGGCTTTCATTCTGCTTAAAGTATCAAATCTTATAAAAGAGACGTTCAGCGAAGGCCACAAAGGCGACTACCTGACTGTGTCTATTGGGGCAAACAATACTTGCATACAGCAAGTGACCCTGTAGTTAACCGTTACTAGATATGGGATGCCTGGCAACATGCCACAGCAACTCTGATCATTCAACATGAGGTAACTCCCATTAGAAAGTTGTCCAAACGTTGGATTAATCACAGCAGCTGGTGTACCCTGCTGGTTGCAAGACAAATTTGCCACAGAACCATTACAAGCCCCGTGTAAAGAAATGTCCTGACATATTAGTGAACCGCTCAGTGCATTTTTACAGTGTGTACCGCTCAGAAACACTTCACGATCCCCACTCCAACATCTATATGTGTATGGTAAATTCCAAGATGTCTTAATGTATTCCTTAACCAACCTTTCATATTTGCCTGCTTGCATTTGTTTTAGGCAATACTGAAACTGAAAAGTAGTCACAGGTAGTGTGATTTTGCCATGAATAAGGCATTCTGTAGCTGGTTTTTCTGCCACTGTGAATGGTAATTTTTCCAGTTTTTCAATGCCCAGCACTGTATATTTTGCTCCTCTATGTGCCAGTTCGATCTGTTTATCAGTTAGATTGTATTCTGCAAACAGAATTGACGTGTTGATAAAACGCCAAGGCACATAGCCCGCTCGCAAAGATTGCAGCGTCCAGCTTAATAACACAATAGAATGTAATTGAGATTGGCCTTGTTGTAACATCGCCAAATCTTGTTCTAGTATGTCGATAGCAGAGGATACAATGCCATCCAATGAATATATTCTGGAGGACAAAGTTGTTAAACCATTGTCGACCACAGAGAGAGTTTTCTGTAAATTAATACGATCAAGTTCACGTATTCGTTCTGCGGCCTCCATCTGTGACACTTTCCAAGCTTCACTATAAGCAGCATAGATGCCGGCATATATGAAACGTTTTTGACGTGGTTTTCTTGGTCCAAGCAAGAATTCCCTAAGGTCTGCGTCTTCTTTAAGTAAGGATAAGTGTTGTTTCACATCCTGTAGTGTAGATTTATGCAGCCAATCGAGGCATAATTTTCCTACACTGTATGTTGTTACTACCCCCGGATGCTGTCTTTGGACGTATCTTGGGTCTGGCCTATGAATAGTAAAGCCCTGAGTTTTATTCAGGAATCTTTCCTGACAGTTGTTCGTATCTGTGGGCCAGATCAACCATTTTCTCCAATCAGGATTAGATCTGTTGAGTTGTAGTATTTGGTCAACTGTAACCGCTGCCTGTGTATTGTTATCACTTGCAGGTGTTGGTACAGAAGGTGTTTTCATCTCTTTGATCTTGGCTAGACCAAGACAAGATGTTTGTTGGATAGTTTCATTCAAAAACATTATTTGCTCAGGGATGATGCAGGCTCTAAATAAAGCTTCTATCCCCTGTACTTGCCAATCTTTAGTACCCCAGACAGTTTTTGTGTCAATTGTGTCTTTCCAAAAGTCAAAGTCCTGTCTAGACAGTTGGGCAATAAATGCTGCAGAGTAAATCTGTTTTGTATTTGTTAACATATTTTTCAGTCCTGTTTTGTTTACATTTTTATAGTAAAACGTTTCTGGATCAGATGTATTGTAACCTGAAAAATATGGAAACTTATTAACAAATGTTTTTGAACTACCTTTTGGTGGTGTAGGACAATGCTCCCATTGGTTAAACATAAACACATTTCTAGGGTATGCTGATTTATGCAAATAATGATGACCATAGTGGTTATAGCAATACAGCTGTTCATAGTCTGATGAACCCTCTAAATATTCACTTTTAGAAAATGCAGCAGATTTTTCTAGGTCAAACATTATGTCATTAACAGTCTCAAAGTCCCAATCATCTGAATAGGTACTGGACGAAATAAGATCACTTAGTGAAATTTTAAACAAATGTGGAATGTTCAATTGTTCCGTCGGGCCGAAGATATCAAAATCTGTTTTGTCCCACACTATACCATCCTGTATAGGAACGGCTGTGATGTTCACTGTTGACAAGTCTCTTGCTTCACGATGGGAAGATTTATGAGGTTTCAAAAGTAAGTTCACATCTTTCCTTTCAGTGTTCACATGGATGTATCTGCCATTTATAAGCACGCTCATAGTCATAACCAAAGCTAGCCAAAGCAGGAAAACAAATATTCCAGAAATAATCCAGAGTTCAATCCATGGTGAAACCAGATAAGTCTTTTTCAGAAAGTGAAGAAAGTCTTGTACTTGCTGCTTGAATTTTGATGTTGCTGGCGTCGTTTCAGGTTCACTCGGATCTTCTGAGAACGTATTAAAGTTAATGAAATAGCCAGAAGCAGTTCTGTCAATTGTTGGAATTGCATCAGGATTTGTAGAAATCGCTGGAACCAGTTGATCACTTGCTACATTGGTGTAGACAGGTGTATTTGGACGAACTGTTACTTGATTTTCAAGAGGGATGAGTTCCATTGCATTGTTGCATAGTCCTTCATCTGTTACTGCTGAAGTCCCAATTGTTATTAGTCTTTCTGTCTGAACCTCTTGGATAGTAGCGAGAGGAGTGTGTCTGCTACTTGGTCGGAGTCCACGAGGCCTACTATTTAGTATTGGCCACATACTGTGGTTTGATGAGGTCGATGGACACAAATCTTTTCTCCTTTCTTCCAGCAAGGGGCGGCAGAAGTACTGTTCTTGTTCCTTGAACTGCTAGGACAGGTACTGGTTGTCTGTAAGAAGGTCCAAATTCCTTCTTGTCCGCAATCTTTTCTCTGACTAGATCCCCAACTTTTGGAATACAGACAGGCCTTGCTGGGACCGCCGGTTTTTCCCCAGTGGTGGTTGGCTGCAGGAATACGTTGCTTTGTTTCGATCTCAATTCACTGAGTTCCTGTAAAACAGCCAAACGATCTTTGATATCAAACGGTTTATTTTCCACCACTGTGCCTACGTGATCGAGGTCTGGTACCCACATTCTTGTCCCAAATAGGACCTCATATGGAGTGACCCCCCTAGAGAACTTCTTGGCAGGTTATTTAATGAGCGTTGGACCCCATAAAGATGTTTGACCCACCCATCACCCGAACCTAATACCCTAGCTGTTATAGACTGTTTTATGTCCCGGTTTTTCCTTTCCACAACCGAATTTCCCTCAGGATGGAATGGAGAGGAGTACCGCAATGCAACGCCCAGACTGGCCATGGCTTCTTTGTAAGCCCGAGAGCTAAACGCAGGGCCCTGGTCAGAATGTAGCGTGCCTATTGCGTATGTGCCGATAAAGACTCGCAAATCTTTTATAACAGTTCGAGCGTCAGCCGAGCGCTGAGGCCATATCCATAGGAACCTAGATTCAGTATTTGTGGGTTTGCATTTGTCCAGAAGGACGCATGCGCGTAGATAGTCTAATGCTGTCTAACAATGGTGTCTGTACTGGGCAGCTACATTTGTCGCATGGTGTCAGGTGGCGCTCAGCGTCACGCTGTATCTTACAGTCTATGCAGTTATTGATGAAGATGTGGATTTCTGTATTCATCCCAGGCCACCAGTACATTTCTTTTAATGTCAAAATTGTTTTAGAGATCCCTTGATGTGACAGACCCTCCCCCAAATGTGCTTCATAAATCAAAGCTGCTCTACGTTCCATGTTTGGGATTACCCTATCCCCCACTCCAGGGATTCGAGCAAAAGGAACGTTGTTCGCATCAATTACATAAGAGTACTTGAGTGGAAACTTTTTTGGTAACGCTGCACCACTGCCTTTGCTTGTAGCATTGACAGCCAACATTATCTCACTGTCTATTTTTGTTTTTGAACGAGTGATCGCAGCTATGGAAGCCGTCTGAATAGCCCCCTTTGCGGCTTCGTCAGCCAATGAATTCCCTCCAATGTGAATGCCATCACGTTGATGACTCAGTGTGTGGATCACGTGAGCCTTTGGTAGTTCGTTTTTTAACTGAACTACTTGTTCCCAAAGCATTTTGTGCTTTATTGTGCCACCTTTCGCATCTTTGAATCCATTTTCAAGCAAGTTTTGTATATATTCATTATACGACTGAACACAGTAAAAGGAATCGCACACTATTAGTGTGGGGAATTCTCGATCTGTACTTTCAAGTGCCAGTTTAAATGCTTGTAGTTCAGCTCGCTGAGCTGTACAATCTCCTAGAGATTGAGTTTTTGTGACCATAGGTTTGAAGATGCCATCTCGCTTGCGACCTTTAACGATTGCACACGCTGCACTGTAAGCTTGCTTACCCCCTGTTGCGGGTTGTGCGGATCCGTCAGTGTAAATTATGAATTCGTACTGATCGAGAGGCAGAATTTCAGTGGGCAGAGGACATTCTTGTTCATATTTCAGGAATGCTTGTGTTTTTAAATCTGGATCAAAAACATATTCAACATCTGTTGCAGCAAGAGAATTAACCCACTGTATCCATCTTGGATGTAATGCTTTAGCATTTGGAATGCTTGCTTTTGTTACCGCTTCTAAAGCCGGTACTGGGGTTACGACAATAATGCGTTTCCCTTGGGTTAGGGCTCTTTCTTTTGCTACAGCGGTTTGAACTGCTGTCAGAATTTTTTCTGTTGAAGTGAAGCGCATTTCCGCTTGTGTGTACAAATGAGATTTGTACGCGATTGGTATTTTCTTACCCTCATTGAAGGTTAAGTAGGTGAATCCGCATTGACCTGAAATTATTCGGATCACCAGGTTGCGTTGACTTACGAGTGTTTGTAAGTGATTTGTTGCTAACATGTTAGCCTGTAGTGAACGCAAGATTTCTGTGTGTTCTTGTGTCCAATTCTTGATTGAAAAATCAGGTTTGATTAATGCGTAGAGAGGTTTAACCCTTTCTGCGTAATTTAGAATGTATGTTCTTCCAAAGTTTAGGAAACCCAGGATGGATTGTAAGTTTTTTTGCGTTTTTGGAGGTTGGAGCAGCGCACACTTTTCTAAAAAGGCAGCTGCCAAGGTCTTGCCTTCACTTGAAAGCTCATATCCTAGAAATAGGACATTGAGATGGGCAATTCGGGACTTTTTAAAGTTGAACTTGTAGCCCTCAGAGGCGAAACCCAGTATAATGGTGCTTACCCTGTTCAAGTGTTTGTCCAGGTCATCGTCCGTCAGATATATGTCATCGACATAGGACAATGCCTCATTGTCGTAAATTTGTAGTAACTCCGTTACCCTCGCTGAGAATAACCCCGGGCTGTTCTTGAACCCTTGTGGGAGTCGACAAAATTGACGCTGGGTTCCCATTATGGAGAATGCTGTTAAGTACCTGCTTTCAGGTGCTATGTTTTGACAAAAGAAACCATTTGAGATGTCCAATGTGGTTTTATATTTTTTACGCACAATGTTATTCATTAATGCTGTGCTATGTGCATTTTGCACTGCAAATGTTTTACAACAAGTGTTTAAGTGTCTGTAATCCAAAACTAGACGATAGGTGTTGTCTGGTTTGGAGACAGGAAACAAAGGATTGTTCATTGAGGAGGTGCATGTTTCAATCACCCCTTCATATTCAAGTTGATCTAAGATCTCCCTGACCTGTTTTTTAGCTTCTTGCTTTATTGGATACTGCCTTTGTGCAGTTGGTTCATGTTTCAGATGTATTTTATGGTGAGGTGAGTTCTCATCCCATCCTACAGGATTTTTATATAATGCTGGGGCCTGGGCTACTGCCCATTTCCTGGCATAAGTATATTTTAGATGAATTGGAATATGGTTAGAGAAGGCAGGCATAATAATGTCCTCGCCATGTGGGCACTCCCTGACAAATTGTGGTGGCCAGTCTTTTTCTGCTAGAAGTATGTCATAGCTCCTTGAAAGTTTTTCCCATAAGAGTACTTTCACCTGTCTAGGTATGTCTCCCTCCATTCGGAGTGTTATTTCATATAACCTTTGTGGAGTACTAACCCTGGTGTCTACAGTCTCAACTGTAATGTACTCATTCAAGTCCACTATCTCCTGAAGTTCCTTCAGGTTCTGGCGAACTATTGTGACTTCTGCTGCACCGTCCAGCATTGTCTGAGCCCATTCTCCGTTCTTGAGTTGTGTTCTCAGTATTCTCGGCATGTCTGATCTTTAGACCTGCTACTTTCTTTTGGAGAATTGAGGTTTTGTTTTATGTTTTTGGAGCGTGTTTATCTTCTTTGGATTTCACGCGTTCTTCTCTATTTTCTGATCGTCCTCTTCTTTCCGAAGTCCTTGACGAGATCTGAAAGGTACGAGAGGAACGTGTATCAGTATCTTGATACCTGTCAGGTTTTCTCAAATTATCCCTATTCCTGAGGTTATACCTCCTTTCAGAGGGTTCCTTTGAGGAGACCTACCTCGGGATTGAGAACGTTTCTCGTTTGAGTTTTGTTTATTAGTTTCCCACTTCTTTTTAGAAGATGTAGGAGTTTGTTTAATAGAGTCCTTCTCAGGACTTTCAGATAGTTTAGGTTTCACTGGTCTTCCACCCAAACTATCTCTGCCTAATTCTGCATATGATTGTTCAATTATTCTGGGTAGCTCAGTTTGATGTTCTGTAACATCGAATTCCCTTAATCGTTGGCGGATCGCCACTGCTGCTGCCTCCCCTTTAATATTAGATAATATTATTTTTGAGACCTGGTCGAAATTTTTCAGTAATTTCATACCTAAATTCAGAGCAGGCTCTGCCCCGTATTCATTTTGAATTTGTTTCAGGACATCAGGTATTACCGCAATTGATGGAATACCATGTGTTTTAGTATAGATGGCAGCAAAGACTGAGCCCCAAGTGGTACAGTCTTCCAGTTGTGGTGTGATCCCCATCGGTAAACTGATTGTTAGGATTCTGTGTATCTCATACGGGCTAGTATTTGGAAATACTGCTTCGATTTGAGTAATTTTTTGAGCTATCCAGAATGGAATTTGCTCACGTTTTGTGGGCATTTTACCCATGACTGCGTATAGAGTCTGCGGTGTGATTTTTAGTGTATTCCCCTGTTGGGGAGTTTGATTTGGAATGGTTAATGGTGGTTGGACTGTGAAAGTCCGCATGACATATTGGACCAATTGTCTGTAGATTTTTATTAACTCTGTGAGTTGAGTAAGTAATTCCTCGTCTGACATCTCTTCAATGTCAGGATGAGGTGTGTAGCTGGCTAGAATCGGCCATGTTGCTCCTGGTCTACCTAGTGGACCGAGCCTGGTGATGTTTTTGTGATGTTTTAGGGCGCCTTTAAACCAGAGCTGATGCTCCTAGTATGTTAGTGGAATTTCAATATCCTCGAAAGGAATATATTCCTCTGGTGGATCATCTTCTTTGTAGAAGTGAAACATGTGTGTTACTGGATTGGATTCAGGAAATATTACCCATGAATAGAATACCTCTGTCTGAAAGGATTCGTGTGCCTCTATCACGAAAACTGCTCTACCGCCTCTTGGTGGTAGGCCGTGTTTTATGAGTTTTAGAGTGATGGCTCTTCTTAAGTTTGGAGGGATGTTTATGACACCCTCCTCGGTTTCAATTAAACCTGTAAAGTTAAAAACTGCTATGGCTGGGTCAGCCGCAGCTCCATCGTTTCCGGTGGCATCGTCCCCATGTATGGACATTTGTTTTTTGAAAAATGTAGAACAAGTTTCAAGGAAACAAAGATAAGGTGCACAATATTTTGGAACACTGTATCCTTCAACGTTGAGCAAACCAAACAGCTAATACATAGGGTGTTTCCCTATATAGCCGTGGTGGATACTTAACCCTGCCCACTCCAGACGTCTTTTGGAGTATATGGGTAGGGGTCTATGAGAGAAAAAGCACAGCTGAGTTACTCAGTATCTAAGGTTAAATTACCGCCTTACCAAACCGTTGGGCGCCATGTAGTGTAGCTCCTATTTCCCTAATAGGCTCTGCGCATTGGAATAATATACCCTATAGGCTTGACATAGGACTGAGGTCGGTATGTCCCTATCGAGTATATTAAACTTAGGGGCATATTAACAAGGTGCGGCGATAATATTATCGCGCTTTAGAGCCCGTTTTCGGGCGAAAAGCGGCGATAATATTATCGCATTATCAACAAGGACACGCTAGCGCGTGTATCCTTGCATTAGCGCCCCTTGTCAGCACGCCTCCCATCGCATCGCTAATGAGATGCAAAGGAGGCGTGCCTGACCAGACTACCTTGGGTAAATATCGCTAACCCAGCTTCCTCATATTAACAACGATGGTTAGCGATATTTGAAATCGCGTTAAGTATGCCTTAACGCAGGAATTTAACGTCTGTTAAATTCCTGACTAAGGCATACCTAACATGGGGGTGGATTGTGTGGCTAAGACCACAGGCCCTATCACCAAGGATATCGCCGTTTTACATGGAACATCGCTGGAAAACCAGCGATGTTCCATGGAAAACATCGCTATCACTGGAATAATTATCGCCATTGCGCTATGTGTTGTTAATACAGCGCTAGCCGGTGATAAAATTCCTCACGCTAAGAGCGACCAGCGATAATTATTGCTGCCGCTTGTTGATATGCCCCGTAATTACTTGTGCCAGCTAGCTCAGAGGCCACTAGAAACTCCTTGACAAACAAGAAGGGAGTAGTTTCTGGCAGCCATAAAACATGACCACTTTGTTTCCCTTTAGAATCAGAACGTGTCCCAGAGTCGTGGAAACAATAGATAACCGTTTCACTCAGCTCAATTGTGCATGCTTAGTTTTCCTCAAAGTTACACAGAAAGAATAGACGGGCGTTTCAATAAAAGGTTTATTGAACAGTCTTGTTTCTCGTGTAAGTAATATGTGCAGTTACGATCAAAAGACAGTATGCAAGATAAATAATGTACAGCGTAAGCAGTAGAAATAAATAATACTGCGCTAGCTTGATCTTTAGCAGATATTCATTAACATAAATAACACAGACTAAAAATGCGAGTACTCATACGATGCGTTTCTAAGCTAGTTCTACCCCAATGTACCTAACCTAAGTGTAGGGAGAGGTATGAAGTAGGTGAAGTATTCCTTACTATGGTATACTAAGAGTATGTTACGCCTAGTATGCCAAGAGTCCCTCTAGGTTCTAGTCAGCTCCATACCTTAAGAATGAGAGAGGTGGGAATCTCTTGCCAGACTCGAACTCCAACACCCCGCAAGGGAAGTCAGATCACTGGAAGCTGGACTCTCTGCGTGCAGGGATGACAGCGTCTTCTCAGTGCATCAGGCCGGGAAACGGGCTCCTCTGAAGTCGAGGTCTCCTCAAGTTTACAACGGCTAGGGAAGGTATATTTATACCTGAGAGGTACCTCACAATGTTAGCATTGGCGTGAATCGGACAGCGGAAGACGTCATGAATGAACCCCTAAGGTATAACGGTTCATGCATAATAGATGAGTCCTTGAAGAAATCAATAGTCCTGTGCTAGGGAAATTCCCGCAGCCTAAGGGTCTGTTCTTCAAGAACTCGTTGTGATGTTAGGGTGGACGGATGTCGGAGACCATGCCTGTATTTGGAGTGCACGGTTTAATGCCTAAATAAGGACTGGGAATTTATGCCTATATAAGGGCAGGGCGAATTGTGCCTATATAAGGACATGATACAGGAAAACCTATATACGGACATCCTAAGAGGAATACAACAGGTGGGAGTGTCACCTCCGTTATCGGGATCCTGTTTTCCTGCGGACTGAATCGCGTCTTCCTCTTCTTCTTCTCCTTGCCCTTCCCTGGCCCGAGGTCCTAGGCTGGTCCTCCGTGGGGCTTGTGGGGTTCGGGTTGTCCTCTGTACTTGCTCCTGCTCCCTCCATTGTGCTTCGCAGTTGTTATGTCTTTTTTATTTCTTTCTGGGTTTTTTGCTGCTCTTATGGTGATTTTACCCGCCTGAAGTGGGAATTGCAAGCCTGCGCTGCTTGTCGCCCGATTTTTCTATCGCGGTTGGGCACATCGCAACTTTTTTCACGTTCGGATTGAGATTTTTATCGCCGTCCCGGTAGTGTTATCGCGGACATTTGCCACGTTATCGGGGTACTATCACATGTTACCGCCGTGTTGTGAATGCCACGTTAACACGGGGTTATTTTCCGCGCTAGACGGCGATATGATGACTTGCGCTAACCTATTTTGGCGATGATTATCGCACGTTCTTGTGAATATCCCCCATAGAGCACTTGCTACTCGGCTAGTTGTGCACTAATCTGAGTCATCAAGGCTAACCAATTAGTCTTCATCCGTCCTCCCACCAATTCTGTGAGAATAATCTCCAAATACTTAATTGCAGTGGCGGCCGGCACAGGTAAGAGCGGTGAAGCGGGGAAGGGCGGGGGTGGGGAAAGTCGACAGACGACGGGATAAGTAAAATAAGCATTACACAGTGCAAGGTAAGTGGTTTCATTTATTTTTTATTTAATTTTACTTATCCCGTCGTCTGTCGACTTCCCCCGACCCCTACTCTAACCTGTACCAGCCGCCACTGCTTAATTGAGGAACAATTTTCTCCTTCACAGCCAACTCCCTCCTCTTTCGGAGTAAACAGTTCATGATCTCTGATCTGTCGATATTTTTATTTTAAAGCCCAAGATGCTTTCAAACCTCTTGAGGCATTTCATGAACACAGACAGCAAGATCTTGCGCTCTGTGAGAGATATAAGGAAGCTTACTTTGTGTTCTTCATCTTCGAATGGGAATTTCATTACAAGACCGGAGGCTATCATTATGCATTAATCCTTTAATGCTACTCCATGCAGCACTTTAAAGAACACATTACATCATAAAAAATTAACAGTCCAGAACTAGAACCTTCCTCCACACATAAATAGTCCCTTCAAGGAATCATCTTCCTCTTTTAAATGTTGCTCCTCATTCAGATAAGTAGTAAATGTATTCACTTTATAGAACCTTTTTATAGAGAGTTGATTGCGGTTGTTGTAAATGGTTTCCAATTTACGGAAACATGTTAGATATATACTCTATTTTTAATTATTCTGGGTTTGAAGTTAGTAAATCTTTTTTTTAAGATCAAGTGTTTAATTTGTGCTGATTACATGGCTAAAAGAATTCTTTTGGGGATAACTAAAATTCTAGGATGAAATTGATTCCCATTGCTTAAAAGTATTTTGTTTGCTTTCTTTCATGTTTGGCCACGTTCGTGGGGCTGCTGAAGCAGCAGTTGAGCCAACGCTTGTCTCCGGAGAGCCACTCAGGCCTCGGAGCAGTGAGCGCATGTTACTAGAGAGCCGATTTGGCATCGGCATATTAAGCGTGAGCCATCGGTGCGCTTGTGAGCCACAGGGTGACAAGGGCTCGGCTCGTCAGCCTCGCACAGAACAAGGCCACATTTCGGAAGCCGGCCGCTCACGAGTCACTATTCTGACATGGGCGGCTAAGCTCTTAAAATATGAGGAATACACTGGGCAACGGTGTGTTAGCCGAGATAATGTGAGATTTGGATGCCATTTTGGATTGGGCTTGACCGAATAATAAAAATATAGAATATGTTGCTGAATTTCAGAGCTGTTACAAGGTATTCTGTCAGTTTACAGTTACTGTAATGGCATCTGGTTTGAAAGGACGGTAGGAGGTCGTTCAGGTCAGGAGAGATGTGATATTTGTAGGAGACTGGAAATCAAGGATTTTATCAAAAACAAATATTTTAAGCTAGATTTGAGGAAAGGTGATCAGACAATTACGTCTGAGAAGGGAAAGGATTTGAAATCCCTGAGGTGAAGGTTAATGAGGAAATAATAAAGAAACTCATTCAACATGAAATGAAAAGTTGTATGCAGGAAACAATTGACAAAGATATGGAGAAAAAGAAACAGAAAGTAGGTTCAGATAATGAGTACTGGGCCTTATCAGAGAGAGAATCTGCTAATGGTGAAAAGAATGGTTAAAATAAAAGGAAGACTAAACATATCGAACAAGGGTATATACCCTTAAAAGGAGTAGTAAGTCTTTGCTCCTTAAAGGAGAGAGGTGTCTTGTGCGGCTTGCAATCTAGGAAGAAGGGTGTCCTATGCCACACACAAGAGAAAGGTGTCATAAGCGGGCACACAAGGAAATTAAACTCAGGGTGATGAGTTTTCAGAGAATGATTATTTAAAAGGGGTTGAAGAACCTTATTTGTTTATGAGTACATTTTAGACCTTCTGCAAGAGGATGATGAGGGTGATGATCTGTTTGGAGCGGATGAAATTCCCTCCACATCGAAGAATAGTATTGAAAATTCATTAGGACCGAAGCCAGGAAAGGATCCTACTCTCTGCCCATCCTATCGACCTATTGCCCTCCTGAACACCGATTCATTTTTTTTACTAAGATCCTTGCTAACCGCCTTCAACCCTACCTACCTGGCATTATAGACCCAGATCAAGTCGGCTTTATTCGGCACCGCCAAGGGGCGGATAACATCCACCATATACCCCATCTCATCTAAAAGGTACAACGCAAAAACGTCCCGGCGTGCCTGGTGTCACTAGACGCAGAGAAGGCGTTCGATCGAGTAGACTGGGGCTATCCACACGCGCCGTACTGCATAAAATTGGCCTAGGCCCGGCCATGATCTCTAGGCTGATGGCCCCCTACACTGAACCGTGTACGCGTATTTGGGTCAATGGCCGCCTCTCTCCCCCTATTTCAATTCTTAGGGGCACCAGGCAAGGCTGTCCGCTTTCCCCACTCCTGTTCGCTCTGGCGGTGGAACCCCTAGCAATAGCAATACGCCAGTCGCCAACCATCTCGGTTATCCCTTTCGGAGGCTGGGATCAAAAGATTTCCTTATTCTCTGACAATCTCCTCCTTTCTTTAACCGCCTCGGCCGTCTCCCTCCCGGCTTTAGCCTCACTTCTCCACTCCTTTGAAGGTGCCTCGGACGACAGTGGAAGTATCTCCCCCTGTCTTGGTTGGGGCAACTCAATACAATAAAAATGTCCCTCCTTCCAAAAGTGCTTTATTTGTTTCAAGCCCTGCCCACCCCTATTCTGCAAGTGGATATTCAAGTCCTCCAACAAGACCTAACCACCTTCATATGGGGCAAAGGTCGCCCACGCTTCTCAAATAAACTTCTTATGTTGCCCCGGGACCGCGGAGGCTTAGAATGTCCTAACCTCCTCGAATACTACTGGGCATGCCAACTTCGCTATATCTTGGAATGGGTTGTTCGTGAGAGCGAAAAACATTGGTTTCATATGGATCGGGCGGTTTCATGTAGGCCTCCATGGGATCTAACCTGGCTCCACAGATCAGCCCGGCACTGTAGCGCATACATAGCTACCCCCACGAAAACTGTTCTCAATATATGGGACAAACTCGTGGTCTCTCGGGGCTTGACTTCGTTCCGATCTCCCAACAACCCAATCACGTGCAATCCTATCTTCCTGCCAGCCTTGCAATAAAACGCCTTCTTAGCTTGGACGGAGGGAGAGTGCCGCACAATTCAGGGCCTATTCCACGGAAACACTTTCTCAACCTTTGAGCAGTGTAAAACTTTATTTCAAGTCACGGTCACTGCATTATCAACTCTGCCACTTGCTGCTCTCCCCACTTATATACAAGGAGCGACTAGGGAGCTAACTCCCTTTGAATCACTAGTCCGGGCCTACGAGGGTTCACAAGGTCTAATCTCTCACACATAAAAAGTTCTGCAACACTCATATCAGTCCCAGCCCCACACATGCCTGAGGCAATGGAACATAGAGGTTGGAGAGAAGATCTCGCCAGAAAGCTGGGATCGACTTTGGCGTGATATCCCAAAAATTTATAAAAGCATCCCCCAACGTGAATCGGCCTACAAAATGATGACACGCTGGTACTACACCCCAGCCCGCCTCCACAAGATGGTGCCAAATCTCTCCTCAACATGCTGGAGATGCCGGGGCGAAGTTGGCGACTTTCTCTACATCGGATGGACATGCCCTAGCCTGAAGACCTTCTGGAGGGAGGTTCTCAGCCATATTAAGAACACCGTGGGCTTTCCCATACCAAGCTCTCCTACAGTGACTTTGTTAGGCATTAGACCTCCTCGGTTGCTAGCTATGACCCACTCAGACTGGTGTCTCATTACTCAGATGCTGGGGGCGGCACGACAATCTATAGCCCTACATTGGAAAAAGCCTGCACCCCCACCTATCTCAACTTGGTTCCTCCGCCTATGGTACGTTCTGTCCCTAGAGCTACTAACAGCCCGTCTTAACCACACTGGCACTAAGTTCACTCACACCTGGCAGCCGCTTATACAACACCTTGCACGGATAGAGAACTCTCGCTACGCTCCCCTCGGCTGAGGATGCTGCACCTGTTCGAAGACACCCTCATGCCCTACACTAGAGGGGCCCAACACCAACCTTCTCCGAATCGTGATCCTGATGAGGCCCTTTCTCCTCTTTAACTCACTCTATCACTTCCGTCTGTCGGCACTTCGAGCGAATCTTCACCTCTCCCACCCCCCATTCCTAGTTTTTGTCCCCCCCCTTTTTTTTTAGATAGTTGGTTAACCTGTTGGCCTTACGACTTTGGATCTCACTAGCAGAATCTCACTACCCCTTGTGGATGTTCCATCTGCCACATTGACTTTCAGAGGAACTCTCAACACACACGCATATCATGATCCTCTCTATTCTGGGCTCCTATAAGTTGTACCTACCTTAATCTGTATGCCCTTCTCACTGCGACACCTGGCAGATTCATGTCACTACTTATAACCTCGCTCTCTCTGTTACTATTGGGTGCCGTCAATAATGTATGAGTTCACTACTGTACTAAGCTAGTTGTGATGATCATTGTTAACTGGAAAAACTTTCTTCTCAATAAACAGCTTTGAAATAAAAAAAAATCATTAGGGGAAAAAATGTTTTCACCCCATAATATAAAGCACCCTAGAAGTGAAGAATGGTGGCCCTTGGAGCACGTGGGCATTTTTATTAATAGATAGATTAGAAATCCTCTAGAGAAAGAAGAGAGGAACGTATCAAAGGCAGAATGTTCGAGGCCTGTTATCGATGATAAGGTCTGGCTCACCCTGAATCTGGATCCTGAAAAGATCACCTTTTTATTTAAGATGCGCATTGATCCCCAGAAAGGACTTGAAAGGTCCTTAAAACAGTGCCAGGATAGACTCCTGGATGTGGTCAGTCCATTAGAACGAACAATAGATATGACAGAGGAGGCTTATATTAAGGGCCTTCCATTGGACCTAGATCTGTTAAGAGGTTGGAGCCAAAGAACTCTTGTTTTTTTGGACAACGCTAACACAGGCCTTAACGCAGAAAGGAGATAATCGATTTTAATGAAAATAAACCCTAAGTTAGGTGACTTAGTAGGGAAGGAAGCTAGTGAAAATCCGAAAGGATTATTGTTTGGAGAAGACATGGTCAAGAGCCTAGGAAAGTATGTTGTCACCTTCTCTGCCCTAGCCAAGACTCAAAATAGCATGCGTAAATGGAGATGATTTTGGCAGGGCTGGCAGAAGGGGACTTATTGCCGTTTGGGGATTCTAGAGGTCCCACTACAGTTATAGGCAGAGAAGAAATGGAAGAGGTTACCAAGACGGCACAGAGACATCCTTCTGTCCTCAGACAGGACGCTTTCAATGAGGAAGAGGATATCAGGCCTGTGGACAAGTGTCTTCTGGTTTCTAGGGGAGTACAGTGATTTCTTCTTTCCAAGGAAGAGTAGGTGGTCGACAAAAATATTTTTCCAAAGTATGGGCGACTATAACACAAGATCCATGGGCACTGGAAACGAATCAGGGTTACAAATAGTGTTTACAGAAATACCTATACAGTATGACCCTCCAAGGGAATTGATTTTGAGAGCAGATCAACAGAGTGTGGTAAAGGAAGAGATAAAGAATATGTCAGAGAAGGGTGCAGTGGTGGAAGTGAGCAAGGAAGACAACATTTTTGTGAGTACACTCTTCCTGGTAGAGACAAAGGACAAGTGATTGAGACCTGTTATAAACTTGAGAGACTTAAACAAGTTTTAAGTATACAGACATTTAAAGATTGAGGGTATCCATCTTTTAAGGGACATGCTATTGAAGGATGACTGGTTGGCAAAGTTGGATCTGAAAGATGGTTACTTTACGATACTAATGGCAAAGAATACTCAGCCTTACCTTAAGTTCATTTGGCAGGATTGAGTGTACCAGTTTTGATGCCTTCCTTTTGTTCTGTCCTCAGCACCATGGCTTTTCACCAAGGTAATGCAGACGGTGGTAGTTTACCTGAGAGAGAGGGAATTTGGATGATCATTTATCTAGACGACATTTTGATAATGTCTCAATGTTTGAACCAGATTCTGGAGGAATTGGATATGGTGAAGAAATTACTGGTAAACCTAGGCTTAATTGTGAACAAAGAGAAGTCAGTTTTGACTCCAACTCGGACTCTGGAATTTTTAGGTTTCATGATAGACACGATCAATGGGGTTTTATTGTTACCAGTGAAAAAGGTGAACGAAATAAGGAAGACGATTCAATATGTACTTAAAAGAGATTTTTTGACCCTAAGAGAATTAGCAAGGCTAATAGGTCCGTTATCCTCTTCAATTCAAGCAGTTTGCCCAGGTCCATTATACTATCAAGCACTGCTAAGAGTAAAGACGAGAGGTCTACGAGCAGGGTTATGGTATGGAGACAAGATAAAATCAGATCAAGAGGCACGGATGGAGTTAAGTTGGTAGTTAGAAAATTTAGATGCATGGAATGGACGAGCGATTTTTGGGTGCACTCCAGATTTTGTGTAGAGTCGGATGCAAGCCTAACTGGTTGGGATGCACATTTGGGTGTACAGGAGACTGGTGGATTGTGGTCAAGTATGGAAAGAGATCAATACATAAACTGTTTAGAGTTGACAGCAGGACTTTCTGCTCTCCTGAGTTTTAAGCAAACTTTGCAAGGCAGTGCAGTACTGTTGAAGATGGACAATGTTTCTGCAGTAGCTTATATAAATCGATTAGTAGGCACGAGGTCCCATGGACTGTCAGAATTGCAAAAGAACTTTGGTTATTTTGCTTGGAGCACAAAATCAGTTTGAAGGCAGAATATTTGCCTGGGAAGGAAAATGTAACTGAAGATTGGAAGTCAAGATTTTTGAAGAGTTTCAGCGATTGGAAGTTGAATCAGGAATGCTTCAAGAAGACAGATTGGTTATGGGGCCCTCTGAAGATAAATCTGTTTGCGAGCAGGTTGACAAGTCAGATAAAGAATTATTACAGTTGGATGCCAGACTCAGGTGCATTAGAAGTGCTTTTCTGCAGAGTTGAAAGGGAGTAAGTGCTTATTCGTTTTCCCCCTTTGCTATGATTAAGAGGGTTCTGCAGAAGGTGAGGAGAGAGAAATGTCTTCTGGTGCTGCTAACTCCTTTTGGGTGTCACAGGCGTGGTTCCCAATGCTTTTCGACTCGCATGTGAAATACCATTTTATCTTCCTGTGAAAGGGGGACTGTTGAGAGATGTAGCTGGAGAGGAACACCCTTTGATTCAGACAGGGGTTTTGAACCTTTTTGTCTGGAAAGTGTCAAGAGATCTTCAGGTGTGCCAGGAATTTCGGGAAAAGCAGCGGAATTACTAGAGGAATCTTGGGCACGAGGTACTTGACGTAGGTATAAAGGAATTTGGAAAATATGGGTACGTTGGTGCTTGGAAATGAGTTTGGATCCCGTGGAGGCACCTATTGTAGAAGTGGCTAACTTTCTGCTGGAACAGTTTTGAAAAGGGCCTTAGTTGTAGAACAATAAACTGCTGCAGGTCAGCAGTATCTGTAGGACACAGGCAGGTTCATATAAGAAGTGTGGGTAAGAATTTGTTGGTCTGTAGAGTCCTAAAAGGTATCAGATTGAGGAGATCCCCTAGGACCAGCTATGAGGTTCTGTGGGATGTCAATATGGTATTATCTTTGCTCACCTCATGGCCAAGTAATAGGCATTTGGAGCTGAAAAGATTGACTATAAAATTTGCTTTGCTATTTGGTTTAGTTCCATGTCGCAGAATTTCAGATGTGAAAGCTTTGGAGGGGAGTAACAGAGTTTATGACCCTTTTGGAGTGACATATGATATTAAAGAACTAAAACGATGTCTGAAACAAATTTTTATCTGAAATTCAACACAAGTAAGAAACTGTGGGGCATATTTACAAGAACTGAAGCATCAGCATCGATGCGTCAGATTTCTTGCGCCTCCCGCAAATGCCTTAACAATGCCATAGATGTGCTGTATTTACAATACACTGCTCCATGGAGCAAGGATTCACGGATGTGTCAGAAATTCTGACGCATCTTTTGGCGCTAAGGTGACGCATTGCTGGAGTTGGTCGTAAGACTGACGCAACTCCAGCAATGTGTCAGAACACAGAGGTGAGTCCCATGTAAAAAGCCCTGTGTCAATCCTTACGCCTGGTTTGAGAAGGCATAGGGATTTTGACGCAGTCTAGTCGTAGAGTGAAGCAGTGAAAGTTGTAAATTTCACTGCATCAGTTCGACGTGGCTTTTAACGTGGGAACGCCTACCCTGCATACATTTTACCTGGCGCAGGTATAATGTGATGCAGGCCTCTACAAACTGACGCATTGGGCCCAATGCGTCAGTTTGTAAATATGGAGCATTGTGGAGCACTGATCGCGCCACTGCTGCGTTAAAAAAATTACGCTGCGCTAACTCTTTGTAAATATGCCCCTCTGTGTAGTAGATTGCTTGAAAGAGTATGATTCTAGAATGGAAGAATATCGTCCGATGGAGTAAATCAATTAATGATCTCATTGTAAAGCCATTTAAGGCTGTGACTACAGCTACTATTGCAAAATGGGTGAAATGGACTATGCAACAGGTAGGTGTTGATTTACCAAAAATAAACAGCTCATTCAATGAGCGGTGTAATGGCAAGTCAGGCTTTTGGAAAGGTGGAAGATTGGAAGGCATTATGAGAGTGGCTGATTGGTTGAATGCTTCTGTTTTTGCTAAACATTATTGCAAGCAATTTGAGCATATGGCAGACGTGGTGTCAGAGGGCTACCAGCATGCATAATTATATCCTCCGGTCTTGTAATGAAATAGTGATTCTCCGAATAAAGTGCCTAGAGAATCTGAATTTCATTAAAGACATGGAGGCTAGCATAATCCCACCCTTCACTCCCTGTTTTTTAGGAGTAATTATGTAAATATATAAATTGTAAAAAAAGAAATACCAAGAGAAGAAATGTAAGTATAACTTTGATTATTTTATAATTTGAGAGAATATTCAACAATTTATCTTGTTGCAGAAAACAATCAATAATAATACAGTGGACGCAGGATGAGTACACATGTATGAAAGAATGTGCTGTGCATGATGAGGCTTCATGCTAGCAGAATAAGAAGAGGAACAAGGTTTCACATTTAAAAGAGGAAGATGATTTCATGAAGGGACTTTTTATGTGTGGAGTACGGATCTAGTTCTGGATTGTTAATGTTTTATGATGTAATGTGTTCTTTAAAGTGTTGCATGGAGTAGCATTAAAGGATTCATGCATAATGCTAGCCTCCATGTCTTTAATGAAATTCAGATTCTCTAGGCACTTTATTTGGAGAATTGCTATTCCCTTAGCTCAGCCCTCAAATGTATATGTGCAACCAAAGTTTCAGTGATCAAGGCAAAGAGTATCAGTGAGTAAAGTTCTACTCTGCAGGCACATCCTATACGAGGGGATCACAATCACGCTGATTCATGCGTTGGGGGCTCTGTAATTAGACAAGATCCACCTTCTCGTCTTCTGACCCAACCCTGACTGATTCCAATAATTCCCAGCTCACCCTGTTCAATGCCATTTCTCTGTCTAAAGCCACGAAAGGTGGCATTCCTTCTGCTGGGCCTTATCCACCAGGTGGGCAACTTTTCAAATATTGTGTCCACCTGGTCTGGCTCCATCAGGTCTGGCAAGACCGTATCCAGGACTGGACTGGCCGTAGCAGACATTGGGCGTTTTGTTTGTCAGCACATTGGCGAAGAAATTGACGTCTGAGTTTAATAGTGCCACGGGCCTGTAGGATATACATTCGTCTGAGGGTTTAGGAATGATCCAGTATCCAGTTCCTTCGTCCATTGGGGTGAGAGGGTAGGTGTTGGAACCTGCTCTAAGGACTGCAACCTACCATCTCTATCGATGGCCTTAGCAGTAGACAATGTACTGGGGAAGGAGATAAAAACCTCTCTTGCCTTATTCATCTGTCACCAAATTGCCCTCTGGACACCACCGTTTGGTAATGAACTATCTGCACTCTCAGCCTTAGCCCCAAAAGTCTCTCTGCTTTATTATTTTTTTCATAAAATGTTTGCTTTAGGTGAAGAAGTGTATGTTTTGCTCTGTTTGTTCTCAATATATGTAATTAACCCTCTGAATATTGCTAGCTCCCTGGCTCATTTCCAGGAGGGAGCCTGTTTGGTCCAAGAGTCTTTTTCTTTTATTTTCCTGTGATGTACATTAAAACTAAAGAGGGCTTCTATACCTGTTCTAATTACATCTGCCAGCTAGGACGCCCCTCTAATATTCTATTGAAATCTAATAGCATATGCCAGCTCGGAAGCACCTGTAATATTCTATTAAAATGCTATGACAAGGTTAATTTATTTTAAATATAATTTTTTTTATTGTGAACATATGGTCTCCACATTTAGATGGCGCTACTTTTTTTTCTTTTTGTGACATATACTTGCAATAAAATAAAAATAACCACTGCAGTAGCTTGCTAAGGCCAGCCCTATTGGCTTTGCCATTGCTGGTATGCTATATAAGACCCCAGATGGCCCCCTCATGGCTACGCCACCTGACCTTTCAGCCGTACATCCAGCGGCGGCCGGCACAGGTAAGCACGATGGGCGGGGAGGGCGCCGCAGGGGGAAGCCGACAGACGATGGAATCGGTATTATTTATTTATTTAATTATATCTATTCTGTCGTCTGTTGGCTTCCCCCTTCCCACTCCAGCCCGCCTCACCGCGCTTACCTGTGCCGGCCGCCGCTGCGTACATCCAATTGTACTTAAGAGACTTAAACAAGATTGACCAGTTTCCCACCAAGTAAAAATGTTTATAAGCCATCATTGTTTGGATAAACCATAACAGTCTCTAGCTATATGAGAATAAGTGGGAGATTCTGGTTTTCGGACGATGGCATAGTGCACTCCCTACTGGGAATCCAATACTTGCAGCATTACACAGATACTACTATGCTGAAATTAGCGTTACTGAGAAGACACCAACTCAGGCAAGCACAGGTGCAAGTTACGGGCTAGAGCAAGGGGTTGGTTGGAGTTAGGGTTAGAGTAAGTGATAGTATTAGGATTAGTGTAAGGGTCTGAATAAGTTGGAATTTGGACTCAGACCTAGGTGAGGCTTTGACTTACAGTTTTAAGGTAACGATAAAGTATAGTTTTAGGCAGGGTCACTGGAATTATGCGGCATGGAAGGGCCACATTACACGAGGCCCCATGGAGTGAGTGACTACTGCACCCCCATTACTGCTTCTGCACCCATCTGGTCTATCGTTGACCTATTTTCCGTTCTTACACGATGCCCCACGGCGCCCACTGGTTTGGTGACCTTAAAATCTTGTGTTTTGCTGTGTATATTCTGGGCACAGTTCGGTCGTCCTGTGTTTGGCTAATCGGTGCTTAAAGGGTACAGCCCCGAGGTATTTGCAGAAAAAGCCTATTTGTTCGCAGCCATCCTGAGCCCTCGGTTCTGTTACGCTGCTGCGTGTCCCTAGCACAAGGTTTGTTCACGGAGGAGGCAGCGCTTGTCGATAATTGCTGCGTGTGTGTGAACAGGCTGCTCTATGGAAGTGCGCATGACTCCTCCGCTGATGACATTTACAGCTTTTTCTGGAAGCTTCTCAAAACTGTGCATCCTCTTTCCTGCTTGTAAAGCTTTCTTTCACACGTGCCATTTGCTCTATAGCACTAAGAGGCAAATTAGATTTCGGTGCGTGCATTGAAAACACACACAGCAGCATAAACATAAAACAGACTGCTTATACATTATAAATCTCTCAGTACAGCGGACCAGCCAGGTATGCAAGGTTGGATCTCTGGGTTCCAGTCCACGCCTGAGATAGGCGAGTGACAGGGACCGTCCTGAACACTCTGGCTCTCTGGAGGGCTTTTCCTTGAACCCTAATGCCTCAAACTCTCAAAAGTCTGAGCACCTAGGAAAAAAAAGTGGAAATGTACCTACTGTCCGTCCCTACAGCTCTCCCTTCGCAGCCATAGGCTCATGGGAAAATTACAGTGAATTCTATTCTCCTGACCTCCTGTTCCACCCCCTTCCCCAATGAGCCGATTGGACATCCTAGGACAACTGACCATCACTCTCTCCATGAGATTATTCACATTTTGTGTATGGTCACATCATTCTCAATGCTCCTTAATCATTCCCTTTTGCTTGTTCCCTCCTTTTCTCTCTTTTATTTTGGCCTGCCTCCCTCAGTGCTTTGAGGTGGCATAATCTAAAAGTCTAAGGGGCATATTTACAAACGCCACAGCATAATTTTGTTTTGGCGCAGCGGCAGGCTAATCAGTGGCCCACACTGTTCTTTATTTAGAAACTGATGCATTGGGCCTGCGTTACATTATATCTGCGCCAGGTATAATGTAAGCAGGGTAGGCGTTCCACATGTTAAAAGCCACGTAGAAGTGACGCAGTGAAATTCGCAACTTTTCACTGCCTCACTCCATGACTTGACTGCGTCAAAATCCCTATGCCGAAACCAGGGGTAAGGATTGACGCAGGGTTTTTAACATGGAACTCACCTCTGTGTTCTGATGCATTGCTGGAGTTGCGTCAGCCTTACGACCAACTCCAGCAATGCGTCACTTTAGCGCCAAAATATGTGTCAGAATTTCTGATGCATCCGTGAATCCTTGTGCCACAGAGCACTGTATGTAAATACAGCGCATCCATGGCGTCGTTAGGGCATTTGCGTCAGGTTCAAGAAATCTGATGCAGATGCGTCAGTTCTTGTTAATATGCCCCTAAGTTTTGCACTGAAAGTTAGTACGAAAGCGACAATTAGCACTGTTGTGACGCAAACTGGCACAAAGTGTGAGGAAATCTGGGCCAAAATATCTGCAATACTTATTGCACCGCCTAGTCTCACGCTGTTGATTAGATCTACCCATATGAGCAGAATCAGTGGAGGTCTATGACGGAAATACAATATTACGGCCTTATTTAAGATGGCAACGGTAAATCTCCCTACATCTATACAGAGGAAGTGTCAAGGGAGAGTAGATTACTCTCAGTGCAAGTGTGCCCCTAACAGGTTCTGGGAAGCAACAACATTGGTGAAGCCGCTCTCATAAACTTGGTGTAATTATTATATCATTCGCCATCTATAAAGCATGACCCACAAATGTACTTGTCTGTGGGCCCTTACATACCAGATGTTATTGTTACTGAACTCAATGGCACTCATCGATCAGTCTCGGGAGGGTGAAGGGCTCCTGCTTATTCGAACAAGTGGCAATAAAACCAGATAGAACTCGCGATGGGCACAGGATTGCAGATGAGAACTTTACACCTTCCGAAGTGGCTGATGCAGAACATTTGCCCATGGGTACTGGATTGCTCAGAGAATTGGCATAAGGCTACAGAACCAGAGGAATAAAAATCTATTGCCTTCTAGGACTGGATGACTCTAAGAATTGGGATAGGAATGTAGAACTTTTCCTATCTAGGGCGTGTAGCCTGACAATTGGCACAGAGATACAAAATAGAATTTCCCCATCTAGGAATAAATGGCTCCGATAACAGCCATAGGAATACTGAACCTTTCACCTGTAAAACGAGATGGAGCTGAAAATAGGAGATTATTAGAATCTATATTTCAAACATACTTCTGGCATTTTTATGCTGTACTTCATGTGTTCATTGACTCCAGTAACAGCAGTTGTCCTAAACTGGAGGAAGCACTCCCATGCTTTTGACCTTGGTATGAGTGAAACTGACAAGGGCTGGGTGGAATTTCAATTACACTGGAGCAACGGGAGTAATTTTGGTAATTCCGCATTACTCTTTGACACGGAATTACCGATAATAACGTAATTACTCCTTCTCACGCAAATAAGAGAAATTTGGGGGGGAAACCATAGAGCACATTTAGCGAGGGCATGAGTGTGCACAAGCTCCCTATTCATGTTCTGCTGCATTTCGTGCTATTTCTTAGCGCAAAATGCATCCTCGGATCAATTTTGGACCCAAGGGTGCATTATGTCCTAAGAAAACAGCACTTAATGCCAGGAGCAAATTGCGGGAAAATCCTACCCCAAGTGCACATTTAGTGAATGTGAGCGACTGCTCACGCTCACAATTCGTCTTTTGTTGAATTTAGCAGGGTTTTGTTGCACAAAATGCATCCTTGTGTCCATTTTGGAAGCAAGGGGGCATTTTGTGCAAAGAAATAACGCTAAATGAAGAATTATTGTTCTTGCTTAATTTTGCATAATCTTGTAGAATTCTTAGGTAATTCCACCTGATTATGCTACACAGAAACTACATGAGTTACGCCCACCCCTAATACTGACTTGGGGGCTTACCGCTCATAACGACATATCAACAAATGTTTTCATTAACAACAATGGTCTCTGGACAGGTTACCTTTTCCTCTGGCACCTGTGGCTACACGTGCCAGAGACACAGTGTGTCGATCAGTGCTTAATTTGAGCGGGTGGTTTCCGGACACCAGCACTTAATTGGATTCCGGTACTGAGCACCGACACTTAGGGGCCGATTCCGATCTCGGTCGGAGGCGCACCCAATACCATTCGGTCGGGAAAAAGCCATTCGAAAGCCTGTTTCCCGACCGATCCGTACAGTACACCGAACGAGCAAGTACGATGCGCACAACAGCAAAAAATCCGGCCGAGCCGTACTCACCCAAACCAGGTCCTGTACTCCGACCGAGGCGAATCCGGAAACGCCGAATCGAGTCGCACGGAAGGAAAATGCAGCCCCGTCCGGCCGGACAAGTACGATGCGCTTTCCGTACGCTCCGAACCCGTCGCTACGCACGGCACGTCAAAGCATCCGGGAGAGGCGCACATAAGCTCCGATTCGCGCCACAACACGATCCACGGCTCCGAGACGAACACGGCACCGACGAGGACGACGCGAAGCGACGAGGACGAGGCGAAGCGACGAGGACGACGCCAAGCAACGAGAAGGACGAACGACACGAACCAACCATGAATCCCTTCGTCCCGATCATACCAATATTCTACATTTACTACCGGAACAGGCACGGACGCGTACGGCGCAGAAGGTAAGCCAGACACCAACCACAAAACACATACAACACGTACACGACACATCACACACACACACGGGGATGCTGAATATACTTACACCAGCAACAGCAGCACCATAGGGGCGGGATGCCCATCACCAATGCCACATATGCACACAGGGGCCTGGATGCGCACCACCACCCCTACCCAGGGGGGCTGGATGCCTACCACTACTACCACCCTTACCCAGGGGGCTGGATGCCTACCACTACTACCACCCTTAGCCAGGGGGCTGGATGCCTACCACTACTACCACCCTTAGCCAGGGGGGCTGGATGCCTACCACTACTACCACCCTCACCCAGGGGGGCAGGATGCCTACCACTACTACCACCCTTAGCCAGGGGGGCTGGATGCCTACCACTACTACCACCCTTAGCCAGGGGGGCTGGATGCCTACCACTACTACCACCCTTAGCCAGGGGGCTGGATGCCTACCACTACTACCACCCTTAGCCAGGGGGGCTGGATGCCTACCACTACTACCACCCTCACCCAGGGGGCAGGATGCCTACCACTACTACCACCCTTAGCCAGGGGGGCTGGATGCCTACCACTACTACCACCCTTAGCCAGGGGGGCTGGATGCCTACCACTACTACCACCCTTAGCCAGAGGGGCTGGATGCCTACCACTACTACCACCCTTAGCCAGGGGGGCTGGATGCCTACCACTACTACCACCCTCACCCAGGGGGGCTGGATGCCTACCACTACTACCACCCTTAGCCAGGGGGGCTGGATGCCTACCACTACTACCACCCTCACCCAGGGGGCTGGATGCCTACCACTACTACCACCCTCACCCAGGGGGGCTGGATGCCTACCACCACTACCACCCTCACCCAGGGGGCACGATGCCTACCACTACTACCACCCTTAGCCGGGGGGCTGGATGCCTACCACTACTACCACCCTCACCCAGGGGGGCAGGATGCCTACCACTACTACCACCCTTAGCCAGGGGGCTGGATGCCTACCACTACTACCACCCTCACCCAGGGGGGCAGGATGCCTACCACTACTACCACCCTTAGCCAGGGGGGCTGGATGCCTACCACTACTACCACCCTTAGCCAGGGGGCTGGATGCCTACCACTACTACCACCCTTAGCCAGGGGGCTGGATGCCTACCACTACTACCACCCTCACCCAGGGGGGCTGGATGCCTACCACTACTACCACCCTTAGCCAGGGGGGCTGGATGCCTACCACTACTACCACCCTTAGCCAGGGGGGCTGGATGCCTACCACTACTACCACCCTTAGCCAGGGGGCTGGATGCCTACCACTACTACCACCCTTAGCCAGGGGGGCTGGATGCCTACCACTACTACCACCCTTAGCCAGGGGGCTGGATGCCTACCACTACTACCACCCTTAGCCAGGGGGGGCTGGATGCCTACCACTACTACCACCCTCACCCAGGGGGGGCTGGATGCCTACCACCACCCTTAGCCAGGGGGGCCTGGATGCCTACCACTACTACCACCCTCACCCAGGGGGGGCTGGATGCCTACCACCACTACCACCCTCACCCAGGGGGGGCACGATGCCTACCACTACTACCACCCTTAGCCAGGGGGGGCTGGATGCCTACCACTACTACCACCCTCACCCAGGGGGGCAGGATGCCTACCACTACTACCACCCTTAGCCAGGGGGGCTGGATGCCTACCACTACTACCACCCTCACCCAGGGGGGCAGGATGCCTACCACTACTACCACCCTTAGCCAGGGGGGCTGGATGCCTACCACTACTACCACCCTTAGCCAGGGGGGCTGGATGCCTACCACTACTACCACCCTTAGCCAGGGGGGCTGGATGCCTACCACTACTACCACCCTTAGCCAGGGGGGCTGGATGCCTACCACTACTACCACCCTCACCCAGGGGGGCAGGATGCCTACCACTACTACCACCCTCAGCCAGGGGGCTGGATGCCTACCACTACTACCACCCTTAGCCAGGGGGGCTGGATGCCTACCACTACTACCACCCTTAGCCAGGGGGGCTGGATGCCTACCACTACTACCACCCTTAGCCAGGGGGCTGGATGCCTACCACTACTACCACCCTTAGCCAGGGGGGCTGGATGCCTACCACTACTACCACCCTTAGCCAGGGGGGCTGGATGCCTACCACTACTACCACCCTTAGCCAGGGGGCTGGATGCCTACCACTACTACCACCCTTAGCCAGGGGGCTGGATGCCTACCACTACTACCACCCTCACCCAGGGGGCTGGATGCCTACCACTACTACCACCCTTAGCCAGGGGGGCTGGATGCCTACCACTACTACCACCCTCACCCAGGGGGGCTGGATGCCTACCACCACCCTTAGCCAGGGGGCCTTGATGCCTACCACTACTACCACCCTCACCCAGGGGGGCTGGATGCCTACCACTACTACCACCCTTAGCCAGGGGGGCTGGATGCCTACCACTACTACCACCCTCACCCAGGGGGGCAGGATGCCTACCACTACTACCACCCTCAGCCAGGGGGGCTGGATGCCTACCACTACTACCACCCTTAGCCAGGGGGCTGGATGCCTACCACTACTACCACCCTTAGCCAGGGGGCTGGATGCCTACCACTACTACCACCCTTAGCCAGGGGGGCTGGATGCCTACCACTACTACCACCCTTAGCCAGGGGGGCTGGATGCCTACCACTACTACCACCCTTAGCCAGGGGGGCTGGATGCCTACCACTACTACCACCCTTAGCCAGGGGGGCTGGATGCCTACCACTACTACCACCCTTAGCCAGGGGGCTGGATGCCTACCACTACTACCACCCTTAGCCAGGGGGGCTGGATGCCTACCACTACTACCACCCTCACCCAGGGGGGCTGGATGCCTACCACTACTACCACCCTTAGCCAGGGGGCTGGATGCCTACCACTACTACCACCCTCACCCAGGGGGGCTGGATGCCTACCACCACCCTTAGCCAGGGGGCCTTGATGCCTACCACTACTACCACCCTCACCCAGGGGGGCTGGATGCCTACCACCACTCCCACCCTCACCCAGGGGGGCACGATGCCTACCACTACTACCACCCTTAGCCAGGGGGGCTGGATGCCTACCACTACTACCACCCTCACCCAGGGGGGCAGGATGCCTACCACTACTACCACCCTTAGCCAGGGGGGCTGGATGCCTACCACTACTACCACCCTCACCCAGGGGGCAGGATGCCTACCACTACTACCACCCTTAGCCAGGGGGCTGGATGCCTACCACTACTACCACCCTTAGCCAGGGGGCTGGATGCCTACCACTACTACCACCCTTAGCCAGGGGGGCTGGATGCCTACCACTACTACCACCCTTAGCCAGGGGGGCTGGATGCCTACCACTACTACCACCCTCACCCAGGGGGGCAGGATGCCTACCACTACTACCACCCTTAGCCAGGGGGGCTGGATGCCTACCACTACTACCACCCTTAGCCAGGGGGGCTGGATGCCTACCACTACTACCACCCTTAGCCAGGGGGGCTGGATGCCTACCACTACTACCACCCTTAGCCAGGGGGGCTGGATGCCTACCACTACTACCACCCTTAGCCAGGGGGGCTGGATGCCTACCACTACTACCACCCTTAGCCAGGGGGGCTGGATGCCTACCACTACTACCACCCCCACTCATAGGATGGACAATGCATGACACAACCAGCACACCACAACCTAGGGAATGCAAGATAAAGACATCCCCCCACCACCATGACAAGCGTGTGTAGGCTGTGTCAAATGCCTACAACACCGAACATGACTTTGAACATACAATGTGACCCCCTAGCACATGTGCCACACATATATGTGTGTGGCACCCACAATGCAAGCAGCCCATGACCATTGTGGCAATGGGGCCTAAACCCCCATCATCACAGTGACCAAAAGGTAAGTGTGGGGTCCATAGCTGAAGCCCATTTTGACCATTGTGGCAATGGGGTCTAAACCCCCATCATCACAGTGACCAAAAGGGAAGTGTGGGGTCCATAGCTGAAGCCCATTTTGACCATTGTGGCAATGGGGTCTAAACCCCCATCATCACAGTGACCAAAAGGGAAGTGTGGGGTCCATAGCTGAAGCACATTTTGACCATTGTGGCAATGGGGTCTAAACCCCCATCATCACAGTGACCAAAAGGGAAGTGTGGGGTCCATAGCTGAAGCCCATTTTGACCATTGTGGCAATGGGGTCTAAACCCCCATCATCACAGTGACCAAAAGGGAAGTGTGGGGTCCATAGCTGAAGCCCATTTTGACCATTGTGGCAATGGGGTCTAAACCCCCATCATCACAGTGACCAAAAGGGAAGTGTGGGGTCCATAGCTGAAGCACATTTTGACCATTGTGGCAATGGGGTCTAAACCCCCATCATCACAGTGACCAAAAGGGAAGTGTGGGGTCCATAGCTGAAGCACATTTTGACCATTGTGGCAATGGGGTCTAAACCCCCATCATCACAGTGACCAAAAGGGAAGTGTGGGGTCCATAGCTGAAGCACATTTTGACCATTGTGGCAATGGGGTCTACACCCCCATCATCACAGTGACCAAAAGGTAAGTGTTGACAAAGAAAGAGCTGCAACTGCCAAACTGCATGGATCATTCCTGGTCACAGAACCAAAAACTCATCTGTGGCAAAGTAGTGTATGTGTCCCATTGCAACATAAATTGGGTGAGCCAAATACTGCAGTGCAAATGAGACATTCCTTTGGCCATGTGCAGACAAACAACACCCATGGTGGCTGACACCGTCAACATTCATCAATGACACAATGACAGAAGTGACCATCAGAATGCAGAACCACATATTTGCACCAATGGGCACACAAATGCAGATATCCTGTGGAGACAGCAGATGTGAGGTGAACAGATACCATACCATGGCAGCAATGGGACACACAAACCATGATCACTGTGCTGACCGATGACCTAGGAGTCCCAGGGACAGCAGGGGAAACACACCAAACAACATACAGCCAATGGCACACCCAAGATATGCCAATGCAGTGGTGCAGATGCACAAACACAAACAGGCAGACCAACACTGACATCATACACAGCAGGTGAGGGGGGTGCCAGTGTCCCCAGGTAACCACACAACACATGAGGAGAGCTGAATACCAATCATACAGATGTGCATACAGTGCCACACTAAGGTAACTCATGGATCCAAATCCCCTATGTGGGCAAGCAGGCATTGTCAGATGAGAGGGAGCACAAAACACACATGTCACACAGGAACGTAGGAACAACAACTGACACAGCAAGACACAGACACACCACAGCACCACCCCCAGGGCCCCCACAATGTGGTGACCCTTGGCTGCATAAAATTCCCACTCTGATGACAAAGCTGAATGTGGTTCACACTGTGAACCACAGTCATGTGTCCTGAGCAACAAACTACCATCACACCGACACAAGCACAAATCAATCAGCATGGCCAGTAAGCCAAGGCCAACATGGAGGCAGGGGTCCAGCTGGGCAACAACTCCCATCTGCACACACTCAAGACCACACCCCTCGACCTCCAACAATGTGCAGCAGTGAAGTACACATGCACTGGTGACATTGCACATGCACCCATGACTATTCCAGGGTGGTGGGTGGGAACCAAGGTGCAGAAACACATCACACATGGCCACTCAACAAGACTCCTGAATGTCTGACACACTGCACACTACGCTGTACATGGACATGACGGCGATACCACACCAACCAATGGGATCCCAGCCACAGTCACACACCAATGAAGAAGCCAAGGTCACCCACAAAGAACACACATAGACAACAACCAACATCGCAGCCCGGACCCTGAGGAGTGCCAGCAGTCACACACACAACGTGTCACAATTACTTAAAGATAACACGAACTGAAAATCACATGACAGGGGCAAACAACAAGTGCCAAGGGGAAACATGACTGTGACCCATCTGCGTCTGCACACAAACTCAGCCCTGACAGCAAACACACCTATGGGTGACACCCTGATGACCAGTAATGTGCCATGCACCCACATCCCAGAGAACACAGGGAGAAGACTTTGGGGGAACATAGCTCAAGTCAGCAAGCATCACAAACAGGTACAACACTAGGGATCACAGCATGCGCAGATAAATGGAAGTGAACACACAGACATGCACATACAACACACACCTTGGGCGCAGGCAATGTCACACGTGTACACACTGCCATGAGGGGACTCCACTCCTGTGTGAGGAAAGCTGTGCCATATGTTGCCTCAGTAGGGCCCCATCATGTCAGCTGAGCACTTGGTCACACAATCAACAATTAGCACCAAATGAGGGCTCCCGTCACATCAGCCTGGTAATGGATGTGCCAACGGAATCATCAGCACAGATCCAACACACTTGTATAGCAATGTTGCACTGACTACACGGATGAGTCCTTCCCCATTGATGCCCAAACCTGCATGTCCAGTGGAGATGGCAACACGGTCAGGGAAGTAGACAAATCCAACAATGGAAGGCACAACAGATGTGCAGGGGTGGAAGCCACAGATATGAAATTGCTAATGTAAGTAGGAAATCCCATTGCCAAATACTGAACACATGACACCCTCAGATGCTGCTATGGATGACATGGATACACCACATGATAGGACACATTCCCCCTGGACCACATGGGTTCCTGCACAGTAACACTTCATAATCATGAGACCAGATATCACCATCACTGCAGCAAGGGCATGGTTAGCAGCACCAACAACATGTACATCTGAAGCATGAGCACTAGAGAAAAGAAAGTTGCTTTATTCAGCATATGTGTTGAATGAAAACGACGTCCAGAAAAAAAGAGCAAAGGCCAATGGCCAGTCCATTGTCAAAGTTCAAACAGGGTGACACTGGCAGATGTCACCCTACGCATGCCTGCACAAAACCAGGGACAATCCACTAGGAGGGGCAACCGGGGGGCAGGCCAGGCACCGCAGGGACAGGATCAGGGCTCACCAGGGGGAGTCAGGGAAGGGGTGGTGGGTGCTGGAGAGCCACTGACAACTGCAGTGGAGGTGTCTGACATGGTGTGTGCCGGCACAACTGGGGGCATGACTCAGATGTCGTGGGTGCCGGCACAACTGCAGTGGACCCTGCAGATGGAGTGGACAGGTCCGCCACTGCAGTGCCCAAGTCAGACAGGGCGGTAGTGGACTCCACTGCAGTGCCTACCTCCAGGGGAGGAGAATGGGGAACAGGCAAGGTGGGTTGGACAGAGGGGGAGGACACCCTCACCACATCAGTGGCACAGACAAGCGCAGCGGGGGTGTGGTGCTGGGAGAGCAAGTGGCAGGGGGAGAAGGCCGGAGCCTCTTGGGGATGGTATATCTGTGGGTGGGGGAACCTGGGGCAGGGTGTGGTGGGGGCACCTGTGGAGTGGGGGCCTGAGGGATGGAGGAAGGAGACCTGGTGCTTGAGCTGCAGGGCGGTGGCGGGGTCTTGCTCTTAGGACTCCGTGGGGACTTGCGGGTGGGGGCCTCAGTCCGTCTGCGCCTGGGGGAGGGTGTCCGGGGGCGAGGGGCACTCTGCTCCGTGTGGGTGGGCTTCCTCTTCCCCGGGATGCTGGAGCAGCTTCATCGGTGGGGAAGAGGCCGAGGTCACAGAGGAAGAGCTGCTGTGACTTTGGGGTTGCAGGTGAGGCAAGGGAGGGTGCTTTGGAGGGAGAGGGAACTGAGGACTGCGCAGTGCATGTGGATGCGTGTGTGTGTTCCAGGGCCCCATCCCCTGTGAGTCTGGCTTCAGTCCCCTGAATGTGCGTGCGTGTGCGTTTTGTCATTGGCGTGTGTGTAAGTGTGCTGGATGTGTGTGTGCTGGTGTGTGCCTGTGCCGGTGTGTGTGTGCTTGGGATGGGTAAGGTGCTGGGGAGTGTGGATGGAGCAGAGGCAGGAGGGGTGAGGGACCGTTTGAGGAGGGACACTGCTGCCGTCAGGGAGGAGTCCATGGACCTATTGCCCCTCTGTAGGTCAGACATGCCCGATGAGATGCCCTCCATGAACAACACCAGCTGAGTCAACAGCGCGGTGTGCGCATGGAGGACACTCAGCATGGCTGTCTGGCCTACATGGAGCTGGCGAAGGAGGTACACAGACTCCTCACTCAGGGCAGCAGGGGACACAGGGGCAGGGGCTGCGGTGCCTGGCCCAAAGGAGACACGCTCCCGGACATGGGAGCCTCCACGGACCTGGGGAATGGGAGCCGATGGGAGGGCGGTGGTGGTGCTGGTGGTGGCGGGGACAGCAACACTAGCTGGGGTGTGGTGGCTGCTGACACCCGCCTCCACAAGGGAGTCATCCTCCGAGTTGCTCTGGTCCTCAGCTGAGGTGGATGCTGCTGAGGACTCCTCGGTGTGGCTCCCCTCGCCCTCCGTGCCACTGGGTCCCTCCGACCACTCCTCGGCTGCTGACCCAGTCTGGCTCTCTGGCTCCTCCTGGTCCGTGGAGCTGTCCCCTTCCGTGGCCGTGGATGTATCTGCAAACAATGGGGAAACAGACAGACATCAGTCACCTGCACAAAACGCACACACCACTGTGAGCACAGCACATCACAGAGCAAGCCCTGGCATCATTAGTTGTACATTGCTAAAAGTGCCCTAACTGAACAGGAGAAGCCAATTGTCAGTCTGATGCCAAGCATGGCACTCACATCCCACATGGCCTTGCACCCATCTGTCTGGTGTCTGTTGGATTGCAACACCCCAGTGTGGACACATGCACCAAGTACACAGTAGTTGGACAGTGCAGAGGACACGGTGTGGCATGTGGACATGCACACATCACAGCTCTTGCCACTGAGTCAGTACAGGTTTCCGGATGAAAGGGATGCCCAGAGTCAAATAGGAAATGCATGTGATGCATACCAGCGACAGACACCATGATGCACCCATGTCCTGATAGCCAGCGCCACTATGGTGTGCATGTAGCACATGTCACTCCCCTGCAGGCTCACCAATCAGTAGACACATGCCATGGCGGAGGCATGACTGCAAAGTCATACATCACTGTCTCAGTGATGTATGACTTTGCAGCCAGACAACAACACTCTGCACTGTGTCACAATAGTAGGTCATGGGGAATGCAAGTCCTGGAGCTGCACAAGTGCACATGTACATCCCCCCACAACACATCCTCTCAACCCTCATCTGTCCAGGTCATACCTATTGGACATATGGGAGACCTGTGACACTACCCTCTGAACCTGAGCCCCTCACACTCTGCTGTGAATGGGGAACAGCTGCCTGAACTTCACATTCACATGCCCCAGTCTGCATGGGCAGCTGATCAGACACCTATGTGACACACAAGTATCGTCTCCTATGGTCACATCTCCAGTGGCATGCTGAGCCCCTACCAAGAAACTCCACAGCAGTCCTGGCGACTAATCCACAGCACACTGACACAGAGGCAGACACCTGAGGGGTCAAATCACTGCGCACAATGTGTCAGCTGATACACGGGAGTGGGAGTACAGAGTGTATTGTATGGCCTGGAGTAGGCATGACTGTCCAGCCCCACATGAATGAGGGATGAGCCCTGGACTGTAGGCAGCTGGCTAAGTATGTGTGACACACGTCATATACATACTCCTGGGGCCCAAACATTGTTCCCACCCGCAGCATGGGTGTGTGCCAGATACCCCAGCCACATGTGGTGGATCAGCTCAGCAATTGGACCACAGATCAAAGTAACACGCTGAATACATGTCAGAATACAGGCATTGTGTAAGCAATGGACCCACCCATGATGCCCACCACAGAGTCAGGGAAACAGATGCTGTCTCCCACCTTGAGTCAAGCAAACTGCAAGGACACAGTCCTAAGTGACAGTATTCCCTGCATGTAAGGGCCACACCTGGGTATCAGATGAGGAGTGGGCAGTGCACAATAGAGGGACATGGCTCCTGGACAACATGACTGCTGTACTGTGGCAGTTTAACCAGGCCCGAGGAGGGCACATAGCATGTTAGACAGAGTTCACAGTGCAGTCTTTGACTCACCCCCTCCTTGCTGCTCTCTGGCCTTCAGCTGCCCATCCAGGTCTGGAAAGACCACCGCCAGGATCCTGAGCATGTGGGGGTCAGGGTCCGTGTTCCGCCCCTCCTGCGAGGAGGCGACAGCTTCAGCTGGACCCGTGCAATCCTCCGGGTCCAGCCCCGAAGGTCCTGCCACCTCTTTTGGCAGTTGCGGATCCGGCGCTTGTAGACCCCCACGGACCGGACAGCCCGGACGATGTCCTTCCAGATCTCCTGCTTCCGATGGGCAGAAGCCTGTCAGGATGACAAAGTGATAAGGCCATTACTACACATGCAACATATCCGTGCATGACACAGTTGCATATACATGTCGCAATCACAGGGGCACATGGTGTACACAGGCAGTGCACGGCTGCCCATGGACAGTTTTCCAGAAGTCACTACATGGTATCATTGCATGGGGAGTAAAACCCTGTTCAGAAGCACTGTCACTGCACCATACCTGTCCAGTGCAAGTCACTACACACTATAGGGGGTGACAACTACTCAGTGAGCCTGCTAGCCAGTGGCGTGCAGACTCTCAGCCTTGCTAGTCAGACAAAATGCACATTCAGAAAGGCAGTGCACAGGACACTCACCTGCTCCCCTGGTGTCCCATACAGCTTGCTGTACTGTGGAAGTAGGCTGTCCAGCAGGGCCTGGTTCTCTTCAAGGCTGAAGGCTGGGGCTCTCTCCACAGTACGTGCCATTGCAGGGTCCAGAGGGGCAGAGACAGCAGCAGTGCAGTGGCAGATGTCGTCTTGGAGCATGTAGTGCAGGCAAGTGGGCTCTCAGGGGACCAGCCAGCAATATATATGTGCTGGAGAGGCAGATACTGTCCCTTGTGTCCAAAGTGATAGGTCCAAGTCGTTTGCATCTTCTGAATCTGGCCAATCCATGGAATAGCAGCACCAAAACACGCCCACAGCATCCTTCAAATCTTCAACTTCATGACATACATGATTTTGCAACATTGTTGTGGGTGACCAACTGATTTTCCAGCAACCGACTCGTTCGGAATTCGAAAACGCGTCCGTTGCCAGGCAAGCCCATTGTCAATGGGTGCGCACCGATCGGTCCATTGCAGTACAACGCGCACAGGGGTACAACGCGTACCCGCACACATTGAAAGCAATGGGCCGGCCGGAGGCACCGATCGGTCCATTGCAGTTCAACGCGCACAGGGTACAACGCGTACCCGCACACATTGAAAGCAATGGGCCGGCCGGAGGCACCGATCGGTCCATTGCAGTTCAACGCGCACAGGGGTACAACGCGTACCCGCACACATTGAATGCAATGGGCCGGCCGGAGGCACCGATCGGTCCATTGCAGTTCAACGCGCACAGGGGTACAACGCGTACCCGCACACATTGAAAGCAATGGGCCGGCCGGAGGCACCGATCGGTCCATTGCAGTTCAACGCGCACAGGGGTACAACGCGTACCCGCACACATTGAAAGCAATGGGCCGGCCGGAGGCACCGATCGGTCCATTGCAGTACAACGCGCACAGGGGTACAACGCGTACCGCGCACATTGAAAGCAATGGGCCGGCCGGAGGCACCGATCGGTCCATTGCAGTTCAACGCGCACAGGGGTACAACGCGTACCCGACACATTGAATGCAATGGGCCGGCCGGATGCACCGATCGGTCCATTGCAGTTCAACGCGCACAGGGGTACAACGCGTACCCGCACACATTGAAAGCAATGGGCCGGCCGGAGGCACCGATCGGTCCATTGCAGTTCAACGCGCACAGGGGTACAACGCGTGCCCGCACACATTGAAAGCAATGGGCCGGCCGGAGGCATCGGTCGGTCCATTGCAGTTCAACGCGCACAGGGGTACAACGCGTACCCGCACACATTGAATGCAATGGGCCGGCCGGAGGCACCAATCGGTCCATTGCAGTTCAACGCACACAGGGGTACAACGCGTACCCGCACACATTGAAAGCAATGGGCCGGCCGGAGGCACCGATCGGTCCATTGCAGTTCAACGCGCACAGGGGTACAACGCGTACCCGCACACATTGAAAGCAATGGGCCGGCCGGAGGCACCGATCGGTCCATTGCAGTACAACGCGCACAGGGGTACAACGCGTACCTGCACACATTGAAAGCAATGGGCCGGCCGGAGGCACCGATCGGTCCATTGCAGTTCAACGCGCACAGGGGTACAACTCGTACCCGCACACATTGAATGCAATGGGCCGGCCGGAGGCACCGATCGGTCCATTGCAGTTCAACGCGCACAGGGGTACAACGCGTACCCGCACACATTGAAAGCAATGGGCCGGCCGGAGGCACCGATCGGTCCATTGCAGTTCAACGCGCACAGGGGTACAACGCGTACCCGCACACATTGAAAGCAATGGGCCGGCCGGAGGCACCGATCGGTCCATTGCAGTTCAACGCGCACAGGGGTACAACGCGTACCCGCACACATTGAAAGCAATGGGCCGGCCGGAGGCACCGGTCGGTCCATTGCAGTTCAACGCGCACAGGGGTACAACGCGTACCCGCACACATTGAATGCAATGGGCCGGCCGGAGGCACCGATCGGTCCATTGCAGTACAACGCATCACTGTACATGTGACTGGCATATGTCAGCATGCCTGTCTCAGATGGACATATGCCAGCCACAGATAGCTCCCAGGGAGTGAGGGGCACACCTACATCACGACAGCCTGTCCAAACCTTATCATAAGGCATGTAAGGCTGCATTTCCTATTGTGTGTATGTTGGTGTACATGTTGTCCTGTGGGTGTCACCTGTGGGCAGCCACCCCCAGGCTGTGCACGTGTTCATGGGGACAGGATCCTGGGTGTTACGTGTACGTGACCACTGTGATGTGCAACTGTTCATATCTGTGCATGTGCCATGGTCACATTTCACAGTGGTGTTTGTGTATGTCATGTCACATACCCCGTGAGTCCCATGTGGGACGGTATGTTTGAGCCAGGGTGTCCCAGTGGCACAATAGTGATGGACCTCCACAGTCTTTGTGCATGTAGTGTTTACAATGTCTCTGATTTCATGTGCACAATGGGAGACAGTCTCCACATCCACGTTGTGTGTGCATGGACTCTGATGTTGTGCGTGTGTGTCACAGACATCCATGTCTGTCCTGCCGTGGCAAGTGGGGCCACTACCTGTGGGGGTCATGTTTGTTTTGCTGTGGTGTACACATGATACTCCATGTGATGCCAGTGTCCATGTGGCATTACAGGGTCCCTGGGAATGTACCTGTCGTTGAGCTGTGGTGCCTGGGGCACATCTGTCCTCACATGTCACTGTGGGGAGTGATTGTGACACGGCAGCAGGAGATGGGAACTGTGACACGGCATCATGATATCCAATGGGCCAACCTGGGACAAATTGATGCCACCTGTAGGACCGTGTTGACAGATGTTGGCCATGTACGTACCATACATGTCCTTCCGGTACTGCACACTTCATGTAGTTGTGCCTCATAATGATGTATGTTGGGATCTTGAGTGTGTTCAATGCCGCATATGTGGGGTGACTGACAATCTTGCTTACTTCTCCTCTGCACTGCAGGGCTCCTGCTGTCCATCGGCCATTCCCAGACCTGGCAACGATGGTGGAACGGGACAGCATCCGGCGGTACCGCTTCACCAGGCAGCTGATTGAGGATTTGGCAGTGCAGTTGTCCCCACATTTGCAGCCTGGCCGGCCGTATCCTACAGCGCTGACCCCCAAGGTGAAGGTGATGGCAGCCCTACACTTCTTTGCCACCGGTACCTTCCAACATACTGTGGCGACTGCTGGTGGGATGTCACAGACCATGTTCAGCCGTGTGCTCCGCGATGTTTTGGCGGCAATGTTGCTCTTCCTGAACCGGTACATCTATTTCCCTAGACTGCGACGACTCACTGACGTGAAGAGTGACTTTTATGCCCTGGGGAGGATGCCGCATGTAATTGGCTCCATTGATGGGACACATGTGGCTTTGGTACCACCACAGGCCCAGGAGCAGGCCTACAGGAACCGCAAGCACTACCACTCGGTCAATGCACTGGTGGTGTGTCTTGCAGACATGACCATCACACACGTGTGTGCCCGTTTCCCTGGTTCAGCACACGATGCCTTTGTGATGAGGAGTAGTCGCATCCCCAGGATGATGGCACAGATGCAGAACCAGCGTGCCTGGCTTGTCGGTGTGTACTGACTTTGTGCCATTGTGTGTGATCTGATCTGTAGTATTCCGCCCACTTTTCCAAGTCAGCTAATGTGCACTTGTCTGTCCGTAGGTGACTCGGGATACCCCAACATGCCGTGGTTGCTGACACCCCTCAGGAACCCTGTGACACCTGCCCAGATGCGCTACAATGAGGCACATGGTCGGACCAGGAGAGTGATTGAGCGGACCTTTGGTCTCCTGAAGAGCCGCTTCCGCTGCCTGGACAAGACCGGAGGGTCCCTCCCATATGCCCCTGCGAAAGTGTGCAAGATTATCATCGTCTGCTGCATGCTCCACAACCTGGCAGTGCGGAAGGAGTTGCCTCTCATCCAGGATGACAATGACCAACATCCGCCACCTGTGGAGGATCCTGGCCTGGACCACGATGCCAGTGACGATGATGATGATGATGATGATGGTGATGGTGATGTCCGCACACAGCTCATCACCAACTTCTTTAGCTGAATGTGAGTATCCTGAGGTGTCATGTCAATGATGTGAGTTGGCATGATGTGTGGGTGGTGCTCTGGTGCTGTTGGAGTGTGTCCATGGGCTACTTGACTGGATGTGTGTTGCGATGTGTGGTGACAGGTGGGCTGTACTCCCCAACAGTGTTGACATGCTAACTTGGTTCTGGGTGGGTATCTTGTAACATGTATTGTGCATGAGTTTTGCTGTTCTGTCCTGTACTCCATTGCTTTTGACTGTGTGTCATTTCTGTCCTTCACAGGGTACTTTCAGATTCGTTTGGTCAACTGTGTCCACCGACGACGTGATTGCACATCCAGGCTGGTAGCTGTTGTGTCCCTACAGGTGATGTGCGCCACACCCATGGACTTCCTTCCGTCTACAGTTGTTGACTGTGTGCCCGCTACCAGGTGGGGTTACCTTGCATCTGTAGTGGTTACGGCATGTTGCAACTGTGTAATAAACCTGTGCTTCACTTTGTGATGTGCGTTGTCTGTGGTCACACATTTGACTGCCATTTGCTTACTGCACCAGTGGGCTACTTGACTACAACTGGGAATGGGTGTGGCGTCTGTGCATTGCACCGTCTTCCCTGGCAACATCAGTGTAGGCAATGAGTCAGATGGCCTAGGTGTGTATGTGTCGTGTAGCCCTGGTGGTGTGTCTCCCTCATGTGTGTCACGTTGCCTGTACTCACATGCCTGTGTTGTCCTTGCTGTTGCAGTTCGCATACACAGTGTAATTTTGCAGTTCATCATCCCCATAACAGCACCCACGTTGGAATCACGACAGAGGCAAGTATGGTGTATTTGTGTGTTTATTGTGATACATTTGTGTTAATAGTGCATAGGATGGGTTGTGCTGTACATGAATCTTGCAATCCCAAGTTCCTAGGTGAATTGAAAGTCCGGGTAGACAGGATCCCCAGTATCGGGGCCACAGTTGTCTGACACATTGGTCCAACTTGTACTCCCCATGCAATGTGTGGGAGTAGTGTTGCCGTCAACAGGGTGAACAGTCTGTGCACAAAGGCGAACATCTAGAACAGGTTCAGGCTTCCTGGGAGTTGCGCTTGGCCATCGGCCTCTCACTTTTCCCTCCTCGGACGACCCCTCTTCTTGGGGGGGGCCCTCAAGTGCAGGCTGCTGCGGTGCAGGGGACTCTCCGCCAGAGTCCTCCTCCCTCCCTGTGGCAGTTGCAGTTTGTTCGGCACCAGATGTTGTTGGCACACAGGGAGGTGTGGACTGGTTGCTGTTCATCTGGCGGAGGCATTGTAAAATGTCCCTGTGCACCGCCGTCATCTCATGCAGTGCATCCCACTTGGACTCCACGCGGGACATGTGTGAGTCCACACGGGACATGTGTGACTCCACGTGGGACATGTGGGAGTCCAAGCGGGCATGATGGGCAGCCTGCTGCTGTTTAATGTCTCTGAGGAGCCCCACTACCTGGCTGAGCTCTCCGGTGCTGGACTGGTACGCATCAGCTATGCGTACCAGTTGTGGGTCGTCATGCACACCAGCAACGTCTGCAAGCAGTGACCTCTGTCTCCCACCCCTCCCACCACCCCTGCGGACATGTGCAGTGTGTGCAGTGGCACGCACAGATAACCCTGGTCCACCTTGGCGGTTGGTGGTGGTGGTGGTGTCCATGGCCCCAGGTTGGTCCAGGGTCACTGTGCTGGTGTTGCTCCTTATTCTGTCCATGTCGGCAGGGATGGTATTTGTGGTGACAGTCGTTGTAGGGGTGGGTGCAGGGGGTGCAGCTGGTGGTCCTGCTGGTGCTGCAGCTGGTGGTCCTGCTGGTGCTGCATGTTGACTTGCACCGGATGTGCCAGGTTGTTCTTCATCGTCCGAGGAGGACAGAGGCTGTACGACGCCAGTGAGCTCGGCATCCTCTTGAGCCTGGGACTGGGACTCCTCAGCGTCTGCTGCTGTGTCCCCATCATCACCTGTTTTTGGGAGACACAAACAATGTATGTCATGTTTCTGCAGGCATCAATGGTTGACACACATGACAGTTGTGACTGTGCCTCTGGGTGCGGGCCTGTACATCGCATTGTCCTAAGTCGTCACAGTCAGGGGTTGATATTGGTGTGGCACATTGTCCTGCATTATTTGGGCATTTCTATGTATTTTCTGGGGTGTGAACATGGTCTGCATTGCTTGTGTTTGGTTGACAGCCGGACCTCCTTCCCACCCACACAGCCAGTCAGTTATCCCACCATGGAACGTGCTTGCATTGCAGGGAGTGGAAGTTGTCTCTCAGGATGTCAGTCAGTGGTGTCCTGCTGTTTGTTGGTGCACAGTTGCCAGCAGGGCCTTGTGCTCCCCACAGCAGTAGCCAGTGTCAGCCATCTTGTGAGTCCTTCTCCACTGCCTGTGATGTGAGCATGGTTCAGGGTGGTGTTGATGGGCCAGTTGTGAGGCTGAGCAATGTCTGTGACTACGACTTCCATCATGCTATTGCCTCCACCCCCCTTCCCAGCATGCCCATGCTTCCTTCCTTTTGACTCAGCTTCCCTGTGGGGTGGGCTGGCTGTGCTGACAGGATGGCTGGGAGTGTTGTCCTGGCAGTTGTTTGGCTAAGAGTCCCAAGAGTGTCCCTGTTCTTCACACAACATAACCCAGGGTGGTGGTGCTTTGTGGGATCTTGTGTTAGGATGGAGGGCATTGCATTCTACCAGGTGGGTACTGTGGAGTTTGTGTTGGGGGGGGGGTGTGAGGGGAGGTGCTGGTGAGTATAGTCAGTGCTGCAAGTCCCCCTTCCCACCCAGCCAGCCAGATATCCCACCATGGAACGTGCTTGCATTGCAGGGAGTGGAAGTTGTCTCTCAGGATGTCAGTCAGTGGTGTCCTGCTGTTTGTTGGTGCACAGTTGCCAGCAGGGCCTTGTGCTCCCCACAGCAGTAGCCAGTGTCAGCCATCTTGTGAGTCCTTCTCCACTGCCTGTGATGTGAGCATGGTTCAGGAGTGGTGTTGATGGGCCAGTTGTGAGGCTGAGCAATGTCTGTGACTACGACTCCCATCATGCTATTGCCTCCACCCCCTTCCCAGCATGCCCATGCTTCCTTCCTTTGACTCTGCTTCCCTGTGGGGTGGGCTGGCTGTGCTGACAGGATGGCTGGGAGTGTTGTCCTGGCAGTTGTTTGGCTAAGAGTCCCAAGAGTGTCCCTGTTCTTCACACAACATAACCCAGGGTGGTGGTGCTTTGTGGGATCTTGTGTTAGGATGGAGGGCATTGCATTCTACCAGGTGGGTACTGTGGAGTTTGTGTTGGGGGGGTGTGAGGGGAGGTGCTGGTGAGTATAGTCAGTGCTGCAAGTCCCCCTTCCCACCCAGCCAGCCAGATATCCCACCATGGAACGTGCTTGCATTGCAGGGAGTGGAAGTTGTCTCTCAGGATGTCAGTCAGTGGTGTCCTGCTGTTTGTTGGTGCACAGTTGCCAGCAGGGCCTTGTGCTCCCCACAGCAGTAGCCAGTGTCAGCCATCTTGTGAGTCCTTCTCCACTGCCTGTGATGTGAGCATGGTTCAGGGTGGTGTTGATGGGCCAGTTGTGAGGCTGAGCAATGTCTGTGACTACGACTCCCATCATGCTATTGCCTCCACCCCCTTCCCAGCATGCCCATGCTTCCTTCCTTTTGACTCTGCTTCCCTGTGGGGTGGGCTGGCTGTGCTGACAGGATGGCTGGGAGTGTTGTCCTGGCAGTTGTTTGGCTAAGAGTCCCAAGAGTCTCCCTGTTCTTCACACAACATAACCCAGGGTGGTGGTGCTTTGTGGGATCTTGTGTTAGGATGGAGGGCATTGCATTCTACCAGGTGGGTACTGTGGAGTTTGTGTTGGGGGGGTGTGAGGGGAGGTGCTGGTGAGTATAGTCAGTGCTGCAAGTCCCCCTTCCCACCCAGCCAGCCAGATATCCCACCATGGAACGTGCTTGCATTGCAGGGAGTGGAAGTTGTCTCTCAGGATGTCAGTCAGTGGTGTCCTGCTGTTTGTTGGTGCACAGTTGCCAGCAGGGCCTTGTGCTCCCCACAGCAGTAGCCAGTGTCAGCCATCTTGTGAGTCCTTCTCCACTGCCTGTGATGTGAGCATGGTTCAGGAGTGGTGTTGATGGGCCAGTTGTGAGGCTGAGCAATGTCTGTGACTACGACTCCCATCATGCTATTGCCTCCACCCCCTTCCCAGCATGCCCATGCTTCCTTCCTTTTGACTCTGCTTCCCTGTGGGGTGGGCTGGCTGTGCTGACAGGATGGCTGGGAGTGTTGTCCTGGCAGTTGTTTGGCTAAGAGTCCCAAGAGTGTCCCTGTTCTTCACACAACATAACCCAGGGTGGTGGTGCTTTGTGGGATCTTGTGTTAGGATGGAGGGCATTGCATTCTACCAGGTGGGTACTGTGGAGTTTGTGTTGGGGGGTGTGAGGGGAGGTGCTGGTGAGTATAGTCAGTGCTGCAAGTCCCCCTTCCCACCCAGCCAGCCAGATATCCCACCATGGAACGTGCTTGCATTGCAGGGAGTGGAAGTTGTCTCTCAGGATGTCAGTCAGTGGTGTCCTGCTGTTTGTTGGTGCACAGTTGCCAGCAGGGCCTTGTGCTCCCCACAGCAGTAGCCAGTGTCAGCCATCTTGTGAGTCCTTCTCCACTGCCTGTGATGTGAGCATGGTTCAGGGTGGTGTTGATGGGCCAGTTGTGAGGCTGAGCAATGTCTGTGACTACGACTCCCATCATGCTATTGCCTCCACCCCCTTCCCAGCATGCCCATGCTTCCTTCCTTTGACTCTGCTTCCCTGTGGGGTGGGCTGGCTGTGCTGACAGGATGGCTGGGAGTGTTGTCCTGGCAGTTGTTTGGCTAAGAGTCCCAAGAGTGTCCCTGTTCTTCACACAACATAACCCAGGGTGGTGGTGCTTTGTGGGATCTTGTGTTAGGATGGAGGGCATTGCATTCTACCAGGTGGGTACTGTGGAGTTTGTGTTGGGGGGGTGTGAGGGGAGGTGCTGGTGAGTATAGTCAGTGCTGCAAGTCCCCCTTCCCACCCAGCCAGCCAGATATCCCACCATGGAACGTGCTTGCATTGCAGGGAGTGGAAGTTGTCTCTCAGGATGTCAGTCAGTGGTGTCCTGCTGTTTGTTGGTGCACAGTTGCCAGCAGGGCCTTGTGCTCCCCACAGCAGTAGCCAGTGTCAGCCATCTTGTGAGTCCTTCTCCACTGCCTGTGATGTGAGCATGGTTCAGGAGTGGTGTTGATGGGCCAGTTGTGAGGCTGAGCAATGTCTGTGACTACGACTCCCATCATGCTATTGCCTCCACCCCCTTCCCAGCATGCCCATGCTTCCTTCCTTTTGACTCTGCTTCCCTGTGGGGTGGGCTGGCTGTGCTGACAGGATGGCTGGGAGTGTTGTCCTGGCAGTTGTTTGGCTAAGAGTCCCAAGAGTGTCCCTGTTCTTCACACAACATAACCCAGGGTGGTGGTGCTTTGTGGGATCTTGTGTTAGGATGGAGGGCATTGCATTCTACCAGGTGGGTACTGTGGAGTTTGTGTTGGGGGGTGTGAGGGGAGGTGCTGGTGAGTATAGTCAGTGCTGCAAGTCCCCCTTCCCACCCAGCCAGCCAGATATCCCACCATGGAACGTGCTTGCATTGCAGGGAGTGGAAGTTGTCTCTCAGGATGTCAGTCAGTGGTGTCCTGCTGTTTGTTGGTGCACAGTTGCCAGCAGGGCCTTGTGCTCCCCACAGCAGTAGCCAGTGTCAGCCATCTTGTGAGTCCTTCTCCACTCCCTGTGATGTGCGCATGGTTCATGGTGGTGTTGATGGGACAGTTGTGGGGGGGGCAATATGTGTGACTGCGACTCCCATGATGCTATTGGCTACACAGACTTGGCCAGCATACACAGAATTCCTTCCTTTGAGTGGTCTTCACTGTGTGTTGGTGTTGTTGTGGTGGCTACATGTCTGGATGTGTTTGTTAGTTCTATTTGTGCCACTGCCTAGCTGTAGTTGTAGTTGTGTTTGTACATGTGATGGCACGGTTGGATGTAACTTTTTTGATGGCATGTGTTGTGTTTATCTGACTGACATACACATTTTGGGATGATTCTGTTCTGGTTGCTGTGTAATTGCTATGAGTGCATGGTTTGACTCTCCCCTTGACAGTGATGTGTGTGTGTTTTGTGTCAGAAAATTGTGTACATTTGTTCTGTACTCACCAGGCTCTGGGATGTTCTCTAGTCCATATACGCTCACTGGCGGAAGGATGGCCCGCACCTTCTCCTCCCAGGGCCTGAGGTATACTGGCTTGGCAGGAGGGCCACTGCCGGTGTATTGGCTGATGAGGTAGTCTTTCTTGAGCAGCTCCCGGACCCTCCTGCGCACGTCATACCACCTGTTCTGGATGTCTGTCTTTGTGCGCAGACATGGTGATTGTGCGTTCACCCTGTTGATGATCCTCTCCCACATCTTGGTTTTCTGCGACATGGGGGTCTGTTGGACCAATGTGCCAAACAGCTGTGGCTCTACCCTGAGGATCTCGTCTACCAGGACTTCCAATTCACAATCTAGGAACTTGTGATTCTTCTTGGGGGGCATGGTGATGGGTGGTGATGGTGAGTGATGTGTGTGTTGGTGTGCAGGTGAGGGTGTGTGAGTGTGTGTTTTGCTGGGTGTATGTGAGGTAGGTATTTGTTGGTGTGCTGATGGTGTGTGGCTTGTGTGAGGGATGAGCTGTGGGTGTGTGGTTGCTTTCTCTTGGGTGCTGGCAGTGGAATGGCATTTGCAAAGGCTCATGGTAGTGATTTGTGTCCTTTATATAGGTGGAGTTGTGGGTGTGTCTTTGTTCTCTGTCCCCACCCCCCAGTATTTATTGGCTTGGTAATTGCTTGTTTGGCCTTTTTTTGGGTGATTTTTCCTTTGTGCTGTTTGTGTGTGTTGGAAACGTTCTTGTGACCGAGTCGGACCCTGCATTGGTCTCGTACGGTGTTCTCCGTTTCGTTCACGCTGTGTTTGTGCAGTTTTCTATGCTGCGTACGCGTCGGTCGCGGTGTATTGTGTTGCTTCGGCTCGGTTTTGTATGCGTGTCGGTCGTCCGGCTTGTCCTCCGTCCGACTCGCTCGTGGTTTCGCGCCTTGCATCGTACTTAGCGGTTTGGAGTTAGCGTGTACGTTTCGGTCGGATTTGTTCCGGGTGCGTGTCGGTCGGTTGGATTCGCGTGTTTTTCCGGCCGGATTGCTGTTTTCCGTGCGGCTCGGTCGGTCGACTTGGTTTCGTTACGTGTCGGTCGGAGTTTTCGCGCCTTGCATCGTACTTGGCGTGTCGGGCGCCACGGGTACGTGTCGGTCGGAATTTTTTCCGGATCCGAGTCGGTCGGTGCTTTTTCCGGCCCGAATCGGAATTGAGCCCTTAGTTGTCAACACCCTACTTATGACAGTCTGCCACATGGTGGCACTACTCATCTAATTTAGAGATGAGCAGAACAACAGTTGTTTATGAAAACAATGTAGATTACAAATGACTAATTCCTGCCTCCCCAGTCATTCCCTTAGCTTTGGGGACCTGGAATAATCTGAACTGTCGCACTTGCAGGCGAGAGTGATGGTTAGTAGCTGTTTTGGCAGCGATGACAGGTGCGATGGGTGGTGCAAGCTGAAGTGGCCTCCTTGTAAGGACCCTGGCACTTATTATTTTACAAATTAAGCATTGGTGTCAATATGGAAGCTTTCAGGTATTCTTAATTAGAACCCTGGGGGCTTCAGCCATTGGAACGGGATTGCTTCATTTAGGTGACGCTTTGTTGTGATTAGAACAGAAAGATGGTTGACTCGCAGCATTGTACTCAAAGCAGCCCCGGGGTGGGCTTGAGATATAAATTCTTATTTCTTGCATTGCATGGCATTGGATCTCTTGTCTACAATTGGTCGATAAGAAACTCAACATAGTGACGACTATCGGCTCCACAAAATCAGACCCATCAGCCACAAAATCTGCCACCATTATTTACATGAGGATGACAAGGTCAGTGCATTCAGGCAAGATTCAGCCTGATAAGCAACATATCGGCTCTATATCTGAATTTTTTTGTTTTTCCTTTTTGTTTTTGATTTGTTGACTACTTTTATTATTTAAATTTTTACTGTTATTTAAAAAAAAAAAAATTACCTGACCGGGTCCCACATCGCCTCTGCTCCTGGGCCGGGTCCGCGTTTGGCATTTTCCTGCTCCTGAACACGGAACAGGAACAGGAACAGGCATGCTCCCTCCCCTCCCGTAAGCCAGTCACAACGCTTCAATGGCAGCGTTGTGATTGGTGCAGAACAGCGCCTGTAGGGAGGCCATTTTCTCTACGTAGGCTGCATGCAGCCTACATAGAAAAATGTAGAGTCTTGCTATGACTGGTTTGGTCGGCCCCAGAGGGCCGACCAAACAGTCAGGAGCCCACAACAGTGGGCAAGCCACTCCTCCCGAGCCGCCTGCCCCTACCAGGCATACCCTCCCGCCCACCCCCAACCAGGCATACCCTGCCTTCTGCTTTCTTGCAGTGCGAGAAGCAGAAACAAAAATGTTATTTAAAATACCATTTTATGTTTCTGCTTCTTGCACTGCGAGACAGCAGTGGCGACAGTCCTCCGCCCTATTGAAGGAGCCGCCCCTGCTCCCCTTTAACAAGACATCATTAAATGTGCTGACCGGATTGTGACTAGAATGCAGCACTTCCCTTCTAGTTACGCGAGGACTGAATGCCTCAGCACACTAGTACACGTAATTTTAGGACTGCATATGCTCAGTGTATTCAGTTAGGAACAAATAGCCTTTTGGTCTGAGGATTTGATGAGCCAGGAAATTAGCAGAAAAAGGAAGCATGCTACATTCAAGGACAGATGGGGCTGCTCAGGGGAAGAAAAGCCCCATTTGGATGAAGGATTATAAGATGTTATTGCTTTGACCAATTTGTGTGTGGTCCAAGAGGCAATCGCCCTCGTATAAATACTGTTAATTCATGCATATATGTATACTTTATGTTGAACGTTATTGATTAGCTCAATTGTTTAATTTTTACAAAATGTTTTTGTAATAATAAGGCCTCTCCTGACTTTGGTACTGAGGGCATGATGTAATACAGGTTTTTTACCCATGTGGGCAACCATCATTCCGATTTATAAAAGGAGACCGTCTTAACCCAGCGTGTTATAGACCAATCTCCCTCCTTTATTCCCTAGCAAAGATAGCATGTCGTATTATCTTGAATAGGTTACAGGATTGAGCGGATTCTCATAATATTTTGTCAGACTTACAATATGGGTTCTGCCCTGGATTGGGACAATAGAGAAGGGCTTGAACCTGAGCATGCTAATCAGAAAGTATACCAAGATCAAAGAGGGGAATGTTTACCTGGCCTTTGTTGATTTGTCATCGGCCTTCGACTGCGTATTTCATGCTAAGTTGTGGGTAATCATGAGTTACTTGGGGGTGGAGGCATCGATTAGCAGCTTTCTAAGATAGCTGTATAAAGGATGTCGAGCCAGGGTTAGATAAAGAACCAGGGGAGAATGTGCACAATCCTTCAGCATAACGCGAGGGGTAGGACAGGGCTGTGTCCTTGCACCTTTTCTTTTCTCATTATCTATGAATAGTGTAGGTGCCGTCCTAGCCTACCAATGTAAAGATCTTCTGCAGGTGGGACATCGCCCTGTCCCTGCCCTCCTCTATGCTGATGAAGCCGTTCTCATGGCCCGAACTCCCCTTGGCTCACGAAGCCTTCTTACAAATTTTGTTGAGTATATGCAGGACTTAGGTCTGCTAGTCAATCCATCTAAAACATTTATTATGAAATGTGGGAGGAGAACAGCAACCTGTTGAGATATAAAAATTAAGGGTACAAATATTGGTTTAACACCACTTTTTCATATTTAGGCATATTATTTGACAAAGAAGGCTCATGGATTCATGCTATTTCTACCAGGAAGCTACAATTTAATAAAGCATGTATGGCCCTAGGAAAGTTTGCTAGAAGATAGGGCACGAACCACCCTGATGAAATGATGAAGATCTACAAAGCCAAATGTTTGTGCGAGCAAAAGACACACAATTGATAAACGGAATGCAGAACAAATCAAAACATTCACCCCCAGTCAAGAGATTTGGGTTAAATCCATCATTCTTATGCTCACCATGCCACCCCAGTTTAGACCTTGCCATGTGCAAATCAGTCTTGACCCTCTGCCTCATGGGAACAGTCCAGCCTGAACTGCCAAGCCAGGTCATCCCTGGACCGGAAACAAGCATCCTAGGAACGGTTTCGGGATTCACCCCTCATCAGCCAGGATAGCTTGAATCCAGTTGCACAGTGAGCCCGGGACCCACGTCTCGGCATACCCGGCGCACTTAGGGCGAGAAGGTAAAAGACACACAATTGATAGGTGGAATGCAGAACAAATCAAAACATTCACCCCCAGTCAAGAGATCTGGGTTAAATCCATCATTCTTTTGCTCATCATGCCACCCCAGTTTAGACCTGGCCATATGCAGATCAGTCTGACCCTGTGCATCATGGGAACAGTCCAGCCCGAACTGCCAAGCCAGGTCATCCCTGGACCGGAAACAAGCATCCTAGGGCTGGTTTCAGGGTTCACCCTCATCAGCCAGGATAGCTTGAATCCAGTGGCACAGTGAGCCAAGGACCCACGTTTGGGCATACTTGGCACACTTAGGGTGAGAAGGCAAAAGACACACAATTGATGGACGGAATGCAGAACAATCAAAACATTCCCCCAGTCAAGAGATCTGGGTTAAATCCATCATTCTTTTGCTCACCATGCCACCCCAGTTCAGACCTGGCCATATGCAAATTAGTCTTGACCCTGTGCCTCATGGGAACAGTCCAGCCCGAACTGCCAAGCCAGGTCCTCCCTGGACTGGAAGCAAGCATCCTAGGACCGGTTTCGGGGTTTCACCCCTCATCAGCTAAGATAGCTTGAATCCAGTGGCACAGTGAGCCCGGGACCCACGTCTGGGCATACTCAGCTCACTTAGGGCAAAAAGTCAAAAGACACACAATTGATGGACGGAATGCAGAACAAATCAAAACATTCACCCCCAGTGAAGAGATCTGGGTTAAATCCATCATTCTTTTGCTCACCATGCCACCCCAGTTTAGACCTGGCCATATGCAAATCAGTCTTGACCCTGTGGCTCATGGGAACAGTCCAGCCTGAACTGCCAAGCCAGGTCCTCCCAGGACCTGAAACAAGCATCCTAGGACCAGTTTCGGGGTTTCACCCCTCATCAGCCAGGATAGCTTGAATCCAGTGGCACAGTAAGCCCGGGACCCACGTCTGGGTACACCCGTATGTTTGAGCGTGGCACTATATTGTCACGTGGCCCATGGGGACATTGTTCTCTTCCCTAAGTTAGCCTGTGCACGCCGCAGACTGTCTGTTGCTTTGCATACGTTACTATATGAGTCTATTTTGCAAATGCCTCTTTTGATATTTTCACATGAGAACCTACTGCTGTGTTTATGCTTTGCTGGTTCCTGAGATTTAGTCTGAACATTGTGAACAAGATCGAACAACAATGCCCCTTGTTATTCTGTTCTGGTCAGGCCCTAGCACCTCGACAAAACATACAGATGCAGCTGTTGTTTGGAAATACATACTTTGGTCTTATTGGAATACACGGATAGGTAGGACACACTTGGAGAGGAACCTTTCCAGAGAGAAGCGCATGACAGCACCTATGATGTAGAACTACCATCTACAGACTGAGGTCCGGGGTCTGCAGATAACACCCAGAGATCTTCTAATATATAATCATCCTGCATATGTGCAAGGGGAGGGAGGTTAGGCTAAGCCGTGTCTCACTATGACAGCTCCCTTTATGATTTATGGACTACTTGCTATGTTGACCATCTTTGTGTTATGCATTTTTCTGCTTATTGTGGCAGGTATACTGCATATTAGAGCACGTTAGTTAAAATAAATATTTTTAACTTGTTCTTGTCTCTGTCAGATCTTATTGTGGACAAGTACAAGAGTGTGAGCCAAAGGGTGTGTATTGTAACCGCAATTCCTGAGAGAGTCGGGAGTTTTGTGTTCTGGGGTGTCTAATCACTTGTTCCTCTGTAAGTGAGTAGGAGGGCAAGTGAGACACTATAGCTAGTCGGTCCTGGGCTCATGGGTACAAAGGTGGTAGGATGGCTCAGTCCCTATACTAAGGTCCCATAATCCTACGCATAGTTCTGTGTTTGTGCAGAATCCCTGCAACATGGCGCCGCCAACGTTTGGTCTGGTACTTATTCATGGGACCCCCTTAGTAGCGCTTGTGCTCGTCCACAATACCCTTTTGCCGCTTCCCGGGGACGCCCGAGGCAGATGGGATTTGTGTCCTACAGTTGTAGGGTACACCTGTTTCTGTAGGTTTTTCAAGCTTGATTTCTAAAAGGTTTTTTCGACCCATTTTGCGCTACAGTTTTCTTTGACTTTCCATAACATATGGCCCAACCGGTCGCGATTCCGGCGCATAGCCGGGCGGCGGTTACACAACATTTGACACTGCACGGAGTCCCCGATACAGGGGCTAACGTAATCTTGGTGGTCAAGACGGATCCCGCATACCGCTTCAAAGTTTTTATTCCTGGGTTACATTTCCTGCAGTTGATGCAAATGATGATTTTTTTTCATGCTTACACAGTCCATGCTCCACCGGCGGCGTATCATCCTTACACGATGATTGAAGTTCCGTTGACTTCCTGGGAGCTTACGATTTTGTTTAATGGCGCCCTTCCTCACCCTATCTCTTTTGTTCGTATGGGCCCCTTAAGTATAGATGGGGCTGCTTGGCCGGTTTGGGCTGGTTTTATATCACATCCAAACTATCTAAATGTTACTTTAGTGGAATTTCGTCAGCTCTATGCACAGGTGACTCAACTCTATAGACGGCTCATACAATACACTTCTCGTACCATTCAGGTGGCTCCGCCTGGAGCCGGGCCTCCGGCACAGGTACAGGGCGGGAGTCTTGTGATTAGTCCCGACATGATTAACTCGGTGAAGGGCAAACGTCCTCAGAATTGTCAGGATCTTTCCTTTTGGATAGCACGAAAAATGGAACAGATTGAAGTTGTTTTCCCGGACACAAGCCATGTGGAGAAACACAGGATCCTTACTATGTGTTTGCCAAGTGGGCTGATTCCTCCTTTAGCGGACTGCAACACCTGGGGACGGCGTTTGCATCAGTGTATACACAGTGCTTTGGCACCACCTCCATGAGCGTTCTGCAGGGCGTTCTAAAATGGGTACAGGATTTTAGAACAGGATGAACTCGGGGCTGGTCCAGCCCTGGATCTGGGGATGAGATTAGTGGGAATGTTCACTATTGTCTCCGATATGATTCTGGCTAATATTAAAGGTGAAGCAGTTTGCTTGCAGGTGCGCCAACACCTAGCGGCGGTGGCGGATGCTGATTGGGAACGACAGTTGCCGATTACTATTGCAGATGTCTGTACATCCCTAGGTCGCAATAATTTGGGAGTCAGGCCATTTACACAAGTACAAAGTAAACCCCTCTGGACAAGGAGGGTCGGTCAGTCTTTCTAAGAAGGGCTGGAACAAAAATTGGCAGCAACAGAAGCCTAGGTCCCGTGCTGGTTCACCTCCACCGGACACTTCTGAGTGTAGATATGATTTACGTGACCGCTTTAAAATTAAGACACCTGAGAGGTTCCAGGTTCCTGATACCCGTTCTCCTTGCTCCTTTCAGGAATCATGGGATCAACAATTTGGTGGAGGGGGCGACAGGATCGCAGACAGGGCGAGTCCACGCATCAAAGGCGAGACTCGCAGCACCAGTTTGACGTAAAGTCAAACAGGAGGACCCACCTCAGTACTGTACCCCGTTTCAAAAGAAAAAAGTTGCCGCTTTGACTGCAAAGTATGTCCCAGACAGTGAGAACCCTCCTCCTGAACAGGAGTTGGGCGGTAACTCTCCTCGACAACGCGGTGGAAGTTACCATAGTTCGGCAGACACTCCACCAGCATCTGGAGGCGAAAGCAACTGGCACTTTTATTACTGTGGAAACCGCGGACACCCGCGTTGTTCCCCTGATAGATTTACCACGTTGAACTCCAAATTGAAGGTGATATTAAACGCACAATAAATGCAGTGTTTTGGGACAATTTGACTTCTTCTTATGACATTTTGCTGGTGGAGGTTGATTGGTCTCCCCGTTTGTCCTCGCTTCCTCTAGGGGCGAGAATATAATTTTACCGTCTTTCTCTCAATATGTCCCAGAGGAGACTAAACAAGCTTATGCTTCGGAGTGGGCTCTGGCCTTAGCTCCTGCTTTATATCGCAATCAGGCGGGTTGGGATAGGGATTCACCTTTGCATGTAATTCTTTTGCGATCTACACCTCAGCCTCAACTGCAATACCCCATTAAACGTGATGCTAAAAGCGTCCGTTAGTGACATTCTGACACAATTGGAATATCAGGGTGTTATTGAGCCCTGTGTTCCGTCAATGAATAATCCTCTCTTTCCGATATTGAAACCGGACGGTTCATATCGTATAGTTTTAGACTGCAGACATTTGAACAGTCATGTTCGTACCTTTGCAGTACAGAACACACACAGCTGAAATTTACAACTTTTCACTGCCTCACTCTATGACTTGACTGCGTCAAAAACCCTATGCCGAAACGAGGGGTAAGGATTGACGCAGGGTTTTTAACATGGGACTCACCTCTGTGTTCTGATGAATTGCTGGAGTTTCGTCAGCCTTACGACCAACTCCAGCAATGCGTCACTTAGCGCCAAAATATGTGTCAGAATTTCTGATGCATCCGTGAATCCTTGTGCCACAGAGCACTGTATTGTAAATACAGCGCATCCCTGGCATCGTTAGGGCATTTGCGTCAGGTGCAAGAAATCTGATGCATCGATGCAGATGCGTCAGTTCTTGTTAATATGCCCCTACGTTTTGCACTGAAAGTTAGTACGAAAGCGACAATTAGCACCGTTGTGGCGCAAACTGGCACAAAGTGTGAGGAAATCTGGGCCAAAATATCTGCAATACTTATTGCACCACCTAGTCTCACGCTGTTGATTAGATCTACCCATATGAGCAGAATCAGTGGAGGTCTATGACGGAAATACAATATTACGGCCTTATTTAAGATGGCAACGGTAAATCTCCCTACATCTATACAGAGGAAGTGTCAAGGGAGAGTAGATCACTCTCAGTGCAAGTGTGCCCCTAACAGGTTCTGGGATTACAAATGACTAATTCCTGCCTCCCCAGTCATTCCCTTAGCTTTGGGGACCTGGAATAATCTGAACTGTCGCACTTGCAGGCGAGAGTGATGGTTAGTAGCTGTTTTGGCAGCGATGACAGGTGCGATGGGTGGTGCAAGCTGAAGTGGCCTCCTTGTCAGGACCCTGGCACTTATTATTTTACAAATTAAGCATTGGTGTCAATATGGAAGCTTTCAGGTATTCTTAATTAGAACCCTGGGGGCTTCAGTCATTGGAACGGGATTGCTTCATTTAGGTGACGCTTTGTTGTGATTAGAACAGAACGATGGTTGACTCGCAGCATTGTACTCAAAGCAGCCCCGGGGTGGGCTTGAGATATAAATTCTTATTTCTTGCATTGCATGGCATTGGATCTCTTGTCTACAATTGGTCGATAAGAAACTCAACATAGTGACGACTATCGGCTCCACAAAATCAGACCCATCAGCCACAAAATCTGCCACCATTATTTACATGAGGATGACAAGGTCAGTGCATTCAGGCAAGATTCAGCCTGATAAGCAACATATCGGCTCTATATCTGAATTTTTTTGGGTTTTTTTCCTTTTTGTTTTTTGATTTGTTGACTACTTTTATTATTTAAATTTTTACTTTTATTTAAAAAAAAATAATAATTACCTGACCGGGTCCCACATCGCCTCTGCTCCTGGGCCGGGTCCCGCGTTTGGCATTTTCCTGCCCCTGAACAGGAACAGGAACAGGCATGCTCCCTCCCCTCCCGTAAGCCAGTCACAACGCTTCAATGGCAGCGTTGTGATTGGTGCAGACAGCGCCTGTAGGGAGGCCATTTTCTCTATGTAGGCTGCATGCAGCCTACATAGAGAAAATGTAGAGTCTTGCGATGACTGGTTTGGTCGACCCCAGAAGGCTGACCAAACAGTCAGGGCCCACAACAGTGGGCAAGCCACTCCTCCCAAGCCGCCCGCCCCAACCAGGCATACCCTCCGCCCACCCCCAACCAGGCATACCCTGCCTTCTGCTTTCTTGCAGTGCGAGAAGCAGAAACAAAAAATGGTATTTAAAATACCATTTTATGTTTCTGCTTCTCGCACTGCTAAAAGCAGTGAGGCGACAGTCCTCCGCCCTATTGAAGGAGCCGCTCCTGCTCCCCTTTAACAAGACATCATTAAATGTGCTGACCGGATTGTGACTAGAATGCAGCACTTCCCTTCTAGTTACGCGAGGACTGAATGCCTCAGCACACTAGTACACGTAATTTTAGGACTGCATATGCTCAGTGTATTCAGTTAGGAACAAATAGCCTTTTGGTCTGAGGATTTGATGAGCCAGGAAATTAGCAGAAAAGGAAGCATGCTACTTTCAAGGACAGATGGGGCTGCTCAGGGGAAGAAAAGCCCCATTTGGATGAAGGATTATAAGATGTTATTGCTTTGACCAATTTGTGTGTGGTCAAAGAGGCAATCACCCTCGTATAAATACTGTTAATTCATGCATATATGTATACTTTATGTTGAACGTTATTGATTAGCTCAATTGTTTAATTTTTACAAAATGTTTTTGTAATAATAAGGCCTCTCCTGACTTTGGTACTGAGGGCATGATGTAATACAGGTTTTTTACCCATGTGGGCAACCATCATTCCGATTTATAAAAAGGGAGACCGTCTTAACCCAGCGTGTTATAGACCAATCTCCCTCCTTGATTCCCTAGCAAAGATAGCAGGTCGTATTATCTTGAATAGGTTACAGGATTGAGCGGATTCTCATAATATTTTGTCAGACTTACAATATGGGTTCTGCCCTGGATTGGGACAATAGGGCAGGGCTTGAACCTGAGCATGCTAATCGGAAAGTATACCAAGATCAAAGAGGGGAATGTTTACCTGGCCTTTGTTGATTTGTCATCGGCCTTCGACTGCGTATTTCATGCTAAGTTGTGGGTAATCATGAGTGACTTGGGGGTGGAGGCATCGATTAGCAGCTTTCTAAGATAGCTGTATAAAGGATGTCGAGCCAGGGTTAGATAAAGAACCAGGGGAGAATGTGCACAATCCTTCAGCATAACGCGAGGGGAAGGACAGGGCTGTGTCCTTGCACCTTTTCTTTTCTCATTATCTATGAATAGTGTAGGTGCCGTCCTAGCCTACCAATGTAAAGATCTTCTGCAGGTGGGACATCGCCCTGTCCCTGCCCTCCTCTATGCTGATGAAGCCGTTCTCATGGCCCGAACTCCCCTTGGCTCACGAAGCCTTCTTACAAATTTTGTTGAGTATATGCAGGACTTAGGTCTGCTAGTCAATCCATCTAAAACATTTATTATGAAATGTGGGAGGAGAACAGCAACCTGTTGAGATATAAAAATTAAGGGTACAAATATTGGTTTAACACCACTTTTTCATATTTAGGCATATTATTTGACAAAGAAGGCTCATGGATTCATGCTATTTCTACCAGGAAGCTACAATTTATTAAAGCATGTATGGCCCTAGGAAAGTTTGCTAGAAGATAGGGCACGAACCACCCTGATGAAATGATGAAGATCTACAAAGCCAAATGTTTGTGCGAGCAAAAGACACACAATTGATAGACGGAATGCAGAACAAATCAAAACATTCACCCCCAGTCAAGAGATCTGGGTTAAATATATCATTCTTTTGCTCACCATGCCACCCCAGTTTAGACCTGGCCATATGCAAATCAGTCTTGACCCTGTGCCTCATGGGAACAGTCCAGCCTGAACTGCCAAGCCAGGTCCTCCCTGGACCGGAAACAAGCATCCAACGACCGATTTCAGGGTTTCACCCCTTATCAGCCAGGATAGCTTGAATCCAGTGGCACAGTGAGCCCGGGACCCACGACTCGGCATACCCGGCGCACTTAGGGCGAGAAGGTAAAAGACACACAATTGATGGACGGAATGCAGAACAAATCAAAACATTCACCCCCAGTCAAGAGATCTGGGTTAAATCCATCATTCTTTTGCTCATCATGCCACCCCAGTTTAGACCTGGCCATATGCAGATCAGTCTGACCCTGTGCATCATGGGAACAGTCCAGCCCGAACTGCCAAGCCAGGTCATCCCTGGACCGGAAACAAGCATCCTAGGGCTGGTTTCAGGGTTCACCCCTCATCAGCCAGGATAGCTTGAATCCAGTGGCACAGTGAGCCAAGGACCCACGTCTGGGCATACTCAGCGCACTTAGGGCGAGAAGGCAAAAGACACACAATTGATGGACGGAATGCAGAACAATCAAAACATTCCCCCAGTCAAAAGATCTGGGTTAAATCCATCATTCTTTTGCTTACCATGCCACCCCAGTTCAGACCTGGCCATATGCAAATTAGTCTTGACCCTGTGCCTCATGGGAACAGTCCAGCCCGAACTGCCAAGCCAGGTCCTCCCTGGACTGGAAACAAGCATCCTAGGACCGGTTTGGGGGTTTCACCCTCATCAGCAAGGATAGCTTGAATCCAGTGGCACAGTGAGCCCGGGACCCACGTCTGGGCATACTCAGCTCACTTAGGGCAAAAAGTCAAAAGACACACAATTGATGGACGGAATGCAGAACAAATCAAAACATTCACCCCCAGTGAAGAGATCTGGGTTAAATCCATCATTCTTTTGCTCACCATCCCACCCCAGTTTAGACCTGGCCATATGCAAATCAGTCTTGACCCTGTGGCTCATGGGAACAGTCCAGCCTGAACTGCCAAGCCAGGTCCTCCCAGGACCTGAAACAAGCATCCTAGGACCAGTTTCGGGGTTTCACCCTCATCAAAACACACAAGATGATGGACGGAATGCTGCACATTGGCAAACATTCACCCCCAGTCACAGATCTGGGTTTAATCCATCGTTATTTTGCTTCACCACGCCAACCCAGTTCAGACATAGCCATATGCAAATCAGTCTTGACCCTGTGCCTCATGGGAACAGTCCAGACCGAACTGCCAAGCCATGTCTTCCATGGACCGGAATCAAGCATCCTAGGACCGGTTTCAGGCTATCAGCCTTCATCAGCCAGGATAGCTTGACTCCAGTGGCGTAGTGAGCACGGGACCCACGTCTGGGCATACCCTTCCCACTTAGGGCGAAATGCAAAACACACAAGATGATGGACGGAATGCTGCACATTGGCAAACATTCACCCCCAGTCACAGATCTGGGTTTAATCCATCGTTATTTTGCTTCACCACACCACCCCAGTTCAGACATAGCCATATGCAAATCAGTCTTGACCCTGTGCCTCATGGGAACAGTCCAGACCGAACTGCCAAGCCATATCTTCCATGGACCGGAATCAAGCATCCTAGGTCCGGTTTCAGGCTATCAGCCTTCATCAGCCAGGATAGCTTGACTCCAGTGGCGTAGTGAGCACGGGACCCACGTCTGGGCATACCCTTCCCACTTAGGGCGAAATGCAAAACACACAAGATGATGGACGGAATGCTGCACATTGGCAAACATTCACCCCCAGTCACAGATCTGGGTTTAATCCATCGTTATTTTGCTTCACCACGCCACCCCAGTTCAGACATAGCCATATGCAAATCAGTCTTGACCCTGTGCCTCATGGGAACAGTCCAGACCGAACTGCCAAGCCATGTCTTCCCTGGACCGGAATCAAGCATCCTAGGACCGGTTTCAGGCTATCAGCCTTCATCAGCCAGGATAGCTTGACTCCAGTGGCGTAGTGAGCACGGGACCCACGTCTGGGCATACCCTTCCCACTTAGGGGCGAAATGCAAAACACACAAGATGATGGACGGAATGCTGCACATTGGCAAACATTCACCCCCAGTCACAGATCTGGGTTTAATCCATCGTTATTTTGCTTCACCACGCCACCCCAGTTCAGACATAGCCATATGCAAATCAGTCTTGACCCTGATCCTCATGGGAACAGTCCAGACCGAACTGCCAAGCCATGTCTTCCCTGGACCGGAATCAAGCATCCTAGGACCGGTTTCAGGCTATCAGCCTTCATCAGCCAGGATAGCTTGACTCCAGTGGCGTAGTGAGCACGGGACCCACGTCTGGGCATACCCTTCCCACTTAGGGCGAAATGCAAAACACACAAGATGATGGACGGAATGCTGCACATTGGCAAACATTCACCCCCAGTCACAGATCTGGGTTTAATCCATCGTTATTTTGCTTCACCACGCCACCCCAGTTCAGACATAGCCATATGCAAATCAGTCTTGACCCTGTGCCTCATGGGAACAGTCCAGACCGAACTGCCAAGCCATGTCTTCCCTGGACCGGAATCAAGCATCCTAGGACCGGTTTCAGGCTATCAGCCTTCATCAGCCAGGATAGCTTGACTCCAGTGGCGTAGTGAGCACGGACCCACGTCTGGGCATACCCTTCCCACTTAGGGCGAAATGCAAAACACACAAGATGATGGACGGAATGCTGCACATTGGCAAATATTCACCCCCAGTCACAGATCTGGGTTTAATCCATCGTTATTTTGCTTCACCACGCCACCCGAGTTCAGACATAGCCATATGCAAATCAGTCTTGACCCTGTGCCTCATGGGAACAGTCCAGACCGAACTGCCAAGCCATGTCTTCCCTGGACCGGAATCAAGCATCCTAGGACCGGTTTCAGGCTATCAGCCTTCATCAGCCAGGATAGCTTGACTCCAGTGGCGTAGTGAGCACGGGACCCACGTCTGGGCATACCCTTCCCACTTAGGGCGAAATGAAAAACACACAGGATGATGGACGGAATGCTGCACATTGGCAAACATTCACCCCCAGTCACAGATCTGGGTTTAATCCATCGTTATTTTGCTTCACCACGCCACCCCAGTTCAGACATAGCCATATGCAAATCAGTCTTGACCCTGTGCCTCATGGGAACAGTCCAGACCGAACTGCCAAGCCATGTCTTCCCTGGACCGGAATCAAACATCCTAGGACCGGTTTCAGGCTATCAGCCTTCATCAGCCAGGATAGCTTGACTCCAGTGGCGTAGTGAGCACGGGACCCACGTCTGGGCATACCCTTCCCACTTAGGGCTGAAATGCAAAACACACAAGATGATGGACGGAATGCTGCACATTGGCAAACATTCACCCCCAGTCACAGATCTGGGTTTAATCCATCGTTATTTTGCTTCACCACGCCACCCCAGTTCAGACATAGCCATATGCAAATCAGTCTTGACCCTGTGCCTCATGGGAACAGTCCAGACCGAACTGCCAAGCCATGTCTTCCCTGGACCGGAATCAAGCATCCTAGGACTGGTTTCAGGCTATCAGCCTTCATCAGCCAGGATAGCTTGACTCCAGTGGCGTAGTGAGCACGGGACCCACGTCTGGGCATACCCTTCCCACTTAGGGCGAAATGCAAAACACACAAGATGATGGACGGAATGCTGCACATTGGCAAACATTCATCCCCAGTCACAGATCTGGGTTTAATCCATCGTTATTTTGCTTCACCACGCCACCCCAGTTCAGACATAGCCATATGCAAATCAGTCTTGACCCTGTGCCTCATGGGAACAGTCCAGACCGAACTGCCAAGCCATGTCTTCCCTGGACCGGAATCAAGCATCCTAGGACCGGTTTCAGGCTATCAGCCTTCATCAGCCAGGATAGCTTGACTCCAGTGGCGTAGTGAGCACGGGACCCACGTCTGGGCATACCCTTCCCACTTAGGGCGAAATGCAAAACACACAAGATGATGGACGGAATGCTGCACATTGGCAAACATTCACCCCCAGTCACAGATCTAGGTTTGATCCATCGTTATTTTGCTTCACCACGCCACCCCAGTTCAGACATAGCCATATGCAAATCAGTCTTGACCCTGTGCCTCATGGGAACAGTCCAGACCGAACTGCCAAGCCATGTCTTCCCTGGACCGGAATCAAACATCCTAGGACCGGTTTCAGGCTATCAGCCTTCATCAGCCAGGATAGCTTGACTCCAGTGGCGTAGTGAGCACGGGACCCACGTCTGGGCATACCCTTCCCACTTAGGGCGAAATGCAAAACACACAAGATGATGGACGGAATGCTGCACATTGGCAAACATTCACCCCCAGTCACAGATCTGGGTTTAATCCATTGTTATTTTGCTTCACCACGCCACCCCAGTTCAGACACAGCCATATGCAAATCAGTCTTGACCCTGTGCCTCATGGGAACAGTCCAGACCGAACTGCCAAGCCATGTCTTCCCTGGACCGGAATCAAGCATCCTAGGACCGGTTTCAGGTTATCAGCCTTCATCAGCCAGGATAGCTTGACTCCAGTGGCGTAGTGAGCACGGGACCCACGTCTGGGCATACCCTTCCCACTTAGGGCGAAATGCAAAACACACAAGATGATGGACGGAATGCTGCACATTGGCAAACATTCACCCCCAGTCACAGATCTGGGTTTAATCCATCGTTATTTTGCTTCACCACGCCATGTGCAGCATTCCGTCCATCATCTTGTGTGTTTTGCATTTCGCCCTAAGTGGAAGGGTATGCCCAGACGTGGGTCCCATGCTCACTACGCCACTGGAGTCAAGCTATCCTGGCTGATGAAGGCTGATAGCCTGAAGCCGGTCCTAGGATGCTTGATTCCGGTCCAGGAAGACATGGCTTGGCACTTCAGTCTGGACTGTTCCCATGAGGCACAGGGTCAAGACTGATTTGCATATGGCTATGTCTGAACTGGGGTGGCATGGTGAAGCAAAATAACGATGGATTAAACCCAGATCTGTGACTGGGGGTGAATGTTTGCCAACGTGCAGCATTCCGTCCATCATCTTGTGTGTTTTGCATTTCACCCTCATCAGCCAGGATAGCTTGAATCCAGTGGCACAGTAAGCCCGGGACCCACGTCTGGGTACACCCGTATGTTTGAGCGTGGCACTATATTGTCACGTGGCCCATGGGGACATTGTTCTCTTCCCTAAGTTAGCCTGTGCACGCCGCAGACTGTCTGTTGCTTTGCACACGTTACTACATGAGTCTATTTTGCAAATGCCTCTTTTGATATTTTCACATGAGAACCTACTGCTGTGTTTATGCTTTGCTGGTTCCTGAGATTTAGTCTGAACATTGTGAACAAGATCGAACAACAATGCCCCTTGTAATTCTGTTTTGGTCAGGCCCTAGCACCTTGACAAAACATACAGATGCAACTGTTGTTTGGAAATACATACTTTGGTCTTATTGGAATACACGGATAGGTAGGACACACTTGGAGAGGAACCTTTCCAGAGAGAAGCGCATGACAGCACCTATGATGTAGAACTACCATCTACAGACTGAGGTCCGGGGTCTGCAGATAACACCCAGAGATCTTCTAATATATAATCATCCTGCATATGTGCAAGGGGAGGGAGGTTAGGCTAAGCCGTGTCTCACTATGACAGCTCCCTTTATGATTTATGGACTACTTGCTATGTTGACCATCTTTGTGTTATGCATTTTTCTGCTTATTGTGGCAGGTATACTGCATATTAGAGCATGTTAGTTAAAATAAATATTTTAAACTTGTTCTTGTCTCTGTCAGATCTTATTGTGGACAAGTACAAGAGTGTGAGCCAAAGGGTGTGTATTGTAACCGCAATTCCTGAGAGAGTCGGGAGTTTTGTGTTCTGGGGTGTCTAATCACTTGTTCCTCTGTAAGTGAGTAGGAGGGCAAGTGAGACACTATAGCTAGTCGGTCCTGGGCTCATGGGTACAAAGGTGGTAGGATGGCTCAGTCCCTATACTAAGGTGCCATAATCCTACGCATAGTTCTGAGTTTGTGCAGAATCCCTGCAACATGCCACCGCCAATGTTTGGTCTGGTACTTATTCACGGGACCCCTGAGTAGCGCTTGTGCTCGTCCACAATACCCTTTGCCGCTTCCCGGGACGCCCGAGGCGGATGGGATTTGTGTCCTACAGTTGTAGGGTACACCTGTTTCTGTAGGTTTTTCAAGCTTGATTGCTAAAAGATTTTTTTGACCCATTTTGCGCTACAGTTTTCTTTGACTTTCCATAACATATGGCCCAACCGGTCGCGATTCCAGCGCATAGCCGGGCGGCGGTTACACAACATTTGACACTGCACGGAGTCCCCGATACAGGGGCTAATGTAATCTTGGTGGTCAAGACGGATCCCGCATACCGCTTCAAAGTTTTTTATTCCTGGGTTACATTTCCTGCAGTTGATGCAAATGATGATTTTTTTCATGCTTACACAGTCCATGCTCCACCGGCGGCGTATCGTCCTTACACGATGATTGAAGTTCCGTTGACTTCCTGGGAGCTTACGATTTTGTTTAATGGCGCCCTTCCTCACCCTATCTCTTTTGTTCGTATAGGCTCCTTAAGTATAGATGGGGCTGCTTGGCCGTTTGGGCTGGTATTATATCACATCCAAACTATCTAAATGTTACTTTAGTGGAACTTCGTCAGCTCTATGCACAGGTGACTCAACTCTATAGACGGCTCATACAATACACTTCTCGTACCATTCAGGTGGCTCCGCCTGGAGCGGGCCTCCGGCACAAGTACAGGGTGGGAGTCTTGTGATTAGTCCCGACATGATTAACTCGGTGAAGGGCAAACGTCCTCAGAATTGTCAGGATCTTTCCTTTTGGATAGCACGAAAAATGGAACAGATTGAAGCTCTTTTCCCGGACACAAGCCATGTGGAGAAACACAGGATCCTTACTATGTGTTTGCCAAGTGGGCTGATTCCTCCTTTAGCGGACTGCAACACCTGGGGACGGCATTTGCATCAGTGTATACACAGTGCTTTGGCACCACCTCCATGAGCGTTCTGCAGGGCGTTCTAAAATGGGTACAGGATGAACTCGGGGCTGGTCCAGCCCTGGATCTGGGGATGAGATTAGTGGGAATGTTCACTATTGTCTCCGATATGATTCTGGCTAATATTAAAGGGGAAGCAGTTTGCTTGCAGGTGCGCCAACACCTAGCGGCGGTGGCGGATGCTGATTGGGAACGACAGTTGCCGATTACTATTGCAGATGTCTGTACATCCCTAGGTCGCAATAATTTGGGAGTCAGGCCATTTACACAAGTACAAAGTAAACCCCTCTGGACAAGGAGGGTCGGTCAGTCTTTCCTAAGAAGGGCTGGAACAAAAATTGGCAGCAACAGAAGCCTAGGTCCCGTGCTGGTTCGCCTCCACCGGACACTTCTGAGTGTAGATATGATTTACGTGACCGCTTTAAAATTAAGACACCTGAGAGGTTCCAGGTTCCTGATAACCGTTCTCCTTGCTCCTTTCAGGAATCATGGGATCAACAATTTAGCGGAGGGGGGCGACAGGATCGCAGACAGGGCGAGTCCACGCATCAAAGGCGAGACTCGCAGCACCAGTTTGACGTAAAAGTCAAACAGGAGGACCCACCTCAGTACTGTACCCCGTTTCAAAAGAAAAAAGTTGCCGCTTTGACTGCAAAGTATGTCCCAGACAGTGAGAACCCTCCTCCTGAACAGGAGTTGGGCGGTAACTCTCCTCGACAACGCGGTGGAAGTTACCATAGTTCGGCAGACACTCCACCAGCATCTGGAGGCGAAAGCAACTGGCACTTTTATTACTGTGGAAACCGCGGACACCCGCGTTGTTCCCCTGATAGATTTACCACGTTGAACTCCAAATTGAAGGTGATATTAAACGCACAATAAATGCAGTGTTTTGGGACAATTTGACTTCTTCTTATGACATTTTGCTGGTGGAGGTTGATTGGTCTCCCCGTTTGTCCTCGCTTCCTCTAGGGGCGAGAATATAATTTTACCGTCTTTCTCTCAATATGTCCCAGAGGAGACTAAACAAGCTTATGCTTCGGAGTGGGCTCTGGCCTTAGCTCCTGCTTTATATCGCAATCAGGCGGGTTGGGATAGGGATTCACCTTTGCATGTAATTCTTTTGCGATCTACACCTCAGCCTCAACTGCAATACCCCATTAAACGTGATGCTAAAAGCGTCCGTTAGTGACATTCTGACACAATTGGAATATCAGGGTGTTATTGAGCCCTGTGTTCCGTCAATGAATAATCCTCTCTTTCCGATATTGAAGCCGGACGGTTCATATCGTATAGTTTTAGACTGCAGACATTTGAGCAGTCATGTTCGTACCTTTGCAGTACAGAACACACACAGCTGTGCGTTAGTGAATAACATAGTTCGTAAGAAGTTCAAAACTACGCTAGATATTTCCAATGGATTTTTCAGCCACACTTTGGCTCGTGATAGCCGTGACTTGACTGCATTCAGCGCTCTCGACAATCAGAGATGCTATGTGAGATTGCCTATGGGGTATAAGATTAGCCCCTGGGTTTTTGCTGCACGCATAGTGTCGATTTTACATGAAATTGACCCAGATGCATTTTCTTATGTCAATGATATTTCCTTGACTGACGATCAATTAAATCTGAATCTCATGAGTGTAGATCGCATAATTACACATTTTTCAGCTTTAAGTTACAAATTCAACTTTGCAAAATCCCATATTGCCTTTTTGGCAGTTCTTTTTCTCGGTTATGAACTGAATAATGAGGGTAGGGGTTTAGCATCCCACTTTTTGGAGAAATGTGCTCAATTGCAACCTCCAACTACCCTCAAAAAGTTACAATCTTTGCTGGGTTTCTTGATTTCTGCAGAACCTACATTCCAGATTATGCCCAGCGTATCAAACCGCTATACGCGTTGATACAACCTTCTTTTTCGTCTTCCAGTTGGCTTCCAGTACATACCGCAGTTCTGCGGTCTTTGCAGTTTAGTCTGCCGGCTTCTCAATTCTTGTTGACACGAGATAATACTACGAATTTGGTCATAAGGATTGTACCGGGGACATTAGGTTTCACCTACGTAACTTTTAATGAAGGGGACACAGTTCCCATAGCTTATAAATCGCATTTGTATACTGCTGCTGTCATGTCCTTTAGGATAGTCCCATCATGTACATACAGATTACATACATTTTGTCCCATCCACACGACATAACGGTCCTAACACAGGTGACCTTTTACCTAGTAGCTTACTTCTGTCTCTCCGACATCAGGCTCCTGGTAACCTATCTTAATCCCTGTACCTGACGTACATAAACATGTCCCCAGGCATGGCAGATTTATTCTGTATAAGGGTCACCACTTTTTCATCCTTGGCCAACAGCCAGCTGTGCATGATCATGTTTGTTTAGAAAGGATTAGCAGAGGATTAGCGAATGTTTTCAAAACATATTGATTCTAGAAGAAACCCTGGAGTGACCACTTTAGTATAAAATACCCTCACTCCCCCTTACAGAACAAAGGAGAATTCCTTCCAGGCTGTACCGAGACTCTACAAGCTGATCCTTCGACAGGCAGAGATCTGACATCCCTTGCGGGGTGCCATCCTCGATGCAGAGACGCGGTCCATTCAGAACCATCAGGTGAGGGGTTAGCACTTTCCCGGGGTTTCTTGGCTCCATTAGGATATATCCTAACACTTACATACACATGCTTCACCTACATATCTAGGCTAGGTACATTTAGGTAGGCTACGCATCGTAGGAGTACGCCAATGCTATTGTTTTATATAATCTGCTTTTATTCATCTTATCAGCACTATGCTAGAAATGTATTTACTATTTACGATATTGGTGCTAGCGATCACATTTGTCTGCTCCTGTCTTTTGATTGTTGCAGTGAATATGTTTCATACTAGACTGACTCTTGACCAATAAATAAGTATTGAAACCGTTCCAACTGTCATTCTATGTGTATTCTGAGAAAAGTAAGCACGAGTGACTGAGCGAAAGATACCGTATTGTTTTCCACGATACCTGAGTAATCAGGGTTGTCATGTTCAGTGGTTGCCAGAAAATACATGCACCACTGTACAATACAGGGGGGTGGTAGTGGCACTGTAGAGCTAGCTGGTCTAATGGCTGACTCATCCTGTGGGGGTGTCCAGAGTCTGTCTGCACACCAAGCCCTCAGTTTAGGTCATCCAAAATGCGCAGGTCCTGGGGGGGTCCTACGAACTACACAACATGGCGCTGTCAACGTTGGTTTTGTTCTTATATTAACAGTTAAATCCAAGTAGTTCAGTTGTGCTTTCTCAGAAAGCCCTACTCGCTCAGGGACGTCTGAAGTGGGAAGGACTATCCGCCTCAGCTGAGCAGGTACACCCTTTGTATTGGATGATGGTTTAGACAAGCTTGTAAGGATTAAAGGTTCCCATATTGTGCTAAACCCTACCTCATAAACCTTTACTTTCTTCTCCTTTCAAAATGACTGAACTTGCGAGTAACAGTAGAAGTGCGGAAGGAGACGAATTTGCTAACGCTCATAACATTACGGAAAACTGCAGAAAGGCAGTAACTCTGAGATTGTTAGAACATAGCGTACCAGTAACAGGTGGCCATGTTACTTTCGTGATTGAGGCACACGAGGTGTTCGGATCTGAGGCATTCTATTCCTGGGTGAAATTCCTGCCTGCAGATCCACAGACACATTTATTCCATGAATACATTGAAGTGGATCCACCGGAAGAATACATCCCACGCGAGGACATTGAAGTCCCGTTAACTTACCAGCAACATAAAAACTGGTTTAAAGGCACCCTCAAACACACAACTTCGGTCGTAAGACTCGGTCCGCTCAGCATAGTAGGAGCGACAAGGCCGGTCTTAGCGACTTACACTCCGCATCCTGAGATAGACACACTCCCAGTAGGGGAAGTGCGTACACTTTATAAAGAAGTAGTCAGGCTATACAGACATATAGTCCAGTTCGTCATGCGTACACTCAATAATTAGTCCACAGACACTAAAAGCAATAATGGGTGCGTTCCCATCAAAAAGGGATCAAGTACTATTCTGGATTGCTAACAAAATAGCACAGTTGGAAGCAGTATTTCCCCATACGGGTCCTCAGGAAAAACACAGAATGTTAACAATTTGCTTACCAATGGGAATGGTTTCCTCAATTGAGGATTGTACCACATGGGGAACAATCTTTGCTGCAGTCTACATTAGAATACACGGAACCTAGACCATATCAGTTATTCCTGAAGTATTGAAACAGATACAAAATGAGTACGGGGCAGGACCTGCCCTGGACTTGGGGATGAAACTGATGGGCAATTTTGACCAAGTCTTAGCGAATATGCTGAGCAACATTAAGGGGGAAGCAGCGGTGGCTATACGCCAACGCCTAAGGGAAACAGCTCTTGCAAATCAGGAGCGTGCCTTACAAAATATTATCGAAGAAACCTATGCTTCACTAGGGAGACATAGTTTGGGAGCCAAACCAGGGAAACCACAAGTGGTGAGTAATTCTGACAAGGATAACTCAAAGCAGGCACCCACTTCTTCTAATAAGAAATGGGATAATAATCAATCCAAAAATAATAATAATAAAGGAAACACTTCAAGATCAATGGGTGGGTCTCCCCAACGGGAGTCCTCTGAAAAGAGGTACAACCTTAGGAATCGTGAAAACATTAGGAAACCTGACAGGTATCAGGATACTGATACACGTTCCTTTCAGGGTTCATCAAAAAGTTTGGAGAGGCACGGAAGGTCAGAACAAAAAACAGAAGATCGATCAAAGGGAAAAGGGAAACACATCGCACTTCAGATTTCATTATCATACAGGAAGAGCAACATAAAGTAAAGACTCAATTCAAAAAGAAAAAAGTATCTGGCTTAAAAATTTGAAATGCCCAGGTTACTGAGGACTCAGCTTCTGAACGGGGAATGGGCTCTGACGATGCTAGACAGCACGGCAGAAGTAACAATAGCTCCCCAGAACCTGAAGGAATTTCTGGTGACAGCAGTATTGAATGAATACATCACAGTGGAAACACCTGATACAAGAGTGAGTGTCCCACACTGTCTACACGAAATTAATCTCCAAATAAAGCAGGACATCTCAAGAAAAATGAAAGGTCTCTGTTGGGAAAATTTGACATTTGGATACGACATCCTGTTAGCAGAAAAAGATTGGCCGCCTGAATTTATAATGGATTGCCCAAAAGGTGAAAGCATCATTTTGCCTGCTTTTTCCGACCTCGTTCCTGTTTTCTTAAAACACTCATACGTGCGGGAGTGGGCGCAAGCGCTAGCTCCGGCATTATACCTAAACCATGTAGGGTGGGATATGGAGTCCAAACACCATGAAAGCCCATTATAAATTACTCCAACTCGACAGAGACAGTACCCCATTAACAAGCATTTGCAATGCAATAGGCCTCGCATTTACACGAAGTTTGAGCTATTGGCATTGTAAATGACAATGCCTTTTATTTATTTTTTGGTTTTTGCAATGCCAATAGCTTAAACTCGCGTAAATGCGAGACCCTGTGCATATTTTTTCAGCCACATCTGCCTAGATAAGTCAGTTTTCCCTGAAAACAATTCTGCCTTTATTGGATTTAGGCACAACTACTATTGAGACAGCCTGTCCGCCAAATGTACAATGCTGCAGATGTCTCTTTCGATATGAGAGCATAAAACAAGAAAAACCTCATGCCACCCAACTCAGTACCAAAATTCAACATATCTTTGTCGTTCATATACAAAAGACAGAAGGAGATGTAGTCATTTCCATAACACGTGCCTAAAGCACCCACACTCGCCAACAAATTTTCAAAGGAACAGGAAATGCCTAAGAGAAGCGAACACAAAGGAAAGTGTTTTGCGCCACACCATGCCACTATACTCCAATCTATCCTACAACACACTGCTCCACTCTACACCAATCCACCCCACTGTATGCCTCTCCACTCTGACACTCTATGCTACTCTTCTCTGTGCCGCTTGACTCTACAACACTCTACGCCATTCCACTCTCCTACACTACTCAACTCTATGCCACGCTACTCTACAACTACCTGCTTCACTGATCGTCACTCTACAACACTCTACTCCTCTCTATACCCTTCCACTGTGACACTCTACTCACTCAACAACACTCCACAACACTCCATACCATTCCACACCACTCAACTCTACTCTGCACCACTCTACGACTTACTACGCCACTCTATAACACTCCACTCCGCTCAATCTTTATGACTTTCCACTCCTCTCTCCTTTACCTCACTAACTTTTAGCCATGCTGAACAACAGCCAGCCATTTATTTTTACGAGCATGGGGGATAAAGTAATTTGTTTAGTAATTTGTTATCTCCCACTACATACGAGTGCATCTGCATGCCGGCTCCTCTCCAACCGGTGCTCTTCTCACATCGTCGCTTTCAAACACTCATCTGTCAAGAACTGGCACTAATCTAGACCGCCTTATACACTGCACCTCTCCTCTTGAAAAGAGAAGCAGGCGCTCTGATATTTTGTTGTCACTTGTCATCTTGTGGCCATGCTGCCGTGCTGGTATCCTACGAAAGAGTACAGGTTTGGTTTCTGCTGGCATCAGCTTGCTAAGTTCAATAAAAGCCACCAACAAAGTAGTAATTCGCCCGTGCATATTGTGCATGTGGCTCTCAGTGGGAAGGGAAGGGTCCGAGTGTTTGTGCAAGTGTAGGGCTGGAGCAGCATCCATAGGAGGTGCCAGATTACAAGCAACGTGCCAAATAACAGCATTTAAAAAACAGGGAGTGCTCCAGCGGCAAAATAATTTTTCTGAAGCACAGGAATTGCATGCAATTTTCCCGTAAGAGATATTCTACAAAGGAGTTATAAGCCTTTTTCTTCTTCTGAATCCTCTAGCCACCTCCTGTAGCACATATCCCTTTCCTCCTGCCCTCTCCAGTTTCCTTAATCCATAGGTGTATTGCTTCAATATCCCACCTCCGGTCATGCAATATTTAACCCTAAACTTTTACAATGTCCTGTATAAATAGATCGTTCGCTCTTCAAACATTTTTTATTGAGCAAGTGCCTTAAGGATGAAGACACAGTGTCAAAATGGGAAGAGAAACAGGCCCGGGAAATAACAAAAAAACCCTGGCCCACATTTGCGAAATGTCACTTTTTGCTCACATCTAGCTATCAGTCAGTGTTTCCGATGCTCGGTAGAAGCTGACAAGAGAATGATTATGATTGTCATTTACTGCCATGTATCATCCACGGGCCTTGCCTGACGCAGCTGGTTCTTTGATGGGGAACATTATCATGCGACAGATGTTTGTTGGCATTGGATGTCTGGCAACAGAATGATGTACTTGTGACTGAGCCGCAGGACTGCACTCTGCATGCACACTAGCACTTGTAGGCTGCTCACACAGTTTGTTCCTCTTCCAAATGTTTTGGTTCGTCCTCTCCATTTGTTCCCTCCTATATTCTCCATCTCTTTTTCTGTCACTTTCTAAAATCTGCTCCTAGTTCAGGCACTGGCTCCGGCACAAGAACTTTTGGCTCCCAAGGCAAAATGGTATTTTGACATTTGGCACTCCCTTTCTATTAATTAAAAGGCCTGTTGTTACTTATATATAGGGCTCCCGGTTTTATGGTATTTATTTTTTCGACATTTCGGTCTATATTTATCCATATCTATTTTTTGCTCATTTTTTCTGTATTTATCCATTTTTATTTTGTGTTTTCTGTATAAATGAAGCTGCAATGGGTATTTTTCCACATTTATTTTACTGATAAATATATAGTCGCATTTGAATGTCCAAAAGGTTTCAGCAGTATACAGTGCAATAGCGTTATCTGAAAACACTTGCATTGTAGAATAGCATAAATAACTGTAGATCTGCACTTAATTGGGAAATCTATGGTCTTTTTTCATTCCCCTACCTCTCAATCTGTACTCTTACTGCGCTGTCTTTTTTTAAAAGTGTCTCTTTTAAAAGAAAGAAGCAATTTCTTAAACTGCTGACAGAGCTACCTTAGGAGAGCTGTTCTTGCATGAACATGGATGTAAAGTAGAGCATGTGTTGGTCTGGATTGAATGTATTCTGTAAAGGGTGACTTGTATACTTAAACCATCCAACATGTAAGATAAAATGCCCCATTTATGCCACTGACCAGGACAGCTAGAATTCGCTCCCACGGATTGCGCAGGTAACAGCTCGAGAGAGAGCGGCCAGGAATTAGACTCTGATCAAGAGATTGACAGTAGAAAATATCATCCAAAGAAGACCTATTTTCCGTATTTTTCTGTATTTAAAAATAAATACAGACAGGAAAATAAATAGTTTTCTGTCTGTATTTATCTGTAAAAATCAGTAAAAACCGAAAACTGGGAGCCCTACTTATATATAGCATGATGTAATAGGACAGATAGAGAGTAAGTATTGCTAGTGTTAGGGCTCAAAGGTGGAAGATCAGCAGCATTGCCTTTGGAAGAATGTTGATCAGCTGGAGGGCCAGGACTATCAATAGATGATCTTTGTTGCCCTTTTTAGGTCTCGCAGACCTGCGTTGCAGCGCGCATGCGATGCTCGCTCTGCGAGGCTTCTTGTAATCGGGATATTTCAGAACTGGAGTTTAAGCCCCGCCCATCTTTTTGATTGGCTGGCGTCATCCTCCATACTAAATGCTGGCTTCCGATTGAAAAGGAGGCTTCTTAGTCCCTCCTTGTTACCGCCCTGTCTCCTTTTGGGACGGCCCATCCGGACTGGATCGTTTGCTCGCGGCGTTACACCCACGGTCTCCATAAGTTGGTGAGCACTCTTTTATTTTGTTTGTTATTTGCAGCACGGTCCTCTTTCACTTTAGGGACCGCGCTTGTTTATTTATTTAATTGATTTTCCGCGCGGGCCGCTTTCACCGCGCTTGTTTATTTACTTAATTAATTTGGAGCGCAGTCCGCTGACTTTAGCGGCCGCGCTTGGTTTATTTATTTAATTAATTTGGAGCGCGGTCCGCTGACTTTAGCGGCCGCGCTTGGCAGTGAATGGGCCGCTCTGTAACTAACAGCCGGGCGCAGAAGGCTCGCGGTCAGCATTAAACCAACCCCTTGTTTTCACCTAGACAGCAGCAGGATAAAGCCAGGAATGCGAGCTGTAAGCAAGTAATGGGGGGATTTTGGTCTGCAGGGTACACAGAGTCCCATTTCGTAATCCGGGCCTGGCATTGCCTAGCAACAAGCAGTTTTCTCCAGCCAGCCCGTCGGTTTAGCGGCAGGCCTTGCCTTGGCGGCACTCGCTTCCCGGACTGCAGGCCTCGTCATCAAACCGAGGCTTGAATGTGCACGGCCGCGGTACAAATGGTGTTTTTTTTGTCTTGAGGTCTGTTTATTTAGACTTCTTTTAAGCTTGCATAAGATCTATGAATAGACCACCGCAAACCCAGTTTTGTATTCACTTTTACGTCAACGTAACTGGCTGAAATATGTGAGGGCATAAGGTCACCCCTGCCTCCCCCCACCCCGCAAAAAAACCAATAGGAGGCTGTTCTATTTCAGCTTACCTGGTCCCATGAAAGCCCGTCCTCTAATCCCAGGGTTGTCTGGGCGCCTTTCCGGCTGGGACCGAGGTAGATGCCGCAGCATGGCTGAGCACCCACTGCGGAAACAACTGTCATGTCACAGCTCTGAATATAAGCAGGCATGGCTCTGCCTTCATTTGCTCAGTTGGCTCACCCTTTCTTTCTTCCTTCTGTGGTAAAGAAAATGAAAACCGCTGTTGTCTCTGAAGACGCACCGTGTAGCGATGGCTCGCCAGCAAGAATATATTAAATCTTTACCCTTGTCACGTGCTTACGTATAAAGACTCTTGCCCCCACGCTAGGAGCACAGGCATTCACCCTGCTCAGGCCTCACGTGTGGATACGCTGCACAGTACACTATTCTACCCTGTGCAGGGTGCGCCACTGATGCAACACCCACACAAAACAGAACAGTGCACATTACAGGACACGCACACCTCTTTTCTTAACGGGAAACACACACACGCCACACTCATCCACACCTACCAACCAAAGACCAAACACAGGAAAAAGAAAAAAAGTATTCCAAATAATATCCGAGGCGTCCATTTCAGACCCAGCACACAAGGCACAACTCAACCCACGCTCCTTCCTAACACCCAGGAAGTGTGCGTCACTCAAACGGCAATGCTTCTCATCATCAGACAAGGGCAACATTACCTACATTCCAACAGCATGCTGCCACCAAACTAGCCACATTAACAAATAGTGTCTACATTGAGGCTTACAGCTATTCAGTGTAGACTAAATCTGCACATTGTCTTCCAGATCCAGCCCTCCTACCACAACAAAACAGTACCAAGCATAATTTACCAACCACACAACTTCACATCTTGAAAAGCATGCTATGAACACAGTCGCATATAAACATGCCACTGACTGACATCATGGGGCACGTGCAATTGAACCAGCTCCTTCCCATAACAAGCATTTGCAATGCAATAGGTCTCGCATTTACCCGAGTTTGAGCTATTGACATTGCAAATAACAATGCCTTTTATTTGTGTTTTCGTTTTTAAAACATCAATAAAAGGCATTGTCATTTACAATACTGATAGCTTAAACTCGCGTAAATGCGAGACCTATTGCATTGCAAATGCTTGTTAGATATTGTAAACAATGGTGCCCGATTGATATAGGCTGGAAGGGCATTCCAAATCTTAAGACATTCACTCAGAAGGGGTGGCTAGAGCATGCTAAATCTTAGGGCATTCCTAGATAAGGAGGGTTGAGGGTATTCCAAACTTTAGGGCATTAACCCTGAGAGGTGGCTGGGTGGGAGTGGGGGCTTTAGCCTTGATCGAGAATTTGAAGGCAAAGAATTGTTTTGGTTTTGTGAATCCTTCTGGCGCTAGGTTTAGGTTTTGTGACGAACATATAGGGATGTTCATATGTAGTGCTTTGTGATACAGGCAATTTTATAGCGCCTAAGTGGTTCAAATGGTAACCATTTGACGGGGGCCAGAGCAGGGGTGATGTGAATTAACTTCCACGGGGAGCTTGCTGGGCCCGCAGAGGTTGGGAGCTCCGGGTACTTTAAATGCTCATCAGGCCTGAGGTAAACCGATCACAGTGACGCTTCCTCCCTGGCAGAAGGGACAGCAAAGTAGTGTTAGTCTTACCTTATAAAAGGGACAGATGAGCAGTGGTAGTATCACCTTATCACCACGAGTGTCCGTTCCTAGAGTATTCAAGCAGCTCCGCGAACTATCCCAATAAACCGCAATTTCTCTCTTTGAAGCGAGGTCGTTCTTTCTGCAGGGATGTCCCGGCGTAAGTCTGGATCTCCATGGTAACCAGGAAGCGTGCAGGCCTGTAAAGCCGGACCGGACAGCCTCGAAACAAGGGGGTTTATGAAGTTTCCTTTGTTTTAGCTGAGGTCAATTTACACGCGCACTCTATGAGCCTTCCAAGAACTGTAACACGAGCAGCAGGATTCACGTTTTGAAGAAGTCTTTTACCTTCTCACTTCCAATCTTTATTTTGTGCACCATTTTTTCCTGGTACAACTTCTGGCTGTGGCGCAATTTCTGCCAGAGGCTGACCGGTCTTCGGGAAATCTAGAGATTCCACAGCAGGTCCTGACCCTAAAAGTCAGGTACCCTGCACTTCAGTTCTTTTCTATAGCTTAGACTGAATGAGTTGCGTCCCGAGGTAATATAGGTTTTTATTTATGTGCTCGGCTGAGCGTGTAAACAATATATACTACCAGCGTTGCGGCATCGCAGACAGTTCTTTGGTGTGATTGGAACCCGCTCGACACTTCCATTGCACGTCACACCTTGCCGAGGTCTCTAAGCAACCAGGAGTGATCGCGTGCCACAGCGCCAAGTTGAATCCATTAGTAAACACAGCAAGCATTTGTAATGCAATAGGACTCGCATTTACGCGAGACCTATTGCATTGGAAACGGGAGTGCGGGCGGACGAGAAGGCACGAACGGGATTGCGGGTGGGGAGGCCGAGAAGTCATGGACTATGGGAGGGGGGAGCACGAGAAGAAAATTGGGTTTGAAGTATAGGGGCCAGTAGCCATGGAAGGATACAAATGACGACATAGCCGTCATGCGGGGGGACTAACAAGCCTAAAACCAATCAGAAGGCAGCATTTAGGACCTAAGCCAATGAAAAAGTTGGGCGGAGAGTGGGCGGAGCTTCCACGAAGCTTCCACGCTATACTGAATACTGCATGCCTCGCAAAGCGAGCAGCGCATGAGCTGCAACGCTAGGCTCGACCTAAAAATGAGGCTAAGAAACAGGTCAAAGAATTCCTAGACCAACTAAAATACCAAGGTGTGATTGAAACTTGCACCTCGCCAATGAACAACCCTTTGTTTCCCGTCATGAAACCCGACAACACATATCGTTTGGTTTCAGATTACAGACATTTGAACACATGCACAAAAACATTTGCAGTTCAGAACGCACATAGTGCGGCATTAATGAATAACATTGTGCGGAAGAAATACAAAACAACACTAGATATCTCGAATGGATTCTTCTGCCAGAATATAGCTCCTGAAAGCAGATATTTGACAGGATTTTATGCCCTCGGCACTCAGCGTCAGTTTTGTCACCTACCCCAAGGCTATAAGAACAGCCCTGGGCTATTCTCGGCAAGAGTGGCAGAGCTATTACAAACTTGCGATGAAGAGGTACTGTCCTACGTAGATGATATTTATCTGATGGACGATGAATTACTTGAACACTTGTGCAGAGTGAACAACATAATTGTTGGTTTCGCCAATTTGGGCTACAAATTTAACTTCAAAAAATCAAAAATTGCCCATCTCAGCGTCCTATTTTTGGGATATGAGCTGCCAAGTGAAGGCAAAAGCCTGGCCGCTAACTTTTTAGAAAAGTGCGCGTAAATCCAGCCTCCAAACACTCTGAGGGTTTACAATCCATTTTAAGATTTCTAAATTTCAGCAGAACATACATTCAAGACTACGCAGAGAGAGTCAAACCTTTCTACGACCTAATTAGACCAGATTTCACAGCAAACAAGTGGACTCAAAAACATTGAGACACTCTACGTTCAGTTCAAGCTGACATGATAGCTTCAAAACACTTGCAGACATGCGTAAACGTCAGCAATCTGGTAATACGGGTCGGCCACGGGTTATCAGGGTGTACCTACATCACGTTCAATGAAGGTGAATTAGCCCATTGTATCCATCGTGGATGCAGTGCCTTCGCATTTGGGATGCTGACTTTGGTTACCTCTTCTAAAGTCGTTATAGGGGTTACAACGATGATGCGCTTCCCCTGTGCTAGTGCTCCTTCTCTCCCTACAGCAGTCTGTACTGCCATCATTATTTTTTCTGTTGCTGCAAATCGATTTTCAGCATTCGTGTACAAATGAGATTTGTATGCGATTGGAACTGTCTCACCTTGGTCTGAATGGAAGGTGCCACAGGCATATGTTCCTACAAAGACATGCAAATCTTTTATAACAGTAGGAGCGTCACCACAGCACTGCGGCCAAACCCAGAGGAACCTAGTGCATGAACCCACTGCAACCAAAATGTATTTGAAAGCGTTGTCAGAGGTCAAGGGACCGCAGTGATCAAGATAAATACAACCGAACGGTTGATTAGAATGAAGAGTTGAGTGTGTGGCGGACGCAAGACAGTAGAAGGTTTAATTTGTTGAGAAATGTCACTGGAAAATACATATTTGCGCGTTTGTTGCTATAATCCGCGCCACCAATAAGGTTGCTGTAAAGAGTAATTGTGGCTGTCACTCCTGCATGTGCAGAAGCCATTCCTTCATGGGCAGCTACAATAAGTGAAGGGAATAGTCACAAATGGAACTTGGTCATTGGTTAAGTGATAAGTATAACGAGTGGGGAAACCTTGGGGATAAGGTGTCCCCTCCTTCATCGCAGAAATAGCAGCCAAAATATGATCATCAAGTTTATTCATGGACCTTGTAACAGCTGCTACCGTGCAAGTGCCTACTGCAGATTTGGCTGCCTCATCAGCCATAGAATTACTAACAGTGTGTGCTCCCACACGTTTATGGCCCAATGTATGGATTACATGTGTGAGTGGCAAACGGTCCTTAAGAGTGGCCACCCAGATCCAAAGCGTTATATGCTTTATTGCGCTACCTTTAGAATCACAAAAATCATTCTGTTTCCAAAAGAATAGGTTGTCATTAAAGGATTGTACACAGTAGAAGGAATCACATACTACAAGAGTAGGCACCTCAGGATCAGCAAACTCAAGGGCTAATAGTAAAGCGCGCAACACAGCCAATTGCACCGTGCAATCCTCAAGGGATTGTGGGTGAACCAGGGAGGATTTAAAATCACCGTCCACTATCGTGCCTGCCACAATAGCGCAGGCTGCAGAATAAGCATGTTTAGAACCAATAGCTGGCTGTGCAGACCCATCAGTGTAAATTATACATTTATACTGATCAAGAGGGAGTAGCGACAAAGGAAGAGGATGAACATGATCATACTGTAAAAACTTTTGTGTCTGCAAAGAAGGATCAAAGATGAAATTGACATCAGCTGATGTCAATGAACTAGCCCATTGTATCCAACAAGGATGCAGAGCTTTAGAATTGGGAACGCGCACCTTGGTGACAGCTTCGAAAGCGGGCACAGGCGAGACCATGAAAATGCGTTTGCCCTGAACCAGAGAGCGTTCCTTCAGAATCGTCATCTGCAACGCTGTTAAAAAGTTTCGGTGGAAGAAAAACGCATTTCAGCAGTGTCGTGTAGTTCCTAGGACCCCCAGGACCTGCGCGTTTTGGATGACCTAAGCATCTCTTCACCCACACCGATTAAGGGTATCTCAAATAACACACCAATGAGTGAAGGAACATATGGTACAAATTCATACAATTTATCATCTCCCGATTGGAAGGGTTAGTTGGTTTGGCCTGTAGACACAAATATGTGTAACTTAAGATTCAAGGGTACCACCGGAGGGTTTTGTATCCATAGACCCGACCCACGTTATGTAAATACAGATGAGCCAGGGGTAGTGACTTCCTATAGTGTCGGGAAGTTGTGCCTAGATTGGCTAAAGACCTCGACACTATCACAGGTGAAACAACACTTGTCCCTTCTGTCAGACAACATGGATCTTAGGGATTTCTTGTTAGGTCCCAAGGAACCACGTAGGAAACGCTTCCTATATACCATCTACAATGAAGTCTGGAAAGTCTCCCAACAGGAAGCTGCGGAGAGACTTTGTGAAATCGATAGAATTAACTTAGAAAAGGCCATAGCTGTGGTAGACAATGGCATGACCACACTCTCATCTCGTATTTATTCACTGGGCAACATTGTGTCCTCAGCTATCGACATAATGGAACAAGATTTGTCTATTATACAACATGGGCAGTCATAGCTGCGCGCTATTATGCTTTTAAGTTGGACACTTCAATCATTGCGTTCTGGCCACGTTCCATGGCGATACATTAAAGACACAAATCTGTTTTCGGCTTACAATCTGACCAACAAACAAATGGCCATGGCATGCAGAGATGCGAAGTACACCATGCTGCTCATTGAAAAACTAGAGAAGTTACCTTTTACTGTAGCAGAGTCACCGTCTACGGAATGGTTAATCCATGGCTATATCACACTGCCAATGACGACATTCCAGTTCCAATACTGCCTGAAATATTACCTAGTAGGCAGGTATGAAGCATTGGGCGAAGGGTACATACGGGAAACCTGGGAGTTGCCATACACATATAGGTGCAGGAACAAGGACAAGGAGGTTTTCTTGAGTGGTTCAAACTGCGACAAGGCCTTGAGTGGCTCTTTAGTGTGTAAAGAAGTGTCGCGTTCACAGGGCGTGTAATGCGTCAAAAGCAAACTTGTCCTGCTACCTGAAGGGTTCCCCAGCTGCTGTATTTCATCCAGTTTTTGAGTTACTTTCCAATGGGAGTTACTTGATGCTGAATGACCAAGGCTGTTGTGCTATGACGCCCGGCATTGCTTATCTAGTGACCGTCAACTCCAGGGTTATTTGTTGTAAGCAAGTATTGTTTCCCCAGCTCGCACAGTTAGGGAGGCACCACTGTGGCCTTCACTGAATGTTTCTAACATAGGGTTTGCTTCTCTGAGCAGACTGAAAGCCATGCTGTTTCAGCAAAATTTGGCCTTAACTTCAGCCCGAGAGATCTTTGATCTCCAAGTTGCAAGGTCCTCGGCAGAGATACAGGCTCTGGTCCATACAAACTTCCCGCTCCATTTCGGAGAAATGGTCCATCGTATCTTTAACATGTCTGATACGAGGGGGATAGTACACTTATTTAGGAGCATTTGTTCAGGTCTGTTTACCACCTTTCAAACCGTTTTCGGAGTGATTCCATCATTCATACACTCCGTACTTGGAAGCGTTTTTGGAAGGCTTCCTTTGTTCCTGCTTTCAGTGGCGGGCATCCTGATTTTAATCCTTTTGCTTCGCAATGGATGTCAACATCACTCGAGACATGGAGAGAACACTACTGGAGTGACGTTGTTGTGAGCGATTGGTGTTCTTCCTGGGTATACCTCGGCTTCGAGAGCTGAGTGAGCATTAGTTCCTGTCTTTCAGACCGGCCTGGCTTGACTGCATTCTGCCAGTATTCCGCTGCCTCTTTGCGGATTCGGACGCGTGTTGGACCTCTGTCTGACACTTCCATCAGTTGCGCCGACGGACATAGACATGCTCCTGGCGCGTTTACGGGCCCATGTGCACAGTTGTCCACAGCTTATTCCCATGTTGATGATGGCGTTCCTAGATCCTCCACAAGACGCTTCAGCTCCTGTTGGAACTGAGATCGGCTCTACGGATGTGCAGGCATCAGTCTCAGGCACACAGGCATCTAATTCTTCCCCAACGGCTGCTGTGGGAACCAGTAATGACCACCTCTGCTCACTTGATATCATACTGGAGGTGCTAGAAGGACTGCCTCCTGCGGATGACATGTTCAGTGATGTTGAGTCTTCAGCGCAGGATTCTTAAACAATCTGGCCTCTCCTGTGCTGGGAACCATTTGGACAATTTTTAAACGTACCAAATTGAAGGTTGAACTGACTTTGTTTTTCTTCTCTGCTCTATCTGAACATAGTGACTTTCAAGGTGCTCAGAAAAACAATGACGATATATTCAAACATATAGAGGACCTTTTACGGACGCTTTTCTAGGAAGAATGCTTTCGATGTAGACCTTGCTTTTATGAACATTTTTAAGACCTTTTAAATGCCTGTTTTAGTATGTTTTAATATACATGATTTTATGTCTTTTGTAGCATTTTCTATCATTCCATAGCTGACCTTGTTGACCTTTTGATGAGGAATGGGTGTCATGTCCTTTAGGATAGTCCCATCATGTATATACCAATTACATACATTTTGTCCCATCCACATGACATAACGGTCCTAACACAGGTGACCTTTTACCTAGTAGCTTACTTCTGTCTCTCCGACATCAGGCTCCTGGTACCCTATCTTAATCCCTGTACCTGACGTACATAAACATGTCCCCAGGCACGGCAGATTTATTCTGTATAAGGGTCACCACTTTTTTCAACCATGGCCAACAGCCAGCTGTGCATGATCATGTTTGTTTAGAAAAGGATTAGCAAATGTTTTCAAAACATATTGATTCTAGGAGAAACCCTGGTGTGACCACTTTAGTATGACGCTCTGATCGCCGTGAGGGGAATGGCTTTTCCCTTGCGCCAGCACACACCGTGAGGGAACGGCTTAAATCTTTCTACATAGCGCCGTGAGGGGAACGGCTTGGATCTTTCTACATAGCGCCGTGAGGAGAACGGCCGGGCTAAACCACAAGCCCCAGCAGCCCCCTGCTGCCAGCGACGCCTTCCTGATGCTGCACTTGCACCCGGAGGCGCTTTAAAAGCAACGAGCGCCCCCCGCAGCGCGGGACGCTCTGATTGCCGTGAGGGGAACGGCATTTCCTTGCGCCAGCACACGCCGTAAGGGGAACGGCTTAAATCTTTCTACATAGCGCCATGAGGGGAACGGCCGGGCTAAACCACAAGCCCCAGCAGCCCCTGCTGCCAGCGACGCCTTCCTGACGCTGCACTTGCGCCCGGAGGCGCTTAGCAACGAGCGCCCCGCAGCGTGGGACGCTCTGATCGCGGGGGAACAGCCCGCGCCAGCCTGCGCGTGGGGGAACAGCTTTTCCTTGCGCCCAGCACAGCGCCCGTGAGGGGAACGGGCTTAAATCTTTCTACATAGCGCCATGAGGGGAACGGCCGGGCTAAACCACAAGCCCCAGCAGCCCCCTGCTGCCAGCGATGCCTTCCTGATGCTGCACTTGCACCCGGAGGCGCTTTAAAGCAACGAGCGCCCCCGCAGCGCGAGATGCACGCGGGCGGCGCCCGGGCCAAACCCGGGCCAAGGGCGGGCCTGTCCTGGCCCGTCATTGCCAGGAAGAGGCAGGGCCACCCCTCTAACTTTAAAGGACCAAGACCCTCGTGTTTTACTAGAGGCGGCAGAAAAGGAATTGTGAGATTTTCACTCTTAACAGCTCTTCCATTTGTAACTGCCACTTCCCTTCCCTAGATACTTGGAACTGGTCAACGTCACGGTTAAGCTGATGTGGTTCATTACTAATAACTGTTTTTTATTCTGGCATTGGACTACTGGACCCTATTGGACTGGTCTTTTTTCTAATACTGGGACCTTATATAACGTGTTTTACTAGCAGCAAACCGTCTACATGCCCATTACAGTTGCCAAACCAATCAACAATCCTGTACTTTTGTCTATAGGGGCATGATACAGCTAGCCCTCAGCACTTTGCACTTTATGGTCCATGTTTACATTTTTCTTATTGCTGCTAAATATTTGATCATGTTGCACTTTAGGGGCCTGACACAGTTAGCCTTTAGCACTTTGCACTTTCCGGTCTAACTGATAAATAAGGTTTTATGTTTTTAATTATATATATAGTGTTAAAGAGCTTCTAAAGGACCGTATACTTTAGTTTTAAACCCTACAGGAGTTATCTTGACAGCAGTGCCATCTGCCAGTGAGTCCTCAAGCTTCTGCCAGCAAGTTCTTATGCTTTTTGGGCCTGTATTCCGGTAGAATGATCTTGTTTTATTGAATTTCTGTTGTGAGCATTCATGCACTTGGTCACCTAAATTAGCTGTAGTATAGTAGCTTTCCCTCCACCTTGAGCTTTAGACAACTACCAGCACCCAATTTAAAGCCATCGACAGTATTAAAGATAATTGTCCTAACTCAAACAGAATGGGGAAACGAGCATGCACAGAAAAGAAATCAAAGGGCCCTATACCTAAAACCAAGCCGACCTCTATAGATAGGATGTTGGAAAAGGCTTTAGGTGTAGTTGCCACTGAAATTGAACGGACAGAGAGACGATTATCCCTAACTCCAACCTGGAAATCCTCACGATAGACCTTCATACCTCACCAATATCAGGAACCCCAGGAGTCCCAGCAAAGGAATCCCCTGGGGCCCAAACTTCAATAGTTGAAGTAGGTAGCCCTGATCAATTAAGGGAGCAATCTCGTATACAACCCGTTACAAAGGGGAGACCCAACCCGCAAGTAAAAACGGCAGCAAGAAGGAAGAAAACTATGGTAGAAAAGACTGATAATAGGAATACCAGGACGGGAGGGATAGTCAACAGTATTGAAACAGCTAATGAACAGCCAGTGTGGGTTACCAAGTTAGTGGTGGATCTTCAGATGCAAGTGAGGGACATAGTCAAGGACGAACTTAAATCACTTGTGGGAAGGGTTGACAAACTGACGTTACTTATTAAAAACTGGACAAGCAATAGGGGGGTAGTAGACGGGACCGTTGAAGTGGACACTGGCCCTGGGGACGTGGTAATTGCGATCTCCACAAAGGCCATTTCAACCATTAAACATAATGACCGCCCAGCCACTCAAGCATTAAATACTGAGAGACAACAACCACTAGCCCCATTTGCAGTCAACACAAAGAGGGCACCTATCGCCTCCACTAGCAGAGAAAGTCTACCCCCTATTTAAACAATCCATCAGGCCTTGGCAGCCGAATAATCAAAGGGCAGGGGTAGATTTACAAACATGCACATAGGCTCCAAAGGAATATGCCCCCTCCCCCCAGCTATTAACCTACCACCGGTCTCAACCCCATATGTCCTCATCCTGGCTGGCATCCCTGAGCTTCGAAAGGGCCAACATGAACCTCACCAAGAACTAAAAATAAATGCATGCACTGGCTAGCAAACCACAGGTACTTTAGGTATGACGACGTTGACGAGATTTTAACTACACGTAGAGTGGGATGGCTAAGTTGGAGGCCCAAGGATAAGAAAGGTGATTGCATAGTGATCAACTTTCGAAATCCCCGTGTTGCCCAAGAAATTCTAAATAGAGAGGACGGGAGACCAATGGGTTCTATTTTAGCCCTCCCATTGGGCTACTTTTATCCCCCTGAGAGGGTTTATGAAGACACAAGGCACTATGGGTGGGACCGGGGACACGAAAATTATAGCCACAACAAAACTGCCATAGAACATTATTGGCCTAGGCAACAAATGTACAATATACCTACAGCTAACAGGTTTAGTAGCCTAGAAGGAGTGGATTGACTTGAGGCCCAAGCCCTTGGCCCTGGAGTACAGTTGGGCGAAATTCCGTTGGTAACTGAGCCTCGCAAGAATGATGTAGGGAACCGTATGATGTTGGGGGAATGGGAAACCTGTAGGTGCATGAGCGGCTCACCAGGGAATACCCATGAAGGCCCAAATACGACTTTTATTATTAACCAACCACTTTCATCGTTCTGTGGGTCTCCCCTGCAGTCCTCCCATTCAGTTGCCAAAAAAATTATCTCTCCTGACCGCCCAAGGCTACGCGTTTTATCCTGGAACTTAGCAGGCCTGAATAGCAAGATTGACGACCCCGAATGGGGTCGCTTTATTGACCAACATGAGATCTGCATGTTCCAGGAGACGTGGGCAAGAGGGGATGTCTCAAAAGCGGGTTATGCTATATTTAATATCCCTGCAACATCAGGGGGGAAAGGGAGACCTTCAGGAGGCCTGAGCACATGGGTGGCAGTCCACCTAGGCTGCTCAGCAGAGTGGATAGAATCATCTTCAAACGACATTCTGTGTGTTCTTCTGCACTTTTCCCCCAAGATCTCCATTGCCCTTTTAAATGTGTACTCTAGACCAGTCAACCAGGGCCAGGTGTAAAAACTCTTGAGGAACTAACGTCATTTCTAGCCACCATTAAAGATAATTATATGGTAATCGTAGGAGGGGATTTTAATTGTCAGTATGAGCCGCTAGATGGCTTGCATAAGGATAGCCTCTGCGAAGAAGACAAATACTGGGCCATTCTAGAGTCTTCATGCCCTCTAGTTAAAATGTGGTCCCCTTTGGTGATCCAGATGAACTGCTTTGTTTTAAAATACTCTTTAAGGGCGTGTAATGGGAGAACACAAACTGACTCATCCAGTAATTACACTTTTATCAGAAATGGGAGAGGCTTCCTACTGGACTACATTCTAATCGATTGTAAATCCTGGCACAAGGTTATTGATTTCAAAGTTATGGCACGACAAGATAGTGACCACAACGCCCTTGTGCTAGAATTACACGAGCCCAATCTTGGGAGTGTAACAAGTGTCCATTCCCTTTCTGATGATAGGCTGTCCCTCTCAAATTGTAGGAGGAGAGTATGCTGGGCTGACATAAACCAGACACAGGATAAAATAGGTTCCCTGTATGAAGCCCTCATCCCGGTGCATTTAGTGAGGCACAAAAAAGGTGGGAAAGCAGCAAGTGGGACATCTTGAGAAGTTCTCTGGGTGCCCGGGATATGAGGACCTTCTGGAAAGTGGTCAACACAGGCAGTTGTGAGGCAAAATCCCCGATAGAGCCAAACCTGGAGGCATGTGTATGGAGGGACCACTTTGAGTCCCAATACTCAAGGGTGGAAACATCGGTTGAACCAGCTGTCAATGTTTGTCCTGAGGGGATGGACCCCCTGACTGTATCTATGCTCACCCCCATAACATCGGCTGACACCCCTGTGATATCCCTCAATGAGATAACTTGCGCCCTTTCCAAAATAGCACCGGGCAAAGCCCCCGGACTGGACAAGATCCCAGGGGACTTTCTCCGTAGTGAACCCATTGTCTGGACGCCATACCTTTGGGTACTATTCAATGCTATACTCCAATGTATGGAGATCCCTCCTAGCTGGGCTGGAGCGGAAATAATCCCCATCTATAAAAAGGGCTCACCGCTGTTGCCAACAAATTACAGGTCAATTAGCCTTATAGGCATCACACAAAAAATATTTGCACGCGTGTTGTTGCTCCGGCTGCAGAGCTGGATGGAGGAGCATAAGATACTTACTCCCCTTCAGGCAGGGTTCAGGGAAAAATTGTCCACATTGGACCAAATCCTCAGGCTACAAATATTACACTGGAAGATCGTGTGTCTGGAGGGTGGCAGCCTCTACCTAATATTTGTAGACCTGAGGTCCGCGTTTGATTTGGTCCCTAGAGAGAAGTTGTGGGCAGTCCTGCATGAGTTGGGGGTTCCGCCTTACTTGTGCCAAGCTATAAAGCGTTTGCACGAGGGAAACTACGCCCAAATCAGATATGGGAAGGAGGGGTGCCTTACGGCCCCCATTCCCGTAAACAGAGGTGACCGACAGGGATGCGTACTTGCCCCGACCCTATTTAGCCTATACATAAATGGGTTAGTAGATTATCTGCTCAGCGAGAAAGATTTTGACATCCCTAAGCTGGTAACACGCAAAATTCCAGCTATGATGTTTGCCGACGATACTCTACTAGTATCTAAATCACCCATGGGGATACAGAGGGTATTAAATAGGTTTGACGCATTTTGTAGGGAAAGAGGGCTTGAAATCAACCTCCAAAAAACCAAATTCATGGTGTTCAATTCCCCGAAAAGCACCCGACCAAATCCATCTTTATATGGCAAACCCCTTGAAAGAGTATCCTCTAGGCATTACAATTACAGATTCTATGGACTGGGGGGCTCAAATTAAAAAATCATCCCTTAAGCTCTCACAATCATCTGGAGGACTAATGAAGGTTCTTCGAAAATCAAGTTATAAACCTGTGAGTCCAGCCATAGAAATCTACAAGGTCCAAGCTAGGGGAGGGGTACTGTATGGGGCAGAACTGTGGGGACACCGTAGCTCTGAGAGTCTTACACAGGCAGAAAACATCTTTCTCAGGCAACTGTTTAGTCTCCGACAGAGTACCCCACTCACGCCGCTACGTCTGGACCTGGGGGTAAGGCCCATAGCGGACGAATCTAACCTTAGACCCCTCCTTTTCTGGCATCGTCTGTGGGTTACCCCTGAATTTGTAGCATACAGAGATGAATTAAGAGAGGTGCTGAGCCTACCAGGGGCGGGCAAATTACCCTGGCTTTCCTATGTCCGTCATATGTTAACAAGCTTGGGACGGGGCAATCTTTGGGATGACCCGGAGGTTGCCTGTGCCTCAATCTCTAGGAAAATGCTGAGGGTTCCTACGGGGAATTCAAATTGGCCCAGCTTCAATCAAACCCCTTAGCAGGTAAACTGACTGTAACCTTCCTAGAGTTCAAGGATAGGTATAGCCTAGAGCCGGCCCTAAATGATATCAAGCCAGCAACCGCAAGTAAGCTCTTTTTGCAGTTTAGATATGGGGTCTTGCCTCTCCGCTCCTTTACAAACAACTGGGGCGGCTCACAAACTTTGGGGTGTCCGGCATGTGATTGCCCAATAGAATCTGACCTTCATGTATTTTTTAGCTGTCCCGGATACCACAAAGTGAGAAAACGGTGGCTGGCCCAGATTTGCAGAAACCTAGGGACCAGACGCTGTTGCGAGGCTTTCAGGATATTTAAACACGATACCAGCCTCCCGATAGTTTATTTGGTAGCAGGTTTTCTATTCTCCATGTGGTGCACTCGTAGGGCCCTCTTAAAAACAAAACAATAGCAATAAATGAGGGCCTCAGCCATGCACAAATGTAATGAGGAATTTTATTGGGCCACTAATTTTTATTGTTTATCTGAGATCACCTGCTTTGATACATCAAATTTATATATATATATATTATTTTTTTTACCTGGGTCTGTCTTCTGTCTCTAATCTCGCAATGTTACATATGTACTTTGTATCGTCAGAACTGTTACCAGTTATGATCAATCAATTGTTTTATATGATCAGGCTCTCCCATGCGTGGAACTAGTCGAACAGACTATACCATATATCTGTGATAGGCCACATTTGTGTATGTTTCATCTAAACTGTGCTTATTTTATGTAGCCATCCTTGCTCTATCTTTTTAGCTTTCTTTTTTTAAATTGTAATCGATTTTAAAAGGAAATGAATTGTATGTAATTTTAGTTGTACTTTTAAGGTCTAATTGACCGAAATAAAGTTATTACTGACTGACTGAGTATAAAAGACCCTCACTCCCTCTAACAGAACAGAGGAGAAATCCTTCCAGGCTGGACAGAGACTCTGCTGGCTGATCCTTCGACAGGCAGAGACCTGACACCCCTTGCGGGGTGCCTTTCTTGACGCAGAGACGGGGTCCTTCATTCAGAACCATCAGGTGAGGGGTTAGCACTTCCCCGGGGCTTTCTTGGCTTCATTAGGATATATCCTAGAACTTACATACACATGCTTCACCTGCATATCTAGGCTAGGTACATTTAGGTAGGCTACGCATCGTAGGAGATCGCCAATGCTATTGTTTTATACAATCTGCTTTTATTCATCTTATTAGCACTATGCTAGAAATGTATTTACTATTTACGATATTGGTGCTAGCGATCACATTTGTCTGCTCCTGTCTTTTGATTGTCGCAGCGAATATGTTTCATACTAGACTGACGCTTGACCAATAAATAATTATTGAAACCGTTCCAACCATCATTCTATGTGTATTCTGAGAAAAGTAAGCATGAGTTACTGAGCGAAAGATACCATATTGTTTTCCACGATACCTGAGGAATCAGGGTTGTCATGTTCAGTAGTTGCCAGAAACTACATACACCACTGTAGAATACAGTAGTGGTAGTGGCACTGTAGAACTAGCTGGTCTAACGGCTGACTCATCCTGTGGAGGTGTCCAGAGTCTGTCTGCACACCAAGCCCTCAGTTTAGGTCATCCAAAACGCGCAGGTCCTGGGGGGGAAGGGGTCCTAGGAACTACACAACACTGCTGAAATGCGTTTTTCTTCCACCGAAACTTTTTTAACAGCGTTGCAGATGACGATTCTGAATGAACGCTCTCTGGCTCAGGGCAAACGCATTTTCATGGTCTCGCCTGTGCCCGCTTTCGAAGCTGTCACCAAGGCGCGTGTGCCCAATTCTAAAGCTCTGCATCCTTGTTGGATACAATGGGCTAGTTCATTGACATCAGCTGATGTCAATTTCATCTTTGATCCTTCTTTGCAGACACAAGAGTTTTTACAGTATGAACATGTTCATCCTCTTCCTTTGTCCCTACTCCCTCTTGATCAGTATAAATGTATCATTTACACTGATGGGTCTGCAGAGCCAGCTATTGGTTCTAAACATGCTTATTCTGCAGCCTGCGCTATTGTGGCAGGCACGATAGTGGACGGTGATTTTAAATCCTCCCTGGTTCACCCACAATCCCTTGGGGATTGCACGGTGCAATTGGCTGTGTTGCGCTCTTTACTATTAGCCCTTGAGTTTTCTGATCCTGAGGTGCCTACTCTTGTAGTATGTGATTCCTTCCACTGTGTACAATCCTTTGATGACAACCTATTCTTTTGGAAACAGAATGATTTTTGTGATTCTAAAGGTAGCGCAATAAAGCATAAAACGCTTTGTGTCTGGGTGGCCACTCTTAAAGACCATTTGCCACTCACACATGTAATCCATACATTGGGCCATCAACGTGTGGGAGCACACACTGTTAGTAATTCTATGGCTGATGAGGCATCCAAATCTGCAGTAGCCACTTGCACGGTAGAAGCTGTTACAAGGTCCATGACTAAAATTGATGATGATATTTTGCCTGCTATTCCTGCGATGAAGGAGGGGACACCTTATCCCCAAGGTTTCCCCACTCGTTATACTTATCACTTAACCAATGACCAAGTTCCATTTGTGACTATTCCCTCCGTTGGCGATCGCTTGATTCCCAACGAGGACCGCAGGCTTTCACTTATTGTAGCTGCCCATGAAGGAATGGCTTCTGCGCATGCAGGAGTGACAGCCACAATTACTCTTTTTTTCAGCAACCTTATTGGTGGCGCGGATTATATCAACAAACGCGCAAATATGAACTTTCTGGTGACATTTCTCAAAAAATTAAACCTTCTACTGTCTTGCGTCCGCCACACACACAACTCTTCATTTCTAATCAACCGTTCGGTTGTATTTATCTTGATCACTGCGGTCCCTTGACCTCTGACAATGCTTTCAAATACATTTTGGTTGCAGTGGATTCATGCACTAGGTTCCTCTGGGTTTGGCCACAGTGCTGTGCTGACGCTCCTACTGTTAAAAAAGATTTGCATGTCTTTGTAGAAACATATGCCTGTGGCACCTTCCATTCAGACCAAGGTCCGGCTTTTGCCTCTAAAGCTTACCGTGATTCGATGAAGTTGATGGGGGTGCAGGTGCATTTCTCATCTCCATATCGGCCTGAGGGCAATTCAGTTGTGGAGCGGATGAACCGTGACTTAAAGCAATCTTTAATAGCAATGGTATTAGGTACAGGCCGGGGCTGATTAACTCATCTATATGGGGTTCAATGTGCACTCAATAATCTCCCTCGAAGATCTCTGGGTGGGCGGACCCCGTACAAAATGCTCTTTGGAATTAAGATGTTACTGCTCGACATTGATGGTCTAGATGTTGTGGTGGCTGCCGCAACATTTGACGTGGATAACCATTGTGCTATGTTACGGGATCTATAAAAGAATCGAGATGCTCTAGCAAAATCGCATTTGCCCTCGCCGACGGATACAGCAGTCTTAGTCCCTGTTTCTGGCTGGCTACCTAAAATTGGAGATCTGGTCCGGGAAAAGGTGGCAAACAAAAAAGAATTTGGACCCTCCTACCGTGCTCAAGTCCCGGTCCTTGGTCCAAATGGCACCCGAACTGTAATTTTACCTCCACTGCCTGGATGCAAAGATAACAGATTAATTTCCGTTAAACATGTCAAACTACACAATATGGCTGATTCTTAATAGTATGCCTAGAAGCGTTCCAAGCCGGAATGTTTCCCTCCAGCAAATGAATACCATTTCTCCTGAGTCTCTCCAACACATGGAAGGGGAGTTGGAGTCTTCAATTGATTTATTGCCTGTTTTGCCTTCAACGCCTGCGATTGTGGAGAATGAGTATGCTACCCCACTAGATGAACTTACAGTTGATATCCCTGACACTGTAATGCATTCAACTTCTAACAGAGAACAACCTCCACTGTTTCAGCTCAGCTCCAACAGTTACTATATTGACCAAGACAACTTTTCTTCATATACATCTGCATTGTCTTCGTCTATTGCTGTGCATCCTACACGGATTTGGGTTTTCATCTCATGGTTGAGAACCACGTACCTAGTCCCGCCATGGACTTACATCTGGATCGTGTTGTCAATGGTGTTCCTTTTCATGTGGATTGGATTCGTGACTGTCTTCTTTCTTTTGATTAATGGCCACCACTTACCTGAACGCTCTGATGTGGAACTGGTTGACGGAGTACTGGTCCCTCATACTTCTGCGCATAAAATGAAAAGAGACCAGACATTAGTTAATATTTCAGCAGTCCCGGTCGCTGATGGCATTTTTTGGGACAAAGTGCCTTTCGATGTATATGGTCTGATGGAGACCCTACAAATTCCGTACGTCTTCCGTGTTTCTTTGGGAGATGTCTTTTTGCCTGGAATGCATTCAGATGATTGGGTTGTCAGTGCTGTTAATTCTTTGTTTTCCGATTTACAATATTATACTGTTTTTGATACAGAGGATCTATATTTGAATTCAGCAAATTATGCAGATCTATTTTGTTACCAACATTATGGCCATCACTTTCTTCACAAATTCAGTACTCAAAGACCCACTTTCAATTATCCAGAATGGGAACATTGTCCAACACCATCTCCAATAAGTTCCGTTACACAGAATTTTTTTTTAACATATTTTACGGGTTACAAACTATCTGACCCAGCCTCATATTATTTTAAATTGAATGTCCCCAGATTGAATAAATATATGCTTACACAGACTAAACTAATTTATTCCTCATCTTTTATAGATGATCTGTCACTGAAGGGTTATGATTTTTGGAAATACACTGTTGATTTAAAGTCTATTAGAGGCACTAAAGTTTGGCAAGTGCAGGGGACTGAATCCGTGCAACGTGCATGTTTAATACCGTCTCAAATATTATTTTTAAATCAGACGGTGCAATAAACTACCTGCTTCGGTTTGGCCACTGCAAAAATTTATTTGAATGCTCTTTCTATTCCACCTTTGGCTCAATATGAGTCATGGAGCATGCACACCAATTATACTATTAATGACTTGACTCGGATAATACAGAATGGCTCTTTTAACTCATCTATGATAAATCCGGAGGGCTTTTGAATGTTACTAAGGGTTTTACCCAAATTAGACCTGATCCTCGTTCCCCAAATTTACATACAGTTACTACTTATTCTGTTGGAAAATTATGTCAACAGTGGTTGGAACATTCCGCATTAGCTTCTGTGAAACACGTCTTTCCCTTTTGTCAGGTGGCATTGATCTTTCTGATTTTCTTTTAGGTATGAAATCCCTCGCACTAAACGTTTTGTGTATGCAGCCTATAAGGAATTTTGGAAACTTTCACAAATGGAGGCGGCACTACGCTTATGCCAAATTGATCAGGATAATTTGGACAAAGTTCTTCCTGTGGTTGATAACAGCATAAACACACTGTCTTCTCGTATATATACCATAGACAATATTGTGTCATCTGTTATTGATATTGTTCAGAATGAAGTATCTACTTGTATCATAGCTAAAATCAGTTACGTTCGGTTATGTAATTTGGTTGGACTTTACAGACACTTAAAAATGGGAGAGTACCATTGGATTACCTTAATGCTTCTGCACTGTTTTTACCATTCAATTTGACAGATAAACAGAAAATGATGTCTATGAAAGATGCAACTTACACTTTGTTACACATTGAGAAACTAGAACAGTTACCACTTACTGTGGCAGAAATGGATTCAGCAGTGTGGTTAATACATGGGGTAATTTTGTTGCCCATCTCACTTTTTCAGTTTACAGCTTGCATGAAACATCATCCTGTCGGTAGATATGAACCCCTCGGGAGCAGTTTCATACATGTATTGTGGACCTTGCCATTCGCTTTCCGTTGTCAGCGTGCAGATAAGGAGGTTTTCCTTACAGGGGAGGATTGTGACTCTACGGTCAGACACTCCCTTGTCTGTAGCCAAGTAAAACTCCATGGGGCTTGCAACGTTTCGGCACCTCATTTAGCTTGTCTTTTAAAAGGAACACAGGTTCCTGCTATTATTTCAACTCTCACTTTTCTTTCTAATTGCAGTTATCTCATTCTCAACACTCAGAACTGCTGCAGTTTACAGGCAGGCATTCTGTACATAGTAACAGTTTGACAATGTATTACTTGTTGCAGCAATGTCCTGTTTCCCCCCCCCCACACACACGGAGTGTAGATAGTTTGCTGTGACCTTCTATTCCGACTTTGAAAACAGACTTCAATAAGTTAAGCAGACATAAAGCGTTGTTGTTTCAACAAGAAGTCGCTCTCACGTCAGCTCGTGAGACCTTCGAATTGCAGGTGGCAAGAACATCTGGCGAAATACAATCTTTACTAAACACGAATCTCCGCCTACATTTTGGGGAATTAATTCACCAACTTTTTAATGCGTCTGAGACGGCAGGCCTCGCACACTTTTTTAAAGTTGTGGGATCGGGCATTGTTACATCGTTTCAGACTATTTTTTGAGTAATACCTGCTTTTATTCATTCTATTTTTTCCAGCGTATTCGGAGGGTTTCCCCTGCTGCTCCTCCTGGTTTGTGGCGTGCTGGTACTTCTCTTGCTGTTCCACAATGGATGCTCGATCTGTGGTACTACCCAGTCAGGCACAGTTACCGTGTACCGTGATCAGATGCAGCAGCTTTTTGGGTTAATGCCATTGGGAGGTCTTGACACCAGCTTTTGGCTGACCTTCCGTTATGCCTACTTCACCTGTGTGCAACCTGTGTTCTATTGCATCCAGTGCCCTTTTCAATGGGCCCTGGATGTCTGCCTATCCACAACGTCACCCACTGCCCTGGATTATGATCTGTTGATGGGTCCGTTGAGGTCCCATTGGCAGGGCTGTTCTGTGGGTATGCGGCTTGTGTACGATTCTTTACTGGGGCCGGTAGGCAAAGTGAGTACCTGTGCCCGTGCACAGCGTCTCTTCGATCTGAGTTTCATCGAGATCAACACAGGTTGCCCGGGAATACTCCTTGCGGCTTCAGGATATGAGGAGCACGTCTGTTCCTTTGAATTACTTAATGGGATGGCATCACTTTTTAATATTGATGGTTCTGACGCCTTACTGGAGCTCATGGCATTTCACTTGTCACACGAAGTGTTTGGCCCGGAGGATACGCTGTAATTGGATATACTTTTACGTACCAAATTTCCATTTTCAATTTGCCTTTATATCACGGTCCTGCTTTGGCTTCTTGGATCCTACTTGTCCCCTGCCGGAGACGCTTTGGTTCTGCTTACCAGTGACTCCTGTATTAGTCCAGGGCTGACGTCCTGACCAGGGGGTGTCACGTGGCCCATGGGGACATGGTCATCTTCCTAAGTTAGCATGTGCACACCACAGACTGTCCGTTGCTTTGCACACGTTACTACATGAGTTTATTTCGCAAATGCCTCTTTTGATATTTTCACATGAGAACCTACTGCTGTGTTCACGCTTTGCAGGTTGCTGGGATTTAGTCTGAACATTGTGAACAAGGTCGAACAACAACGTCCCTTGTTATTCTGTTCTGGTCAGGCCCTAGCACCTACACAAAACATACAGATGCAGCGGTTGTTTGGGAATACGTACTTTGGTCTTATTGGAATACACGGATAGGTAGGACACACTTGGAGAGGAACCTTTCCAGAGAGAAGAGCATGACAGCACCTATGATGTAGAACTACCATCTACAGACTGAGGTACGGGGTCTGCAGATAACACCCAGAGATCTTCTAATATATAACCACCCTGTGTTTGTGCAAGGGGAGGGAGGTTAGGCTAAGCCGTCTCTCACTATGACAGCTCCCTTTATGATTTATGGACTACTTGCTATGTTGACCATCTTTGTGTTATGCATTTTTCTGGTTATTGTGGCACGTATACTGCATATTAGAGCACGTTAGTTAAAATAAATATTTTAAACTTGTTCGTGTCTCTGTCAGATCTTATTGTGGACAGGTACAAGAGTGTGAGCGAAAGGGTGTGTCTTGTAAATGCGAATCCTGAGAGAGTCGGGAGTGTTGTGTTCTGGGGTGTCTAATCACTTGTTCCTCTGTAAGTGAGTAGAAGGGCAAGTGAGACACTATAGCCAGTCGGTCCTGGGCTCATGGGTACTAAGGTGGTAGGATGACTCAGTCCCTATATACTAAGGTCCCATAATCCTACGCATAGTTCTGTATTTGCGCAGAATCCCTGCAACAATATGGGGCAGAAGTTTGGGGACACACCAAATGTATGGCACTGCAGACGGTGGAACATTTATTCTTTAAGTTATCTTCTTGCCACCCCTAGGAGTGCCTCTGTATATATCTATCATGCGGAATTGGGGGTTCCGTTCCTTACAGATTTAATAATGATGCAGCCCATTTTATTATGGCACAAAATTTGGACATCAGAAGATAACGGTTTAAATCACGTTATTATTGGGGACTGCCTCAAGGCGAGCCTATGCTCACGTATACCCTGATTGACATATATTCAACGCTTATGTGACCTGGGGCATCCTGATTACCATGAGAAGCCCGAATCCTTGGAATACATTAATAGATAAGATTTGAGAAATGAAGATATGGTTCATCTTGAGAACCTTAGATTGACCACTGAAATTTCAAAGCCTGGTGTTTTAAAAATCCACTTACTTTAACCACATATGAAATGCAACCCTATCTTAAATTTGTATTAAATCCCAGGCATAGATTTATTTTCACCTGCTTAAGATTGGATATCTTTCACCACATGATTAGCTTCCCTGAAATTAATGATTGGTCTGTAAAATTAACAAACTGCCCTTGTGATTGCCTGATGGCACAGAGCATTATGTATGTAGTCTTTTTCTGTAAATTTTATAGTAACTTGATAAAATGCTACATTTTACCTATTTTAAGACCACGTAATTTTACACAATGCCGTCCTGCTTATCTTTATTTACAATCACTGCCTACTTTGGAGATTTGTTGCAGCATGTCAAGTTTCTTGTGGGCCGTTTTCTACGCTAGAAAGAATATTTCACATTGCTCTTGAATAGCACTTTGATACAGTTTAAAAGAAATCAATTGATTTCTGAATTGTTTTAATCTTGTGTTTTAAGGTTTTTTTAAATGTAACTTATTGTACTTTTATGATTTTATTATGAAATCGAATAAAGTATTGAATTTGAAATTAATAAAGAGATCTGTTTTTGCAGGTTATGTGCAGGTCATTATTTTACATAGGATCCCGCAGTTGTTTCGTCTGGCTTGGGGTGCTAACACTATACATAAATCATTGATATCAAGTATCTATGTCATATTAGAATATTGATATTTTCAACTTGTACAAAGTGCACCACCAAATTATTACACACGGGAATTCTATCTGAACTTCTCTGCTTAATTAAGCCATTCTGTAGTTGCACCTGGACAGGTGAACTATTGCGGAACCATAACACAGAAAGTCACGAGATTTCAAATGGGTGCATTCTTACTTCTCTGTTGTGTAAGAGAGTCATGTTTCCGCTTCATTGGACTTCTTCAGGGAGCTGTAGCTTGAATCTCTAGCATCATTGACTAGTGGGGCACAAATGAACAAACCTATCACACTTAGGAAACAAAACATAGCACAAATAAAACGATGACGTGCTTAAGCCAACACTTCAAAAATCACTGGGAATGATCCATATTGAACTTCGTCATCTGAACTGCCGCAGAAGAGAACCAAAGTTATGTAAAACAGTTTAACCCCAGCCCATCCTACCTGCACCAAAAAGACTAGACTGTAACCCAGACAAGCTTCAGCCTGCCTGGGTCTCTTCAGTGAGGCACAACTTGAGTCTCTAGACTAGGCACCTTGTGCCAGATTTACGACCATTCACTTTTGCGAGACGCAAATTGTGTCGAATTGCAACTCGCAAAAGTGAATGTACAACAGTGTCTCAGACACTGTTTACGATTCCCAATCGGGTCGCAGATTGCATGCCTCATCAATATTCATGAGGCAAGCGCAAATTGCGACCCCATTGGGAATGGCTAGCACTCCCAGGGATGGTGGCCTGCTGGGGTCAGCAGACCACCATGTCTGTGACTGCTTTTAAATAAAGCAGTTTTTTTTTTATAGGCAGACTGGTTTCCTTCAAGGAAAACAGGATGCATTTAAAAAAGAAAAATGAAACTTTTCTGTTTCATTTTTTAAGGGCAGGCAGTGGTCCCTGGGACCACTGCCTGCTCAAATATTTTTGCACACACTCACAAAGGGGAAGGGGTCCCCTGGGCACCCCTTCCCATTTGCGAGTGGTTTACCACCTACTTGAAGTAGGTGGTAAACTGCGAGTGTTTTGCGGCTGCAAATGCAGTCGCAAAACAATAGTACATGGCATTTAGACTCGCTACAAGGAAGGGACACCCCTTCCTAATAGCGAGTGTCGCAAACGCTATTTTGCGAGTCAGTGACTCTCAAAATAGCGTTTGTACATGCCAGGACCCTTTTTGCGGTTGCAAACGGGCCGATCCCCCATTTGCGACCGCAAAAAAGGGTCGTACAACTGGCCCCTACTCTTTGACAGACTCAACAGTGAACAGTGCATGGAATGGTTGGTTGTGGGTGTTGCAAAGAATTAATTATTCAAATATTCATTTTATCTATAGCACTGTCTTTGAATTTTGTGGCACACTTTTAAAAGGTTTAAGAAAAATTCAGCTTCCTGCATTTTCCGGTGGTGCACGTCTGAGATAAAGTCCCTGCGGGCATTCTCTGTCCTCTTCAATTTATAGTTTATTTTTACTTAGGTGTTTTCTAGATTACCAACACTGCGTTTTGGCAACCCCCACATACCCTATGTTACACTGTAAATATACAAAAATATAAAAAGCACAGTTGAGAAAGTGATAAAATACAATACAGAGATTCACCACAAACACATGAAGTATCCTTACTACCAGGGTATAAATATGTGGTAGAACCGAGTGAACGAAAGCAGCGTCGGCCACACACCCAGTTGCTAATGGTGCGCCTGGTAAATACCAATGGTGCGGTGTTCGGTGCTTACTTTAGGTGCATTTGGCATGTCGACACTGCAATGGCACATAATGGGGTGATGGCGGATGTCTTCCCTCACGCTTAGGTGTGCACAAACTAAATTAAACTATGTGCTCTCCAGGCTTTACCTAGCGAGTGACAATCAGGGCACGAGTCGGGGGTACACGCGGGTGGACGGCGCCCCCCCACTTTTTTCACAGGGTGGACGCCGTCCACCCTGCCAAGAAGTGTGGCCCCACTGTAAAATATGCTGAATTCGTCCCGGTGTAATTTACAAACACCTGGACACATCCTGCAGCGCCTGGACGTTGTTATCTGCTTTCTATCTGCAACAACGTGCAGGCGGGGACGGGGCTCTCTTAGGGGCCGACTACGATGGCGGTCGGAAAACCATTCCGACCGCTGTGGCAATGGGAAAAGACCGCCCGCATGGCCTGCGGCACCACCGCCGATCACATTACGATGCACTGCCGGAAAAATCCGACCGCCGCGGTCGGATTCCAAGAAACACCGCCGGGCACGTGCGGAAAAGGCGAAATTCCATCCACGGCGGTCGGATTCACTGCGGAAAGCTCACAAACCGCCGATACACAAGCGGAATTTCCACGAGTGCAATTATGATGTTACCGCGGTGCCTGCGGTACGACCGCTTGTTTCCGACCGCCTCGATTGTCATCAATGATGAATGGGAGAGCCGGAGGAAGCACTATTGCAGTCCGACCACGGCGGTCGCGCGGAAATAGTAATGGCGGTCAAAAGCAACTACACAACAAAACTACCAAATGTGGCTGTGTATCTGGCTCAGCCAATAAAAACAGCTAACACACCCCATTGACACATGCCCCTGGCAAATAAAAACTACAAATCCCAGCTCAACACAGACAACACACCTGACATGAATACTCCGTTTGGACCCACCCACATAGCAGAGCATAAAACCAGCCCCTGCATGACCACAATTCTTTGCACAACTCCAGAACTGAAGGGCCCAACAATACCACACAAAGGATAGGCAACCCTGCACACATCACACCATCACAAACACACACACACCACACTCATCACCACCACCACCACCTTCACACCTGCACTCTTAACCACTCAGCACATCACACACCATGGCACAGAAGATGCCCAAATTCACTGATGGTGAGTTGTCAGTCCTGGTGGATGAGATTGTAAGAGTTGAGCCAAATATTTTAGGAAGCAGGGTCCAACAGACCCCAGCAGCCAGGCAAAATCAAATGTGGCAAAGGATAGTTGACAGAGTCAATGCTGCAGGGCAAGTTCCACGCAACAGTAAGGAGATCAGGAAGAGGTGGACTGACCTCAAGAGCAAGGTCAAGGAGAAGAACAGCAAGAACCGTGAGCTGGCAAACCGGACTGGCAGTGGCCCTCCCATTCCACCAAGAACATTCAACGCATGGGAGGAGAAGGTGCTTGGCATACTGCACCCAGAGAGTTGCACTGGAATTGAGGGGGAATGGAGGCTGGTAAGTACCAACAAAAGTCTGCCATAACACTGCTATGTAGTAGCTTGCACAACTAAAAAGCAACACCTCCTAGGCCCAAATGTACTCATGTCCACCACACTCCCCCAAACATGTCTCACAGATCCCACAATAACTCCCTCTCATTCACCACAAAGGTACATAACAATATTTACATGGGGGCACATGTACAGGCAGCCAGCACTACAACTCCCAACAGGCCCCCTTGTCCCACAGCTGAGCAGGATGGAGCATTCCCACACCCCCAAGCATGGGGCAGCCATTTCCCTCCAATGTGTAACCTTACAGGTAGGTAGCCATCTCAACAGGGAGGGGTCTTTGTGGCTGGGAAGTCTGCACTACAACTCCCAACAGGCCCCCTTGTCCCACAGCTGAGCAGGATGGAGCATTCCCCACACCCCAAGCATGGGGCAGCCATTTCCCTCCAATGTGTAACCTTACAGGTAGGTAGCCATCTCAACAGGGAGGGGTCTTTGTGGCAGGGAAGTCTGCACTACAACTCCCAACAGGCCCCCTTGTCCCACAGCTGAGCAGGATGGAGCATTCCCCACACCCCCAAGCATGGGGCAGCCATTTCCCTCCAATGTGTAACCTTACAGGTAGGTAGCCATCTCAACAGGGAGGGGTCTTTGTGGCTGGGAAGTCTGCACTACAACTCCCAACAGGCCCCTTTGTCCCACAGCTGAGCAGGATGGAGCATTCCCCACACCCCCAAGCATGGGGCAGCCATTTCCCTCCAATGTGTAACCTTACAGGTAGGTAGCCATCTCAACAGGGAGGGGTGTTTGTGGCTGGGAATACTGCACTTCAACTCCCAACAGGCCCCCTTGTCCCACAGCTCAGCAGGATGGAGCATTCCCCACACCCCCAAGCATGGGGCAGCCATTTACCTCCAATGTGTAACCTTACAGGTAGGTAGCCATCTCAACAGGGAGGGGTCTTTGTGGCAGGGAAGTCTGCACTACAACTCCCAACAGGCCCCCTTGTCCCACAGCTGAGCAGGATGGAGCATTCCCCACACCCCCAAGCATGGGGCAGCCATTTCCCTCCAATGTGTAACCTTACAGGTAGGTAGCCATCTCAACAGGGAGGGGTCTTTGTGGCTGGGAAGTCTGCACTACAACTCCCAACAGGCCCCCTTGTCCCACAGCTGAGCAGGATGGAGCATTGCCCACACCCCCAAGCATGGGGCAGCCATTTCCCTCCAATGTGTAACCTTACAGGTAGGTAGCCATCTCAACAGAGAGGGGTGTTTGTGGCTGGGAAGTCTGCACTACAACTCCCAACAGGCATCCTTGTCCCACAGCTGAGCAGGATGGAGCATTCCCCACACCCACAAGCATGGGGCAGCTATCGCATTGCTCTCCCAAAACTTACACGTAGGTAGTGACTGCATGCACACCGCCATCCTTTTCTAAATGCATGTAGCCACATAACCACATCAGCACTAACATGTCAGCCAACTTGGCATAGTTTTAAATGCCACATCCAGTGTGCAGACATCTAAGTGCACGTAACTGTCACATATTTTGAACTCATACTCACCAAGTCACAAGTGAAACAAATGCATCCCACAATCATGCACAGCAGAGAATGCAATGTGGAAGTGCCATGGTGTCTGAGCATGAAGGCCCATCTCAACACCAAACATGCATGGTCTACATGAAAAAAAGGAAAGTACATGTGATTCCAAAGCTATGTATAACATGACAATGGTTCCTTCTAGCTCTGTTGAAATAGATTACATGAACAGCTAAATGAAAAGACGCACAACAGAAAGTTGATGTCACGCAATTAGGTAGATGAGGACATGTCCGTGTAGTTACACTATCTGTACACTGCACCAAGTTTCAATTCACAACGGACACCATGGACTACTAAGGTATGTACCTCAACGTCATGTCATGGTGCACAGTATATAGCAGGCATACAAAGTCATTGCATTGTAAAGTGTTTGTTGTATCAAATGTCTCAAACAATTGTCTAACATCAAGCTTGTTGCGTGCAACTCAATTACCATATGACCTCTGTTCAACAGGAGATCAACAACTAACTGCAGAGGATGACACCAACATGCGGAGCCAGTCTCCCCCCGGAACGTGAACTCTCGGATGCAGATTCCCCAACATTCTCGGACGAGGATTCTCAAGCTGGCCCCTCTGGTGTGGCAGGGACTAACATGTCTCAAGCCCTCATTGTCCCCACCACCACCACCACGGCAAGAACAACTGTGCTGCCCCCATCCACTACGAGCTGTGTGGCCTCCACCACCACCACCATGGCAAGAACAACTGTGCTGCCCCCTGCCACTACGAGCTGTGTGGCCTCCACCACCACCACGGCAAGAACAACTGTGCTGCCCCCTGCCACTACGACCTGTGTGGCCTCCACCACCACCATCACCACTGCTGCCTGCAACACACGCCCTGCCACAGTGGTTACCAGCACCACCACACAATCACAGCATGCCAGGGAGAGTGTGCCAGTGCGTCGGGGGACTATGCCACAGGTCCGTGTCAGGAGGGCAGGTGGGAGTACAACTGGGGCAGAGACACAGGAGGACAATGACCCTGAATCCCTGGCCACCATTGCAAGAGTCCTTGGTGCCTACCAAGAGAACCATGGAGTAATGGGCCAGCTTGCTGAAGACATGCATGAGATCCGCCTGCTGCAGCAGTCCATGGACACACGGATGGGCCAACTTGTCGACCTTGTTGGCCAGCTAGTGGGTGTTCTGAGGGACAGACTCCCAGCCCCAAGTGCAGCTCAACCCCCTCCAGTGGATTGCCTGCTGTGCAGCCCACCATTCCAGCTGCAGCCACAGAGAGGGGTGTGCAGGAGGAGAGTGAGTCCTCAGACACCACTGACCCTGCAGCAGATGCCCCCCTCCCAAACGCACCAGGGGCCGTCCGAGAATCCACAGGGGAGGATTTGGTGGCAGGCCACCATACCAACGCCACTCACAGAGCCAGCCATGATGGTATCTTGTTGTTCCCCTTTGCATTGACTATGTTGACTATCCTTGCCCACATTGCCATGTTGATGGCCTGAGTCTGTTGGACTGTGTGACTTCAGCTTTGTGGTGACTACACTATTTGTCTCATCTACCATGACTGACAACTCATTTATTCACTGTTCACATTTATGTACATATTCCCTTCACTTGCACAAAAACTAATTTTAAATAAACACTCTTCACATACCTATGTCTGTGTGAGCTACATGTTTATTCCAGTATGTACAATGACAAATCAGATTTCAATGTTCCAACAGCTCTGAAGGAGAGGAGGCATTGAGAGGGTGAATGAACCTAGAAAGACACAAGAGAATGACATTTACTTATCAGGTGACGCCATTACAGCTGAAACACAACACTAGGCATCAAGGTACAAAAACAAGCACACATAGCAATGATCAACAACCTCAACATACACATGATGTACCTGGATACAAATACCCTGTGCCACACACATCAGCCCTTATCACACACACAACGACAGCCAGCAGTTAAAATTCTCTATGCCTTGATACTAACATCCAAGCAAACACACAATGTCACTGTTCTACAAAGTCACTTACATTCAAGGGAAGTAGTTGGCAATGAGCTGTTGACGCAGGTCAACACCTTCCTCTTCACCACTATCGTCCGCACTGGAAGTGTGTGGGTGTGCAGGAGGGGGCATCTGCTGCTCATCGTCATCCAGGATCAGCGGAACGGCTTTGCGCAAGGCAAGGTTGTGTAGCATGCAGCATGCTACAACTATCCGGCACACCTTTTGTGGGGAATACAACAGTGCACCTCCGCTCTTGTCCAGGCACCGGAATCGGGACTTCAGGAGGCCAAAAGTGCGCTCCACCACACGTCGTGTCCTACCATGTGCCTCGTTGTAGCTGACTTCACCCGGGGTACTTGGATTCCGCAGTGGGCTCAGCAACCACGGCCTGTTGGGATACGCTGAGTCACCTAGGTGTGACATACACAGAGAAATGTTGTGATACAAACAGTTGACGAGAACAGCATGTCACACACAGCACACTACTTGACTCAGTGTACTCACCTACAAGCCATGCACGCTCTGGATGTAGATTTTCCATCAGCCGGGGTACAATGCTGTTCCGCATGATGTAGGAGTCATGGGCGGAGCCAGCAAATCGCGCACAAACATGGCTGATGATCATATCAGCTTGGCATACCACCTGCACATTTATGGAATAGTAGTGCTTCCTGTTCCTATACACCTGCTCACGTGCCTGTAGTGGGACAAGGGCAATGTGTGTGCCGTCAATGGAACCAACTACATGAGGAATGTGGCCAAGGGCATAAAAACCAGCCTTCACAGCAGGCAATTCTGCTGTATTTGGGAATCATATGTATTGGTCGTTGTATAGCATCATTGCGGACACCACATCCCAGAGCACCATGCTGAATGTGGCTTGCGACATCCCACCGGCGCTGGCCACCGTGTATTGGAAAGAGCCCGTAGCAAAAAAATGCAGCGCTGCCATGATCTTCACTGTTGGGGATAGGGCAGTTGGATATGTTCGTTGAGGCCTCAGATGGGGCTCCAACTGAGCACACAGCTCTTGCAGTGTAACGCGATCCAGACGAAATTTCCGGATGATGTCCACATCCTCCATGTCCGCCAGGACTGTGAAAGGCCGGTACACATTTGGTCGTCGCCTACATGAAATGGAAGAGGACTAATGTTATTCTAATTACACAATGAGATGTGTCCGAGTTCTCACATCTTGACTCACGCAGCAGAAACAATGAATGTACTCCAACAATTGCTTAATCCACAACTCAGATGCAGCGACACCTTCACCACATGTGTTTTTACAAGTGGTCATGTTGTACATACTGACTACCCCAAAAACATAATCAGAGGTTGTGAATGGTACACCAATACATCTGGTGTCCCCAGGCCTAGGAGTAGGTGACACAGCAGATGTATGAGACAGCAACACTGCTGACTCATATGTAGCTGCTTTACCTGCCACACCTTCTTGCTTAAGTTGCACAGACCACTAGTTATCATCACAATGTGCACAGTGTGTGTAAGCTGATCACATATCCTACTTAAATCAGCTATGGGCACAGTAAAATACCACCATTATGTGGTCAGGCAATCATTACTGTTGTTTGATTAGCCATCTCACACATTGAGTTGATTTCAAACCTGAGACAACATCATACAACCAATAGATGTACATCCACACACATATCATAGGTGACGTGAGTAAGTGCATAGCAATGCATGTCACATTTTCCACAGACATGGCATGTGTAGGCATCAGTGAGTTGAATGTCACACTAGCATTCATTGTACAAAACAAGTGCAGTAAGACACTATGGAGGCATAGTGTTCAATTGTTAAATTTGACTATTACCATTGCTAGTGCATAATGTGTCCGTATGTGCGGTAGGCGTGCACCGCCACCGCGGGTCCGCTCATTGGCTACACTTGAGAGATGCAGCATAGCGGAAGCGACCACCTGGCCTCCGCGGTGTGACACCACGAATGCCATTGCAGACAATGGGAACCGCGATCGCGGTAGTGAAATGCTACTTTGAAAACCGCGGTAGGCGTGCACCGCCACCGCGGGTCCGCTCATTGGCTACACTTGAAAGATGCAGCATAGCGGAAGCGACCGCCTGGCCTCCGCGGTGTGACACCACCAATGCCATTGCAGACAATGGGAACTGCGATCGCGGTAGTGAAATGCTACTTTGAAAACCGCGGTAGGCGTGCACCACCACCGCGGGTCCGCTCATTGGCTAGACTTGAAAGATGCAGCATAGCGGAAGCGACCGCCTGGCCTCCGCGGTGTGACACCACCAATGCCATTGCAGACAATGGGAACCGCGATCGCGGTAGTGAAATGCTACTTTGAAAACCGCGGTAGGCGTGCACCGCCACCGCGGGTCCGCTCATTGGCCACACTTGAAAGATGCCAGCCAGGTGGACCAATTGCAGCAGCTGACTGCCACTGATACCACCCCAGGGGCCTATAAATCTCTGTGGGAGAGCCACACATTTCACATGCATTCAGACACTGCTGACTGCCATTCCTCTACAACTGCATATTTTTCAGTATCCTGGACCCAGTGATGGCGAGAACAGAGAATGTCAGGGCCCGTCCCTTCACTACAGAGGAGCTGGAGCTTCTGGTGGACGAGGTCCTTGCACAGTATGGGAGGCTTTTTGGTGCGCCAGATGTACTGGTAAGTGTTCCTGATTCCAAGTGTGAGAGTGATCAAAATGATACCATGATGTTGCTGTGCAGTAGTATGTGCCTGTGAGTGCAAGTCGATGTACAGGCATCCTAATAGTTACCATGGCATGCTCCATACATGTTCTGTGGAAATTGCATTTGATTATGTGTAGAGAATGGACACTCCTACAGCCATTCTTGCACAAACTTAATAAACATGTTGGTCTGAGACTAGGTGATGTAAATGTGTGTTACACTGCCATGCATGCTAACTTCATGTCAATGGTGTCTGTAGGCTTATTTCCACACATACATAAGTTGATTGAAGGTAGGGGGAGACATGCATTGTTTAAACAGCCACACAGATACGATGGTGTTTTGAAACAGTACAAGTCGGGACTAATTTTTACTGCCACGTGATGTAACTGTCCACTCACTCTTCACAACCTCATATGTGACTGTTGAAATGTATATTGGAATGGACCAATGACTTATGTGTGTTGTATATTTCTTAAGTGCACTATGTTGATGTGAGCATCATGCACAATAGTCCAATGCATGAGTGGAACCCACTTGATGTTAATGCAACTATGACACTTCACATCAATGTAAGTAGTAGATGTCATCCTTACATTGATTTGAACATGTGTTCAGTCTCGCATGTGTTGGCACTTTTCACCCTCTCATGCTGTACATCCATGTGATTTATCTGAGGGACCATGTTGAACCGCAGTGTGAGTTCCTCTGGCCTGCACAGACACTGTCCAATGTTACTCTGAGCCATGCCTAACTGGACTGAGTCAAACATGTGTTTAGTCCACACACCTAATACTCACTGAGCCATCATAGTCCTGAGAATTGCACAATAGAGGACTTAACATTGTGAGAAGGGCGTGATAATTCAGATTATGTCCCAATATGTTTCCTGAAAAATGCATTGAGCCATTCACAGGCCAAGGGCATTGAGGGGTGTGTAGTGGTGGACACAGTGAGTCTGCCACTACACTTCATTAGCACTGTATTGCATGTCATGCTCACTCACATACTGCATCACAGATGAGGGCCTTCTGCACATAGCTGTCTGTGCTGCCATTGTGCATGTGTATGAGATGGCCATGTACTGTGTGCCGCGTCATACATGCATTCATTTCTATGTAGTATTGTAATGAACATGTACTATGTGTCATGCTGTATGGCCTCTGATGAAGATGTAGCGATTTGTGTGCCATGCATTTATGTTCTCCTGTACTGACACACAGTGTGAATGACACAGGGTCTCTGATACTTCCTTTTCTTGTCTCCCATGCCTGCAGCTGAAGGTCCACCAGCGTAAGGCCACATGGAAGAACATTGCACGGAAGGTGCGGGCTCTGGGTGTATCCAACAGACGGCACACACACTGCCACAAGAGGTGGGACGACATCTCCCGTCTGAGCAGGACCGTGGCAGAGATGACGGTGGGGCTGCTCCCTCGAAGTGGCAGGTTGGCGCGCCGAACCATGACTCCACTAATGTCCCGCATCTTGTCTGTGACACAGCCAGAGCTGTATGAACGTTTGAGGGACCATCAGCAGGGAGTTAGTGGTGAGTATTCTGCGTAGGCTGACTTTGGGTGTGAGTGACTGCATGAATGGCGACCGGGAGCCATTGCTGATCTTGCTGATGTGTCAATTTTGATGAAATACTTCTCAGTGGCCTATGTGTTGAGTGCAGGTGTCATGTATTTTCCCTAGATGGACTTTATCATGTGTTTCATACAATGGCCCTTGACATTGCATGATGAGATGTGGCCTTATGACATCTTCTGCATTCTGGGTGTCATGGACATCACCAGGCAGTGTACAGCAGTGTGCATCATGTCAGTGTGCATTTAACGATGTGTGCACTGCAGGACTTGTAAATGGTGTGAACTACACATCTGACACCAACGTGCAACAGTCTGCGTGATGAATTGCTCAACTTGTTAGACATCAGTAGCTCATGGACATTCTAAAGTACAAATTTGAATCTGTATCTGTGTTGTCCCCTTACAGTGACTCCATATGTGACAGAGGCAACATGCTGAGATGTATGCCTCTCTCACATACAGGCACGTGGGTATGCTTGCAGAGATGTTTATGTTGGATTACAAGGAGGCAGGGACCTGCTATTTGCCTGTGTGAACCCTCACATGGCTCATTGATGTAAACAATGCATATTTCCATGCATCTTCTGTGTTTAGCATGATTGTTGCACATGCAGACTGCACAGGGTGTTGTGCAACTTGGGGTTGTCATTATCTAGTTTAGTGCTGTGCTTGCATTTGATGTTTGTGTGTATGGCACTGTACTGAACCTATGTCTCTGTCCATTGCAGCATCTACCGAGTGCACGGAAGGCCATGAGACGGACACCAGTGCTGAAGCATGTGGCATGCATGATAGCCATGAGATCACTGACACTGAGGTGACCAGCGCCTCGGAGGGGGACAGGAGTGTCCTTGAGGACTCGCGCGCAGAAAGCCCAACCTCAACATCATCTGACTCCAGTGGGGAGTCAGCGACAATGGTGGTCACAGGGAGTGACAATGCTGCCTCTTCCTCCACCACACATCGGCCAGTGCCCACCATCCCGGCTACTACCACTAGTGCTGTCCGTGCCCGCAGGGCTGTTAAGGGTAGAGTCGCCTTCACCCCAGGCACCGCTGCCCCTGCCCCTGTCTCCCTGCTGCCCTCAGTGTTGAGGCGGTAGAACTCTTGCGCCAGCTGTGTGTGGGTCAGACAGCTCTCCTAAATGCTTTCCAGGATCAGGACAAGAAGTTGGGACAGGTTCTGGCATTTATGGAGGGCATTCATTCGGACGTGGGTGGGCTACACAGGACTGTCCAGGGTTTGTCCTCCACCGTGACGGCAGCCATTCAGCTATCACAGCATCCAAGTCCAGCCCCAATGCCTTCAACAACCACCCTGCCAGTGGCAACCCCTGAGGAGAGTGACCACACAACTGAGCCCTCAGGCCCCAAGTCGTCGACACGCAGCACACGACAGCAGCGCTCCAAGCGTGCCAGACCACAGACACCATCCCCAAAAATAAACACAGGCACACAGGGACGCAAAGAAAAAAGCCCTTCACATGACACTCAGGGGCATCAGGCAAAGAAGCAGGCCTCTAGCTCACGGTCCACAAGATTACACCCATCACAAGAGCCTCCCATCCACACAACTGCTCCAACTGACAGACAAACAGTTGGCATGCCTGCTGTGGTGCTGGTGCCTCTAAAGGAAAAGCCCAAAAAGCTCCCTAAGACTGCTTCACCCAGGACCTCTACTCCCACCCACACCCCTGTGAAGCGTGGTCAGGAGAGCAATGTGAGGGGTTCACCAGGACTACAGGGGATGGAGGGCAAAAGGCAAGCAAAAACCAAGGCTAAGTCCATATCCAGCAAATCCCCACAAGGAGGGCCACCTGCACCTGTTACACCTTTGGTGGAGAGGGACTCTGTTGTGCCGGCCACACTTCCCACTACTCACAAGACAGTTCTGCAATATCGGATACCCAAGAAGTGTAGAGGCAGCCCTCAACATTCACCCTCACCCACTGTGTCTCACGGCAGCATCTCTCCGCCTCCACGTGCCACCATGCCACCCGGTCCGAGCAGCCCTACACCTGCCACAGCCACTACTGCCTCTGTGTCTCACGGCAGCATCTCTCCGCCTCCACGTGCCACCATGCCACCCGGTCCAAGCAGCACTACGCCTGCCACAGCCACTACTGACTCTGACTCTGATGATCCTCTCTCTCCCAGGTCCAGTTCCGCCACTGGCCACGACAATCAGCCACCTCCCAGTCCAACTGACAGGCAAGTCTGAGGCAAAGACCCCCTCCCATACCCATCTCTCCCACAGCGGTGCCTGGACTGAGCTTTGATATCCCCTGTGCTTTGGTCATTCACATGGCAGTGTACGGTGTTACACATTCACTGTAAACATTTTCATGCACACATGTGCATTGTTTGAACTGTGGACTGGCCAATGGCCTTTTATTTGTTTGAATTTTTGTGCCTATCAGGATATTTTGCAATAAACACTGTTACTCCTGTTGTATAGTTTGTTACTGCCCTTGCTTAATTAAACATTTTAATGTGTGGGTATGGATAAATGTGCCACATGCTCTACATGGCACTTCCACCTTGCCATTTACTTCATTCACTTTGTCATTGTTTGGCAAACGTAACACACACTTTTGGTCTGCTTGACTCTGAGGTTTGGGGGTGCAATGATGTTTGTTGGTGTTGATGTACTCTTGCAATCATCATTCGCTGTTGATTTTAGTATAATTGTACACATGTCATGTTAGGGGGCTATACCACAACAGAGGTGAATTCTACACACAGTCTAACTTGCGGGTGTCCAAGGTTGGTGATGTCTGTGTGATGTGTTTGGATGTGTGAACAGCAGTGTGTGTGTGGTAATCTTGTGTAGGCCTGTCTTCATACTCACATGGGTATATTTGGATGTGTGCAGTTGAGTGGTCACACAGTGTGCTTGGCCTGTCCTTGTCAGTGGTGTTGAGGTGTATGTGGCCCTGAACATGCCAACTACACACGTGTATGTTCCAGGTGGGGTTTGCCCCCTAATACTCATCTTGGCACTAGCATGAAGGGGGTTTAACACCACAAGCACCTTTTTGGCATTACTATGCAGGTGGGGTTTGCCCCCTAATACACATCTTGGCACTAGCAGGAAGGGGGTTTAACACCACAAGCACCTATTTGGCATTACTATGCAGGTGTTGTTTTGCCACAATACACCTATGAACTTGTTCACATACATCACTATCCCTGAATATCAGATGGGCACACATTTTGATGTTGAACAGGGTGGGATGGTAGGAGCTGTGATGGTATCAGGTAATGACAGCTGCTACCAACAGAGGCACACAATATACATTTGGCCCAGGGCCAACACAAACCTTACACGTCCCTGAGACTGCCCATGCGTGCCGCTGGACCTGCCTACTAGATTGTGCGGAACTTTTCCGCGTCTTCACCGCTGCGGTGACGTGACCGGGATAATGCGGTGATGACGTTGTTGATGGATGACCCCGATGCGGAGCTGTGGTTTCACGATTTACAGCACCTTATGAAGACACTGGTGGATATGGTCCTGGGAACCACAGAATGTCTATTGTGGACAGGAGGCCATTTACAGGTCAGGTGTTGTGTGTTGGTGTTGTATGCGGATGTGTGTCATTGACGTACCTGCGGTGTTGTCGACGGCGGCGTCGTCTTTGTTGATCGCGGATCAGGAACAGCAGCGGTAGGGCTCATAGAGCAGGATCCATAGCAGTAGCGAATGCGTGGAGTTGTCTGTGATTCCCGTTTTCCTCCGCAGTATTGCTTCCGCCGTGTTTCAATGGGTGGTTTCTCCGTTGCGGTCCGATTGCCTATTTGAGGCATTGTGATTCGGACGGCGGTCTACATGTCATTCCGCACGGCGGGCTCCCGCTATTGGCTACGTCCGCCCTCGTCGCGGAACCACACTACTGGCGGAACTAAAAACACCGCGGCGGTAGGGATTTGGGCTATGTCTGCCCATCGTAATATGGCGGTCGGGGAATCGCGACCGTGGTAGGCAAAACAGCACCCGCCAGGCCGGCAGACGCCACCGCCGGCACGGCGGTGGCGATCCGCCCGCCATCGTAATCGGCCCCTTAGTTCTGACTCCTGCTGGGCCCATAACAAAGGCCCAATCTGAGGGGTCATCAGGCCTCCTTTTGTTGGAGTCTCCTGGCTGCCAGCAGTCAGGAGCCTCACACCTGATGCAAATGCAGCAGAGGGGAAACAAAGGCTCACATCTTGTTAGCACTTCACACATACTGAAGAGAGGCAGCTTTTCACTTTGTTCAGGCTCTGTTTAGGAGATATGCATGCACTGTAGAAACTTTAGATGTGTTGATGTTTCCCAGCATTTGCACAAAATAAATAGCATTTATATAGCGCTTATACCCCTGAGGAGGCGTTGTAATAATTTAAATATCACTATTTCTTTTAAAGCAATATGGCTAGAGAAAACTTAACGCTGATAAAGGTAACATTGTTTTATGTGTAGCCTACAAAAGTGTGAATCTTCTGCCTAAATCAGGAGGGTTTGCATGTTTACTCGAAATGCGCTCAAATGTACACATGACAGACCTGCTAAACATATATGTGAGGGCTTAAGATCTGATGTCACTTCTTGTGATGCCAGTTCCTGTGATGTCACGCGCTGTGATGTCACGCGCTGCGATGTCACGCGCCGCGATGTCACTTGCATACTGATTAACTAGGTTAGTCCCCCCCACTTCTTTTTTTAGCACTTGTGCCCTGGTGACAATCATGCACCAAATACCTTTTGTATACACAAAATGCGCCAGACTTGGAGTTCCAATTAGGACTTAAACTGAAGCTTTTGAAGGAAACTGAATTTGACCACACATAGAATGAGTCTTAGGTGCTGATTATAAGTGGATCGGTGTTTTCCAACTCCTGCTTAAACCGATGTTTGCGCTGGGGTTGGAATTACGAGTGCATTCAATTTCAGCAGGTTAACCTGCCAAAATTTAACAAGGGAAAAGCCTAGAGTATATACCGTACCATGCACATTTTGGTGCATTATGTACCAGTGCTTAATTTGTAAAAAATGAAGTGCCCGGGTCCTTCTCAGAAGGCCACTGCAGCCTGCACCACCCATACCCTACCACCGCTGCCAATGGCAGTACCAACATAACACCTACCCATCGCACTCCTACAAGTGTGACAATTCAGACTATTGCAGGCCACACACATCTATACTAATGACATGAGAGGCGAGTATTATTCATTTTCAATGTATATTGGCTTAATAAACATGGTCGATGTGCTCATCTCAAAATTAAAAAAAGAGAGCGCCACCATGTGGTGGACTGTCACTAGAGCCGGTGCTGGCAATTAAGTGCTGGTGCGAGCACCGGAAACCACTGGCTCAAATTAAGCACTGTTATGTACCCAAATCCGGACGCTATTACCCGCAGACTCCTAACAGGTGCTATTTATTGTAGCTGATAAACAACATACTCCAGGACATCAATATTTATCTAGTGCAATAAAAAGCACCTGGATTCCGGCAAACTCGGTATCAGGGCCATAGTACCTAACTTTACTCTTGCTGCCCCAAATCTTACCGCTTTTTAGGAGCCAGAAACTAGAAAGCTCAGCAATGATTTTATATAGGTGGATTTAAAACGATTAAATCTGGATTGTGACACACAGCATCCAGCGATTGTTTCTCATGAGCATCTTGTTATTTTAGCAATAATAACAAAGCACTAGTAATGCCTACTAATTCTAATACTCCTCTAAGAATAAGGAAAATAGAAATTATACAAATACAGGCAAATAAAGAATAATTTCTTGCTTTTATTTGCTGTGTGCACCGACTTTTCCATTTTCCAGCATGGCAAATGGAAGGTGTTACTGTAACCCGATTTAATTGTTCTTAATTTCTCCATTACTGAAAGCTGGCGGTATGGGGGAACCTTGCCAGAATTTGTAGCTGTGCCCTACAGGCTTCATGAATATTTCAGCAGCCAGTGCCTAACTCCCTGTGTTATCTTAATGACTACTTTGGCTGCTGCAGTTTCTAGATATGAATTGATAGCTATTAATCAGACCTTTTGCTTACAATATATTTAGATTGGATTTTTGGCGCCGCCTCCTTCAGTCAATGGCTTTTTAAAAAAAAGCCCATTTCAGCTATTTGTTGGAGACTTTATAAGTCGGATCTTTGCTCAGCTAAATGTACTGTTTCTTTCTCACCTGACACTATTGGCTATTAACAAGTATCTTTCCGTCTCCGATGCAGTGCTTACATTGAACTGCATGAGGGGCTACTTTACAACTATATTCCTCTATATCTGTTCCAAGCTCCCTTGCCATCCAACTTTTTTTTTTACATAGAAACAAAAACGGGTTCGTATCGAATAAAGGGACCCTTCAATGCAGACCCCCTTGTGCTTCTTTGTCTTTAATGTGCTTAAGCTGCATGCATAGCATATGAAACCGAGTTCCTATTGGCTTTGCCAATGCTTGTTCACAAAAGGCGGATGATAAAGCCCTCATGCCACTGCAGGCGAGAGTGAGCATCACTAAAACGCTACTATCGAGGATGACTTTTTTCTTTTGCTTTTGGGGAGCATGTGGACTCTGTTTCAGCTGTTTTTTATATAAAACGTTTGGATACATTATTATTAAAGGTTGCAGCATTATCAGTCATAGGAAGGTTATGTGAGGGTCAGCTGTGGTTCAGCATATTCAAGCAAATGATTGGTACTGTATTATGGCCTTGATAACAGATGCTGTCCTGGACCAGTCTCCAAGCACCATTTGTTTTTGTTTGATGTAGTTTACAGGAGGGTCTCCATCCATGCCTTAGACACTTCCCCCTTAAGAGCTTCTTTAGTTACAATTTGGTTCTCAGATGAAGATAGCTCCTGGTGCGCTATGTGCTGGGCCTATTAAAAGCAGGTGTTGACTGCTGACAGTGTGCTTTTACTTTGGTGTTTCGCACATGTTGAGTCTGATAGTCTCTAAAGGAAACTAGGCTGCAAAATGTGAACATCCTCTTTTTACAGCCACGTAGACATAGCTCACTGCAGATCTTCTATCAAGCCAGGAAATCCGAGGCAAATGATGTAGGAGCCAGTGGCGGCTCCTCCGCTAAGGCGGAGGAGCGCCACTTCACTGCTTCAGCTGCAAGCAGAAGGCCAAAAATAAAATGATAATAACGCTCTTTATTATCATTTTTTTTTGTTGCATTCAGCTTGCAGCTGAAGCCAGGTGGGCAGGGCTGGGCTCCCCGCACGTCACAGGGGTAGGCCTGGTGGGAGCTTCTACAGTGCTCATGACGCTTTGGCCGGCCGTCTCGGGCCGGCTGAAAGCGTCATGCGCACTTTGCATGTTCTCCACACAGGCTGTATTATAGCCTGCTTGGAGACCATGCACAGCCTGCCAGCCCCTGTCTGAGCGCCAAGCCATGGCGCTCAGACCAATCACAACGCTGCTACTTGTAGGAGCATATATACTGAAAAATATAAAAAGTGACAGATGAAAGCTTGAATCAATATCAGCCACTGGTAATTACTTGGGCTGCATCCCAGTCCATCGTTATTCTGCACACCATGCCACTTCACTGCTTCAGCTGCAAGCAGAAGGCCAAAAATAAAATGATAATAACGCTCTTTATTATCATTTTTTTTTGTTGCATTCAGCTTGCAGCTGAAGCCAGGTGGGCAGGGCTGGGCTCCCCGCACGTCACAGGGGTAGGCCTGGTGGGAGCTTCTACAGTGCTCATGACGCTTTGGCCGGCCGTCTCGGGCCGGCTGAAAGCGTCATGCGCACTTTGCATGTTCTCCACACAGGCTGTATTATAGCCTGCTTGGAGACCATGCACAGCCTGCCAGCCCCTGTCTGAGCGCCAAACCATGGCGCTCAGACCAATCACAACGCTGCTACTTGTAGGAGCATATATACTGAAAAATATAAAAAGTGACAGATGAAAGCTTGAATCAATATCAGCCACTGGTAATTACTTGGGCTGCATCCCAGTCCATCGTTATTCTGCACACCATGCCACCTCAGTTTGTACCCAGCCACATGCAAATCAGTCTTGAACCTGTTCCATTGGAACAGTCCAGCCTGAACTGCCAGGCCCGATCCTCCCTGAGCCAGAATACAAGCAACCCAGGGCCAGGTTCAGGCCTGCCAACTCACATGGTGCCACTGTGCGACACAGTGTCACACCTCATCGCATGGCAACTGGGCCCTGTGAAGAGGCACAATCACACAATGAGCTGGAAACTCTTTAACAGAACTGGCTTTCAGCTCAGGTGCAAATGTTTGCACTGCAGGGTTCCATTTTAAACCTTTCCAGGACATGGGAAAGGCTCCAGATGAGTTCATTATAGCTGCAGAGGGGGTGCCGAGTGGAAAGGTGGAATATCTTTTTGCAGAGCAGAGTGTCCAGAGCTTCACTCCCTATTTGTCCGCCACCTTGCCAATGCCACACCCTTCTCTGTGTGGGAGCCAAACCCCAACAATCACCTGAACCACAATATTTTGAACACCTTGATTTTTACCAAATCCGTTCAGCTCCAAAATCTCCAGTTGATCTAGTGGTTAGAGACTACACTCCTCATAGGAAATTACACAAATTTGCAGAGTAAAACTGAATAAAATATGAACGCATAAAGGACTAAGTTCTAGATCAAAAATAAGGTAAAATAAACTTCTTACAGAATTGTTAATATATGCGGTACATATATAAATACATAAAACGCCATTAATGCTCAAATATAGAGTCATAAAACTTAACAAAAATCCCTAGTTAGTCAAATCTAGGTAAAGGCCCAAGCGTCAAACTCCTAAAGAGTACAGACGGCATCCCAATAGAAAATCTAGGGGTAAATGGACAGAGTCTCTTGAGGTAAATGCCTGAAAGCATTAGCCCACAAAAGTAAAAGAGAGCCAAAAAGTCAAAGAGCCCAACAGATCCCAAGAATCAGAGGGTTTTATACAAAATCCATGCAAGCTAGTAACAGATTCTGCAAATCCAGCATGGTATGATCATGGTTAGGGTCACATTGGCAAATCACGAACAGCAATTTATATTCAAATCTCTAGTACTAATCCATTTCTGAAGGTAATAAAAATCTTCCAACTGCTCCCTCAGCAACTGCACTCCGGAGATGCACAACACAAAATGAAACATTTCTTCACCAATAGCTCATAGATTTAGCACATTTACAATGGAACTTCCAGTGTAAGCCCTTGTTCCAGGAGGAGGGGGCAACCTTGCAGTCAACGCTGCTTTAGCGCTTACAGGCGCTCTTCCAACCCCGCAGCCAGGCCAGTCTTAGCCCGTCAGAGGCCAGAAGAGGCTGGAAGAGGCTGGGCTGCCGCTCTTGGTCCTGTGGGATAAGGTACTGCCCCTCTGTAACACTGAGGACTTGCGTGATGTACTATCCTGGCTCTCCCCCTCTGAAAATATACCAACCGACGTGTCTCTCATTCTAACACAGGCCAGTTACTGTGGCTTAACGCAGCTTCCAATGGTGCTGAAGAGGCGGGGCTCAACCCTTGGCCCAAGGGGAGGGACCTGTATATGATCTGCGCAGCAATTCAGAAGAAGCGCTGCCAGCAGGAAAGGAGAAACGCAGAGAGACGCTTCCTGGATCCTTTACTGAATACGGTGAACGAGGAAGGAATACCGACGACCATCCTAGGGCCATCTAAAGACACCGCTTGGTTTCTGCGACATGAGCAAGCTGTGAGCCAGAAGCCGGAGAAGTAAGCCGACAAAACAGGTGACGGACCAACCTGACAGCGTCCTGCCAGTCCAAGCCACGCTCCTGGAGGTGTGTGGCTAACTCAGGTGTGTGTAAGGCTCCGGGCTTGGGGGTGGAAGGCACGGGGCACCAGTGAGGAATAGAGAAACAAGCATTTGCAATGCAATAGGTCTCGCATTCACGCGAGTTTACGCTATTAGCATTGTAAATGACAATGCCTTTTATTTATGTTTTGGGTTTTAAAACATAAATAAAAGGCATTGTCATTTACAATACTAATGGCTTAAACTCTCGCAAAAGCGAGACCTATTGCATTGCAAATGCTTGTTATTGCGATTATTTGCATCTGTAAAGCGCAACTGCTGCCTTAAAGGCATGCCAGCACGAGGGTTTCACCACTTAGATTTCTTTAAGCAATTTGTTTTTACTTGCACGTCATTCATCCTTAGTTTTTACTAAACAGTGACAAATAGGTTTTACCTCATTGTTAATGGAACACCGGAGCAAATCATTTTACAACCACAAAGTGCAAAAAACCGATCATATTTCCAGTTTCACTGCGTAATATGTGAGGGGGATGCAATTTGATTTTGGAAAGGCAATTCTCATTCACCAACTCCTGAAAACGACAGAGTGGTATTTCACATCAGAAAAGCATGTTTCATAAGTCTTTTCTGGATTTTTGTTTGTTTGTGCTTTTTGGTTCTCGCTTGGGACTTCTGGCTCCCCCGTTACCCGCTCGACCGCAGGACTCCCGCTGAGCCGCATTCCCGGGTGGTCCGGCGTCAGCAGATCTTAGGAATTCACCCATCAGGGTGAACGGCGGCGGCGGCGGCGGCAACGGCTACGGCAATGGCACAGAAGCCTACCAGCCACATAACACTTCCTATCCCACGCCAACCTCAACAGCCACCTTCCCGCTTCCCACTGCAGATTCCTTGAAGGCCCTCCATTTGATTATTAGACCCGCCTAGCAAGTGCAGCTCCAAATAGTTGGTAGCTGCGGAGTGTAGGCCACAAATAGGTTGCGGAGACGGCCCAACCAGGTAGGGTGCGGTTTGCGGCCTCCTAGTGGCCCCCACTCGCTGGGGGTCCTGTTGTGTCATTGGTGTCACAGTCGGCTAAACAGTGAAGCAGATCGGTCGACGCTGCCGCAGGGAAAAGCAGGAAAAGCACGCAGAGGCGCCCTGTGTGGCGGAGGGAACAGCCAAATCCTAGACCTTCTTTTTAGGGGCAGATACAGCGCACCTGCAGCGCATTTGAGAACAGCATACTGAAGGTGAGGAGGAGGTGTGGTGGTGAAAGGAGAAGGGAGACTAAATTTAAGGGAAATGGAGGAGAAGCCCCCCCCTCTCACTCTCGGACTCACTGTAAGCCTTATTGGTTTTTAATCATTTGATGAATATAGATCCTCCGGCCCCTGGAGTGTATATAGATATGAGGTCAGGTCGGCAGCGTGGGACACTGCCCCGACCTCAATTAAAGCTGCAGAGAAAGAATGGGGAGGCAACACTGCACAGCTGTCAAAGTTCACCAAAAGGAGAATTAGATAGCTTAGCAACTCTACCATCAACCTCTGCTGAGGTCGTTCAATATTCAAAATCGTGCAATGAGGATGGTCAACCTACTATTACAGAATATTTTAAAGTCCTTGAAGGTGCTAACAAAGTCCCGGGGGAAGGCATTATAGACCGGGTAGTGCATGGAGCACCCAGCACGCAAGCAACTACCCCTAAGGTAACAATAACACAAGGCATAAGTCACAAACCCGGCCGCTTTTTTACTAGTGTTCCATCTCCTTCTGGGTATAAAGAATTTGAAAAAACCTTTTAATAGCTGACAAGAGTTCCTCGTATTGTATTCAAAGCTGACAACATGGTCCTGACAACAGCAAAAGGCCATGATCTACTTCTGGTAAAAGAACAGGTTCATGTTCCTAGCACTCCAACAGGAATGCTTCAGCAAAGAAGTGCATCCAGTAGCCATGCAGGTGTAACAAAACCTGTTCCCTTATCATTTGGGCAGGAGAAAAAGTCTGTGACATACCATAATGCGGATACAGATTGTAGAACACATCAGGACACCAGCCTAAATCTGAACCATTCTGTAATTAATATATCATCCGGTTTCGATCAAAATACAAGTGACGAGGTATTTCTGACATCTACTACTCGGGTACCCACTCTTGTTTCGTTAAATCCAGATAAAGTCGGAGGCCAAAATATGATACCAGAGGCTTCTTCAAGCCCAAAGGACAGTATGCCCATTAATAAAACCGATCCGTTCAGTTTAACCTTGGAAACAGTTATCTACACCCAGGATCATAGACCAACTTTAATCCCGAAGAAAATCTCCACAGAGAACGCGCTTACTTCAAATGGTCAAAGTGAGATAGAGCAAGCCAATTCCATGATTAACCCTCTTAACTCAGCAGACCTCTCATTACTAGCTAAATACGATGAAAACGTCCGGGAAGGAGCGTGTGTTTCTGAGGGCAAAAAAGAATATGAAAATGGAATTTGGGGTAGTCTTCTTTACACCAAGGATTCCATCACTAATGCTCTTAAATTTCACTCAGATAAACTGAACATCCAAGTCGACTTATTAAACACACTAGCACTCTATGTTGCCAGGATAGATTCCAAGCTACTTAACCTATCAAATTTAGTAGCAAAGGCACAATCTGATAAAGATAACCAATTGATTACATGTACCTGCGCTCACTTGATAGACAAAATTTCAGAGCTACCAAACATTGTGGGGTCTATGGTGGCAAAGGTCAAGTCAATGTCGGTCAGGATTACTAAAGATCAAACTGGCACAACTGTTTATGACCACGGCCACCGCCCTGACACTAAAATACTAATGAAGGCAATCCCTAGTGAACCTACGACCACACAGGATAAAAACGTAACTGGAAAAAAACCAACAAGCAACATAAAAGGTTCTTACAGGCGCGAAGATCAGCCACAGAATCCAATACCACCAATAAGGAAGGGGAAAAAAAGGGAAAATCAATCAATAAGGGAAGATAGTATACGAAGCAGCCCATTAAAATCACCTGACCTTTGTAATAAATCCACTGAGCTACCACCAGCACAAGAAGCCAGTGTTACTCAAGTTGCCGATAACTCGGCCTCAGCTTCTATTCCAATACAAGAAGGGCTAACTAAAAGAGCAAGGAAAAGATTAAGAAAAGCTCATAACAAATCAAAGGAAAAAAAGAAAGCAATGAATACTAGCCCGCTCTCTAAACCAAAAGAAATTTAGCAAATTTTCAAATGTTTGGAATCTCGTCAGTGTGAATCAACGGAATGGGTTGACTCCTTGCTCAAACAAACCAGCTGCGGCACGCTCCGCCCGATGATACCAACAAGTCAATATCGCCATACTCAATAGAAGCATCAAACCCCCAGGTGTCTGGTCTTGGTCTGGTACAACGGCCCACCCAAGAAAGCGGTAACCTGCAGACAGCAATGCAAAATACGGTAAACGGGAAGCAAGACAACAATATAGCTATACCGGAAACGATTCCAATCAACATACAGCTTCCAGCTTTCCAACGATCCTGTAACTCTGCTGGTCTATTTGACGCAGATGATACTGCACCCAGAGATGGGAAGATTCAAGGCTTGCCGCTATCATCTAAGAATGGTGGACAGCAAAAAAATGTAATGCCAGTGGGCATGAATCATTCCGTCTCCTCCATGAAAGTACTATTAACCCCACGGTACGCCTCAAGGGGTACTCATGATATCTTAAATCGTGGTAACATTTTGAAACTGTTGAATTCAATCCCAGAGCTCAAGGAACTAACAACGGATGATTTAGGTTGGGTCCAATTCAAACAAGATCCTAATAATCCCAACAAAAAGGTGTCCTGCACAACCTGGCATCGGGAAGAGACCACTCAAGATTTTTTAGAAAATAGTCCCCAATTTGAGAAATGGGGCATCGAGCTGCGGAAATGTAACGATAATCAATACCCAACTTTATTAATTCCAAAGCAAAAGTCAAAGAGCCTCACTTTGTCCAATTCTGCGACGAGCGAATCATTTGGGGACCATATTAGGGTTTTAAAGGGAGCCATAGGACCTCTATCGAATCTGGCATTGTCCTCTGGGATCAAAGTTACAAGCTGTATCTCGGGTTCACGAGTTTGTGAGGAGCTTAAGAAAAATCCAGTATCAAGTGATGATTGGGGTTGGCTCCTGAAGATTCTCACTACAGGGAAAGCTGGAGTGAACAATTGATGCCTAAATAGTTTGATCAATACAATTAAATCTTTTTATATTTGCTCATGGAATACTCACGGCCTAACAACTTTATTTGAGGACCAAGACATGGCAACCTTCATAAAGAACTTTGAAGTTCTAATGTTCCAGGAAACGTGGAATACGTCTAAAGCCCCGCTTATTGGATACCATGAGTACGCAAACTTTGCATCTCGCTCGTCTGTCTATGGTCGTGCAAGTGGTGGACTATCCACCTATGTGTCATTGGCTCTGGATATCAAGCATCATGAAATTGATTTTCAACTAGCATGGCTCCTATGCCTTAAAATGGATTTCAAACAACCAATAATATTTTTTAATATTTACTTAAGTACAAAAAGTACTGTTAGGATATCCCAATTTACTGAACTCTGTGAAGTAGTCAAAACTTTGAAATATCAATATCCAGCCACTATGTTAATCATCTCAGGAGACTTTAACATGCATTTGTTCTCCAAATACCGAGCCAAACCAAGCAGAACCTTAATGCAGATGTGCCGTTCCCTGCTTAACAAATATAATCCCACGTTAATACAGGAAGGCGTACAAAATAGTACTGAGAGCGTACCAACATTTAAAAATTCACGGCAACACTCCACTATCGATTATACCATCATCTTAAAGGATCTTGCACCGTCCCTTTGTGACTACCAGGTGATCCCAAGAGTAGAAAGTGACCATAATCCACAAGTAATGTCACTGGTTATATCGGTTCATCATCTGGCTGAGTCAAGGTCTATGGTAACCAGGTCAACTGCCTACAATCTGAAAAGGTTAGTGTGGGATTCGTCAAATCAGATGGAAATATGGGCATTTATAGAACCTGCAATTGCCACAGCACTAACCGAGAAAAGTCAAGGGAAGTCAATGGTCGAAATCTGGCCCTGTTTTTGTGCTTCCCTATTAGATCGCTTCCCCTCGACAACAACATCAAGAGGATACCCTACAAGGCCACAGAGATCAGGATGGTATACAACTAGGTTACTCCAGCAAAAAAAGGAACTTAATGAAGCTTCAAGGGAAATCCTTAGACAACCGAATTGTGGCCTAAAGTCCTCGAAATTGTGCAGTTTAAAGCTCCTGAGAAGAAAATACAAAAATGAAATATGGAAAGCCAAACATACACATTATGAGGGAATATGGGCTAAGTTGCACTTTGATGATAAATATCAAAGGGAGAGAGAGGAAAGGTACTGGAGCCAGTTCACTTCCCCGGGTATAATATGTATGTATCAAGGAGAACTAGCTATGGAGTGGGTGCTCCTAGCGTATGTTTGTTCTATGGAAAACACATTTTGGTTTTTAGAAGGCCCCCACTCACCAACCTAGTTGGTGACATGCTTCATCATTGGGCCCCACCCAAGGCACCTTGGGTGTGCTACGACGCCTGGATACAGCGGAGCCGGTTTTGTGCCGTGAAAGTGCAGTGAAGGTGGGTGAGTGAATGTTAAAAAACTGTCCAATGGGTCCCATGGAACAAAAAGGACTATTTTAATGTATGGGCCCTTGGCAGAAATTAAAAACGAGAGACGGATGTCTTAGGAGGTCTAAAGTAACTCCGATATCCTAATCGGTCAACATGTTTCAGCCATGCTCTCTTTAGTGGGATGGCTCTCTTCAGGACCTTATGTTTAGTGCAAGTTAAGTGGTGGTCTAAGTGTTTTTAAAAGACCAACTATGTGGCACACGCGCTAAGGTGCGTTATGTGATAGAGGATATTTTCCTCTAACGGCGCATTCTCAGAGAGCATCTGGAAAATGCCCCATGAGTTCCATGTGGGGGCCCGACCTGTAGTCACACTTTCGTCAAGGTCAAAGACCCGCCTCGGTACCTACTGCGGCCACCACGAACTTGACCTTATTGACTTTATTATCTGAAAGAGCAAAGCATAAAAAGCAAAAGCTATATATTTGTTTTGTTGATCTTAAGGCCGATTTTGATTTTGTCCCCCGCAATTTACTTTGGGTGAAGCTATCTGCATGGGGCATTCCAAACCAACTGTTAGATATGATTATATTGCTAAATTCCAATACGTGGGTCCAGGTTAAGGTGGGGGATGGTAGCTGTACAACTTGCCGATTTAAAACGTACAGTGGTCTTAAACAAGGTTGTGTCTTAGCCCCTTGTCTTTTTAATCTTTTTATGGCCGATTTACATTCACACGTTAAAAATGTTAATGCTCATTCGCCTAACCTTGCAGGACAAAATATAAAATATCTTACTGTTAAGATACTCCCATAGGTTTACGAAAATTAATAGATTCTTTTAACAACTATATATTAGCCAATAGCTTACTGATGAACACAAAAAAAACCTAAAATAATGACGATTGGTTCAACTAAATCAGACATGAGAGTTTGGAACATTAATGGGTTAAAGATTGAAACTGTAAAATTTTATAAATATTTAGGTATTACATTTGACGCCAGATTGTCTTTTAAACAGCATTTTCTTAATTTAAAAGCGAAAGCTACGGCACGGTCTTTTGCTTTTAGAAAGCTAAGAGACACGTTGGAATGTCCGAACCATGAGCACTTACTTAAGGTAATGAAAGCGAAGCGAAGATTCCCTCTCTGGACTATGGGTCAGTGATTTTTCAAGGGAAAGACTCAAAAATTCTTGACAATGTACAGATAAAAGTTTTTAAATCGGTCTTCAGGGTCCCAAAGAATATCGGGCATGCCAACGTCAAATTGGAATTTGGTCTGAAAAGACAATCTTTAATAAGACAGACTGCATTTTTAAAATCTTTATACTCCTTCTTTTGCTCAGACCCAGGCACACTCGCAAATTTTTGCTGGCAGGAAATAATGGGGTATGAGCACGCTGAGGGTTGAAGATCTTATTTAACAGAGAGCGTAGACAATTTTAAGTCTCAGCCCTTTAAAGATGTAGCTAGAAATAAAGCCGTGTTCAGAGAGACATTAAACCAATCAGCTAATTTCCTAACGATTTTATTGGATAAGCATGAGCTTGCTAAAAAAAAGCAATGCATAGTCGGTTATCATTTCATTCACCAAATTGGAGCCACATTTTTATCTTATTTCCCATTTAAAACCATTTATAAGAGACAATTTTTGCTGCTACGATTTGGGAGATACCCCACAAAGGATGGAACCTCCCCATGGGTACAAAATTGGCTCCCAAACAGCTGTAGGTTATGTGGCTTTCATAATGAATCACTATTGCATATTTTATCCATTTGTCCTCAACTGTTAGAAGAGAGGAAAGCCCTATTAAAATCCATCTTTAAAGAAAATGGGGTGAGGACATGCCGCCAAGCAATTACAACTTGCCTCTCCGGGAAATCGGCTCATCTGACCACACAGTTCGTAAAGTTTATTCTTATTGTAGAAAAAAAGTTAACCAATGAGTGTGCCACCTGATGTTAGGGGCTTGCGATAACCAATAATCGGTCTGTTCAACGATGCTGCCCCAAAGATGTTGTTGTCAACTATACCTCCATAATCTGATAACCATATAGAATGTTGATTGACGTAAGAAAGGCTTCTTTGAAAGGATTTGCAGAGTGGCACTTTATCTATGGCATTTTAATTATGGCATTTTATTTATTGTTACTAAAAAGGGGGTAGAGTAAGCAATTCTTAGAAGACTTCGAGAAAGGCTCCTTTTAAAAAGGAACTGCACAGTGGCACTTTATCTACAGCATTTTAATTGTGACTTTTTTACCTTTGAATTTTAAAATGCAGGGTAGTGGAGGCAATTCTTAAAACATTTCTTAGATATTTTAATTATTAGTTTTATATATAATGTAGCATCAGTTTTTGTTATTTGTGTGAAGCATCTGATTTCTAATACTAGAAATAGTAAGTCAACCGGAGAGGGTTGGCATTTTTGTTATGTTTACATATATAAGCACTTTAGCAATGGCACTTTAAATTAAGAATTTGAGGAAAAAATCTTCAAAATGCTGCTAAAATATGGTGTGATTACTGTATTGAAATATAATGTATCTTCGATATTATTTTACACTTTACAATGTTTTGTTGTGTCCCTGCACAATTTAATGTTTTTAATATATTTTTTGTTTGTAATGATTTTTATTAATCAACAATAAAGTACTCTTCAATAAGTCTGATCCATCTGAATATGAAGACTGTCTGGATGCAAGTGCATCTGCTGTGGGATCTTTCGCCAGTCCTGTCTTTGTTCCTCTCACTGTGCTTTGCATTCTGCTAAGTGTGGCTTTACTCTTCTCCACCTAAAGTCGTGGGACTGCAAGTGCCAGAACCTAAATGGCTGTGACTGACATCCCAGACTTGGGGAAATCCCTCTTGCTTCCAGACACCCTTGCTCTCACCGTTCCAATAATATAGAGACCTCTGCATCCGATCTAAAAACAGGATACAGCTGGCCGCTGTCCAATATAATCCATGGCACTTTAGTCTACTCCAACCCCGATAGCCATTACCCAATAAAGCGGACTTCAACTCAAAGCAAGACACAAACAAATCCAATAGCAAACGGCCACCTTTGGTGTGTCAACAAGAATCCCAGAACGGCACAAAAAGCCTAGATTCCAAAAGGGTTACCATATCACAGTTGAAATATCAACTCATGTGCAACTTACGTATAATATAACAAGACCACAGTCATTAAAATAGTAGGGCCCTGCCCTGAGCTTCTCTTTTCTAATCCCTGATCGCTACATTTAATCGCAGAAAATTTCAAAGAAAGAGGCCTGCCATGAAGGCCAATGACAATTTTTTAATTGCTTTATTTGGGTGTACTTAAAAAAAAACGTAACGTCTTGAGCTTTACTGTTTCCTTATGGGTTGTGCTTGGGATACAACACTCATGTTCTCAACAGATAAGGCGGCACGATGACCTTTTCCGACTCGTGTACTTAAAACACAGTACCTCAGTTTTCTTGTATATTTATTGCAAAATGATTAAAGCTTTGACAAAGTGATACAGCTCCCATATCGCACAGACCTCAAACATTTTAAATGTTGCCTCTTGAAATGCAACAGACAAGAAAAGACCTTAGAGACGCCTTGCTGTAAGACTGCATCCTACAAATATGGTCATTCACCCATTCTTTCATAGAAACTTGAGAGCTTAGTCTAAGCAACAATAAAGTGTCGTTATCACATCAGAATGCATTTCACTGTAGTTCCCACTGAAAATAAATGCGTTCTCCTATAATAATCAGAAAGTTCCAAGTCTGTGGAACTGAGCAGCAACTCGATGCGCCAAAAGACATTGGTCCCGATTGTGGGTTAAACAAGAAACAAACCTGCAGAACGCCGAGCCTGGCTCTAACCCACCCCCTCCTACAATGGGCGCTCCCGGAGAGGAAGTGACGGAGCGAAAGGCGTGCATAGCAGCCTTTGGGAACTGCAGGCTACATTTTGCGCTGAATTTCCTGCTCCCCTTGGGAAAACTCTCAGTGAGGCTGGTGCCTTGGTTGTTTTAAAACAAAAAATAAAAGGAGCAGTTATGGCTCCGATCCTTGAAGGAAAGCGCATGGGATCTCCCAGAGCAAAGGAGGCCAACACTGATTCGGAACAAGCCCTCAAGGCAGCCCCGCCTCTGCCACGCCCCTCCTCCAATGAGGGCTGCCTCACAGCTGACTCGGGACCTGAGGGGTCAGTGTTCGAGCCTCAGCGGCGGCTCAACATCCTGTAAATCTGGGCAAATCACATAATCGCCCCCATGCCCACGCTATACAAGTACTGTATAATTCTACAAATGTACATAAAAAAGCAGCGAGACGGGGTAATGTAAATTAAAGGTAAATTAAACAAGCTTTGGTCAATGCAGGAAAATATGCTACAGCCAATAGCACTGGAGGAAAAGTAAGTGGCCAGCACAGGAACCAATGAAAAGGCAGGTAAGAGGGGGTGCGGAATGTAAACCCTTTGCAGGCCATACCTAAAAAACAAGCCTAATCCCCAATAAAAGGAAGCCCAACCCAAGCAAATATCCTACTAGAAAAAGCCCAAATAATGGTGGAGATCGAAAAGTCTAAAAAGCCTAATAAAAAAAATACAAGCAACTGAGCAGGAGCCACGGTGGGGGAGACAACAGTAAAAAAGGCAGCAGTAATACAACTATGTTATTAAAAGGAAGTTGGAGGAAGAATGCTATATTTGAATGTAAGCAGCTAGGGTGCTGAAGCTAAACACAGGCAAACAGTAACAGTGCAGGAAACCACTAAAAAAATAGTCCCCCAAAGAACAAATAAAGAACCATAGCGGAATGAGACAGTACTAAGTCCCTGCTCTGTGGGAAGAACAGAAGAGAGAAAGGAGGGACAAAGAGGCAGGACTGACCACTGGCAAGCAAGGATTTTTAAAGGACACTGACACAGACAAATGAAAGGCATTGCCAAGAAAGGGGATGGACTAGAAGTACACAGAAAGATTACAGCAGGTCTCGAAGAGACAGTGCATGCAGTGTCTAGCTCGACCTAAAAATGGAGGGGGTGGCCTGTGTAATTCACCCCGACCTCCTTTACACAAAGGCACAAGCAACTGAAGAAGGTTTCCTTCTCTGACCTAGCACGTCAGTATTTTTTTTAATCACAGATTCCCCATACACAGACACTCCCTGTGGTGAAAACTGGGGGAGGATAAAGCATATACATATAACAGGTAACTTCCCTCCTTGTTCTCCTTTGCACCGAGGCAATCTGCAGGCAGGACTCCTGGAGCAGGACCTGGTAAGAAGACAAAGGCGAAAGATAATTAACCTACAGAGGAGCCTGTACAATGTCACTTATTAAATAAAAGCCATTTGAATCCCACTAATATACCTGGTTTCATTATTGTCAGACTAAAAGCTAACAAGTGGTGGAGAATCCGGGCATAAGGCCATCTGGAAAAAAAATGATGGAGAACGTCATTCATCAAGCTAGAATGGGTCCTCAAGAAGTATATGACTCAGGCTGAGATTGATCGGACAGTATTTACTAATGCCATTTGTTCTCAAGGAGAAAACCTGACCAAAATATCAGAAGGACGGATCCAATTAGCAGCCGGGATTGCTCAAGGCAGAGAACAACCCCCGCCTGGGGCTATGATACCGTTACAAAAATACATCTTCAATGAAGTCCCAGTGGCATTCTTTCTTAATTTTGAACGGGCAGCCAGAGTCAGTGCTTGGCCATCAGAACGATGCCTTCCATACCCAAAAGTGTCTAAGACAAGATGCTGGACTAACCCTAGAACATGCAGTCGAGATGGCCACCACCTTTGCTCGGGCTCAGTCTCGGGGATCCCCATCTGACTTTGAGCGGCCCACTAAATCCTTACCAGTTCCAGGTCATAAGTATGACAAAAAGCCATACAGAGCTGCCCAAGAATTCCCCAGGACCAAGATAGCCCAACCTGACCCTATTGTTACCCCTGGTCCTCAATGCTGTGACTGCAGAGAGTGGGGCCACATTGCCCATTTTGTAAGAAAAGAAAACAGAAAGGAGAAGAGGAGTCTACGGATGTCAGGTACGCCCCTCATTCCATCCTTTATGCTCAAGAGACGAGACCCATGTATTATGTGACTCTATGTATTAATGGAAACTGGTTGACTGCTCTTCTGGATTCTGGGTGCAGACAGTCTGTAGTCAAAGATGATTTAGTGTATCTCTCACAAATAGTAATAAATAAATACGCAGGGATTTGTTGTGTGCATGAGGATACCATAACCTACCCAGTAGCCCTTTTAACAATAACTAATACCGCAGGGCAGAAAATTGTGTAGTCGAGGTTGGGGTGATCCATCTTTCCCTGAGAGCATCATTCTTGGGACAGACAATCCTTACTTCCTAGATCTTTTACAAAATAACCTTAATGGTTGAGTCGGCTCACATAATGAAGAAGACAAAACAGGAGCCAGAGAAGGTAGGGAGATCCGTCCCCAAGATGCCCTTCTTACTCCTGAGCCATGGGTATTAGATAAGCGTTTTAGGACAGCCCAACTAAATGACAGGTCCTTACAAAATGCCTGGCAATCCGTTCAAGATAATCAAAACATTCCCATCACCATTTACCCCCAATTCGTTATAAAAAAGGGGTTTCTTTATCGAATTGGCAAAGTAAACGAGGAACCCCAGCTCTTGGTACCGCACGATATTAGAGACCAACTTTTGTTCTTTGCACACTCCCATCTCTTGGCTGACCACTGTGGGCTAGAAAAGACCAGCCAATCTATTTTACATTTCTTCTGGCCAGGTATATCTGCTCAAATCAAACAATTTTGTCCAACCTGCGAAATAAGCCAGAAAAAGAATCTGTATCAACCACCTAGAATACCTTTACAGCCCCTTCCAATAACGGAAAGCCCTTTGATAGAATAGGGATGGACCTTATAGGCCCTTTACCCCACTCAACAAAAGTATTCCAATACGTGTTAATCATCGTTGACTATGCTACACATTATTCTGAAGCCACACCCCTAAGAGTTACTACCACTGAGGTTATTGCCCAACACCTAATACAGGTGTTTTGACGCATGGGATTTCCCTGAGAGATCCTTACAGACCAGGGTACACCATTCATTTCCAATCTGATGACACAGGTGTGCAAGCAACTTGATATCAGACACTCTGTCTACCACCCCAAGGCAGATGGGCTGGTGGAGAGATATAACAGACCACCCTAGACAGATGGGCTGGTGAAGAGCTATAACAGGAGTCTAAAACTAATTCGCAAGAAAATGTTGACTGGGGACGGCAAGCATTGGGAACAATTGCCGCCCCTAGTCCTCTTTGTTCTCAGAAGCCAAGTAGAGAGTCGCTTAGGGGTTTCCCCATTCAAGTTACTCTTCAGTCGTAAACCCAGTACGCTCCTTGAAATCACTAGGGATGCCTGGGAGAAGGATGCTGAGAATGAAGCCGATTCCCTGTTGGACTATACAAACCAACTTAAGTCTCGAATAGGAAAACTGAGGGCTCTGGCTCACAATTTTTTTTAAGTAAAGCCAAAACAGACAGAAGTATTTCTATGACAAAAGGAAAAAGTGAAGGGAATATGCAGTGGGGGAACGGGTTCCGGTTCTTTTACCTACCTCTCATACGAAAATGATGTTGGAGTGCAAAGGTCCCTATAAGATCACTAAAAAGATAGGTCGTGTTACCTACCAGTTACAGCTGTCTTTCAAGAAAGAGCAAATATACCATGTTAATCTCTTTAAATGTGGTTGAGCCCACCCCTAGAGTGGTACTGACAGTGACACCACTAGGACAAACAGGGCATATCATATTGGACACTGACATAAACAAAACTCTTTCCCAGGAGGAAAATAAAGACCTTCTTGATGTCTTGAGGCATTTTTCAAACATTTTCTCAGATTTACCAGGAAGAACCACCCTTGCCATCCACTCTATCCTTACTCAGGAAGGAGTTGTTGTTAAACAACGTCCCTATAGAGTCCCTGACGCCAGGCTCTTCAAGTCGAGATAGAACAAATGTTAAAGATGGGTGTTACAGTGCCTTCCACCAGTAATTGGTGTTCCCCCAATTGTGCTTGTGCCAAAGCCTGATGGCAGCATACGTTTTTGTATAGACTTCAGGGCCGTCAATATAAGTTGGATGGCTACCCCTTACTGAGGGTGGATGAATTGATTGAGAAGTTAGGCGAAGCCCAGTACATTACGACCATAGACCTGATAAAAGACTATTGGCAGGTTCCCTTGGATAGCAAGGGCCAAGAAAAGACTGCCTTCGCTATCCCTGATGGCCTATATCAATTCACAGTTTTGCCCTTTGGACGTCACGGCACTCCAGCCACCTTCCAAAGACTCATTAACACCCTGTTGCAACGTCACCAGGGCTACTCATCTGTGTATTTAGATAATATTGTGGTATACAGTAAGAGCTGGCCAGAAGATTTAGAAATTCTGCGACTGATTCTTGCAGAGCTACAACAAGCCTGTCTACACATCAATGGAAGCAATCTAAATTTGATCATCGAAAGGTTAAATACCTGGGTTACCTTCTAGGGGAAGGAGTGATAGAACCCCAGGTAAAAAAGGTCATGGCCATGACAGAACCCGCTTTTCAAAAACAAAAAAGGAAATGAGAGCCTTCTTGGGTCTCCTGGGAATTTAAAGGCGATTCATACCACAGAACTCTTAACTGTCTGCTCCTCTTATGGATCTGTTAAAGAAATTGGTTTCTCCTATAGTCTTCTGACACCCACCTCCTTCTGCTCTCACGGCCTTTCAGAGACTGAAAACTGCTCTTACTATTAGTCCCATCCTGGTGTCACCCGATTTTAGTAAGGTGTTTATATTGCAGACAGACGCATCAGATATTGGTATTAGTGCAGTTCTATCCTAGGTGGAGCAGGAAGGTAGCGAGAGACCAATTGTCTACATCAGTAGGAAATTGTACCCCCGAGAATGTGTGCACCCTACTATCGAAAAGGAGTGTTGCGCTCTAAAGAAGGCCATTGAGAAGCTTTGTCACTATCTGGAGGGGCGGTCCTTTGTGTTGTATACAGATTATGTCCCCCTTTTCCATCTAAGGAAGGGGATGTGTGACACTGAGGAGGACTTGGCTCTCACCCTCTAAAAAAATACCAACCGACGCACCTCTCGTTCTACCACAGGCCGGTTACTGTGGCTTTAACTCGGCTTCGATGAGTGCTGAAGAGATGGGGCTCAACCCTTGGCCCAAGAGAAGGGACCAGTATATGACCGTGCCCGGCAACCCAGAAGACGCATTTACGGCAAGAAAGGAGCAATGGGGAGAGATGCTTCCTGGATATTTTACTGAAGACGCTGAACTGCTGGATGAGGAAGGAATACCGACGACCATCCCAGGGCCATCTGATGATGACACCTGGTTTCTGCAAACGAGCGAGCTGTGAGCCAGAAGACGGAGAAGCAAGCAGAGGAAACAGGAGATGGACCGTCCCGCCAACAAGCTGCCGGTCCAAGCTACGCTCCTGGTGGTGCATGGCTAACTCAATTGTGTGCAAGGATCCGAGCTTGGGGGTGGAAAGAGGGAAATGCACAGGTCACCAGTGAGGGCTAGAGAAAAAAGGGAGGGGATGGCCAATGTAATTTATACCGACCTCCTTTACACCAAGGCGCTTGAAACGGAAGGATGCTTCCTTCCTTGACCTACCACGTGTTTTTTATTAGCACAGATACCCTATACACCGATACTCACTGTGTGGTAAAAAGCATATATCATAACAGGTGACCTACCTGCCTTGTTCCCCTTTTATACCGAGGTGATCAGTTCGAAGGACTCCTGGCTCAGGACTTGGAAAGAAGACAAAGGCATAGAATAGTTAAACCTCGAGAGGAGCCTGTACAACCTCATCTATTCAATATAAAGCCGTTTGAATATCACTACTATACCTGTTTTCATTATTGTCAGACTAAACGCTGACACCCTCCTGTATTCTTTCTGATTCCATAAGCAACGCGGCCTCCTCACTTTGTGCAGGTTCTTCTGCCTTACCATTACATGTGTTCAGCACAAATATTTCCACTAAAGCAGCGGCCTTTCCCATTGCACAAGATAACTGCACCATAGATATTTTAGCCACACTAATAAACCACCAGCTTGTTAACTTGCGGGCTTCTGTGGGGTACCTGTCTAGAGATCATAGTCTTTGTGCGTCCAAAACGTTGGGAAACTGAAGGCTGTAGACAATGCTGGACTGGATGGGAAAGCCAAAAAACAAGCTAAACATGCTGCAGAAAACTGTGCTCTAGTCTAGATGATATTGAGGTGCTGATCTAGGAGGTAGAGGGTCTGCTGTCCGAGAAAGACGTCGAGGGACCAATTAAGATGGCCAAACCAAAGAGCCCAGATATAAAATTGTATCTAATAAAGCCATCCCACACCACGAGTAAGCCGCAGACACCCGGGTCGCCTTCTCATAGCAATAACACCGGGACATCACCAACTACCTTACTAAAGAAGGCAGCTACATGTACTGGGCCGGGGGTTATACAAAACACAGATTTTATGGTAAATGTGGAATGCAAGAATAGGTTTTCAGTCTTGCACCCACAAACGGATATCTGCCCCCCTAATGACCTAGCGCTAAGTGGTCCAGATTCCTCTTAAAATCACCCCCTCGTGGGAGATGGAAATGTACCTCAATCAACAGCCTTGAGGTAGGAGCCAGGAAACTAAATGAGACCAGTCACAAATCACCCTCAGTTAACAGCGTTAAGGGAGGAGATAGCCGAGCTTAGGAGGCACTCACCCTCCTACATAAACACTATTGCAGAAAGTGGACAATTTGGCTGCTCTAGTGGTAACTCTGAATAGCAGGGGGGCTCTTGATACACCTAAAAACCCTAATTCCAACACACCACAAAATTCACCACATGTCATCAACCCTTCAATAGGACTGGAATAATGCCACAGGGGCTGCGCTCCCCTCGTCTCAGTGTCCTTACCCCAATACTTCTATGTTTTCTAGAGCAAGTCAGGAAATAGTGCAATATTCCTCTAGAGGAGACCTAAGGAGGAGGGCGGATTACTCTCAGATGTATCAGGGGTCTGTTCATTTGGGGCTCACAAGCCATCTTCCGGCTACATTAATAGGATGGAAGGGAAGGGCTCCTAGCTCTCAATTACCATGGGGAGGTGGGGAATGCAGGCAGCCTCACGCCCAGTGCAAGAGAAGTGATAGAGCACACCTGGTTGAAGAAATTTTTCTCACTAATGTTCACAAGATGAGCCTGGGGGAAATTGAAAATGGGAGCACATTAGTAAACAAGACTATTAACTGGCTGCGTAAAGTGCGCAATTGTAGGTCAGTAATTAGAGAAGACATTTTTACAGTCAGGTGCTATACTAGCAAATGGGACAGCCTTGGCTACATTGGTATAAGATTTGCAAGAAATAGGATTAATGACGGACTGCTAGAACTGGAGCATAGATCCCCATTATCTCATGCTACGAAGATTTGCATCAAACTAAAAGCTCCATCAACTACTCCCTGTGTGACTTATAAAGACCTGAATCGCCTTCCAGAATGGCTAGTTAACTGAGGGCAGGCAATATGAGATCTACCAAGTTGTCAGATGCTAATTGACTCTCACAGGATCCACCTTTGGTGGCCCGCAGTAGCCGTTCTATAGCACCACTTGTTTTAGAGGAGAATTGTGGGGAGGGTCAGTACCAGCCTATGACCCAGATTCACCTCTGAATGGTGAAGTGTAATTGACCCCTTCGGTTTCATGTCAATATTCGGCCTCTACACCCTTAGACAGAGAGCCTGACACTATAGCCAAACATCTGTCATCGAACGGAGGGCTGCAAGCTAAATTAGTTGATCCTGGGGGAGTTTATTGATACCCATCAGATAATTTTACTTCAAGAAACATGGGCCACAGAGCCTATTTATAGACCAGGCTTCCTTACATTCTTTGTTAATGCTACACCAGCTACATCAGGCAGAGCCTCTGGTGGTCTACTAATTTCGCTCACAAATTCAAATAACTTTAGGGTTAAGGCCATAGACATATGGTCTAAGGACATCCTAGGGATTCACCTTACATTCCACAAATCTGCTGTATCACTAAAGCATTTGATTCTGGTAAACATACTTGAACGGTCAGTCCAGCCCAATGTAGAATCAGCTACTATACACATCCTACAAGCCTCTCTAGAAGATACGATCCAACACTCTTGGCCTGTGATAATAGCGAGTGACTTCAACGCCAAATTTGAACCGCTAGACCCCCTTTCCACTCTAAGGATTGGGGAGGATGAGGAGTGGGGTATCCTTGAACTCACTAGAAAACCAGCTATAAAATGGCCTATAGCCTTTCACCTTTGCTTAGACCATGGCCTGACAGATGCGAACGGGTGCACCAAGTCTGACTATCATTTTCTCCCACATTTAAAAGAGGGTCGTATATAAACCATCTAGATCAGTGGATCCCAAACTGGGGTCCGCGGACCCCCAGGGGTCCGTGACCCATTCCCAGGGGGTCCGCAGGAAGCAGTTTTAAAAGCACTGCAAAGTTCCTTGTATAATCAGCAGTTTTGGGCAGCAAAAAAGTGTCAAGATAACTCCAGTGATTAATGTACCTGCTGGAGAGAGATGGGGGTTTTGTCCAGTGGCAGCTTTAACTCATCTTAGGAAGCCCAGATGGTTAATATGCCTGCTGCAAAGAATGTCTATCATGCATTTTTAAAAAAACAGTATTTTGTTTTTGTGCATAGCTCAGTGGGATCCTGCTTTTGCCACAGAGATTCTTTTGGTATTGTGCAGTTCACAAGTTTCAATTGTAATCAAGCACAGTGAGCTATGACCTGCCATCAATCAGCTGCATGCAAACTGCATGGTACAAGTTAGTAAGTTATGCTTTTTCCCAGTCTTTCATTATCCCAATGCTGCTAAAAAGGTTTGTTTGGGTAGAAATAAATCCTTATTATTAAAGTCAACGCTAACCCCTGTGTTATGTTCTGAATCCTGAGTTTGTGCTTCTCCAGACTAAGCACTCTTAAAAAATGCCTACCTGTATGGATAACATGTGAATCCTACAAATTGTAGTCCCCTTTGCTTTATGTAACATTTTCTATTCACTGATTTGCACACGTATGATTCATTGCCTCTGTATGTGTGTGATGTAAAGTGCTCTGACACCCTACAGTGGTATGAGAGGTGCTATAAAACAAATTAAATATGTGTGACGGGCTATAGAGAGATGAGAGGCACTGTTGGAGGGCAGTAGTGAGGGAATCATTGAAGATTGTCAATCATTGAAGATTGACAAAAGATTGTTGTATCCTGGTGCATAGTAAGGTCATTATTTACTTTGCTTTAAAAGCTAATACAATTCAATATATAATGACAAATGTGTTGTAAAATGCACCATTTCCCCCCAAGTTTTCTTGGGGGAGATCCTGCCAAAGCCTCCTTTGTAATGGTCAGGCTCACTCGCTGCACTTGGTGTGCACTGTACGGGGACTGGTCTGACAACATTTGCCACAGCAACTTTAGGTTTCCAGTCCAGGCTTGGCAGGAGCTTTGGGCTGCGAAATAAAACCAAACAATGAAAAGTTAGTCGCTAGATGCAGCACCAACCTTACCATTGGGATTTTTCGATTTTTGCAAATATTTTTAATATAAAAATACTAAAATCTTTAGTAATTCAAGTCTAGTCTTTGTTTGATGTGCACATGTGTGTTTATTTTTCGAATTACAGTTTTAATGTTTGACATTTAAATCATACAAATTGCCTTGGGGTCCCTGGCTTCCAATAGTGGCTCAGTGGGGGTCCTCAGGAGTGAAAAGTTTGGGAACCACTGATCTAGATTATATATTGCTAGACTAGACTGTGGTGCCATATGGAAGATATGAGAGTCATAACCGAATGGATAGTGACCACAATGCTCTTGTAGCAGACTTTTGCTTGAACCTATTCTGTAAGCCACAGGAGCCCCTTGTTAATACTTTTCCAACTCCACTAGTTGTAACAAATAATTACAGGAACATCAAATGGATAAACATTGTTTAAAGACACCATTAATAAGGTGAAAATGTAACAATTATTTGTTGACCACTTCGGTTCCCACAATGATTATCCGGCCCCTTCAGAGTTTAGTAACAAACACACCAAACTATTTGATGCACTTAAAGACCATTTTACGAAGCACTCGAGGAAGCCACAAGTAAGTGTCACCAGGTGTCTATGGTTCACCAAAGTGTGTAGGGATGCAAAATGAAGATTGATCAAGGCTATAAAGGAGAGGCCACATCTCGGTAGAACACATGCGAGGAGGATTGCAAGCAAACTTTGATTGATGCCAAGGGTCAGTGGGAGAATGAGCAGTGGTCACAATTGTTAGATCCCCTAAAGAATTGTGATAATAGGGCCTTTTGGAAAATAAAGCAATAGCCAAGAACTGTGGGTCCACCAGTCATACTGAATTTGTCCCAGCGAACTGTTGAATCAACCACTTTGAAGCAATGTATAGCAAGAAGGCCAACACAAATCTGAGCCCCTGTACACGGGAGGGTACTAACTTGAGTTCCCGTCTACAGGAGAGTGTCACGATCCCTTATACCATTACTGCTTCTCCTACACCTATCACTCATCCACTTGTATTTACATTGGAGGAAACCAAAGTAGCCCTTTCACATATGAAAAGAGAAAAAGCCCCTGGTCACTACAGAATACCAGTGGACTTATTCCATTCTGAACCAGATATCTGGATACCATATCTGAATAAGCTCAGAAATGCAGTAGCTAAGGGGAAGCAAATTCCAGAATCATGGCGGGGTGCTACAATTTTGCCCATTCACAAGAAGGGTCCTAAAGACACTCCTGAAGACTATAGGCCGATTATCCTAATTAATACCACCCAGAATATTTTCTGCAGGCAAGTCCTAGTTCATCTGCAGGAGTGGATGGAAGATCATGCGGTACTGTCGCACCTTCAGGCAGGATTCCGTAAGAACAAAGGCACGAACAATCAAATATTCCACTTTATGACCATCTGCTGGTAGGATGTTACCATCGGCAAGGAACATCTGTAAGTAGCATTTATGGACATGAGGGCTGCCTTTGACCTGGTGCTGAGACACACCTTCTGGGAGGTACTGGCCCAAATGGGGATGCATCACAATCTTCTCGATCTCCTTATTAGACTACATGCAGCCACATACACTCAGTTCCAATGGAACCTCTAAAATTCCAATTAAGTGGGGCATGAGGCAGGGTTGTATCTTGGCTCCCACGCCGTTCCCCCATGTTCATGAATGGCATGGTGGATGCACTGACTAACTGTCAGCTTGATGCTACAAAGATAGCCAGCGCCCACACTCCCATACTTCTCTTTAACGACGACACCGTGCCGCTTTCTCGCACTTCTATGGGTCTTCAGGAACTATTAAAACATTTTGTGAACTTTTATAAACTGAGGGGTCTAGAGATTAATGCCAGCAAATCCAAGCTGGTGTGCATCAACCCTCACATCAACCCTCACCGCTCTTTTAGGAACAATCTGACTGTGGAAGACTTAAGCATCTCTCAGGACAGGAGTTTTGACTATTTGGAAGTTAGGCTCACGGACAAACTTTCCTGGGATCAACAGGTGCTGAAAAGTAATCCTAGCCTATCCCACAGATCAGCGACCATTATTAGGAGACATAAATCTTCGACTAACAGGGTGGTGTTGCCAGCGCTTGAAGTGTACAGAGCTGCAGCCCTAGGAGGCGCATTGTATGGAGCTGAAATCTGAAATGCAACTTTGCATCATGGAAAATAAATGTGTTAGAGCTTTGCTGAATGTCCCAGTGAGCACTCCATTATTACCTCTAAGATGGGACTTGAATCTCAACAGGATTGATCACATTGCCAGACTAAAAGTCTTGATATACTGGATAAGAATAAGGACCACCACAGTTCTGGCCTCGTACAGAGCCACATTACAGGAATTAATCCTCATGGACCAGCGCTGTAGTACTCCTTGGCTCAAAGATGTAAAATCCTTCTTTAGTGAGCTGAACCTTGTTGATGTGTGGGAAAACCCTAGCAAGATGAGGTGCAACACAGCTAAGAGGGGTAAGGAGGCCTATTGGAACTTTACACCACAGGAAGTCTGGCGGGAGGCCAGGCCTGATGGACACATTTCTAAACCATAGATGTTCTTCTGGCTTTTAATTATTTTTGGATAGAATCATACCCCCTGTAGTAAAGTCCCTGTATATATGCTTTCAAGTGGTTTTTTTACCACTCAAGTTTTTTGCATTGAAGTGGGATAAAGAGGGGGAAGCAGTGGGTGATTGCTCTTTTTGCCCAGGCATATTGGAAACAGAGGCTCACTTTTTTTTTGTTTTGTCGCAAATATAAAACTGAGAGATCTAAGTGGATCCTGCGCTTGTGTTGGTCTACAGGCATGAGGCAGTATGGAGAAGCCTTACGCCAATTTAGAGGGGACACATCAAAGTCCATAGTTTTTGCACTTTCGAGGTTTTTCAGCCACGTATGGTTTATCAGAGCGTCTGCACTTTAAGGGGTTCCACAGGGGCTTTAAGTGAAAAAACTTGCACCTGTTAGCGTGTTCTGTGGAGGATCTACAACGATGTTTTTATAATCCATTATTGCTATTTTAATGCTTATTGGCTGCTGTAATTTCTTTTTTTTTTTTTATGTTTTAAATGTTTTTATTGTACTCTTTTATTGTTGCTCTTTAGGGTGATATTGTACTTTTTAAGGTCGATTGCCACCGAAATAAAATAATATTGATGATGATACTTTGGGTACACAAAGAAAGCTTCATTCACAATGCACGCTTTCATCTTTGAATTTTTGACACCATGGCTTGCAGCGGGACACTAACTGGGAGGGGGAATGAGCACCAGAAACTACATCCATTTTAAAATGAATGGTGTCTCACACAAAAATACGGCATAATTACCTCACAGCATAAATTACACTTTCATAGCAAATTTGTTTCAGGTGCAACATCATTAATTTATTGGTTACGACTCTATGCATCATTTAAACCATTCATTTTCAAAAATATTTTTACACAATATTTGCACATTTGCTCGTTTTTGAAAAAGCTACCAAAAATGCCCGACACCTTGCCCAGCCACCGCCTCTCTTCTGTACAATCACACAGCTCAAAATATACCAAGGTTAGCAGGTCTGTGTTTGAATGTTGGTGTCTACTTTCCTTAGCTTTTTCTTGTAAGTAATCAAAAACCGTGCCATGCCAGGTTCTCACCTACATTTTGTAGGGCAGTGCATACCTTGCTCAGCTATTACTTGGGAGTGGCTCAATACAAATTAAAGTTCCATACAGTTCCTTTTAATTACTTAATTAGACCTTCTCACGGCAACCAAGTTTAGTAAATTCATGCATCTGCAAAAACCACGTGCTGAACGGAGTGTAGTGTCAATGTTAGCAGTGAATGGGATATAACTGGCTGTGCTAAGTAAACATCAGGATTAGATATAGACCATGAAACAAATAATAGATCCATTTATTAAAAGACAAGGGGTCCATTCCCAAAGGTATGAAAGAGTATGTAAAAGAGAACTCCTGTGTCTCTTGAAGTGTCAATGAGAAACCTGCTTTTGACGATTGTGACCAGGAGAATGATATGTCTGTGGTTAGACTTCCTAGAAAGCTATGCACATATATATAGTCGTTGTGCAAAAAACTTACCGCACCTGAAGGGCACCCAGTATGGCTGAGAGTAGAACACTGGCAGAAGGTTTATCTTTTCTCCCAGGTGAATTCTGGGAAATCCTTCCTAGATAGCATGAGTCTTGACTTATTGTAATGGCCTTTGCTTATGAATCAGTGCCCTCCTTAGCTGATGCAATTCCTCATTATGCTTTCTTTATGCTCGAAAGGAGTTCCACAGTTTCGTGATTTTGGTTTTGACTGAGGGGTTGCATTAGGAAGGAAGCATCTGTGATTTCCTACCCTCAGGCTAGTGAATGAATAATAGTTGGTCACAGATTTGATTGGATAACTGGGGCACAGAATGTTTTCAGTGGTTTGTGGTGAGACGGTCTGGTGAGAAGGTCTGTAAAATCTACTATAACTGGACCTGACCATTCCCCTCTCTGAATATTTCCAGTGTAGGTCTATCCAATAACCACTAATTTACCAGAACCCCGGTGGGAATAAAATATTTTGATGGCAACCAAATTCTGAAATACAGGCCTTCAAGGATAGAGCACTCCGAAGCCACTAGAAAAGTTGAATGGAGACTGGTCAGTCCAGAGGCACTGTCTCCTGAACATTTTCCAGAATCCCGTGCCATTGCGGTGAGGCTCCTGGACAAACACAGACATCCTTTGCTACATTTGCTTCAGTAAAAAGTTCCCGGCCTCACACCACACCTCCTTCTTGAAAAGTTTAGCTGGAGCACCTAACAGGACTATTCCCAGAGCTCAGTGGCAGGAGCCGAAGACGGGTCAATGGGCAAAGTGTGTGGAACGGGGCAGCTTGACACTATTGGCATGGTTGGGGCAAGTTGGGATAGTGCAATCAATACCAGTCCGAGGAAGCAGTCTGCCAAGAGATGCCATGCTTACCTGAGGGAGGGGCCCTTTCCACTCCCCATGCAGATGAAAAAAGTGGTGGGAGTAAGCACTGGCGTGAACACTCTGAACACAAAGCATAACCCCCCCTTGATCTCTCTATGGATAATCCTTCAGACTCACAAGAAAAAGAGGGAATATAAGAAATCACGGGAATCAGAATCCAGAGGAAAGCATGGAAGAAGCAAGGCATAGGAGGCAGCACTGGCTATATATTTGATCTGAAGTGGAGTACTCTGAATTAATAAAATGGCGTTCAGTATTGTGGAGTCGATGTTATTACAGGTCGATATTAAAACATCAGTATTATAATAGAACGTTCTCTCTCCATGCCAAACCCCATAAAAAGTCCCCGAAACCTTATCTAGCCACACATCATCAATCCCATCATGGCACACACCAATGTGCACTACCATTACTATCTCTGAGCCAAACCTCCTTCATAATGTCAATCAATGTACCAACACAACCTACCACCCATGCTGTGCTAAGAACAAAGGACAACCTCCATCCATGCCTCGTAACACATCATTTCCAGGAACAAATGGTGAGTTTTTTATGTGTTGCAAAACACACCAACTCCTAATACCTTATACACCTATCACTGCAACTTCAGTGCCCTTGACCTCTTTGACCCCAAACCAAATAGCGGAATGCCTGGAAACAACAGCACAAAAGTCTTCAAAGACTCTACCGCCTGTCCAATGCACAGCCTCAAAACCATGCAGTGACACCCATCCATTGGAGGCTGGTGACATTTGAAAGTGGTGGGGAGTAAACGTTGGGCATGACTTTTGTATAGCGAGCAATGTGAACAAGTTCAATGGACAAACCTGGGGTCCAGGGTGAGTCCCTCTCCCGAGAAAGAAATGAAAAAAAGATTGGCAAATGGTGCATTTTGAAGCAAACTAATGTGGTGATAAAGCAAGGGATATTAAGCAGTGGGAACGTATAGTCTTAAAATATTAAACACATTAAAAACTGCCCCATATCGTCCTGCAGAATTTGTTCAACAGTTACAGTAATGTTTAAAATTGTTCAGCATGACAACTTTAGCCTTGCACTGCATGCAGCATTAACTTTGGAAAAATATGCTCTAACCAGACTTTGAGAAGCACCCACAGATGCTAGCTGTAACCAGTCAAATAGAAATATGTGCAGACAGGTCTTTACATGAGATGAAAAAAGTGGGTGCTCTGTATAAAGGAACATGTCAAATACATGTCTGTGATTCTCATAGTGTGCCACCTGACCGGTATTTTGGTTTCTCTCTCAGATATAATTTTATCCAGATAAATGGCACAACAACTGATATACACCTAAAGCCTGTCAGTATGATTGGCTTTGTCACTGGGTGTTAGCTGTTTAAGATAAATGAGTAACAACAATGATTTCTTTCAAATAATTAACATTGGAAATGTTTAAATTCTGAAATAGTGAGTCTGTGAATTAAATAGCATTGAGGCCTGTGGAAGGGGCTTTGGCCTTCAATTGTGTGTGCTTTATGTTATATATGTATCCTCTTTTTCTCTGCATATCTTGTCCATCTGCACATCTTCAACCCCCTCTCTTTCCTCTTCAGCATCCTCTTTTCACTCTTCCCCAAATGCACTTCCTTGCATCAGTGTCACTTCACCGCCCCCAACATGCACTGCACTCCCTCAAATGTAAGCACTTTAATTTCTCTTACTTTTGCCTTGCAAATATTTTGACATCTGTGTACCCCCTTCACACACATATCCACAGAATTTCAGTTGCAAATGGAATACACAAATCCATCCCCCCAGGTTCATCACTGCATGCTCAAAGTAATCTCTCCCTTCCTCAACAACCTACAGAACAACTGCACACGTGTAAACAACAAAACAACAACCCAAAAACCATACTCATGAAGGCACCTGAATGAATAATAATGCATGACGCCCACACGACACTGAACAGAAATAAACAACCACCTCGCACATAAAAACCTTGACCGTCTAGTCATAACAAACACTTGGTCTACTGAGGAACTGCATTGCAAGAGTGAATGAATACTGCATGAATAGCATCTGCAATTAGAACTATTTCTAGGGGTTGTTGTTACCTTCTTGTTTGCACAGTTTTGTTAAACTCATGTTACAGATATGTCAATAAAATCTGAAACTTGATATGGTTCTTTGGAAACAGGTTGCATCTGGGGTGCAGTATTTGATACCCTGCATATGCAGTGGTAAATCAGGGACTGAATGACCATCTTTCATCCTGATAATTCACCATCTTCCTGCCACAAAATGAGGGACATCATGTGTGAAATACATCTGTGTTATCCCCACTTGCTGATCACGATCTTGTAGCGCCATCCAATAACCCATGTAACGAACAGCGCTTAGTTGCTTCCTAGCGCCAGGTTCACGCTAAATAAATACCAATCCATACATACATACATACATACATGGCCATGCTGTCATAGTGCATGGCCATGCTCTCATAGTGCAGGGGACAATCTCTCTCTGCTACAATATAAAAGGGCGAGCAGCAGTGAAACAAAAGGAAGATATGACTCAAACTTTGCTCTTTAGCAAATGGCGACTGAGAACGATGGAACGCATTCCTTCCCCATGCACATTCCTCCAAGATGGAAGCCTTCTGCAGCGCCATCACGCCATTATTGTTGATCGCCGACATCCCTGGTTAGATTCTTTGTCTTACTAAATTGGCCCAAGAACCCTATGCCACCCACTCTAGTGGAATGCCTGGAGGCGCTTAGTGATCACCAACTGGTGAGAAGGTCCATCTACGGGGTGATCAGCGTCACTGCATGGTTTCGAGGCTGATCATCGAACAGCAGGTGCAATCTTTGGAGATTGTTGATATTTTTGTAGCACAACATACCTTTCATTTTCACTCATGGAGACCTTTTGTTCGTAGGACTCCGCACTGTCCTAGCTTGGCCTGGCTATTATACCATCCCATCCTGCATCAAAGCCTCATGACACACATCATAGTGCACAAGACCACAGCTACAGTTCATGAATGGGTGTGACACCCACTAAAGTAACCACTACCTGAAATCACCTGACTGCCACAGGCCCAACAGTCTGCAGCTGTGGACAGCCAATGCCTTTGATTTGCTTGATGCCCCAAACTCTGGCCACAATAACTTAAAAAGGGAAAGAACTATCTGGTTTAGAGAACATTATGAACAAAAACAAAATCATTAAGAGAGTGCTAAAATGAAAAAGGTACTGTAGTTATTTATATCCAGCAGTTCAGATGCTGCAGAGCTTCATGTACAAAGCCAAAAAACACTTCTCTCGCCCACGGATTAGCCACCCACTTTCTCACTAAAATAACTTTTCAAGCTGATATATGAGAGAAGAAACCTTGCTGTTTTTAAAGCAATGCTACCACCATCTGCCAGGCTCTGTGCGACACCCAAGCTAGACAAAACTTTTTTAACACACTCACACTGACCAAACGCATGGCACTTCACCATTGGACTTTGAATAGCCAGCATATACGGCATACTTGTCCTGTAGTAGCCACACTCTGCTCTTTCAGCACACCACAGTATGCCTTCCTCTTCTATGATCTAGTTACCAAACTCAAGAAAAGGGATCCTCTACGAATGCTCGCTCTCCCTCCCTACCCAAGCAACTCCTCACACTAAGTCCATTCTCCGCACTTTTTTCTGAATTTTGTATGTCTCCTTGTAAGCTACGCCAGCCCCAACTGGATTCGAAACTAGCTTACTTTAACACAGTGGAACCCAGATAGCTACAAGGTCCACTTCAACATCCTGTTTCCTGCCAAACTCTATGAGTGTGTAGTCTACAAGCACCCGCAGCATTTTCGAGTATCCCCTTGATCCATACCAAGTTGTAACAGACCATCCAGAAACACAGAATTAGTTCTCCATCCAATATGGGACAACCTAAGGTCTCAAGTGATGAAGACGGATGGCCAAACCCATTTGACAGCACATCAGAAAGACTTAACTCCATCTTGAGCAATCAACCATCTCAGATGCGAGTCTGTGACAAAGCCTTCATCCACAACTGTGATTTCCTGTCGGCCAGATCTCAAATATTCTCCCCTCCACCTTTCTCCTTCTGACCGTGTGCCAATGATGCAGATTTCCACATTACTTTGTACTACTAGCCCTTCTATTACATGGCTACCTGACCCTCTCCCTTAATGTGATCTTTATGACACCCCCTGGGATTTCCAGCTGCAAGCAGCCAGGCTCTGGAGCTCAGTATCAGACGCATTCACAGAATCCCAAAGTATAGATAAAAGCTTTACTCCAGTCTCTCACGTTCAGTCTATCTTCTGCTTGAAAACCAACTAGTCTTTCTTTGGGGCAGTCAAGGAATGAGAAGAACATTTTTATGCAGTTAGTTAAAGCCCTATTTTCCGTATAGCATAACAATTTTGAAAACTGATAAATCTTCTGGGGGCATTTCAATAGCCTCGTCTTGCTATTTGTCTCGTATCGAAAATCCATCACAAAATTGGTAATTTATTTTTATAGTGCGGATTAAGCAAATTGAGATACTCGCCTAGCAATGCCTTATTACATATGCCTGTAAGGCCTTATTACATATGCCACACCGGATTATAACCTCCAGGCAGCACTGTAATGATAGTTTACTTATAGCCCCCAACATGCAGGGCCAACACAACTTCTAGCAGCTGCATAGAAAAGAGAAGCGCACAAGAAAACAGGTCACTCACAGTAAACGAGTCCTAGTTGTCACAAGCTGTAAGTACAGTATGTTGGGCAGCAAGGTAAAGGGGGTGGAAAGAGGTTAATTACAATGCTCAGACCTTGCCTCTAGGAGCTTGTTCAATGTTTTCTGTTGTTGGCATTTGTATAGAGTCTGCCATTAGTATTGTTTTACAGCACTCTGGCTGTTGAGGGGTGCCCCATCTTTCCATTCCTGGATTTTAATGCAGAACACGGTCTCATTGACCTCTGAATTATCCTTTGATGACACGTTCTCCGCATTGGGTTTTGGTCCTTCACGGGTTGGTTACAATCATGTTGAGTGACTAGTTAAAGTGTGGCTTTGGTGTATGAGAGGCGTCGTGCAGGACATTTACTAGCTGCTTATGCATCTCTTAGGCATCTCTTATGCATCTCTTAGGCAGGTAACATGCCCTTTCCCTTACGATATATATATCCTTAAAACCTCACATCCACAAGAAGTCTCATCCTTGACTCCAGCCTGTTCTTTAGCCTGCATTGCATCAGCCCCAGAGAGGCTCCCCTATGCCAGAGGTATAAAAAGAGAGGCTTAGAATGGACCAGACCAGGGTGGGACACATGATATATATTTTCTATCTTGCTTCCCTGCACAGACCACTACATAGACCACACCAGCAGTGTGCCTGGATGTAGAGCAAGGACATGTTAATAACCTCTGCAGGATTGCTGCTCACAGGCTTCTTGGCTATGGGACCGTCTGAACACTGAGCTCAAGATGGAAACTCTGCCCTGATCTCAGGAAAACAAGTCAGCTGGGACACAGCCACGTTCCCTTTGCAGAGTCAGTCACTGCCAAGCGTGTGGTTAGCCATGAACTTGGGTTCATTCCAGCTCTCACTCACACAAGCTTTTAATTTATTTTTGGCGTTTTAATTCCCAGAGAAACCTTTTACTAACTAATGTTGCATCATCTCCCAGCAATGTGGGATTATGTAACTTTAGCCAAGACTCATCAAATACCAAGCAGACATCTTAATTGCAAACACGGTGAAACAAACAGCACAGTCCTCCAGCGGAAAATAGCTTGAAAGAAACAGTACAACTGTTAGACGGCAAACAACCTCCAACAGTTATCACAACACTGGCACACAGCTGCAAACAGGATTCAGCGTTATATAGGCGAATAACTGCAAACAGGGGAAACCAACAGATTACGTTTTAACAATAAAAAGGCATAGCACAGGCACCAGCCTGCAAACATAACAAAGCAACAGGGGACATGTTTCCACTCGCAAACAAGTGAAACAGACACAAGGCGGCTATTTTTTTATTTTTATTTTTGCAGTTTCCTCTAGGTGGTCTTGACCCAAGGGCATTGGGCGCTTCACAAGAGAGCATGAGATGTATTCCGGATAACAAACATCACAGAACAAACAATTAACAACTGGAGAAACCAAAGGAGAACAGGCAGTTCATTTCCGTATATGAAAAGTGCCAGAAAAAAAATACTTTAAAAAACAGACATAATAAAAGGACAATAAACTGGATACGCCAATCGGGAGCCAATGTAGGTCCTGAAGATGGTGAGAAACCGGTGAGTATTTAGTAAAGCAGGTGTACCGCCGCATTCTGAACGACTTGTAATCTCCTAATTAAGTGTTTTGTCCCGCCCAAGTAGAGAATGTTAGCATAGTCAAGTTTTGAAATAATCACAACCGTCCTTTGGACTGGGACAGGAACGAGTCAAAGGGTCTTATTTATGAGCACCTTGCGACACTTTTGCACCACCGTTACGTCACTTTTCGTGACGCAGCAGCGGCGTAAGCAATGCGCCACGTTGCGCATATTTACAAGGTGATGCATCTAGGCGGATGTGTCACCTTGTAAAGCCCTGCGCCACATTATACCTGCGTCAGGTATAATGTATGCAGGGTGGGCGTTCCCAATCAACAAAGCCTCGTAGGAGTGGCGCAGTGAAATCTATCAGATTTTACTGCGCCACTTCTAGGACGCCACTGCGTCAAAAAAAAACTTACGTCTGCCTCATAGCAGGCGTAAGGGTGGCACAGGGCTATGGGCCTGCCTCATGCATTGCTGGAGTTGCGTCATGCTTGTGACACAACTCCAGCAATGCGTGACTTTTGCGCCAACAGATACTTCAGGATTCCTGACGCATCTGTCACTCCGTGCGACATGGAGCGCCGCACAGTAAATACGGCACATCCATCGTGTCGCAAGGAGGGCGCAGTGAAAACTTTCACATCGCTGTTTTCACGCAGCGATGCAACAGTTTTCATAAATAAGCCCCAAAGAATTTTCCGCAAACATGTAAAGATGCCGAAACAAAAAGCAGCCACCTTGGTAATTTGCTGGGCCCTGGTAAGCTTATCATCAAGACAGAAGCCTAGGTCTTTAACCTTCTGACTAGGGGTAGGACAAGGCCTCAATTCAATAGGCCAGCAGTGAGGGCCCCAGACTGTGGTTAGTTGCCGATCAGCTTTGGACTTGTTCTCATTTAAGTTTAAAGAGCTCATACTCATCCAGGTTGCCACACTAACAAGGCAAGAATTAACTTAAGGCCAGATGAACTGCGACCTTCATTAGGGGATAAAGATACAATGCTTGTGTATCATCTGTGTATGAAAAAGTTAGCTGGCCAAACCTTTCAACTATGTCTGCCAGTAGCCGCATATAGATATTAAACAGAATGGGGCTCAGGGTAGATGCCTGGGGCACACCAAAAGGTAACATGTATGTGGTAGAATTATACGGTTTAACACAGACTTGAAAGGAACGGTCTTGCAGAAAAGAGCGCAGACAGTCCAAAGCCAGGCTTTGAATACCTCTAATATTTGAAGAAGCTCCTGTTGAGAGGCAGTATCCAGTCTAGAAAGAAACAACGTCTCAACCACTGATCTCAAATCCTCCTCAGCAATGAACCAAGTCCTCTTTAGCAATGCACCACCTGATGCCACAAAGCTGTCTTAGCTGGTGGTGTGCACTTTTGCTCATGGCCAAGACATGCCTCTTAAGGTCCAAACGATTGCCAAGGCTAACAGCGAGTGATTTGGCATTCTCCACAATGGTCGGATTCTAGTTGAGGGGAGTGAAGGATTCAAGCCACTCAAATAGGAAGGTTAGATGTTAGATTTTTTTTGTGAGATTTGTAGATTGAGTTTCAGGTGGTGGTCAGGCATCTATTTTTGAATGTTATTGAGGATGACTGACAGCAACTGATGCCTTTTGGGGATGAGATCTTCGAGTAAACTCTGTGTAGCAGACGCATATTAATAACATGATTGACTATATTGATTCTACATTTGTCAGAATCCAACCAAATAGTTCAAGGTAGAGATTAAATAGAGATTAAATGACTATACTGATATCCATGGTGACGATGACCAGGGAAGGGGATTCTGCAAATATGGCTGCAGGTGGTTGGAGGGTGCTAACAAGAAACACATAGGGCCCGATTCTGATGCGGGTTGGAAAAGCTTCCCAACCGAGGGCCTGATTCTGATGCGGTTAGGAAGGCCTCCTAACGGCATTTGCTCCTTCCAAATCGGATCGGGAACGTGTCTTCCCGACCGAGGGCCAAATTCTGATGCGGTTAGGAACAAATGTTCCCATTGAAGTCAATGGGAGTTCAACCAAATCGTATCTGGAAGCATCCGGATGCATCCTACTCCGCCGGTCGGACTTTCCCGATCCGAGTGGGTCGGACACCATTTCCCAACCGATTCGGTCGGGAAGCTTTTCCAACCCGCATCAGAATCGGCCCCATAGTGTCTCTGATTGGATTTTAGATTAGCGCTCTAGCTTTGAAGTCCTGAGAGCTCAACCTCCAATGAACATTAAAGTCTTGAAGGTCATAAAGATCATAAAATGACTGTGTCTTCATATTTACAGTAACATACCTGTACTTTCTCTGTTTTTGTTGTCTGCACTTAACCTGCGCTTTGAAAGTTCATTATCTTTGCAGGTGGTTTTGGAGTCTGTATCATTCACCCATGTTTGCAGTTGGACACCTATTTTGTGCTTGTTTCTGTTGTTTGTAATTAAGTTCCTGTGTTGTAGAAGTTTATTCTATTCTGCTCAGTTTCTACTATTTATGGTTAAGTACTTGTCCTGTGTCCCAGTCGTATTTGCAGATAAGTGCCTATGATGCTGCGTTTATCCTGGTTGCATTTAGGTACCTGCAATGTGTCATTTTCTCCTGATTGTACCTGGATAGCTGTCCTGTGCCAATTTCAGATGGTTCTTATGTTTTCTGTGCTATAAGAAAAGGATAACTGGTAAGCAGCACTCCACTATAATAGTCCAGAATAACATGTATCTACTTATAATGTGTCCACAGAAAACAAGAAAGGATGTCAGCTCATTTGGTAACATAAACGAAATCCAGAGTACTACACAAATGTTATGTTTTTTGGTCTGAATCACAAATTTTGTTGACACGCAGGTCAGTATCAGATGACAGTAATCAGCCGACATGTGTTTCATCGAGAAGACAACTTTTTCAAGGCTGATAATTAAAAAAACAATCGTTACTCATTAATGTGAAGTCTTTGAAGAATTATTTTCATATTTAAATATTTTTATAAAAATTAAAAAAAATAGGCTTAGACCCGAAAGAGAGCTAGGAGAAACATATTAAACCATATTTAAGAAGCTACCTTCCACGTGTAAGAACATAAATATCAAATCACGGTTTCACAACCAAAAACTCCCAAGAAAGACGAAGTGCACAGTTGAATTCACTGGAAAAAATCACGAAAGAGTAAAGAAAGAGGAGAAGAACCAAAGAGAAAGAACCACAAACTAAGCATAGTCCAGAATAACATGTATCTACTTACATAGTGTCCACAGAAAACAAAAAAGGATGACAGCTCATTTGGTAACATACCCGTCTTCTTTAGAATAGCCCACAGCGAAAGCTGAAGAAACCATAACAGGACATCAATCTTTTAACTAGCATCTCTGGCTACCCTTGATCCAGAGAAATAAATACAATGAACCATGCAGACATAAAAAAAGTTCAGTGTGTAAATCATTTGATTAGTACTGCATATGTGGATGCTGACAAGATGGGAGTCCCCTCTCTAAGGCGTTGCAGACCTGGGATCTCACCCCTGCCAAGATCCCATATGCATCAAGGCTTCGAAGGACATATGGTGATTCAAAGCTTGAATGCTGCTTTCAATCCAATCGGAGACACTATGCAGTTGTTGTTAGCGTCATCCAGCCACCTGCAAGGATAGTCCCATCATTGGTCATTGTGACCACGGATCTAGTTTACTAATGATATATAAAGGGCTAATGGTCCAGTTAGAAACAACAATGAACCAACAGGTGGGAGGAGTTGGCTGGGGTCAGTGTATTCAAGAATTAGTCTACACCAGTGGCTACGCGTGTCTGGTCAGTTCTAACGCAGACAATCCTTACAGTAGGTCAACATCAGCATGCAGTGGAGTGTCTTCTTGCTGCCAACTTCCAAGAGAGCTGTGGACAATTTCTAGGTATGCTCTTGGATAGGACCTTCCATTAGCCTTCTCAGGAATGTGCCTTATATGTCCAGAGCAGGGTTTTCAGGCAATAACATAGAGGATGGGGAACCATGTCCATTCCAGCAGTACCAAGAGACCTTTCTCAGAGAGAGAATGTCTGCAATTTTGAAAAAGACCAATGGAACAGATAAATCCATACATCCTCTCAGCTGTAATCATGGCTTCATTGCTCTATTTAGAGTCACAGGAACTGCTATGTTTTCGACAGCGAAGCCTTCACTGACTCCACTAGCAGAAACCTTTGACAAGTGTCCCTTCGGTCAAAGTACCTCAGACCATCCACCCTTACAAGGGAGGACGTTTTGCCATAACTTGAAGCGTGTCATGGTCATCTTTTTTTTTTTCTTTTCACAACAAACTGTCACATTGGTTTCCGAAAAACATTTTTAAAAAACGTTGCAAGGCCATCCATGGTGGATCCATGCAGAAAAAGACGGAGTCGGGAAGAAGGCAGACCACGCATAGCCCCAAAGGTTTCAAGGTTACCTAGGGATGGTGAGGTGGGAGCCATTCTGATTTGCAGTGGGGCTCACTCTATGTCTGTTTTTCAGTGACAACTGAAGTAAAGCAGGGCTGTGTCCTCTCCCACACCTTGTGCAGTACACTTCTAAAGACCTTGACATTTTTAAACTTTCAGTGAAGCTCGACTGTCCAAAACCCAGTGATCTCTCTGTACCAGTCATTTTACAAGCGATCCATGTGATCCTCATTATCAGAACAGAATTGCTGTGTCCTGGTGCATGTGAACAGACCAGACACTCAGATATTCTTTATTATATAGTTTTCTCTCTATCGCATTGGGTCCTCAACTACTGGGGAGAGCTTGTCTCCATCCATGCTGTCCATGTGCTGCACTGCTCCTCCCCACACTTCCTGGTTGGTTCCTGGAGGCAGGAAGTGGTGTTTAGAGTCACCAGCTGTAACCATGGAGGATTCTGTTCAACAGGGTCCAATTTCCCGGGCAACACAACAAAAATTATCAATACACGAGTAATGGAATGGGCATGCAAACGTTTTTCAGAGAAGGACCTCGATATTGGTGTTTCAAAGATGAAGACCACAATATGGGGCAAAAGACATCCAGCGAAAGTGCCTTCCATAAGGAAATGAAATGAAAATAAAATTTCTAAAGCGCAACAATTACCCAGAGATATCTAGGCACTGAGCCAAGCTGAGAAACCGAATATGTTTATGGAAAGTGATGAGAGGCTATTAAGAGAAAAGCCAGGTTTTTAAATTCTTCCTGAATTCCAGTAAATTTGCTTTGTTTTTGAGTTCTGTGGGGAGCGAGTTCCACAGCCTCGTCGTACATGTTACGAACCCCCTCCCTCCCCAGTTAACTAGTTTGAATCTGTGAATTACAAGATTTTCACTAGTGGATGAGTGCAGTGAACGTGCTGGAATGTAACGTTGGAAACGTCTCAAATAATCTGGGCCAAGGCCTAGTAGCGCTTTGAAGGCAATACAGAGTGCTTTAAATTGGATGCGTTTTCCAATCGGAAGCCAGTGTAGTTGGACCAGAGCTTGAGATGCAAATTTGTGTTTCGGGATAGCTAGCTGTAACCACGCTGCTGCTTTCTGCAGCGTCTGCAACTTGTGCAGAAAACATTTTTGAATATTAATAAAGACCGCATCACAGCAGTCCACTTTAGATGAAATGAGGGCCGTGACTACAGTTTTTTGCAAGCTTAATGAAACATAGGGCAAGACTTTTGTGAGAATTTTCAGAATGTGGAAACAGGAGGAGGTGGTGTGATTTATCTGTCCTTCAAAGGATAACTTGGTATCGATGATCACTCCCAATTTCTTTGCTTTACTGCTTGGGGTAGGCAGTGTACCCAGTTCTTGAGGCCATCAATTAAGGGACCAAAAAGAGGGATTATTGCTCGGTTTTTGAGGAGTTCAGCTTCAGGCAGTTATTGCACATCCAATTACCAATATGGAGCATGCAATCATGAAACTGTACTGTCGTGACTTCAGGGTTACCTGTTACGGACACACGATCTGCCTATCGTCAGCGTACGAGACCAGCACAAAACTATAGGATTTGATCAACGCTGCAAGTGGGGTGACATATAGATTAAATAGGGTGGGGCTCAGGGATGAGCCCTGAGGCACCCCACAAGGCAGTGAGAATGCTGGCGATGTAAAGTAACCTAAGGAGACTATTTGGATTTGATCAGCTAAGAATGGAAGTGATGAACATGAGTGCATTGTCTTTGATGCCAATAGATTGAAGTCGGTCAATTAGAAGAGTATGGTTAACTGTGTCAAAAGCGGCCGAAAGATCTAGTAAGATCAGGGCTGCGTTTTCCCCACAATCTATTATCTGTCTGACTTTCTCAGTCGCTGTAATCAGTGCCAGCTCTGTGCTGTGGTGACTACGGAATCCAAACTGTGTTGGATCAAGGCTCTTATTATTATTATCTATAAAAGTCTTCAATTCCTGATTAATGGCTCTTTCGATCATTTTGGCCCAAAATGATAATCGAGTGATGGGCCTATAATTATTTGGTTTGTCTGCATCAAGGTTAGGTTTTTTTAGCAAAGAAGGATCGACTCTATCTTTCAGTCTTTTGGAAAGTAACCTGCCCCAAACAAATTGTTCAAAATGTTTGTAAGATGCATGGCTGTTACATCAGGAACCAGATGGATTATTCTGGCTGGGCCAGGGTCCCGATGAGAGCCAGATTTAACTTGATTTAAAAATGTTATGGTCTCATCTGCTGTCAATGGCCCAAAGTGAGATAGAGTATTAGTACTGGAGCTGCACATACTTCTTGACTGGCTTTTATTTAGGTCTGCTACTTGATTAGCATCTACGAAGGAGTCATATACTAATTTGACTTTATCTTGAAAGTAAAGTGCTAACTTGTTGCAGAATTGTTGACTGATGCTGGGGGGTTTTACGTCAGGGAGTTTTGATTGTTTAGGAGAATTACAATCTTGTTTTGTAAAGAAATGGAGAATCAAGTGGCAGGTAGGTTTTTGAAAAAATGTGTTCAAGGCAGGTGTGCTGTAGATACACATGCTTTGCATGGGTCCGGATGTTTGCAAGTGTTTTTTTTCGAAGAAGTCTTTTTCCAGTCACAAGGTAAGGTGACGCCTCGTTTCAGTGATAATGCGCACGGGCATCGACTCCATTGTTAGATTGCTTTCTTTCCGCCATCGGGTTCGGACGTGGTTTGCGGTGCTCCGGTCCGAAACCGTCCTTCGGGTTCCTCTCAGTGCGCAATCCACTGTACCCTCAACGGTATTGTTATCGCAGTGTTTCCCTATTCTCCGCATATCGAATCGAACTGGAAACTCTCCATCTTCAGTTGAAGACATCGTGGGCAGCCTTCGGGCCTAGCCACGTCGGTCCAGCCTTCTGCCGATGGAACGGACTCCTTTTCGATTTTGTCCTCGGTGCCACTCCAAGTACCCTCGCACCGACCTACATAAAGTCTGAAACTTGTGCCTCTCACCGGAGCACAAGGAAGAAGATTGTGAGGCTTTTCGGTCGTCCCGGATATCTTCGGAGAAGAATACGAACATGAAGAGGTCGAAGCGTCGGCAGTGGAAGAAGCCTTCTCTATCCCAGAATTGGATTCTGAGCTGAAAATTGAGTTGGAGTCTGAAGACGCTCCACCGGGACAGGGTGCCGTGAGTGCTAAAGCCCCTTTACCCCACAAACTCTCTTCAACCAAACATAAGGCTTCGGCACCACCTCTGCCTTCGGGCCATGGTTGGCACCAAGATGATGTTTCCGACGCCCCCGCCCTCGGGCCCGGCACCAAAACAACCAGTGAGGCCTTCCGGCTCAGGGCCGAGTCGAGAAAAGCCGTCTTCGGAACCGAAACCTTCAACTCCAAAAGACAAGTTGTAGCGGGCTGGTAGTAAGGGGCCAGAGACGAGGTAGGGGTATGGAAGGCTTTATTGGGTTTAGTACACGTCTCTTTGATACTGCTGGTTTCTTGTAGGGCGCCGGGGATGTTGGCGGTTTGGTCTTGGAGTCTCGATCCCTCGATGAGACCCAGTTTTTCCTCATCCGGTCCGGGGTACACCCACGCGGTCGTCAGCTCGGGTGAGGCAGGTACTCAAGGCGATGAGGTGCAGGGAGGAAATAGATACCAGGTATCAGTATGAGGGTTATGGCACAGAGTGAATGGGAGGGGTAGTGAGGGAGCACACGGTGAGTATTCACAGCAACCCTAAGTGAAGGTGAGGTGCTCAGGATGGGTACATCGGGGATAGGGGACACTCTAAACATTCGAGTCGGGTCCCTCCCTTCCTCCTCTCCAACCCGCAAAACGCTTGCGTACCTGTTTAAGCCACGCTCCTCCTGGAATGTGGCTGGGCGAACCACGGGGACGTTGGCCTCCTGGCTTGCTGGCGTCTCTCCACCGCTCCGTCGCCTCTCCTCTGCTCGCTTCCGTCTGTGACTCCTCTTCCTCGCTCCTCTCCGGTCCTTCTCTCTCGTCTCCTCCGGTGTTGACACACACCGGCTTCCGTGTTCCTCGGGTTCTTGTGGGCCGGGTTCCGTCGACGTCATCCATAGGGGCGGGGCCTCCCACGATGTCCTCCCAATTAAAGGAGCCGCGACCAGATTCCTCATCACCCTCGCATTCCCATATGTCCGGACAGCTCCAGTCGTCCTGCTGCGGTAGAGAGGAGGGAAACGGTGGGTGACACACCCCACCAGTCCATAGTCGACTTCACACCCCCTGGGTCAGACCCGCCTCGTGACACACCACCCCACCTGGAATCTCCCGATCGGGAGAGGAAACCGGGATAGGAAATCGGCACTCCCATTGTCCGTGCCCTTACGGTGCTTCACTGTAAAGGAGAAGGGTTGAAGAGACAAGAACCAACGCAGAACCCTGGGGTTTAGTGCGATGTTCCGACTCATCCACTGGAGGGGCGCATGGTCAGTGTAAAGGGTGAAAGGGCGGCCCTCTAGGTAATACCTCAACTTGTCGATAGCCCATTTGATGGCTAGGCATTCCTTCTCTATTGTGGGGTACTTGAGTTCTCGTGGGAAGAGTTTGCGACTGATGTACAATATGGGGTGGTCTATTCCCTCGGGTGACAACTGGGACAGGACCGCCCCTATACCATAGTCGGAGGCATCAGTATGCAGGAGAAAGGGTCGCGAGAAATCAGGAGAGGATAACACGGGGCTGGTGGTTATGGCACGTTTCAGGGAATTGAATGCAGTCCACATTTGGGGCGTGGGGTGTAACAGTCTCAGGGTTTTCACTTCTTGCCGGAGGGTATCAGTTAGAGGGTGGCTACCTCTGAGAACAGGGGGATGAAACGGCGATAATAACCGATCAACCCCAGAAACGCTCTCATTTCTCTTTTAGTGCTGGGAAAAGGGGTCTCGGCTATGGCTCTGACTTTCTCTATCTGTGGCTCGATCATACCGTGTCCCAGTACGTAGCCCAAATATTTGACCTTTTGGTATCCAACACGGGACTTCCTTGAGTTGATGTGCAATCCCGCTCGTCTTAATGCCTGAAGGACGTGTTGTAGGTGTTCCATATGGGTCTCCCATGTTGGGCTGAAAATCACGATGTCGTCTAGGTATGCGGAGGTGAAGGACTGAAGGTTCCGAAGTACTAGATTCATAAGACGTTGGAAAGTTGCAGGTGCCCCATGGAGGCCGAAGGGAGTACCGTGAATTCGTACAGTCCTTCGGAGGTGGAGAACGCGGTTTTCTTCCGATCTTCCTCTCGTAGGGGAACCTGCCAGTAGCCTTTGGTGAGGTCCAAGGTCGTAATGAATTTGGCTTCCCCCAACTTTTCGATGAGTTCATCGATGCGCGGGATGGGGTAGGCATCAAAAGAGGAGATGGCATTGAGCGCTCTGAAGTCCATGCAGAATCTCGTACTGCCGTCAGGTTTGGACACCATATCTATCGGAGAAGACCATTCGCTCTTTGATGGTCTTATGACTCCCAGCTCAAGCATGTCCTGGACTTCTTTCTGAACGGCGTCCCTCCTGGCTGCGGGTATCCGGTACAGTCGTTGTTTTATGGTTTTTCCGGGTACCGTCTCTATGCAATGTTCTGCTAAGGTCGTCCTGCCGGGTTTATCCGAAAAAAGGGACGAAAAGGGAGACAACGTCTTCAGCAGAGTGGCCTTTTCTTGCTCCCTCAGGTCCTCGTTGACCACCAAATGCTCCAAGGTATCCGTGGACGTGGCATGGGTGGGTAACACCAGGTGGGCTGTGGTTGGAGGCTCACCTAACCACTTCTTTAAGAGGTTGATATGATACGTTTGGTTTCTTCTGGGCGTTATCTGTATACGATAACTGGTCCGTCCAATAGTACCCACTACTTTGTAGGGCCCCATCCACTCGGCTTGGAATTTTCTTGTGGAAGAGGGCAACAACACCAACACCCAATCATTGACCTCTAGTTTTCTCCATTTCTTCCCTCTGTCATAACATGTTTTCTGTCTCTCTTGGTTCTTTTCCAGGTTGGAATATGCCAGATCTCTCAATTTCCCTATCTTGGACCTCAAGGCCTGTGTGTAATCCAGCATACCCCTGGCCTCTTCCGCCTCTTCCTTCTCCCACGCTTCTTTGGTCATTTCTAACAAACTCCTGGGTTGCCGGCCATATAACATTTCAAACGACGAACAACCCAGGCTGCTTTGGGTTTGGCCTCGAATGACGTATAACGCTAGGGGTAACAATTGATCCCATTCTTGTCCGTTCACAGCGAGCATCTTCTTCAGGGTAGATTTCAGTGTTCCGTTATACCTCTCGACGAGGCCATCGGTTTGAGGGTGGTATACAGAGGTCCTAATGTGTCGTAGGTCCAATATCTGGCAAACCTCTTTCATCAACCTCGATATGAACGGCGTACCCTGATCGGTTAGGATCTCCTTCGGAAATCCTACTCTCGAGAATAATTCTAGGATCTTCTCGGATATGAGGCGTGAAGTTGGGGCCTTGAGGGGGAATGCTTCGGGGTATCGTGTGGCATAGTCCACTATTACCAGAGCATACTGGTTTCCTTTTTTTGTTTTGGGGAGGGGTCCAATCAGATCCATCCCCACCCTCTCAAAGGGGGTCCCTATTATGGGAAGGGGTTGTAGAGGGACAGGAGGAGGGCGGTGGGTGTTTCTTTTCTGACATATCTCACATGTCTGACAGTGGGATTTTATGTCTCGGTAAATCCCAGGCCAATAGAAGTGTCTCAGAACATTCTGTGTCGTTTTCTCGCTCCCTATGTGACCTGCTAACAAATGTGAGTGAGAGAAGAACATGATCTGCTCCCTAAAGGAAAGGGGGACCAGTAGCTGGTGGGGTTCCCCTCCGGAACTCTGGCGATATAACAGGCTATCCTTAATAAGGAACCGGGGAAAAGGGGCTGAGGAACTATCCTGGGTCCTGTGTGCCTGTTCCCATGCATTAAACAAGGAGGCGTCATTGGCTTGGGCGAACCTGAAACTTTTGTCTAGTAACCAGGGCTCAGTCATTATCAACGCAGGAACAGGGACATCCACTGTCATACCCCCCCCTCCCTTGTTGGGCCTGCTTCTGTACAGTCAGTAGAAAAAGATCTAGAAACTCAGGGTTGTCCGTGCCTATGATGAGTTCCTCAGGTAGATCCTCTAGTATCCCTACTCGGATAACATATGTTCTACCGTTGGGGGGGTGAAAGGGGTACTACCGCCACCGGGTATTGTTTGACGTCCCCGTGGACACACCTGATGTGTACTGAGGTATTTGGGATCACCTGATCGGGCCGTACATAACCCTTCTGCATCACGGACTGCCTACACCCGGAATCTAATAGGGCCTTTAACGTCTTCCCGTTCACCCTTACACTTACGTAGAAAGCGCTCCCCATCTCAGCGGTAAAGAGAACGGACTTGGGGATGTACCCCACCTCCATGGGTTCTTCCGTTGCTCTTCGTCGGGGGCACATTCGGGCGATATGTCCCCAGTCCCCGCACTCGAAGCATTGGGGTCCCTTGAAAGAAGGTATCTCGGTTTTGACAGGACGGGGTTTCGTAGGTTCGGGAACACCACGGGCTCTTCTCTCGTATGTCATGGCCGGACGTCGGATGGGTTTCTCGGGTTCCCACCCATAGGATTTGGGCTGGGCTCTGGAATAGGTAGTGGCCATGTCAATGGCTTGTTCGGTGGTCAATTGAGTGTGTTGTCGTAGCCACCTTTGTGTGTTCACAGGGAGTGCGTCCAGGTACTGTTCAAGGTATATTTTATCCATGATCTGTTCCTTGGTGCTTGTGGCCGGAGTGAGCCACTTATCGGCCGCCATTTTTAATCTAAAGAATAGTGTCTTGGGGTTGTCACCTGGGGTACCTCTTTCCTTCCTAAAGCGCACCCGGTATGCTTCTGCGTCGAGCCCCAAGTGATCTAGGATCAAGGATTTAATATCCGCATATGGAGTATGTCCGGTGGCGTAGGGCCACCTGATATGCGGCTTGAGCCTCCCCAGTCAGAAGAGGCACCAGAAAGAATGGCCACTTCTCGACCGGCCATCCACAGGCCCTTGCCGCACGTTCGAAATTAAGTAGGAAGGCGTCAGGGTCCTCCCCTGACACGTATTTCTGCAAGGAGACCCCGAGGGACTGGGGTTTACAGGACGGGGTTCACGTAGGTCAGGGATGGGTTGCTCTGACGCCATCTTTGTAGCCCCTCGAGCTGCGCGGTTATCGAGTTCTTGAAGACGTCCCTGTCCGCCTGGGCTGACGCCATCTGCCGCTCCACGGCCCATTCAAGCTTCTCCTGCCCCTTCACCAGGTGTTGGATAAGGGCATCCATCGCGGGGGTACCGATGGGAGGGTCTATGCCCGCATTCTCCACCACTTGTAGCGGGCTGGTAGTAAGGGGCCAGAGACGAGGTAGGGGTATGGAAGGCTTTATTGGGTTTAGTACACGTCTCTTTGATACTGCTGGTTTCTTGTAGGGCGGCGGGGATGTTGGCGGTTTGGTCTTGGAGTCTCGATCCCTCGATGAGACCCAGTTTTTCCTCATCCGGTCCGGGGTACACCCACGCGGTCGTCAGCTCGGGTGAGGCAGGTACTCAAGGCGATGAGGTGCAGGGAGGAAATAGATACCAGGTATCAGTATGAGGGTTATGGCACAGAGTGAATGGGAGGGGTAGTGAGGGAGCACACGGTGAGTATTCACAGCAACCCTAAGTGAAGGTGAGGTGCTCAGGATGGGTACATCGGGGATAGGGGACACTCTAAACATTCGAGTCGGGTCCCTCCCTTCCTCCTCTCCAACCCGCAAAGCGCTCGCGTACCTGTTTAAGCCACGCTCCTCCTGGAACGTGGCTGGGCGAACTCACGGGGACGTTGGCCTCCTGGCTTGCTGGCGTCTCTCCACCGCTCCGTCGCCTCTCCTCTGCTCGCTTCCGTCTGTGACTCCTCTTCCTCGCTCCTCTCCGGTCCTTCTCTCTCGTCTCCTCCGGTGTTGACACACACCGGCTTCCGTGTTCCTCGGGTTCTTGTGGGCCGGGTTCCGTCGACGTCATCCATCGGGGCGGAGCCTCCCACGATGTCCTCCCAATTAAAGGAGCCGCGACCAGATTCCTCATCACCCTCGCATTCCCGTATGTCCGGACAGCTCCAGTCGTCCTGTTGCGGTAAGAGAGGAGGGGAAACGGTGGGTGACACACCCCACCAGTCCATAGTCGACCTCACACCCCCCTGGGTCGGACCCGCCTCGTGACACAAGTCTGGTTCAGAACCGAAACCTTCCGCTCGGAAGTACAAGAAAGAGAAGTCCGGTTCGGCACCGAAACCTTCGGCGCCAAAATCAAAAGAGGGCCTTCCAAAGCCTCCGGAACCAATCCTGGACCTTATGAAAGAAAAATTAGACCCTAAACAGAAGAAAATCAACATCAATCCAGATACTGGACATATTTTGGTAAAAACACCTTCCAAAAGGAATGTTAGTTCAGAGGACACTGGGTAAAAAATTCTTTTCAAGAAAAAGGACATGGCTATAAGCCCTATTCACCCTAATCTTCAATCCCCTCCACCTCCACCATCTTCACCACTACCACAATTGCCAGACTCAGATCCTCTACGCATAACACTTCAGGGGTCTCCTCATACACAGCCTGAAGGGGGTGATGATGATGATAATAGTCATTTACCAGTAGATCCATGGGATGACTATAATATTGATCCACCCATGAATAATGATCCAGATTTATACCCTGCGAAGCCATCACCTCCAGATGATAATGTAGCTTATCAAGAGCTGATTTCAAGAGCAGCAGCTTACCATGGGGTTATATTACATAAAGAGTCTTTGGAAGAAGACTTTTTAGTTGAGACGTTAGGGTCTACACATAGGACAAGTCAGAGTCTACCTATGTTAAAGGGCATGATGAGACATGATGATGAAATATTTAAGGACCCTGTTCATGCCCTCATATTAACACCTCGGGTTGACAAAAAGTAGAAACCTCCACCATCTGATCCCATTTTTATTAAGGAACAGTTTCCTTTAGACTCACTGGTAGTCTCTAATGCTCGTAAGAGAGCAAACTCACAGACCTCTGGAGATGCACCTCCCCCAGACAAAGAGTCGAAATTAATAGACACATCTGGTAAAAGGGTGGCTGCTCAAACCACTAACCATTGGCGTATTGCCAACACGGAGGGCCTACTAGCCAGGTATGATAGAGCACACCGGGATGAGATGGAAGACCTACTTCAATACCTCCCAGAAGAGCACAAAAAGAAAGCAAAGGAGTTAGTACAAGAAGGCAAACTCATATCTAATTCCTCCATTAGATGTGCTTTAGATGCTGCTGACACTGCAGCAAGGGGAATTAACACCAGCATTCTCCTACGGCGACATGCTTGGCTTAGAATTTCAGGTTTTAAACCTGAGGTTCAGCAGTCTATTTTAAATACCCCTTTTAATAAGCAACATCTCTTTGGCCCTCAAGTTGATGAGGCTCTAGAAAAAATGAAAAAAGATACAGAAGTGGTGAAGTCTATGGGAGCGCTTCAGTCCCCATCAAACAGAGGCTCCTTTCTACGCTCATTTTATAGGGGAGGGTCAAAAGGTACGTCCTCAGACCCTAATACTTCCTCTTATAAATCAAACACACAACCCTCTCCCTCTAGAGGTTTCTATAGAGGAGGGTATAGAGGAAACAATTTCAAAGGTAGGGGTAAAAAGCATGCCAACGCGTAACTCACCTTCCCCCAATAAACATTGACTTGCCTACATTTCCCCTGATCATTTAACACCTGTCGGGGGAAGACTTCAACAATTTCTCCCCATTTGGCAATCCATAACATCAGACAAATGGGTACTAGACATTATCCAACATGTTATTGCCTGGAGCTCACCAGCAATCCTCCCAATATTCCCCCTCACACTCACAAACTCTCGTCAGAGCACCTACAGCTCCTCAAACAAGAGGTACAAGCTCTTTTAACAAAGGGAGCCATAGAACCAGTTCCATTACAGTACCAAGGCTCAGGGGTTTACTCTCTGTACTTTCTAATCCCCAAAAGGGACAGCTCTTTAAGACCAATTTTAAACCTAAGGATGTTAAATTGTACATACTGTCAGAACATTTCCATATGGTTACGCTTCAACAAGTGCTTCCACTTTTTTCAGCAAGGCGATTTTTTGTCCACACTGGACTTAAAAGAGGCATACTTTCACATTCCGGTTCACCCAGCACATCGCAAATACCTCAAATTTGTGATAGCAGGAAAACACTATCAGTTCAAGGTACTTCCATTCGGAGTAACTACTGCTCCCAGGGTGTACACAAAATGTCTAGCAGTAGTGGCAGCTCATGTCAGAAGACAACAGAATCATGTCTTTCCATATCTATACGATTGGCTTGTCAAAACCAGCACACACCAAAAGTGTTTACAACACACTCAGACTACATTAGACCTACTCCACCAATTAGATTTTACGGTCAATAAGCAAAAGTCTCATCTTCAGCATTCACAAATGCAGTCCTATCTGGGAGCGACAATAAACACTCCCACAGCTCTAGCCTCTCCCAATGCAGCCAGAATTTGAAATATTCAAACTCTGTTACTACAGTTTCAGACCAACCAATACATAGCAGTCAGGACTTTCATGCAACTGTTAGGAATGATGGCATCATGCATTGCAATAGTGCCTCATGCTAGATTACACATGCGTCCCCTACAAGAAGGCTTAGCATGTCAGTGGAATCAGTCACAGGGCCAATTAACAGATCTAGTGTTGGTAGACAACAGCACCCATCGCTCTCTTCAGTGGTGGAACACACAAAACTTATCAAAAGGGCGGCCCTTCATTGACCCCGTTCCACAGATTGTTCTAACAGCAGACACATCTCTCACAATTTGACAAATCAAGGTCTTTGGGGCAACAGGCACAAAAGTCTTCACATCAACCAGCTAGAGCTTCTAGCTGTGTATCTAGCACTGAACTTTTCAGTCTCACCTCATAGGGAAAGTTGTCTTGGTCCGTACGGACGATATGACAGCTATGCACTATGTACAAAAACAGGGGGGAAGGGGGGAACACACTCTCTGCAACTGTCACGCCTTCCTCAGACCATTTGGTGTTGCGCAATCCATCACAGAATTCATCTTCTGGCAGAGCATCTCCATAGGAGTGAAAAATCAAATTGCCGACCTCCTCAGCAGGATGCGGCAACAAATACACAAGTGGGAACTTCATCCCCAAGTTCTCCTTCCATACTTTCAAGAATGGGATTCCCACAAATAGATCTGTTTGCCACAGTGGACAACTCAAAATGCCCATTCTTCGCCTCCAGGTTCCCAGACCCTCTATCCAAAGGCAATGGCCTATGGATAAATTGGTCAGGGATATTTGTCTATGCTTTTCCGCCTCTCCCTCTCGTTCCATTTCTGGTTCAGAAGCTCAGGCAAACATCGCTCACACTGATCTAAGTAGCTCCCACATGGGCCACCACACTCTTGAAACTATCAATTGTTCCAAATCAAAAGCTGCATGTCAATTTCAGCCTTCTCACTCAGAACCATGGAGAAATCAGACACCCAAACCCCAAGGAGCTCAATCTAGCTATTTGGCTCCTGAAGTCAGAGTTTGGATATTTAAATTTGCCACCAGATTGTATGACTATTTTTAAAGAAGCAAGAAAGCCTACTACCAGAGCATGTTATGCAGCAAAATGGAAAAGATGTGTTGTATATAGTAACAACAACAATATTGATCCACTGGATGCCTCTACCAAAATATTATTTGTTACCTGTTGCATCTACAGCGAGCTGGTCTAGCCTACATATCCCTTTGATTACACCTTGCGGCAGTAGCCGCATATTTGCAAAACAGACAACACTTTTCTTTGTTCAAGGTTCTAGTAATTAAAACCTTTCTGGAGGGCCTTAAAAGAGTAATACCACCCAGAGTACCTCCTGCACCAGTTTGGAATCTGAACATTGTGCTTAAAAGACTCATGGGTCCACCTTTTGAGCCATTACACAATTGTCCACTACAGTTTCTTTCATGGAAGGTTGCCTTCCTCATTGCTATCACTTCATTAAGGAGAGTTGGTGAGCTACAAGCATTAACCTTAGAAGAACCCTTCTTTCAGCTTAATAAAGATAGGGTAGTTCTTCGCACCAAACCAAAATTCCTTCCAAAAGTGGTTTCTGCTTTTCATATTAACCAGTCAGTTGAGTTACCTGTGTTCTTCCCTCAACCTTATTCAATAGCAGAAAGAGTTCTTCACACACTTGATGTCAGGAGAGCGTTATTGTACTATATTGAAAGAACAAAACATTTTCATAAGACAAAAGCAACTGTTTGTTGCATTTGCTACACCTCATAAAGGCAATCCTATCTCTAAAGCTGGTATTTCAAGATGGATTGTTAAATGCATTCAAACTTGCTATGCTAAAGCTAAAAGAATTTTATCTATACCTCCTAGAGCACATTCCACTCGTAAAATAGGGGCATCTATGGCCATTTTAGGTAACATTCTTATAGCTGACATTTGTAAAGCAGCAACATGGTCCACACCACACACATTTGCCAAACACTATTGTGTGGATGTGTATAGTGATCAGGCCGGACGAAGGTAGGTTAAAGTTGCTTTATTATAAAGGCTACACAGTAGACAGGACCTCACAGCCAGCCTCCCATCCAGCTTCAACCGCCCACTCCTTGAACAATACATTCCCAACAGTAACTGCTACCTGGCAACATTAGAACTTCTGGGAGAGAATGGGCAGAGAGAACTAAAAACTCTCTGCTCCCAGCACTAAGTAAGAACAACATGTAAGCACAGTATATGTATGATTACTAAATATCCTCCTTCCTTATTAAAAACAACAAAAAAACGGAAAGAAAACAGAAATGCAAAAATAGAAGTGCACACATCAACCAAGGCTTACACACGAAACCTACTGGGGATGACTCTGGGTCTGGTGCTCCTTCTAACAGAACACCCACTGGAATCACCCACACCCTTGGTTTCGCCAGCATTTTCCTGATTAACCTTCCTCTTTACTTTAACAATTTTTCCAACATTCCACCATTTCCCCCCCTTAACCTGAACAGCATTCCGCCCAACCTTTACCACAGTAGTAGGAGCACCAAACTTGTCCAGCCCTTTTTCACATGGACAGGTGACTTAACCTGCACCAAATCACCCACAACCACAGGCACAGTTTTGACTCCTCTTTTTTGATCAAACCAACAGCGTTTTTAACACATTCTCTTTGACAATGTCCATCAGACTCTCCACATCAGACTCAGACTTGATCCACTTATTCATCCATCCCGGTTCAAAACTAGTGTTGGCTCTCCTTCCCCTCAACACTTCAAAAGGAGAAATCTTGGTCGTGGAGTGAGGAGTGGTTCTATAGAACCACAATATGTTGTTCAAAGACTTGCCCACATCATGGTTGCCCGACTTTGCCCACCTGACACACTCACCCACCACTCTGTTCATACGCTCAACCAAGCCATTGCTTTGTGGGTGATAAAGGGAACTTTTCACATGCTTGATGTTGTAAGAATCAAGAAAGAATTTAAATTCACCACTCACGAATTGTGTACCATTGTCCGAAACTAGCACCTCAGGAAAACCCTCCCTCATGCAAATCTCTTTGAGAAACAATACCAAGCTGGGTGCGCTAGGGTCCTTGACCATGTTGACCTCTGGCCACTTAGATGCATAATCCACCAGCACAAAAATATACGGGGAACCCCCAGGTAAGGACTCGAAAGGACCCATGATATCTACACCAACCATGACCCACGGTACTAAAGGACAATGAATAGGAAGTAGGGGGGAGTGTGGCCACTTTCAACCTTTTATCTGCCGAATCACACACTACACAATTCTCTACAGCATCACTGATCTGAGCATCCATGCCAGGCCACCAAAAGGTCTCGCGGATGCAACGTTTGGTGAGGGTTGCGTCTAGATGACCTTCATGGGCCTTGCTGATGACGTCTTTCCCAATACCATGAGGAGGGATTAGTTTATCTGAGCGCAGCAAAAGCCCATCTTCTATGGATATTTTTGCCTCAACCGTCCAATAAGGTTGTAGAAGCGGAGATAAGACTTTCTCCCTGGCCAACCACTTCTGACTAGATCACAAACTTGCTGTAAAACCACATCATCCCTCAATGCACTTTTCCAATTCTCCTCCGAGCAGAGGTTAAGTTCTGACAATTCCAGGGCAGCCACAAAACAATAATCAGAGTCTTCTTCACATAACTTATGAAATTCCTGACCATCACCTTCATTGCTGCTGAAAGGGAACCGGGACAGAAAATCAGCCCTACCATTTTTACTACCAGAAATATGAATGACATCAAATTGATATTACATTAACCGAGAAACCATCCTCAAAATCCTTGGTGAACAATGCTTGTTAGCACCTGTGCCCAGAATACTGACCAATGGTTTGTGGTCTGTCCACAGCAGAAACTGCCTACCCCATACATAGGGGTGAAACTTTTCCACTGCCCACAGACAAGCCAACAGCTCCTGTTCAATGACCGAATACTGCAATTCTGCATCCTTCAGTACTCTTGAAGCAAATGCTACTGTGTTCTCTTCGTTTTGAGAATTTTGTGTCAAAACCGCACCCAGTCCAATTTGACTGGCAGCGACAGTTATGCAACATGGAAAATCATGGTCATAAGGCTTGTGAGCTTTACTCTCGCTCAGGCACAACTTGACCTGCTGGAAGGCTGAAGCACACTCCTTGGACCACTCAAATTTTACACCTTTCCTGAGCAGATTGCTAATGGGGCGTACAATGGTAGTGAAATCTGGAATAAAGCGCGAGTAATACTCAAAGAGACCCAACAGTGACTTCACCCCTGTTTTGTCAACAGGTGTGGTGGCCCCAACATTGGCATCTAAAAGACCTTTCCTAGGTCTGATCCCTTCTTCAGAAATGAGATGATCCAGATATTCCACCTCTTCACATAACAACTTGCATTTTTCAGTCTTGATCACAACACCATGCTTCTCAAAGATATCCATAACCCTGCTTAAAATATCATCATGTGACTCAACATCCTTTGCATGAATAAGAGCATCATCTTGAAAGACTAACACACCTTCTACAGAGCCCAACAAGTTTTGTATTACTCTCTGGAATAGAGAGGCAACCGGATGCCCAACCGAACGGCATCCTTTTGTACTGAAAAGTTCGCAAAGGTGAAACGAAAGCTGTCAAAGGCCGCAAATCAGGATGTAGTTCTATCTGGTGATAAGCACTGGTGAGGTCCAGTTTGGAGAAAACTTTAGAACCCCTGACACACGCAAACAAATCACATATCTTGGGAAGGGGATGAGAATCCACCCAAATTTCTTTATTAAGGGACCTCAAATCAACACACACACGTAATTTTCCACACCTCTCGCGTGCTACCACCAAGGAAGACAACCACAGAGAAGATGCGGTGGGCTCAATAATCCCCTGATCACACAAAGACCTTAGCTCTTTGTCCAGATCTGCCCTCACGCTAAATGGTACACCCCTTAGTATATGTTTCACGGGTGAAGCACCATCTTCCACAATGATTTTGTGTTTGAAACCCCATATTTTCCCTAAACCTTCACCAAAACTGAGGGGAATTTCTTCTTCCACTTGTACCCCACCTCATCACAATCAACCACTAAAACTTGCTCCTTGGCCCCAGGTCTAAGAACCATACCAAACAACCCTTGATGAAACCATCCTAAGAAGTTCAAACCTTTAAGGGCAAGGTGACCTTTACCCTTGATCCTCCTACGTTTGAATGTGAGCACATCCTCAATATAACCAAGGAGTTCAATTTTGCGCCCTTCGTATGAGACTGGAGAGTGGTCAGGTGGCAAAAGTGCCTCATCGCCCCAAGTTTCCTCGAATAGTTTCTGGGTAATCATCGTAATTCTGACACCAGAATCAACCAACAAATGAAGGGCTTTACCCCCAACAGACACCTCAACAATGGGATCCACACAATTTGACAGATCACCGTCAATGGTTTCAGATCCCTCAGTCAACAAACCCACCGTAACATCCGTCACAATCTAAACGACCTCGGAGTCAGAATCACAATCAGACTCCAACACACATGTCACAACCTTCTTTTGATTCTTTTTCTTTAAACAAACTTTGGCAAAATGTCCCATTTTCTTGCAATAATTGCACGCCACATTGGCTGCGGGACACCTCCCTCCCTTGGGGTGTGAGGAATTACCACAACGAAAGCACATTGATTTGTACTCAACTTGACTCTTACGTTTGACAATGGTAGACATCCAACTGCGAGGATCTTTAGGTTTCAACTTCCCACTACCCACCACAGCATTTACAGGCTCAAAAACTTTATCATCTAACTTCTTCAGCGAAATTTGAGACATTTCAATACTTTTGCCACTTTGATAGTTTCATCTAGTGATGGGTTTCCTATTGATAACAATTTTTGGTAGTAAAGGAGGGTTCCCTGGGGAGGGAGGTGGCACTAGGGGGGAGCACGTGTGGTGGAGAGCATAGGGGAAAAAATAAAAATAAATTGTCCTCACGCAGTATAATGGGGGTTAAAAGATGCTGTTCAACCTCGATAGAAGATGATTGGGGATAAGGGGAGTTCACCGGGAGGGGAGTCCCTGGAGGTTATGAGTTGGAAAGAGAATGGCTTAAGTGTTAAAAGGAGGCAGCGTCAGTGCTTAATTTGAGCCTGTGCTTTCCGGTGCTAAGCACCCGCACTTAATTGGTATCCAGTGCTGGGCACCGGCACCTAATTGTCAACACCATATATAGAACGGTCTACCACATGGTGGCGCTGCTCATCTAATTTAGAGATGAGCAGAACAACGGTTGTTTAGGAATACAATATACATTAAAATTGCTAATACCCGCCTCCACAGCCATTCCTTTAGCTTTAGGGACCTGGAATAATCTAAACTGTCGTATTTACATGCGAGAGAGAGATGGTTAGTAGTTGTTTTGGCAGCGATGACAAGGGCGATGGGTGGTGCAAGCTGCAGTGGGCTCCTGGTCAGAGCCCTGGCACTTAATATTTTACAAATTAAGCACTGGGCAGCGTGTGGTCCTTCAATACTTGAAAGAAAACCCCGCCAGGGTTCTATTGCTCCAAGAGACGCACCTTTTACAGTCTGAATGCTTAGCATTATTTACCAGGCAAAGATGGGTGGATAAGGTTATAGCTACAGACCAGCAATATTGCTCTAAGGGCGTTGCTATAATAATTAAAGCAAATTCAGGAATAGAGCTACGAAGATCGCAGGCAGATGAAAGTGGGCGCTGGGCGGTAGTGGAAGTTAAAATCTGCAGCTCTCTCTATACCCTGGCTAGCTATTATGGTCCGAATGAAGATGAATTCTTATCCATGAATAATCTTCGCTCTAGTTTGCTAGACTTTGAAGCCCCTCTCATAATTGGTGGAGACTTTAACGTCCTTTTAAACAATAATCTGGATAGATCTTAAACCCGCACTCAAATCACTTTGCCACGAGTTAAAGCCTACCTCCTTTCTATGCTAGATAATTTAAACCTATGTGATGTGTGGTGTAAGATTAATGGCGATTCTAGAAATTACTCCTTTTACAGCAAGAAGAATGGTCACTATTCTAGAATTGATTATATCTTTATGGAAGTGTCAGAAATTGGAAAAGTCAAAAAAATCGATTATCTGCCTATCCATTTATCTGATCATGCTGCAATTTGGTTAAAAATCGAGCTCTCCTCAAACCTTATGTCTAGAAGGTGGACCCCGAATAGGAGATTACTCTTGCAACCAGATATCATGAGCAAGATAGAAAGGGACACAGCTGACTTCTTTAATTGGAACTCAGCGTCCGCCCCAGTACACGTGGTATGAGATGCCTTTAAGGCCTGACTAGGAGGGTCCTTGAAGGGTGCCTCGGCGGCCTGGTTTAGGGCAGATTGCTTCACTTGAAGATCAGCTAAGGATAGCAGAAGCAAATCTGAAGTCTTGGCATCTCCAGGGGCCTGAAAAAGCGAGCTTAGTTGGGAAAGTTGAGGACTTGCAACTTAAATTCAGACTCACGATGGAGGAGGATTTGTTGCAGAAATGGGAGGTTAGTAAGATGAGAGATTTTGATCAAGGGGAGAATTGTGGAAAATTGTTAGCAATGAAGAGTAGAATGGATAGGTCACGCAACTACATTAGGAAGATCAAACCGGAATGTGGGGATCAGGCTGTGGAGGATAGGGAAGGTATTGAGTCGGCCTTCACTAAATTCTTTCAGAAACTGTATCTGGAGGACTGGGTGGAAGATGAGGTTGCATTGGATCATTGGCTCTCTAAAAAACAGCTCTCAAAGCTGAGTACTGAAAGTCTATTATATCTTAATCAGGATATATCAGGGAATTAAATCCTGACTGCTTTCAATAAAACTAAGAAAGGGAAAGCAGCGGGCCGGACTTGATCCCAAACGAAATCTATGTATTACTGGCAGAAGAAATCATTCCGATCTGGTTAGAGTTATTTAATGAAATATTGAGGGGTACCTCTCCACTTCTGGACCCTTGGAGTGATGCTGTTATAACCTTAATTTTAAAACCTGGGAGAGACCCCACACAATGTCAGTCTTACCGCCCAATATCTCTATTGAACTGTGACTATAAAATCTTCACCAGGATATTAACAGCTCGATTAAGCAAAATTATTGGGCCCATAAATCATGAGGATCAGAAGGGCTTCCTCCCAGGGAGGCAGATGAAAGAACTAGTACATACTCTAATTGGGTCAATAGACCTTGCAAGTGATATAGTGTGCTCCATTATCAATAATTACCCTAGATGCAGCAAAGGCCTTCGACTGGGTCAACTGGAAATATCTGAGTGGGACATTGATGTCTTTTGGCTTTGATGTGACCTTCAGGGAGATTCTCAAAAAAATCTATAAAGCTCCTCGAGCTCAAATATTAGTAAATGGTAACCTCACGGCCACTGTTCAAATAGGGCGAGGCACCAGGCAAGGGTGCCCCCTATCTCCTATCATTTTTTACTTATACATTGAGCCTTTGGCCCAAAGTCTAAGGCAGAATAAAGATATAACTCCCTTCACGGTAGGCGGTTTCTCCAGTAAGCTGGCTCTTTATGCCGACGACTTGATTTTGTTCAACTCGGATGCCAATCAAACCCTTCCGGAATTATTCGCTGAAGTGCAGGCATTTGGGAAGATGTCTGGATACGAGATTAATAGCAGCAAAACAGAAATCATGGCTTGGAACCTAGATGTTCATGGTGTCAGGTTGTCAAAAGAAATAAGATACTTAGGTGTAACAATACTACAAAAATTAAAAGAACTCCCTAAAGTGAATTTAATGAAAGTTTCTAAGGAAGTAGACAAGTTGTTGAAAAAATGGCAGAACCTTCCTCTCACACAGTACGGGCAGATTAATCTTGTTAAGATGTGTGTCCTGCCCAAGATCACCTACCTGTTTGATAACATACCCCTGGAGTTCGATAAGAGACTTCTTGTTAAAATACAGGGAAGAATCTCCGCATTCATATGGGCAGGCAAGGGGATTAGACTTTCCTGGAAAAAGCTAAGACGGAAGCTTACACATGGTGGATTAGGCCTCTCAGATCTTCAACTGTACTGCTGGGCACACCAGTTAAAGAATTGCAGGATGCTTCTACTTAGTCCAGATGGCACTTCGGTGGGTCATATGTATAAAGCTATGTTGGCGGGCAGTGCGGAAGACGGTTTCATATATAAATTTGGTGCCCCCAAATTCTTTAAAAAAGTCCGCCTGAAGGTCTTGTATGCTGCAGCCAAAATATGGTTTGATTGCCGTTCACGCATGGGTATCCCTTATTACAGTGAATGGGCTCCCGTGTGGGATTCTCCGGGAACGCTGGAGTGCTTATTAGATGCCCTCGCAAAACCACTGAAAATAGCTAGTGTCTCACGTTGGGGGGATATAATTGAAGGAGATAGCTGTCTGCCTTGGTATACTAGGAGATACTTGACCAACGACACATTATCTAGGTTTAAGTTTTATCAAATCTCAAAGTGGTGCAGGAACCAGCAGTGGCAATCCCCATCTGACAATTCAATGGAGAAAGACCTACAAGACTTAAAACCGAGAAAGAAGGAGGTAGCGCTTTGGTATGGATATCTGCTTGCTGCATCGGACGAGAGCTTGAGTCCCCCCTACCTGGTCTGGGAAGATTGCTTGCCTGACGAGGAGCTGAACAACGTGTGGCAAGTGTCTTTAGACATGCTTTATTCTTTGATTAAGTTCGCTGCACTAAGGAGAAACCACTTGTTCACCCTACACAGGATCTCATGGTCTCCACTTAAGTTGTCCAAAATAGGAGGTGCTGGAGATGCCAAATGTATAAGATGCGGCGCCCAGTAAGCAGACGATATCCACATATTTACCACCTGCCTGCTGCTGAAAGAGTTTTGGGATAGTGTGGGTAAGAACATGTCGGACGCTTTGAGCAAAGAAGTAAAGGTAAGACCTTCCTTAATCTTGTTTGGTATTTATGCAGCCATCTGATGGCTTGGAAGGTCCTTTGTGGCTGCAGAGCAAACTTGTATTTTACTTGACTCTTTTGGCAAGAAGGGAAATATGTAAGAGATAGCGCCAGGCGGCCCCTCCTACATGGAATGACTGGTGGAATTCTGTGAGATTCTTTAGAGATCTGGATCAAAAGGTTAATCGACTCAGAAAAAGAATAGGGCTCGGGTTATTCTGGAGCTTATTAGACAACGAATAGCAGGATTAGCAGTAGGTACAGCGTGTCCAATGATTACACCTCTTGGTCAGCTCATGATGTATAATATGGGTTGGAACTCGTACCAACATCAGCTGAGATTAGACCCCCAAGATCGAAGCAATTGGGATCGTAGAAAAAAAAAAATTGCCTGATTTGCTAGTCTTCACATTGGCAGACAAACTGATCCCTGATCAGTGAATAACTCAAATTGACACACTGCTGCCAGCCTATGTAACACCTAAATATAAGCATCAACATCCTCACCATCGCCTTGCTTTCTTTTAGAGAATTTATGCCTAAGGACCATGAGGCTGCAGATGACCAGGGCATTCGTTAGAAGAGCGGGATCCAGGCAACGTGTGGAGAGCAGCAGTGGCTGGGGTTCAACACACCGCGTAGTAGTGGCAAACGTGGAGATGGGCTGAAGATAAGGTGGAGCTGGGCCAGAGGAATCACAGGGAATGTGACGGCTTGAAGGTTGCGGCACACGTCGGGTTTGAGGTGTAGCCGTGTAGCCAACTCGTCGCCATATTTTGTAGTGATCAGGCCGGACGAAGGTAGGTTCAAGTTGCTTTATTATAAAGGCTACACAGTAGACAGGACCTCACAGCCATCTTCCCATCCAGCTTCAACCACTCACTCCTTGAATAATGCATTCCCAACAGAAAATGCTACCTGGCAACATTAGAACTTCTGGGAGAGAATGGGCAGAGAGAACTAAGAACTCTCTGCTCCCAGCACTAAGTAAGAACAACATATAAGCACAGTATATGTATGATTACTACATAGTGTTAGCACGTCAACAAGCCAATTTAGGGCAAGCAGTGCTAAAGACACTTTTCCAAATAAATGCAACACCTACCAGTTAGCCACAGCTTTGGGAGAATACTGCTATATAGTCTATGCAAAGCATGTGTATCTACAGCACACATGCCTCAAATGGATTATGTTACTTACCCAGTATGCATCTGTTCTTGGCATGTAGAGCTGTAGATTCACATGCTACCTCCCACCTCCCCGAGCACCTGTAGTTGTTTCAGTTCTCATTATTTACATTACATATGCATTGACATCTCTATACTTCACTTACTTACTCCATTCTCACCCTCTTGTGGGAAAACAATCTAACAATGGAGTCGATGCCCATGCGCACTATCACCGAAAGGAGGAGTCACCTTACCTTGTGACTGGAAAAGACTTCTTTGAAGAAAAACAACTTGCAAACAGCCAACACTAGATGGCAGGAGTATGAAAAGCATGTGAATCTACAGCTCTACATGCCAAGAACAGATGTTTACTGGGTAAGTAACATAATCCATATCTTGTTGAGCAATCGCACAGTATATAGCAATCAGTACTAATACATGAATATCTGGATGAACTAGGGATGGGAAATTATCTAGTAACTGCCCATTCTCTGCAACTGAATATTCTATAGATCCAACATATCCCGTTCATTTACCCTTTGAATAGTTCTTGTGGAAGCTGAACAAAGCCAACTGAGGCAGTAGCCCTTGTTTGCGAAAATAGCCACATTGAAGGTATAATCCATTTTCTTTTACTTTGTCCTTTCCTCATAGACAATTGTCTCTGCGCTTGTAAGGATGCCTTGTATTACATCACAAAACCCGCATATATTTCATCACTGCTGTAGCCTCTTTTATTTCAGCTCTATGGGGCTTTAAATGCAGATATATGCAAATACACTTAAGATTTGTCCAAAGCCATTGCTTTGACACAAAGTTCTAAAAAAGTAATGTATTTATCGCTGCCTCTTTATTTAACAAACACATATTGCAATGAACTTTAATTATCAAGAAGGCCGCAACTGACAATAAATGTCCTTAGGCATTCAATTAGAAATGAATGTACTGTTGCTCTACTATCCTATCCTCAGTTGAAATCATTGCTTGTGGGTTTTTAAATTGAAATGTTTTTTATTTTATTTACTGTTTCATAAATTGGTGACTCAGATAAACATAGATTTGAAATACCACCTCCAGATGCTTGATTGTAGGAAATTTGCAAATAAGAATTTTGACAGGGACTAAGTGATTCTAGTTATTCATTTATTAACTTTTTTGAAATGATATATTGAAGACCTGGATCATGGGAGGAGCGGCGAAGGTACAGGCAACAGTCCTAGCACCAGTCGCACCTCAAGCATGAGATGTTACAGAGAGAACGAGAAGGTGTGTTAGTTGAAATCAGGTCACAGGAACCTGTCTCTGATAGAGAGAAGAAGAAACATGTAATTGAGACAGTACCAAAAGCACAATATAGAATTGTTGGTTACAGTACACAATTACACATAATTAGTTACCCATGCTTGCTATGTGAGGCACAAGGAGATAAAGTAATTTTCCAAACAAATCACAACAATTTGGATGAACTGCCTAGTCCAAGAATAAAACTTAGTACTCCAGGTTCTTAGGTGTGAACTTAGCCACACTGTTGTAAAGTTGCAGATTTAGCAGGAGCTGTGGTCTGGTTTTTATTTTGCATTTAATTGCAACCAAAGGCATGGTCTGCTTTGGAATGCTTTGCTCTTTAAGAGTTTTATATAGCGTGAACTCCACCCGAAGATATCAGAGTGCTTTACATGCACACCAGTTACGGTACAGACGGAGACATTCATTTTTTTTGGTAGGCACGGGAGATTACGTGATTTTCCCAGAATCACAGGATGTTGAGCGTCCCTGCCGAGACTCGAACCTGGTTCCCGAACTTTGAGGACGACCGCTCTACCCATTAGGCCACATCCTATCCCCGATGGGGAGGACTAAGAGGGGTTACTGCCTAGAGTACTTCCAAATAATCTCTCATTCCTACTTTTCATCATCACAGTCTGTGGAGAAGAGCTGTTTCCCCAAAGGGGGACAAGCAACTGTACAGAGAAGGTCCCTATGGGTCTTTACAAGGGCGCTATTCTACGCTTGTTTCAGCACTTGAAGGTGCAGGTCCCCATTTCTCCACGACAGATGTTGTGGATGTTGTATGGTGGTGCTTACCTCTCAGAGATGGCCCAAACCTGTTGAGGAGGGCTGAAATACATTGGGCTTAAGGCACCAGTACCTGGGACGTTGGAGAGATGTAGCATCTGGTCTGTGGGCCATCTAACCTTAAGAAGAAAGGAGGAAGCAAGTGGAGAACTATACTTCCTCAGGGAAGAACTTTAGGCCGAGCATGTAGGGCATACAAGCAGAAATCAGAAAGTAATGGCTTCTGGCTAGGGAATTTCAACCAAAATGGCAGCCAAGGTTTTCCAAATCCCTGTCAATGTGGGCCAATGAGACATGAGAAAAGAATGTGCCATTAGCAAAGCATGGACAAGGAGGATGGAAGCATATTCAGCCATTAGCTGTTGAGGGGATAGATGTTAAACAAAAGCTTGGCTGGTTGGGAATAGGTTAAGAATGCAAGGGAGACATAGTTAAAGAATCATCAGTGAAGAAACTTGAGAAGACAGTGAAGAAACTTGAGAAGTCAGAGTGGAACCGAGAAGCATGAAAATATTGTTTAAAGACTATATTATTGCTATTAATTTGCGGTGCCTAATTTGTGCCACTGTTTGCCGGTGCTTAGGACCGGCACTTATTTCTAAACACTGGCACTTGCTTATGACAGTCCGCCACATGGTGGCGCTGTCTACTTTTGAGCAGAGCTCATAAATAAGAAAAAGGGTTCAGTATACATTAAAGAAATAATAAAACCACCGGGTCATGCCATCCCTACAGTGTGAGATAACCATAACTAACCTACCATACCTGCCTACCCACAGTACCTAACAGAGCTTTCATACCTACATAGCATTGCTAACAAACCTACGTACAATAGATACTTACCATGCCAATGATATACCTACTACACCTAATATAACTACCATACATAACTATCTATCTACCATCTCGGGACCTGGCACTTATATTTTTACAAATTAAGCACTGTCAGTTAGACCCTATATGGTTGACCAATGGAAACTGGACCAAGACAGCCCAGGGAGACAAATAGGGAACAACCAGTCCAGATGCATGTTGTCCAAATGCCTGGGAGTATGACAGAAAAACGAGGGATTCTACTGATGAAACCGCCGGTAAACCCTTATGCTTTACACAGATTCAAGTAGATACCGATCAATAAGTTAATCAATATGATCCAGTTCTGTAATGAACATTATAACAGCAAATGCAGTCTTAAGTGTTTTATTCAGGCCACCCACATCACAGTGCTTCTCTCACACCCACACGTTCCTTCAGTCTTCGGGCCTTAGGTATTCACTATTCATTGGAGGAGTCTGGGTGCCACCCCCTTTGTAACCTCTCTGTGAAATGGGTGGAGCTAACATTTCAGAATCTTACAAATTATAAAACACAGGATCCTGTCTCCCGGGTGGATCTCGTCTCATTTAGAAGGACTGTGGCATGTGTTATAGCTATGAGACTTCTTCACAGGGCACCCCCCCACTCTCCTAAAGGGCTGCCACCCACACTTAACCTCCATCACCAGGTCAGATGATCGGGCTCGTTAGCAATTTACTAACTGAGACCGTGTCCTTGTGACCTTACCGCAACTGCACCTGTGGCCTGCACCAGGGCCGGACTGGCAACCGAAACCGAACCTGGCCCTCGCAAACTGCTCGGCCGGCCCCCCTGGGGTGAGGGGGGTGCAGCCGAGCAGTTTGCGAGCGCCGGTTTCGGCCGATTTTGTTATAGGGGGCCGATATTGCCGACCCCCGGTAACAAAAACGGCCCCAAAACCGGCCCCCACCCTAGCGGCCCACCGGGGAAACGCCCCGTGCCCGCTACGGCCAGTCCGGCCCTGGCCTTCACCGATACATCAGCACAGAAGATTAGAACCATGGGCCAGGTGTATCAAAGGGTTTTACCCATTCTGTGTCTATGGGAAAATGTGTTCGTACATATGGCTTTAAGAGTGCAGGTAAGTAATGCAGGGCCACGTACTATTCCCATTCGCAAACCAGGGATGTGCAGTTTTTTCACACACTGGTTTGCGAATGGGAATGCAACTTGCAATGCGACATTCGTGCTAACAGCTTGTATCACAAATTGCCCATTTGCAATGGTTCGCAAATCTACTAATCTAATGAATTTCAATTGGGTAGGTAGCAATATGCGACCCCTTCCCTGTGATTGGCAGTGGATGCAAGGATGGAAGCCTGCAACAGACAGAAAACCTCAATCCCTGCATTTTCTTTCCCAAACGTAAAGCCTTTTTATTTAAAGCATTGCCTTTCCATTAAAGAAAAAGATGCTGCTTTTTTAATAAAAAACATCAAATGTTCCATTTTGGTACGACATGAGTGGGGAGTTGAGGGGAAGCAGAAAGAGGGCCTCTTTCATGATGGGCTGTCACACGGATACAACTTTTCCTTGTGAATCAGGTACCACCCACCCCAAATGGAGGTCGTTACTGTTCAATGGTTTACAGCTGCAAGTACGGTCACAAAGCATTGGTGCATTGATGAATCATAAAAAGGAGGGGATGCCCTTTTCACGGCCTCTCATACAAGGATGTAGTTACCAATAGTGCAGCAGCTGCAGTGGCACTTGGTCCTAGGGGTGTGACCCTAATTATGACCCCAAGTATGTTTGTCTTTTACTATGAAACTGTGGAATGCAGGCCCACTTTCCTCACCTGCATTAGGGCCGATGGCACTGTTGATACATCAACTACCCTCCTATTTGCAGTTCGTAATGGATTACAAAAAGTCCTTTTAAGAGCCGGAAAGACTTTTTCAACTAAAAACCGCCTTGATACGCTGTAAAAAGGTGTTTTGTTGCTGCAAACCCTGTGTTTATGAATCACAGACTTTGCGACCTCAAACTCACCTTTGACATGAGGCCACTAAATATTGACTCCTAACACGCAAGCCTACATAGAACCTTCGAGCACAGAAGCCGCTTTTATGTTTTTTGTCATTTTTCAACGCTGCCTTGGGGATGGCGTCCTGACAAGCTCGTGCAACACCGCGAACACTGCTTTGAGGCAAGGTGGGGGGGCCTTAAAAATGCAAGCAGATTAAATATTCGACATGCACGAATTGTTACAAATAAATATTATCTAACCTTTATTCGACACCTGAGTGCAAATGTAGTGTGAAAGCACCCTCCCTTGCGCACGTTTTACACGGGCTCTTTGGGAGATGGCCCACAGGTGAGAGAGCTGGCACTGGAAATGTAATCACCTTTAACATCTCCGTTGAAGTGAGTGATGTTGCGCTGGAGGGGGGGGGGGTACGAATTGCAAGTGTTAATAGCAGAGAAGGAAACTCTCAGGCGTGTGTCAGTTCCCCCTACACATACAAATACTGCATTATTTATCAGCACCACGTCACGCTAGCTTTGGTTCCGGGGCTCGAATGCAGGCTTTTGTGTCTCTGCTTAGACAAAGCAGGCTGGAACCAGTTACAGATTACCATATAGGCAAAGTAGGCACCGGTCTAGGGGCCCGCGACAACAGATCGAAATTGGTCAAATTAAAAACGTATTAGAAGATAATTTGCGAAGGGGGCCCTGAAATTTCGACTGCCTAGTGGCATCCACAGGGTTTAATCCAGCACGGACTGCGACTGCTACCCCCTAGAACACAAATGGGCGGGTAATAACATGAGGCCCAATAAACTGCTGAAGTGCGTATTTACACTGTTGGCACTTAACGCTCCCTCCAGTCCATGCTGGCCGTTCAGCGGCCTGGGTGGAGCTGCCGACCTGGGGCCCTATCACATGCAGGGCACACGTTCTCTGTTTGGGCCATGGTGCACCTTCGAACAGGTGCGACATGTGCAAACAGGGAATGTGTGCCTTACTATGTTGAATGCGCTGCCCTCAGAGTAGCCGTGAACTCGTGCTGCCATGGCAGCAGCACATTATCTGGGGGGGTCCATGGAACCCCCTTGCACCCTCCAGAGGGCTGCCTTCAGGGGGCGCATTGACAGTGCACCACCTTTTTGTGGCGCACTGTTAGTGCGCCTCCTTACAGCTTCTTTAACTTTGTGCCCGCGTTTATAATACGGTGCGGGAGCAGAGGTAAAGAGATTTTCTCATTTGGCTGCGGCCATGCTCCATACAAATGAGGGAACGCCCTCTTGAAATATCGCTGGCACTACATGTGCGCCAGCGCTATCTTTATTACAGAAAGGGCCGCACAAGTGTCTGCGCCCCTTCTGTAATACCATAGCGATCCATTGTGCTTCGAGGAACTTTTGTAATCTGGCCCCAGGTGCATTGTAGAAACATGCTGGCACGGGAAGGGGGTAGGGAGGTTAGGGAGTTGCACTGCTAGGCACAGTCCGCTACACAGCACACCATACTCAGAGGAAGTTATTGCAAGTGTGTGAGATGCGGGCTCATGATAACTTTTATATAGTGCTTCGTACTGCACTTTTGCTGTTTCTAAGCACTGTAAACACCAGATGTCACTATTATGGTACTCAGTTTACCAATCTCAGAAGAATGAAAGGCTGATCCTGGAATCTAACAAGTGACCTTCAGGTCAGCAGTGGCGGCTCCTGCTAATTCAGTAGTGCACAAAAGAAAAAGAAAATGATAATAACATAACGTTACTGTCATTTATTCTTCTTTGTGGAGCTCGGAGCCAGGTGGGGGCAGGGCTGGGCTCCGTGATGCCAAACAGAGTGAGGAGTGGTTTGCACTCCTCTAAGTGCACATGACAGTTTGGCCTGCCCTTTAGGGCCGGCTGAAACCGCCATGCGCACTTGGCATGTTCTCCTTTGGGCTGGGTTGCACAGTCCCGTGGAGAACATGCCCAGCCCCCCAGGCAAAGCCTGAGCATCCAAACAGGACGCTCAGACCAATCACGACGCTGCTCCTGCAGCGTCGTGATTGGCTGGGAGAGTCTGGAAGCCTGGGTGCTTCCGGTGCTTTTTGCAGATCGTGAGGAAGAGGACGGAGGAGAGACGTGCGGCGAAGGAAAAGGTGTGTTACTTTTTTTATTATCATTTTTTTTTGTAATCGAACCCCCTGCCTCACCACCCCCGTTCCGAGGCGGCTGCCACTGCAGGTCAGCAGCGAATGTTCAACTCACTGGGTGCTCCTGCCCCAGTAACACCCTTTCCCAAATGCACAGTTGCTCTTGTAACCTTCTGGGCAAATCACTTAATCGCTCAGGGGCTTATTTACAAGTCCCTTGCGCCACCCGTACGACTTTTTTCCCATGTTAAAAATGTCGCAAAAGTGGGGCAAAGGGCTTGTAAATAAGCCCCTCGATGCCTAAAAAAAAATGAATGCGTCCTTGTGTAATGTAACTGGTGCTCATGTAAAGGGCTCCAATTCCTTCGGGTCGAGTTTGCATTATATAAATCTTTTTTACAAACTGTCAAATTTAACATATGTTTAAAAAAAATGTTTCCTTCACGTCATGAATGATTTATTATTTGTTAGGTTTCACTATCAACAGGAATAGCTATCTGTTTACAGAGCTGTTCAAGTCATTACATCAAAAAGAAATATGAAGAGGTACCGACAGAGTGGGCTTTGGGTCAGCCCTTTTCAGCCATTAGTTTTCATATGTTGGATGGGCTGTATGGGCTGTACATCAAGGCCTTTTGGCATTTCGAGAATGCTTAAATGAAGTCGTTTTTCAAACTGCTAGTGCAAATTGACATGTAGGTTAAATCTAAGCCCCAGTGTATGTTCTTTGATGTATTTACTTTGCTGACACAATACTACTCTAATTACCAGTTTAGGTCTTTATTAATTGCTGTTTGGATGACTAAGCCTCTCTTAAGATAAAGGCACAGTGCTATAGAATGCTTACCTACCATATCTAACCCATCTTGCTTACCTACTACTATACCCATAATGCCTACATACAATACCTACCTACAATAATTAACCTAACCATTACTAATCTACCATACCCATCATATCTAACTGGTCTACTGTACTGAACCTAACATACCTAACCTATACGTACCACACTTACTTACAATAGGGACTTATCTGACACATCTACCTAATATACCTAACATACCATACCAATCTACCATAACTACCTATCCAACATACCTACCTACCATTTCCACCACAATTACCCTAATTTACATTTAACTAACATACTTTCGCTACTTACCATACCTAACCTATCATACCTAACTTACCACCCATACCTAACCTACCATATTAATCTATCTTACCTACTTACCACAACTAACCAATCATACCTACCCTTCTATCATACATACCTACCATACCTACCTTGCACTCATACTACACTGACTTCCTTTACGTAATCATAACTAACCTCTCATACCTGCCTACCCACCGTACCGAACAGAGCTATCATATCTATATAGCATTGCTAACAAATCTCTGTACAATACCTACTTACCAAGTCTAGGAAATACCTACTACACCTAATATAACTACCATACATAACTATCTACCATACTTACCTACAATACTAAGCCTATTTTACCTAAGATAACTAATGTAAAGTGGAGAGGTGTGGTGCAGCGGCCAGGGCAGCTGACTTCGGAGCACAGGGTTCACGGTTCGATCCCCGGCGGCAGCTCTGCTCAGCACCATGTGACTCTGGGCAATAGCTCACTTAATTTCCACTACGGCCCCCAGCGCCTTGAGACCCGTAAGGGTGAGTAGCTGCGCTATATAAAAACGGACTTACATATGTACCACACCTTTCACACATACCATGCATAGCTCATCTATCGCCCCTAACCTACCTCTTTCTACCTAACCTAACCTCTACCTAACATACCTTGCTACATACATACCATACCAACTTACTTACCGCACCTACTTACCTAGCAAAGCTAAAATATACGCACTTAACAAACCAGACCTACCATAAACACCATACATACATACCTACCAGACCCACAATACTTTACCTCCCATAACTATGTTACTGAAACTAACCTACCATGCCTAACCTACCAACCACACACCTAACCACCACAATCAAAGCACCACCCACCTTTTGCAGTGCATTTGTCTTTCACCTGTCACAAGAGGAGGGTTTTGTGAGAAAGGGACAGGTTATGCCTGTGAGTTCTCTACTAAAGGCCTACGGATCTGCATCAGGAAAGTGCTGGTTGTAGCTTTTGAAACATAGGAAACTGTGAATGCCATTGCTTCTTTAACATAGTGGGGCCTATTGACTTTACTAGTGCTTGTTTTAAATTGAACTGGAACTGTGTGGCAACTTCTAACTTTAATGCCTTAGTAAATTGCTGGGCTATAATAGCAAGGTTTGCAATCTGAATAGTTATGGTAAGCTGGCTATGTGTAGTGTGTTAGGTAAGCTATGGATGCCCAAAAGCACTGAGAGGGCATCAGAGATGGAAGAGCCGGATGAGGAGAGAGGCCATGCAGAAAGAGACTTGGGCCTGGGTGAGTACCTCCAAAATGCTATTATATCACCAGATGGATAATTAGTGCCTTAAGTTATAAGGCATTTAAAAGATGGAGGGTTGGGAGGGCTGATGGTAATGCTAGAGGAATCAGGACATGCCAGTACAAGCAGTGAGCCTAGAACTGCAATACAATTCAAGGCAAAACTTTAATTACTCCATAAGTTAGACAGGTCTTGCTACAGTGGGTACAGCACTTAAAGTGGCATATTAATAGTGGCTTTGTGTGTTGCCTTTTGAGGTTGTTATCGGTGAAATGCTAGCTTGTCCCTTCTGCTGAAGCAAACTGTCATATGCTAATAAACATATGTTGTCCATGCCTACAATAAGTCCCCAACACCTATGAACTTGCAACGCTGTGTAGCTACAGCCCCAGGCTCACTGCTTCCTCACATAGAGACCCACTAAGCTGGTGGAAGCACATCTCGTAGCCTCTGCAGTGTTCGACTTGGGTGCTAAGCAATGGTGGATGGGTTTCCAGAGACTTTGGAGGGGGCACTACAGGATATTGGGCTAGACAGGATACTGCGCTGTGGTGTCAAGAGTTTGCTCCATTAGATTGAGGAAATAGCATTGGAAACTGAAGGTGACAGCACAAAAAAGGAATCAGTGTGGCAGAGCCACTGCAAACCTTCTGAGGATGATAGCACATGTTATTCATACCAAACTCAATGACAGTCATTTGATCAACCAAAGAAGAATAAGAGGCTGAATGGTCCACTGGAAGATGAACCTGGGCCCTTCGAATTACTCACAGTGGCAGCGTTAAGCAACTGAGATATAATTTACCTTGCTATTAAGTAGGATTTCCTGTTTTCAGTGCTAATTTGTTTGTGGATTTCAATGGTGTTTTCTCAGTGCTTTCTAAACCTTTGAAAATCATTGTTTATCATTATTTGTGCAGCTGCCTAATCCCTAAAACTGTTTACAAACCATGTTGTTGTTTTGCATTGACTGTTACACAGCACATATTAAAATTAAAGGAGACATAATGTAGGGTATGTAGTGTCTTCCCAGTAGCAGTGTGTCTAATGGACTAAGATTAAACTGTTTCAAGCATAGAAAGTCTGTGTAGTACACACTCACTCACATATCATTGCCCCCTCTCACATCTCAGCACCTCTCACACTCACTCTGTGAGGACTCTGTCTGCTTTACAGGACTATTAATGATTTTATAAAGTAGGAGTGCTATATTGAAATGTTTAAAAAAAAACAAATTCCTACACACCATAGAGGTGGAGGTGGTCAGCCCTGACAACAGCAGAATACCTTGTGAAACCTTTAAACTTTCAAATAACACCAGACTCATTTGTAGCCCTACATTCTAAGGAACCTGAAACTTGATGCTTTAAGCATGTTCATCGCTACCTTTCTTCACTATTTGCCTGACTAAATTAAGGTGGTACAGCTGTTGTGTGAACATTCATAGCTACCAAGTGTTCCCATGACAAATATATTACTTTAAGTCAGTCCTGACCTTTCAACAAACTTAACATTGTATTCTGGTACTTGAAATGTTGCTGCCAGCAATGTAACTATGGGCTCAAAAACCCCAGCAGAAAAGGATTAGCTGAAGGAATCACACATAACAATGAGACACCTTGCAGCTTTGAATTTTGTTGGTATGTGGAAAGTTTTGTGTCTTGCTTTTACCACTGTACCATGTGCATGGTGACAGCACTCTATTCACAGATAGCCATCACGACACCTTGCACTGAATGTTTAAAGCCCGGGTTGTTTGGCAGTTGACTTGCTATCAATACCGACTTGTTAGAAAAGGAGGCTAGTACATCAAACAGTTTTGCCCATTCTGTGTCTGTGGGTCAATGTGATAGTACATAATGGCCAAGATACGTCTGAGCCAGCCATTTCACCACTCAGTGGAAGAATATAACACTGCCAAATGAATAAGTACAATTTTAATATTCCCAGATTCTCTACAGTGCATAAAATAAGTAGATCAGGCCTAAAGCATGCTTCTAAAACCTGCACCTTTAATTCAAACACACAAAACTGGAGAAAACATAAGAAAAAGGAAACACTAATTTAGTGACATCCCTAAACAACAAAACTCAATCTTAGACCAGTCTTTCCTGCTGCTACCTTGTATAACAAAGTTACATTGTGTTGGTCCCTTCAGAAAGAAAGAAAAATTACTCATTCTTTATCACTTTCCATTCTTTGAATTGCATTTTAGTTTGTGGTTCGGCAGGTGTTTATTAGTGTACATAGGTTTACACTGATGAGGGCTGTTTCACTTTCAGTGGAGTTTTATCAGCTGTTATAAGTTTAAATCTAAAACAGTACAACCTATTGATAAGATATCACTGGCTTTCTTTTTCCCCATCAGTTATATTTTCTTTAACTGAAGCATGTGGTTTAATTCAGAACAATTTCCAAACTTGTCTTTATAGTTCTCTGCTTGCATGGTAATGTTTTGCCTCAAATGCACAGATCCAGCCTCAGAGGCTCAACCATAGCCTTTATTGCCTAGGAACATCCATAATATGCTTAGCACAGCCTGCAACACCAAGACACCACCCCAAATGACCAAACAAACTCCCTCACCAGAATCATCATTTGTCTAGGCATATCTCGAAAAACCCAGGGTACAGTCATTATTGTATTCTCAGGAACAATTGATGCTTTCCCACGTGCATTGAATCTATTAGCAGCACAATGCTATTTAACCCTGGTCTCGCAAAAACATTCAATTAAAAAAACCTTTCACTCTTGAAAGTTTATTAACTTTTTTTTTTGCACAGTTTTTTTATCATGTGAGCACAGGCACCAAACTTTAAGATATCAGGTCTTTTTCTGCTCCAGGAAAAAAGGTAAAACACTGCTAGGAGGCTTTGTTGGATACCATATTGAAGACATTACAAATCTTTATGAAACTTAAAAAAAATCATCCATCTCAGCTCCTTCCAATAAAGTTTGGGTGATCCATCAAGCGGGGCGAAGAAAAAAAGGGGGGTGGGGTTCCAAAATGTGTTTTGGTTAACAGAAGTTAAACAAATTTCGCAGAAAGCTAGATCTTTCCTCAGAAAGTGTGCATTTTAGGTCTCGGCTCTGGGTGGCGCGCATGCGCCGTCTCAAATGGAGACATATCTACTGTTGTGGGCTTCAGCCCACCCATAGGATTCCCATTGGCTGGCACCATCTTCGCTCCATTAGTCGTTCTCCCCATTTGTTAAGGGCATTTATGCTGGTAGTGTAAGAGCAATATGTATTGCATTGTACTGTTAAATTTATATGCAATTTATACCTGTTTATACTGCGGCATGAAGCACAGTGGCTAGCAGTCAGCTAGCATCTTCTGGTACGTGGCAGAGTTTCCTTTACCTTTTTACTTAGCTTTGCTTTGGTTTAAAACTACCAAACACAAAAGTATACAGTGACCCAAAGCCGTAAAACCCTTGTGTGTCCTGGTTTCCCTGAGCTCAAGCCTCTCTACATGGGTCGCTTGCCAGTGCTGGTACCTGCAATCCTTAGTAGCGGCTGCTACTGGACCCGGGTGGTAGGGCGGGGGTGGGGGCAGGGGGTGAGGGCAGGGGGTGAGGGAGAACGAAAAAAGTTTAAAAAAACAAAAAACACTTGCTTGTGATGGCCGGCCTGCGTCTCTCCTCCGTCCTCTTCTTCCTGACTCCGGTCCCACTGCAGGAAGCACCCGGCTCCCAGCCTCCCGATAGCCAATCACAATGCTGCAATGCAGCGTTGTGATTGGTCTGAGCGCCATGGATTGGCGCTCAGCCAGGGAATGGAGACCAGGGGATGTTCTCCACGCAGGTTGTAATGCAGCCTGCATGGAGAAGATGCAAAGAGGGCCGGCCAAACAGTCATGTGCACCTAAAAGTGGGCAAACCACTCCTCCCCTGCTCCTCTGTCATCGGAGCAGCCCCGCCCCAAACACAAAGCTGCAGCAGAAGGAAACATAAAACGATAATAACGTGAGTTATTATCATTTTATATTTCCTTTACTTCACTGCTGCAAAGCAGTGAGGCGCCACTCCTCCACCTTAGGGGAGGCGCTGCCACTGGCAATCCTGCCTGTGGGGTGTTAACGTTCGAGAGGAATGAATGCGTTCTGGCAGAGACTCCGAGTCCTTGATAAAAAAATTCCAGTGAAAAGTGTCATTCAAAACATTTATCTGCAACCACAATCACCATAAGAACGCCTATAAGTGTACACGGAACAAAATCCTCTGCATGTATACGCTAAGCAGCCAAATTCTTTAGTAAGGAAGTGAATGGCATGCCCGAGCACTAAACATGCAGAACATTGTCGGCAAACATCATTTGTTTGTCAAGTTGGATGGCATATGAATAAAGAGAATACTCAGGGCCGACCTTTAGCGTGGGAGAGCTGGGTCCACACCCAGGGCACCGCTCTTCAGAGTGGCACAGGGGCTGCGTGCAGCAGTCTCACTTTGACTTGGGTCCAAACAAGAGTGCATGAAACACTGGCAGCCGTGTCCACTTTTTCTCCGTTTTGTCTTGTATACTCCATCCTCCCCTCCCATTTTTCAAATCACCCATGACGGGTCGGAGGGGAAGCCCAATTTGGTTTCGTCCAGGGCGCTCTTTCTCCAAAGGCCCACTCTGGGTATACTGTTCTTTGTATTTCTGAAAAATAATGGTTAATCTTAGGTGAGTCTTCTATTTAGCTTAATTTCTTTTCTCTGTGTCTCTAATATTTGCATTTCAGCCGCTGCTTATGTCTAAATGCGCCTGTGTGACGTGTGTATCCCAAGGTCATAGATAACAACAACACACACATTTTGCTCCAGTTAAATTTTAGGCTGATGGTACAAGATAACTCCTGATAACCAAAGATGCAATGCTCTAATTGTCGGCTTTGATAATTAAAAATCGTAGTTTTCTGGTTTGGTAGTTGAATTGGATAAAGAAGTGCGAGCCACAACTACAACTCCCAGAATGCATCTATCATTAAATGAAGATCCAGGATTTGACATCCCTTTGGCATTAGGCCATTTGTTAACCTGGTTTCGTACTTGTTTTGGTTTCCAAATTCGACTAACCCAGAGCTAGTACAGTAAGTGTAAGTAAAATGCTTTATTCAAGGCAGAGCTTCAGTGAGATGGACGGTCTGATTGTTAACTGTATGGTTAAACATGCAAGAAATAATTATTTTAGGTTGTTTCTTTGGGTTTTGATTGGAGGGACTTCACTAGTCTCTGGCTACAAAGCTGTCAATTTGCTCTCTGTCATGATTGACAGCTTAGACAGTCACTTTTTAGGTCGAGCCTCGAGTAGCGCGCAAGCGCTGCTTAGAGGCGAAGACTTAATGTAAGCGGGTTTAAAAGCAGTCCCAAAAACGCTCGTGCGTCGTGGCTGGCCTTTTTGGGATGGGTACGCGCGGCAAACATGTGTTTCCAATTATCGTGCCCAGACGCGATAAGTGGAAACACTTGTCTGCCGCAGCGTACACATCCAAAGGCCAGCCACGGCGCACGAGCGTCTGGTCAGCTGAGCGTCTCGTCAGCTGAGCAGGCTGCCGCTCCTCTGTGGTGCGCGCGCACCACTCGCGGGCGTGTTTTTTTTTTTTACAGTAGCGATCGCTTTTTATGAATCGCGAAGAAAGGGCTGATTGTGGAGCACGCGTCATCACTTCTGCACTTCCAGTGTGCTATACACTGCCCCCAAGAGATGTTGTCCGTGTCACACATCACACGCAGACTTCAAGAGCACATATCCAAAAGAAGCCATTGATACATGTGGTCGACACGCCCCTCTTCCACAGATGCACGCACTCGTTCATCCATATTGTGTCCACAGAAACAGAGGCGCGCGCACACATACTGCCTGCCCGGCGCAGATGTACACAAACCACAGACACGTGAAACATGAATATCAAGACGCTCTTATTCACCAAGGCGTCGACAGCATTACTAACAGGTACCGGCGTGCATGTAAACACTCTTGAAAAAGATGCACATGCGTCGCCAACGCAAGAACTACGCACACAAAACCACTTGTAAGCCAATAGCGACACCAATAATTGCAAACAGACACGTGAACATGAAGCATGTCCATGCACAAAGACGTATACTATACAGAATTACAGGTGTCAACCGAATCACACAGACATCTTGTGCAGCCATATACACACGAGTCCTTTTCTTACAATTGTATCGGCTGGGAGTAAACAGCAGAGGATAATCGACGTGCAGTGTTAAAGACGCTGTATTAGGGCGAAGGCGTCATTTGATGGGTGTGATTAATACAACCCTCGTGGGCACACATACCAGGCTGGATGCTTTTACAAAGAATACGTTTCAAAGGATTTATTCGCCAATGATTCCAGAAGCTTCCGTTGAACCCACAGACTCGATCCAGTAAGCGCCCGAACACTTATGATAGGGATTGCTCAGAGGACAAATGCACATAGTTGCTGCTACGGCCCTTCATCCTTCGAGGTCGATATAACGAGCATCGTTGCGAATGCTGGCAGTACTACTTGTTACAAGTGTCACGAGACCGCGCTCGCAGGATGGCAGGGCTCTAGCGGGTGAGCACAACCGCGAGGACATGGAAGCGCTCTGGGGACAGGGGCGCGTGCACCCAACTGGCCCAAAACAGACAGACCCCTGTTGTCACGAGCGTGCGCACATGTGCCTTGAAGTAGCCCACAACATTGTTCATCGCTTCTATGCCAGTGCCTACTAGAGTTAAACATGCCTGCCAAGCTTCACCAGACGCATGTGTTATGGGTTAAAGTGAGATGGTCTTATGCACGCTTCTGAAAACCATTCACACAAAATGATTGGCATGGGCGCAAATAAAAATACATTCAAAATAAATGGTTTTAAGGTCCTGCCAGCCTGTGTAACCAAACAGCTGCAGAACGAAATCCTGGTTGGTGCAGTGGGGGAATAGTGATGTGTATTTATAGTACTACGAGGTCCTAGCCTGTGACCAAAAGCATTGTAAACATGCAAGTCAACTTGCAGTGGGCCTAGGGCCTTTCCATTGCTTACCATTGTTTTGATTTATAGGCTCTAACATTTGCCTGCTTCATATTAGATTGCCTGCAATCCTCTTGTGTTGCCCCTACCCAGGAGCATAGCCTCTTTATCAACCTTTTGATCGGCTGAATTGTATTCTTTCACTGGCCCCATTTAAGGAGCTACTTTTTTCTTATTCATTAAGTGCTCAATAAGAGTGCATGTGTTTTTGTTGGTTCCCATGGCCTCTAATATCCGTTCCCCTGTTGCTTCCCCTTCACTTGCCACCACTTCCTCCTCCATTGCTCCACTACCCCTTGCAGTCCTTAAGAATATTCCTTCAGTTTCATTTTTGGAGGGCCCTGCAGCTGACATTTGCTTCCAGGCTACTCCATAGTACATATAGTGTTTATACTCCTCTCCAAGCATTGGCATAGCCAATAGGTCTCGCCTTTGGGACCTTATAAGTGTTTAGTTATCCAGCACAATATCCTTGGTGCAACAACATCAACTGTTGCATGGCTAAACACTTATAAGGTCCCAAAGCGAGACCTATTGGCTATGCCAATGCTTGTTTTGTTGTTGCAAGAAGCACTTTGCATCGTGGGATTAGTAATCTCTCTTTTACCATTATTGGCCTGCCTTCAAAATCCCAGTATACAAATGTCTATGGAAAATGTATTGGTGGAAATACTTGCTTTGGGACTCCCATCCCTGTTTTCTTTGAAATTCCTTAACAAACCACTGCAAAACTTTCCATCCTCCACCAATGTAGAAAAAGAAATCGCTCTGGAAAATTTTGTGGCGATTCGTCAAACGGGAGCAAAGTTATTCGCACATATATATCCACATATATATATCCATTTCCGAAACAGCTCCTTTCTGACCCCCGTCCACTTCAGAGGTGTTACGGCTACCATGCTCAGTAAGATATATATATATATATATATATTACCATTTGAATCTTATTTTCAGAACTGTAGCTACTGCTCCATTGTCTCAGATCACATCCTGGTGATTACTTTATAGCTGCCACTATGTGTTTTTATCTGTTTGTTTCACCTTTTGTGCACAATTGTCTGCACTTATTCACTGTGCCATGCCACTTAGAACCTTATGGTAGCACCAATGTTCTATAAGAAATTTGCAAACATTGAACAATTATCTAAATACTCTGTTTTAATTCTTTATATATGTCCTGGATATTGTACTCTAGATTATGTAGTTGAGTATTATTTGAATCATCGCATCCATTGTTGGTATTAGCACACTGCCTGCAGAGGCAAAAAATAAAATGTAGATCAATTTATTTTTCGTCCTGTAGCCAAGTCTTGGGGGGTGGGGCCACAGCATTGCAGCAGGGGAAGGTGGAGTGGTGGGCACTGCTGTCAGTGCGCATGACTGTTTGGCCAGCCGTCTTAGGATGGCCAATCGGTCATGCACACCGACATCTCTCCAACCCAGCTGTGTTGCTTGGTGGAGAGACCAGTAGACACAGGCTCCCAGCTCCCAATGGAGTGCAAAACAAGCCCACTCCGCCCAATCCCGACACTGCTCTCATGGGTATGAGAGCAGTGTCTGGACTGGCGGGAGGGGAAGCTAGGTACCTCAGCCTGTGCCCGAAGGAGCAGAAGACCAGCGAGCAGAGCGGCGAGCAGAAGGTACGTTTTTTCATTGCTTTGTATGTTACAGGCCCCCACACGCTGCCCCCGTGCAGCTTCTCCACATTTCACTGACACCAGCCGCTACTGCAAAGCATATATATGTGAAGCCCTCAGATGGCTCAACTGCACAAATAGCAGAACTAAATACTCTATGCCTAGTCTTGCAGAAAGCTAATGCCTAAGTTCCTACATTAATAATATCTGAATCCTCATTTTGTGATCAAGGGCACAGTGTACATTTAAACAGTGGAGATCCAATGGCTACAAAGACTCCCGAAGTAAGATGATCAGAACTAAACAGCTCTCGGCATGGACAGTTAGCTTCAAAAGGCAGCTTCTGTTAGTGGACATTCAGCGCACGCTTGCTCACCAGAGTGAGGGAACTCTAAAGCAACTCTGACACTGACTAAGCTGTGAAATGTGGTGTGCAGATGCAGATATGCAAATTAGCAGTCATTAGCTGGTCTCAAACCAAGACTGATCTTGAAATACTCTCAGCGGTCCAATCATCCCATAAACAAAAAGTCCTGCTTCTTGGCTTGCCAAAGAAGAACACATTCTTCCTGGAACAAGATGGGCTCCCTAAAGTCACTGCACCAAAAATCCCGAAATGTCCAATCAATCAAACCGATCCAACCTGATTAAGGCAGCCATGATGGAATAAAGTCACAAAGGAGTTTCAGCTACACTGTGAAGTTTGTAGGAGCTCTAATGGTGGCTGCTTATGTCTACACAACCTAAGCAATACATTTTACAGTATGGGATTTGCCAACAAATACAATATTCCACCATAGCATGGGACCACAAATTCATAGAAAGCAGCAAAATCTTTCCAAGTCGTTTACCTGAATCATGTTGGCCAGTTCAAACCAATAAATAAAAACATATATACATATTGGAGTGGTAGATTCCAGTATACACTTTATGTAGGTTTGGCAGCAGTGCCAGGTCACAGCTTACGCAGTCACAAAAGGCTTTAGATAGATAATTTTCCAGAAAGATCTTTAGCAAAAGTAAGTAACTATTTCTTCTGATGGATAATTATTCCTGCAGATTCCTCACCTATTGAATAGATTCCCCATGCAGTACCCAACTAGGAGGTGGGTGCATGGCTGGGTATACTAAGAATTGCTGAAGTACTGATCATGTGAAGTGGCCTTCCCTTCACACTTCTGAGTCCAAGAAGCTTTGCAAAAATGTGGAGAGAAGACAAAGTTGCTACCTTGCAAATTTCTGCAACAGCAACCCCTATTGCCAGCACAGTGGTGACTTTGCTCTGGTGGAGTGAGCTCTGATGCCCTCCAGTGGTTCCTTGTGAGCCAAGGCATAACAAATGTTGATGCACAGGATGATCCATCTAGGTAATGTCCTATTGTGGACTGCCTGGCCCTTCATCTCGCCTACATAATCAGTGAATAATTTGTCATCAATTCTAAACTTCTTGGTATTGTCAACATAGAAGTAGACCACTCTCTTGGGGTCTGGTTTGTGGAGCCTCTCCTCCACCTTCGTAGGATGTAGGGGAGGAAAGAAGGCTGGCATAGTGTTAAATTGGCCTAGATAAAAGGGCATAACCACTATAAGCAGGAAAACATCCCTGGTTCCGCGAGCTAGCTTGTCAGGAAAAAAAGTGTTGAAGAGAGGCTTGACACTCAATGCCTGCAACTCACTCACATGCTTTGCCAATGCAATGGCAACAGTGAAAGCAAGCATTAGGAACAGGCAACTGTGCAATAGCTCAAATGGAGAACACATTAAAAACATGGCAACAATATTCAGGGCCCATTGTGGCATTATGAATGACAAGGGGGAAACTAGTTTGTAAGACCTTTAAAAAATCTTGTGACTACAGGTGACATGAAAAGGGGCAGAGAAATGTCAATACGACCAATAAATAGCCCTCAGCTATACCTATTGTGCACCCTTGTTGAACCAGAGAAAGCATAAATCCTAGGATGTCTGTCCACTAATCAGGCCTGAAAAGGGTCTACTATCAATAGACTACTTCACAAACCTACTCCATCTCTCCAAAAACGATGTTTTGGTGGAAAGTCTGCAGGCACACAGAATGACATCAATCACTTCAGGAGGTAAAGATAAACCATTCAGGTTATTCCACTCAATTTCCAGGCATGAAAGTGGTTGGGGTATCAGAACCTGCATCTACGGGAGGAGGTCTACCCTATGAAGGAGACGGGGGGCACAAGGAGAAGTGCATCAAGTCTGCATACCTCAACCCTTTTGGCCAGTCCGGAGCTATCAGAATGTTTTGGGCCTGGTCAAGGCAGATCTTCCGCAAGACCTGTGAAATTAAGGGCATGGGAGGAAAGGCATAATGAAAAAGAAAGTTCAACTGCAAGCGAAACGGATCCTCCAGTGCTCCCTGAAATGGATACTGGAGGGCAGAGAATTGTGGGCAGTAAGCGGTCTCACGAGCGGCAAAGAGATCCACTAGATGTATCCACCAGAGGCTGAAGATGTGGTTAACTACCTCCAGATGAAAGTGCCACATGTGGTTGGCAAGGTGACGCCAGCTGAGTTTGTCATACACATACATTCAGTACACCGGGCAGATGGCTGGCTATCAGCTAGATTGGATGACTCTGAGACCAAGACCAGAGCTACAGAGCTTCCTGGCTGAGAAGTTGCGTCCCTACAAATCCCTGCTTGTTGATGTACCACATTGCAGTCGTATTGTCCATCAAGATCTGGACAGACTGACCACAAAGGTAAGGCAGGAAGACTTTGATCACCAGAAGAATCACCCGTAACTTCAGCAGATTGATGTACTACCTCTGCTCCTCTAATCTCCAGTTTCTCCATGTGAGCTCCCCACTGTAGCGTGGAAGCATCCATGATGACTGTCACTGCCAACCAGGTTTGGAACGGCTTCCCTTGAATCAAATTGCCTCCCACACTCCACCACTCTAAATCCACTGTAGTGTCCCTGGAGATCATGATGGAACTCTGAAGATCTCTGCCATGTGGGACTCATTGTCCATGGAGACACCACTAGAAGGCCTTCATGTGCCAGCGTGCATGAGTGCTCAACAGAATTAAGGAAGCTAGCAGGCCTGAGAGGAGTAAGACCATCAGGACTGGAACTTTCGCTCCATTCTGAAACATCAGAACCATACCGTGAATGCCCAAACCCTGTCTACAGGGAGATAGGCTCAACTTGATGCAGTGTTCCAAAATGTCCCTATGAACAAGATGCGCTGAGAGGGGACAAGGTGTTATTTTGGCTTATTGGTGGAAAAGCCCAGGTCGAACAGCAACTCAGCTATGACTTGAAGGTGGTGTAAGACCATGGCTGTGGAGCTGAGTTTGAGGAGCCAGTCATCCAAGTAAGGAAATCCAGGGATCCTTGATCATGCGAGATGGGCCGCAACCACTGACATCAGCTTCAAGAAAACACGTGGTGCTGAAGTTAGGCCAAACAGAAGGACTGCAAACTCATAGTGGGTGGATCCTACTGTGAAATGTAAGGTACTTTCTATGTGACCACAGAATTAGTATATGCACATACGCGTCTTGCAGGCCAATAGACACCATCCAGTCTTTGACGTCCAGCACGAATAACACCTGAGCCAGGGACAGCATTAGAACTTCTTCTTGAAGACCCAGTTTATCACCTTGAGGTCTAGCATCAGACGAAGACTGCTGTTCTTCTTTGGGACCATGACATACCAGGAGTAGCACCCAGGCCACATTTCTGCTCTGGCTCTACCTCAAGTTGAGTGGATTGGACTGCTGTTGTTGCAGAGATGCGTCATGTTGTCTACCTTGAAAAGAAAACCCCCTGGAAAAGCCACATAACTTTTTGAAATGGTGGTAATCCCTCTTTTGCATTTGGAGGACTATAGATCTTGCAGTTGCCTTGCTTTCTTTGAACCTGTCTAGAGCAGAGTCGGCTTTGTGCCAAAGAAGCATGAACCATCAAAGGGGATGTCCATAAGGGTGGACTGGACATCCAAAGAGAATCCTGAGCCTCTCAGCCATGAATGGCAGTGAAGCAAGACAGACGTTCCCATGGCTAAGGCGACCGATTTTGCGTTATCTAGCCCAGATTGAATGAATGTTCTGATGTTGCTTGTCCGTCACTTACCAGCTCTGAGAAGTGGAGTTGAAGATGGTCCGGCAAGTTGTATAGTACCAACTGGGCTATATCATAGAGAGCATGGGTGTAGTGACCCATGAGCTAGGTGGTGTTTAAAGATTTCAGGGCCATACTGCATGCTGAAAAAGATTTCATAACAAACTGCTTGTTCTTTTTGGACACTCTGTCTGAAGGAGTGGTAGGAAAGTACCTGGGGGAGTTTGGACGAGTAGGATGCCTGGACCAAAAGGCTCTCCAGTGAAGGATGCAACAACAGAGGCTGGGTCGCCCAAAAAAATGATGGATTTAGGCCCAGATCTATGTACTGGGGTGAATGTATGACATTGTTCAGCATTCTGTTCATCAACTGTTCTTTTTGCTGGGTCGCCCATTGCCAGTTTGTGCCAACTCACTATTACAGTGCACAGCTATAGAGGATGTGGGCTTCCCCCACACAATGAGAATGGCCACATTGAGGGCCTCAGTGAATGGCAAAAGAGGTTCCACTGAGTGGGGTGTAGTGTGTAGGACCTCTGTAAAGACTTTGGCCTTGTTTTCAGCAGACGAAATCTGGAGGTCCAACACCTCTGCCACCTTCATAATGATCGAGAAACAAGAAGTGACCTCTGAGGGAGGTAATCCAGTTGGGAAATATAGCTCCCATTCAGGCAAGGTGTACCAGTCCACTAGCATCCTTAAGACCAGAAAAATCTGGGTCCAGCATAACAGAATGCCGAGCCCAGTCATCAGCGACTAGGCAGCGATCATCATTGGGGGTTATTTGGGGTCAGAGTCTCTAAAAAAGTATTACCCTTCCTCTATAGGGTGCTGAGCCTCCCTTTGAGGTGAGTGTGGGGGAAACTCCATGAGCGGCAACAAATCCGGCCTTGGGAGTTACAACACCAGTGGTGTTGACTGTCGAGCCAGTGGAGTAGATTGAGGTGCAGCAGAAGTCAGCGGGTCCAGTGCTAAAAGTGAAGAGCGTGACAGGATAGTAAGAGATGGTGGTATTGGGTGTAGTGAGAGCCTGCAGCAGGGATTAGCATCATTGTTGGAGTCGGAGCCAAAGTTACAGGTGGCATTGGAAGTATCGGAGAGACTGCCATAGAGTACGGCATTGGTATAGCTCCAAAGGTATATCTCTTGAGACCCCTGGGGCTGGCAGGCGCTCCAGAGGGGACCATGGCACGTCTGAAAATGTTGAACATTGCGTTCAAGAAAATAAATTGATCTGTTCTAGTGCTGTGAAGCTCTGAGTAAGGCTGGGGACTAGGTACCGGCACCACAGGCAGTAGCAGGTCCAGGATCAGTGTTGGGTCTGAAGAAGATGGAGTGGAGCCAGAGCTCCCTACCAGTTTGGAGAGCTAATGTAAAGTTTCCAGATTCAGTCTGATGCCTGGGATATTCAGAAGGTGAGGAATGTGCAGGTAGAAGTATTGATCAGAAACTCATTTTATCAATGATTTGGTCGCTGGGCCACTTGCTAACAGGATAGTTTCTGTGTATGGCATGTTCCATATTAACACCTACAACATTGGTAAAATATCCCAGCATTGAGTTAATGATCATTCATTACACACCACCACTCAACACACAGAAATGTTTCATGAAGAATGGAACATGAATATTTTTTTCAAAAGTCTGAAACCAAAAGGTGGATGTAAAAGAGATCCGATATCATGGAATTCCATCCATATGAAGAAATCAACCAATTGTGCAATGGAAGAAGCAAGTAAAATTAGAGAAAACTGCATGATGGGGCCTATTCACAAAGGTAAATAAGCATGTGCATATTTAATCATATGTATACCTAGGTGCAAGTCTATCATTTTTTGATATTAACTAAACTATTTTCGAGTGTAGGTTTTAATCTAAGAGCAGATTTACCTTTCTCCATCACTCAGACCAGGGAGTGGAGACATCGAAGACTGAATTTTTGAATGTAAAGGTACTACTAGTAAGGTGAAGATCTCATTCAAAATAAAGGGAACATTAATAAAGTTTCTTAAATAATAAAAAAATATATAATGGAAAATGGAACTGTAAAATAAATTAAAATAAATATTTTAGCCTAGAACTAATAAAATAAAATGTTACAGAACATTGACTTTTCAAAATAAACATTTTTTAAATAATTTAATTATTTTATGAATATAAATTTTTAAATAAAGAAAACCCACCCTCAAAAGAATTTTAGTTTTTTAATTGTTATGAAGTACATTAATTAAAAGTTGTGTTTAATTCATGTGAATTATTTTTAAATTTTTTAATAAAAGTTTACAAATATCATTTAATGTTCTTAGCAACAGCGAAATAACTTTTTAGAATGTACTAAACCCATTTTGCGATTCGGTATGTGCTTACCAAATCACAAAAAGTGTTTAGAAATGCATACTGAATCACAATTTGGAAGGGGGATGTTTAGGGCATCCATTCCGAATTCTGATTCGGAATGCTATGTAGCAATTATTTGTGACTGCAATTTCAGTTGCAAACCATTGATAGGTTACTGACTCCTTAAAGAATGTAGTAAGTCATTCGCACAGGGTAAGTAGTCCCCTTGGAAAAGGATACCAGGATGCATTTAAAAATAATTACTTTATATAAATGCAATCACAAGTATGGTGGTCTGCTGACCCCCAGCAAGCAACCATCCCTGTGAATGCATCGTATCAGAGTAAGTAGCAATTTGTGACTTACCTCATGAATAGTAATGAGGTAGGTTGCATTGCGACCCTCCCTGAATGGGAAAATTGCAAACCAACATAATAGTACATTGGTTGGTTCCCAAAATTAAAATTGATTGACAAAAGGTTGGTGCACAATTTGCGACTGATTTTGGTGAATCGATTCTTACTAAATCTGGCAATTAATCATTAATTATGTGTATATTTTTAAACACTATGGGGCAGATTTACAAGCCCCTTGCACCACTTTTGCGTCACTTTTGACATGGAAAAAGTGACGCAAAAGTGGCGCAAAGGCTTGTAACTCTGCCCCTATATATATATATATAAAAATAAATATATATATATATATATATATATACATACATAAATTTTTTAAAGTCAAAACAATTTATTCATTTTAACATTATTTCCTACGTGGTATTATTTTAAGTCCCTGCCTCCATTATCTTCTATGGGAGTAGTCTGCAGTACCTCATCATTATCAGAAAATCTTTATTCGGTTTATAATAAACAATAAAAGCAGACGTGGGAAAAAGAGCATTAAACAACAGAATATTTTAAATGTAGAGGTCATTTCTTCGAGCATAAGCACAGATCCAAGGGCCAGTATACATATTAAAATTCATACATGCGCAAACATATCATTAAACAATAACAATTTTAAATTTGAATACAATTCGTCATGCTTAAAAAATAAGCCAATGTGCATATTAAAATTCAGACATAGAACACTGATATAGAACCAGACATAGGTAATCAATTCATCCTCCTTGGATTCACTTCTCAAGTTATAGTAAAACTAAGATCCAGGTAAACAGACAAGTTCTAACTTGAGTGCACAAACATGTACTGACACCTTAAAAACTATTTTTCATGCTTCAAATAAAACAGGATTAGTTCCCATACAAAAGCACCTAGTAAGGGAACATTAGATGCATTCAAATATAAATTAGGATAAGCTTCACAAACAAAAGAATATTTAACGTCTAGTTTTATCACTGGATTGGTTCCAATTCTAATAGTGTGAGGTACATGCATCTATTGTGGCTCTCCATTCAAAAACGGGCAATTTTTCAAAACTCCGCTTGCACACATACAAAGCCTTGCACAACATCAGCTTCACTTAACTCCAAAGTCACATTCACTTCCACATACCTACCAAACCCCTCCACTCAGCTGGACTCCTACTCGCATACATTCTCCACATATGCAGAACCAGAACCAGCGGCCGGGCCTTTTCCTACCTTGCTCCCAAAGCCTTGTACGACCTACTCGTACACAGCAGTGCCACCTCCTTAGTTCTTAAACTTTGCAAGAAACTGGATGGCTCTTACCTAGTTTCGGCCCTGGCTTCAGCCCATGCCGCTTCCGCTTTTCAGCACCCGGGATATCCTCAAAGGTGAGCTGTGCACTTCATAAATAGACATAACATAACATAAACATACTGCTGAAGAAATAAATAAGCCCAGAATAGTGAAGAAGGTGGGCAAAGTGTGAATCAAAAAACTAATGAAGATGTGTTAAAGAAAGTATACAAGCCCAAACGTATTGTATCCTAGAAGACTGTTGGCATTTCAGCGTTTCTGACCTGAGAGTTGTCTGTCCATGGAAGCACACCAGGGAGCGTATTACACAAAGTGCCCTGGGGGCGCAAGGGTTGTTTGCGCCCACCCCCGTGGGCACTTTGGTATTACAGAAGGTGCCGCAGACACTTGTGCGGCCCCCTTCTGTAATACTGATAGCGCTGGCGCATAAAAAGTGCCAGTGCTATCTTCAGGGGGCGTGCCCCATGCAAATGAGGGAATCCCTTTGCCTCTGCACCCCTGTCGTATTACAGACGTGGGTGTAGCGGTAAAGAAGCTCTCACAAGGCGCGCTGACAGTGCTCCACCTAAAAGGTGGCGCACTGCAGGTGCACCCCCTGATTGCATCCCTCTGGCGAGGGAAAGGGGGTCCCATGGACCCCCAGACATCCCTTTGCAGGTGGGTGCAGTCACTGACACCACCCGCCTCCAAGGGGATCTCTAATCCCCTTCAAAAGTGCGTGCGGGTTGTCGCCTGCACTGTGAAAACACAGAGCGGCTTCAAAGCAGCTACTCCGTTTTTCACAGGAATGCACTTTCCTGGGGACAGTGCTAGTTCACGGCTGCCCTGGGGCAGTGCATTCATCATAATATGGTGCATTTTCCTTCATTGCACCGGGCGCACCTTCTGGGGCCGCATAGATAATACTGCCCCAGGAATGAAACTCAGAGCTCCACTTATTCACTGAAGAGAAAGACTGAAGAGATACAGGTTCAAAGCACTGAGCAGCATCCTGAATACCTACTGAGCACCTTTTTCTGCTTGAGAGCCATATCTACATCAAGTGGTTGTTAAACCAGATGATTGGTTCACAAGACAGGGTTGTCTTGCATGGGAGGGTTTTTGTATAATAATAATGCATGCAAGACAGGCCTAACTCCATGTAAATATGACTGCATTTAGGATTAGAGAATTTGTATATAGGCATAGGGGTTAGGAGAATGGACTAACTGTTTAAATGGTAATGGTAGCAAATCTGTGCTCAATCACCATATTTTCAGTTTAGAAACACCATGTTTTCTGACACCACTAAAATTAACTGGACAGAGAAGGAAAGATTTCCACTTTTCTGGTGAAGGTGTTGTAACCCTAGCTGTGCGAGAGGATGGCCTTGTGGAGATCTGTCTTGGGAGGAAGAAGGGCAAAGTAGCATTTGCTTCTGCAAGGGGCATTGTTTGCGCAGCCAAGCACAGATGATGTCTCCTTTTTAGGTCTCGCCTACGCAGCGCGCATGCGCTACATAGGAGGGCCTTTAGCCATCGGTCTTCACTTTTCAAGCACTGCACTCGTGCTTGTGGCGGCATCCACCTTGCGGGAGCGAGCAGCGGCGCGCCACAAGCACGAGTGCAGTGCTTGAAAAGTGAAGACTGCTCTCCCAAGCGCGCGCACCACTCGCGGGCTCACCTCCTGCTCCCCCTGGGTTAGCTACAACTTTGTGAGAAACCCGAAACGTGCTCCAGGGGTTAACTATTTCAGCTTCGGCTGCTCCCCTTCTGTGAGCAATCCGAGCTCAGCTCAGCAGCCCTTCTGGGGAAGCACAGCGTTAAAGGCGGCTTTTGTTCTCCCTCGCGCTCTGCACATTGTTTTAGAGGAGGCCGCCGGTTTCCTTGCCAGCAAGCAGTTACACATTTTCATTCCTTCCTACTGGTATTAATATTCTAATGGTGTAAAACAAAGCGCAGTGAAAGCAAACGTTTGCAGCCCCCTTTCTGCGTGGTCTCAGTAGAGATGCATGTGCTCCTAATTGGGAACTTTAATATTAGATATAGTATTCTTGTGACTTAGCAAAATGTAATTAGACATTTGGAACGTACTCAGTACTGCCAGGTGACCCACAACTGACCCGTAACACATTTTGGGACTTTTAAGAAAACTGTTTTTCTTACAGCGTAAATAAATGAAACTACAATTCCCAGAATGCAACTTCGGTGGCTAAAATAACCTGGCAAACAGAGGGTGTCGGACATGGCAAGAGGCAACGTGGCAGTTATGGTAAAGCTAAGCAGATCCCAAAACAGGTTTAAGTAGGATTAACTTTGCGTCGTGTAGAGTTCTTCGCTGTTCAAAAAAAAAACTTTTTTTAAAAAAAGTAAAACAGTCAGAATATTAGTTCATAAAAGCAAACAAAAGGACGGAACGGATGAAGACACACAGCTTTGTAGTGGGCACAAGTGACCAAGAGCACAAGAGAGTGCTTGTTCAGGCTGTGGCTGTGTTGCTGATAAGCATGCGGGTCGGAGCTCAGTGCTGGCTGCTCCAAAGGCGGAGAGGGTCAGGTTTCAGCTTTTGGCTCGACCTAAATGCTCAAGGGGCTTGAATAATGAAACCCGAAGCCGAGGGCACAAAAAAGAGAGACAAACCTGCTTTGCACGAGGATCAAACATTGTCCGAAGGTCATTGTCCTGGTGATCTCTGGGAGTGGGGGGGTTTAAGGGCGCTAGCATGTTTGATACCATTTGCGGGAAACAGCCACCACAACGCGGCTGGTTCCACGCATTACCATAACCACGCATGCATTACAACGCATGCGTGGTTACCACGAAATGCCTTTACCACGCATACCTTTACTACGAGATACGTAGTAAAGGCATGTGTGTTAAAGGAAAAATTAAAAAAGGGGGTTGGGGGGGTTTCCCCCCCTAAAAAAGCGTGCGATTAAAAAAAGGGGTTGGGGGGCTCCCCCCCCCAAAAAAAACGCACCTGTTTCAGTCGAGATGTGGAGGCAATCGGCAATCACCATTTGCCAGCCAGTGAAGCTAGGAGCTCGCTTGGCAACACACAACCAATGAACCAACCACACCATACAAAGATTCCATTCAGCAGGGAGAGAAGAATTGGAAACGGGTCAACGTGTTACCTTTTAATTTCTTAATGATTAAAGTAATTCTTTTTGGTGTAATTGGGAAAATCCTAAACAAGTCGTGCTGTACTTTGTGTTATGGTATTTTTATGTAGTCGGAGAAGAAAAGAGTGCGCGATTTGAAGAAGGCCTAGGGAAAGATACAGAGCGCGCAGAGCTGTCCCACCTGAAGAAATCAGTGTCTTTAGAGTGTTTCAGTGGCTCAGGGGTTGGGGGTCTGAGGCGCAGGAGAGGTGTTTACATCCTGTCTGGATCTCTTCCATTGTGTGTTTTTCTATCGGTGATTAGTGCTATCATAAATGTACCCATTACAGATGTTGTCATCTTGTTTGACTTAAATAATCAATTGATGTTTAAATGTTTTCAGCAGCTTCAGTATGGGTTTCTGGGTTAGCAGGCATAATCTCAATGTCCCTGTGACTCTTGGCATCTGACGAAATCACATTGTAGGATTCTCTGCTCATTATCCTAATCTGCTAGCTCGGTTGCTTAATGCACTTGCTGCAAAGGTTGATGTGCGACCTGAAGGAATTTACTCCCAGTGGGTCCTATGCGTCTGTCACGCATACAAGAAAGATACTTAAAATTAGCACCTTCGAGTTGTGTGACATTAATTCCTGTTATCAGTGCATAAATTTGAATCACTTGCCAGTATGCCACCTGTACCCATTATTTATTAGGTCTAGCTTGACAATGGAGCTGTCAGCAAGACCCATTGTTACCAATTATTTAAAATATGCATCTAGTAGGCGATGGCTCTGCCCAGAGAAGTATCACTCTCTCACCTTATGCTATTTACTGTGTTTTGTATAACATTCTGCCTCCTACGGAGAGCTTACATTAAAGTGCATGAGGGACTATTTTGCTTTCGAAAAGCATTGAATCAGGACACAGTAAATTCTTTATCTTATCTACACAGAAAACAATAATTTTTATTTTGTTTTTCGCTGCATCAGGTATTTTAGTCAATCAAGGCCCGAGCTGGCCTTTGCTCAGAGGACATCCTCTGCTAAACCAAATTTGATGCCCACATCCCATTTCTCCTCTTTAACTATGTATTGAAAAGTATGGGTGGGGTGTAGGAAGGTGAGGGGGCAAGAGAAAGAAGAGCTGTGAGAAGAAAAAAAGTCAAAATGCAGACACAGGCACCAGCAGCCTTCGGAAATAGTGTTTAAATGCACTTTTCTTTGGAACCACATCAGAAGGCTCGTGCAGGCAGCTCCTGCACCCTTCTAAAGGTCTGCCTCTTGGGAATGGCTGCAGCTTGCACATGCTAAAGGCTGGCCCAGATAAAGACTAAGAGGCTTATTTATAAGCCCCTTGCACCGCCGATACGTCACTTTTTCCCATTTAAAAAATGACGCATCGGCAGCGCAAGTGGCTTGTGAATAAGCCCCTCATAATGCAGGCCAGGCCCATTAGCTTTACCAATGTTTGTAAGAAGGATATGAAGATAGTGGCAACTTGTATACTGTACCAATGACCAACTCGAAGGTGCGTAGGGACCTGTCCGAAGAAGAAGCAGTGCACTTAGAGCAATACTAGGTTAAACAAGCATTGGCATAGCCAATAGGTCTCGCCTTTGGGACCTTATAAGTGTTTAGTTATCCAGCACAATATCCTTGGTGCAACAACATTAACTGTTGCATGGCGAAACACTTATAAGGTCCCAAAGGCGAGACCTATTGGCTCTGCCAATGCTTGTTCCATGAGACATGAGGCAGGGTTGCATGCATGGACCCGTTGCAGAGGGAAGATGCTTATAAAGAGTGAAGAGTTGAATTCCAACTGCTTACCCAATGACAACATAAGGTATGCGGGGAAACTATACATGGATTGGCTTTGTAAGACTTTTTAGGCAACTAATACAGCCATATAGGTTGGATGGCTGTAGCCATTATAGACACCCTGGGTATGGAATAAACTAACAGGTTAGAAATGTGTACTGAAATATGATTGGGGCCTTTTTAACCTTTATTCTACTTTACATATCTGCTGCTGAGTTGTTTCTAAGAATCCTAATCATTCTGATACACTCATTATATAGACAAGTTCTGCATAATAAATAAGCATATAATTGCAAAAACGCCCCAATTGTTTTGTGTCCATATTTATTTGGGGGTAAAATGCTGGACTCTATCTTATTGTCACCTACAGATAAGAGATTGTCTGACAGGAGTTTGTGACTCTTAACACTCTACATGTTTAAGAGCATAAGTCACTAGAGGAGGAGTGGGAGAAAGCTGCTAGTTCTCCTTCCTCTGAAAAGGGCACTTTTGCCTTTCAGACTAAGTATATCTGCTGACCCTAAGAATATGTGGGTGAACACAACAATCCTGTAAATGATGTAACAATAATGCCCTAAATCCCATCCAAGACCATCAAACAAATGAACAATCAGCAGTGCTTATTGTTGGCACCGGTTCGAGATGCAGGACTGGGCATAGGGCGGGTATGTTTTTCTCTACACTGGATGGCCCCATCCAGGAGGATCTGTCAGGTGACTGGAGATGTTGGCGTTTATTACAGTTCTGAAAGTCTTTGCAGCAGAAGGAAGCTGCAGGATTGATCTAGACGTCATCACGTTTGTCACAGGGTTTCTTCAGGCTGTGTTTGAGTTGGCTGATGTCAATCAATGGTTTCAGGGAATTGTTGACATCTGCTTTGGAATGTGACTGCGGGCCACCCCATTTTGATGACCTCAGACTTACATATTTCATTGGTTATGGCAGTGGCATTGAGCAAGCTGATAATCCTACGTATGTTTACCTCTTGCACTGCAAGAAATTCACAGAATGAGCTGGGGGCAGTAGGGCTCTTCTGTGTAGGTCAAGTGTGGGCGTTTGGTTGTAGAAATTTCAGCCCAAGGTGTGTTGATTTTGTCTCTGTGTTTTTATTAGTTCAAACAGATCTCAATTCAATTAGGAATGGGATGGTGTGTTGAAACATAACAGAGGCTGAAAGGCAGGTCAGTATTTCAGAGTTCAACTGAGGTGGGATTATTGCTCAACAGAAGAAGAAACAATCCCTGAAATCTAAGGACAAAGATTTCCCAAATGACCCAGTAGTCCTATAAAATGATAATAAAAATAAACTCTTTGACAAATATAGCAACAGTATTAATATGTGAAAGTTACATAACATTGCATTTAATTTAACTCTGATTGTGTGCAATGCAGCAAGAAAGTGTTTTTTCTTATGTCCCACATGTAAGATGATAGGGAACATTTAAAGTCAATGTATGGAAAAAGAGAGGCTTACACTATCTGAGGCCCTTCTCTGGGTCCTGGGATAAGGAGTGATTACTATTAGGCTTCAATTGAATATCCAATTGAGTTGATAAACTTAAAGTTAGAATGAGCAGTCGAGGCTTGCTCCAGGGGGTGATATTAGGCTTGGAACTCTGGTATAGCTAAATAAAGTAATAACACTCCAATAAACTCAAGGTCTCCTCAGAGCAATATCATAGGCATTTGTTTGCTTCAGCTAAACTAGAGTGCGTAAAATGAAAACACCACACACACCCCGAGGGAGAAACACCTTTAGGGGCCAAGATATTAAGTAAACCAATATAAAGAGACCTACTTTATACAACAGAACATATCCTAATGACTGAGGGCAAATAGAAAAACCTTGATGGCCCTCTTGGCCTGCAACAGTAGATATCGGTCCAGGGAGGTCAAGCAGCAGTGCACGTTCCCCACAACGTGCAGTGCTTCAATACGCAAGATAGCCTGAGCAATTCAGTGGAAGCAACCATCTTGAGTTATGGATGCAATCTGAAGGCTGCTGACAGGTAAAAAGGCCTTGGTTCCTGCAAACAGCAATGCTCACTACAGACTATCTGTCTCATCCTGGTACTGTGGGCTGACGGTGGTCACCCGCCACTATGAGTAGAAGTGCATTGTCGGTATATTTACTGTCAATCAGCCTGCACTCTTCTGGAGAGCAAAACAAAAGTGTGGAACAAGGTCATTGAGCTGTTGAGTCCAGTAGAGCAAAAACACAGTGTCAACCAGGAACAAGCATTGTCAGAACAGAGGAGAGGGTGGGCGGAGTAGATGCGGGGGTCGGGCGGCGGGACAACAGGGAATGAACAGGGGATAAAATAAAAAAATTAAGCCAGGTAGGGAGGATGGAAAAAGCAGCACACAAGTTGCAGACTAGAGCAACACAGGGGTGAATCACATGCTCAAGGTAAGAAGATGGAACCTAGGGAGTTTGCCATGGATAGAAGCGTACAAGAGAGAGGGAGTGAGAAGGACATGAGCGAGAGAGCAACACAGATCATTGGGCGGGTATTTGACAGGGAGTGTGGGGGAGAAACAAACGAGGGAGAAAGCTGGAAAACATATGCACTTTCATGTAGTGCTGAACTAAAAAGAAAAAAATACTTTCCTAAATGTGAGCAGTGGAAGGATACAAGGCAGCCAATCAAAAGGATAGTAAAGAGGTAAGGTCCAGGGGAGGGACAAACACAAGAAGAGGAAGGCTGACCAGAGAATACGAAGCAAGCAAATGAGTGACAATAAAGCCAACCAAGTATAAGCAATGGGTGGGGTGCAAACCCACTGCAGGTTTTTGGAAATGCCACAAAAGGTCTTTCGCAACCAGACAGCTTGTACTGTGTGGAAGGCGGAGCCTAAAAAGAAAAAAGGAAAGCGTGGTATACAGCAGTCCGCATAGTGGGAAACAGGTGGGGGTTCATCACTGCTGCTATAATCCTGGTTTTAAGAATTTGGCAAGTTAGAGTGTTCAGTTGTAAAAAATGACAAATTCAGTATGTCTTTAGAAATATAACTTATATATAATATAATTATCTACAAACCAGTCAGACAAATAAGGAACAGTTTGGGGACAAACTAGAGACAACACTTAATAGCAGGGATGATGTATAACCTCATACTGTTTCTTTTTCTGATTACTGCTCTGATTCAAACACACATAATATTGAGTGGATTATTTACAATTAAATGTCATTTTATATTTTTAGAATTTCACAAACTGACCGTCGACATATCGTTCCCTAAAGTAGTGAAAATGACCACAAACAACAGTGGAATTCATGAGCAGCCCAGGAGGGTAAATACCCATTACAACGAATTTTTTACAACGACTACCATCACCCCGCATACCATCACAACGCAACTACCATTACTCTGCAATGCCATTACAACGCATGGCATTACAATGTATATGCATTTACCACGCATGCTTTTACAACGAATTTCGTTGTAAAGGCATGAATGGCAAATGCATATGTATTTTATATGTAAGTATAAGGTAAGTATAGGGTTTTGGTTTTGGGGTGTAGGGGTATATGTTTTGGGGTGCGAAGGTTAATTTTAGGGTTCAGCCTTTGTTTTGGTTTTGGGGTGCCTAGGGTAATTTTAGGCTTTAGGGTGGGTTTGCGTTTTGTGGTGCGGGGGTAATTTTAGGTAAGTATAGGGTTTTGGTTTTGGGGTGTTGGGATATATGTTTTGGGGTGCACGGGAAAATTTTAGGGTTCAAGGTTTGAATGGGTTTTGGGGTGCCATGGGTAGTTTTAGGGTAAAGTGTGGGTTTGGGTTTTGGGGTGAATTGGGGTTTTGGGGTGCAGGGGTATTTTTAGGGTTCAGGGGGTTTTGGGGTGCACAGGGGAATTTTAGGGTTCAGGGTTTGTTTGGGTTTTGGGGTGCCCAGGGTAATTTCAACATAGTGTGGGTTTTGGAGTGCAGGGGTATTTTTAGGGTTCAGGGTGGGTTTTGGGGTTCACAGGGTAATTTTAGGGTTTAGGTTTTGGGGTGCAGGGGTATTTTTAGGTTTCAGGGTGGGTTTGGGTTTTGGGGTGCAGGGGTATTTTTAGGGTTCAGGGTGGGTTTGGGTTTTGGGGTGCCCAGGTTAATTTTAGGGTTCAGGGTGAGATTGGGTTTTGGGGTGCAGGGGTATATTTAGGGTTCAGGGTGGGTTTGGGTTTTGGGGTGCAGGGTTTTTTTTTAGGGTTCAGGGTTTGTTTGCGTTTTGGGGTGCCCAGGGTAATTTTAGGGTTCAGGGAGTGTTTGGGTTTTGGGGTGCCCAGTGTAATTTTAGGGTTCAGGGTGGGTTTAGGTTTTGGGGTGCAGGGGTAATTTTAGGGTTCAGGGTGGGTTAGGGTTTTGGGGTGCCCAGGGTAATTTTAGGGTTCAGGGTGAGATTGGGTTTTGGGGTGCAGGGGTATTTTTAGGGTTCAGGGTGGGTTTGGGTTTTGGGGTGAAGGGGTATTTTTAGGGTTCAGTTTGGGTTTTGGGGTGCCCAGGATAATTTTAGGGTTCAGGGTGAGTTTGGGTTTTGGGGTGCAGGGGTATTTTTAGGGTTCAGGGTGGGTTTGGGTTTTGGGGTGCAGGGGTATTTTTAGGGTTCAGGGTTTGTTTGGGTGCTAAGGGTAAAATTAAGAGTTTAGGGGGTATGGGTATTGGGGTGGTATGGGTAATTTTACTATTTTGGGGGTGTATAGATATTGGGACACAAATGGACATTTATGGGTTTTAGGGGGAATTAAAAAAAAAATATATTTATATATATATATATACATACACATATATATATATATATATATATAAATAAATATAAATATATAAAATATGTATATATTTAAGTATTTTTTAAAATATATATATATATAAATATAAAAATATATATATATTTAAAACAAATATAATATAATATAAATATATATATATATTTACTTACCTTAACCACTTTTTAAAGAGTATATGCCTTCACCACGCATGCCTTTGCGTTGTAATGGTATGCGTGGTAAAGGAATATGCGGGGTAAAATTTTGCAGGGTGATTGCAACGCGTTGTTACAGCACTTGCGGAGTAACAAATGCGTTGTGATGGTATGCGGGGTGAAGACTTGCGGGATATCATCATATATCCGCCCAGGAGTTACAGGAAAATACAGTCATCAGGAGGCACTCTCCAATGTCTAACTCAATTCATTAGTGTTTCTTTTATCATCCAAAGCACTTAATATACTGTTGTTTATGAAATGAAAATGAAGTTAAATTAAGTAATTAAAAAAAAGTCTGTCTGGTATTTGCTTGAAGTTAGTATAGCTACAAAAGGTTCTGCTTCTGTCTCAATTCACAGACCAAATTCCTTGATGCCAAAGTAAGGACTTTTCCATGGGCACCTACACACCGGTGTGCCAACTACAATTAAACCGAGACATGTAGCGCGAATGATGGATGTTCAGTGGACTCATGCAGCCGCTGCAGTAATCTGTGGTGACCTCGTGGTCGCAGGTTTGAATTCTGGCAGGTCCACTTACAATTTCATCCTTCCAAGGTCGATAAAATGAGTACCACTGAGTGGGAAATAATAAACATACGTTATTCAGCACCAGGATGTCCCAAGGCTAACATGCAACTTGCAAATACACATTATGCCATACAAACGGTGGCATGAGCACAAGTGAGTGGGTGCTCATCTGGGGTGTTGCCAGTGTATACTCATGTACCTGTGCTGTAGCAGGGGTCCGCAACCAGGAGCATACTGTCAATACACAGAGTGAAGTAAATTGGTTATAGTGACATTTTAATTCCTCCAGTGCAATCACACGCCCTCTTGAGCAACTTAAAAACGTGCACATACCTCTACAATATGAAATTACCATCAAGGTATTTTTCAGATGTGGCCAAGTCTGTGTAATTATCGCTTTTCTCACAGCAAACTGCAATTATTCAGGAATGCTAATTCTCTCTTACTGGGAGCCACATTCCTCTTGCTTCACCCCAGGGTTGATGGCTCCTTAAGGTGAGGTAACACATGGGTGGCAAGTGACTGCAAAAGGCCTGAAAAATGCCTCTGATTGGCGCACAGAACGCGCTCCAGAGCGCAAATTGTTATGTTGCCTGGGGCACGGAAAATTCTTTTCAAAATACTTTTTATTAAACAACAAACATATGTTTCAGCGAAAACATTGCAGTATACATAGTATGTGGTTTGGCATACACAATTACATAGCAGTATCCATAGTTTAAGCCGGAAAATTCTTGCACCATTCACCCCTCCCTCTCAATCAGTTGAGGCCTACTGGAAAGTCTTGCGGCACGAATCTTGACCGTGCTGAGGCATGGCAGCTTCCGTATTTTCCGCTTGTTTACCACCCATATACTTTCCTCCTCCCTCCTTTACATGATGCACTGATTAAATATTTGTCGAGTCGTTGTGGCTCACAAGTCATTGGGTTGTGCAGCTAATCACACCGATAACAAGCATAACCTTAAACTTTCATGTAGCCTTTTGTGTCATCGATGGGTTAAGGCACTCCATAAGTCATCAAACATTCACTCTGGCACTCATATTAGCACTCACACATCCATTCATCCATCCACTAACTCGTTCTTGCAGTCACCCTCTGAGACAACTGCAAACAAACACACACAATCTCAGCTACATATGCAAGATAAATTAAAAGAATACAAGTACAAAACTAATACTGCCATCTAAACACAGCAGGTATATGCTTACAATAACGCAATTAAACATAGCAGAGGTACAGTAAATAGTCTATCATTGTTTTAAAGTTCCAGTATGGCCACATTTAGAACTAGCGTATTGGCCATCTCGGAATGGTAAAACAATGACACGCTGAACAACAGCATTCTACAATGGTCTTATGGTTTAGAGGACGTGGCCACATGGGATGCGGCGCTCTGCAGATAAAATAAGCAGCAATCAAGTGACCCGTTAGCACTGCCTGAAAAGCTGTATTATCCTCTTAAGAAACATTAAATTAAAAATAAGAGAGGCAAAGAAATGGAAGGTGAACTATAAAAGGAGAACATTCAAAACTGAAGGACTGCCAACCACCACTGACACTGAAGGGCACTCATTTTCAATTGGATGGACACATATGATCACATATGTTGTCATTCAAAGGGCAAGAAAGCCAGTGACTGATGTGGACTGAACCATTACCTCATGAATTAAGCTTTTAGGGATGGAAGTAGAGTGTAAGCAGGTGTGGGGGGCACAAGTAAGAGCGGTGGGGCGGGAGATGGGTTGAGTCGACAGATGACGGGATAGGTAAAATTCAGTCAAAAAATAAATAAAACCACTTACCTTGCGCTCCCTGCTGTCAGTGATGCGGCGAGCGCAAGGTAAGTGGTTTTATTAATTTTTTATTTAATTTTACCCCGCCTCACCCCTCTTACCGGTGCCGGCCGCGCCTGAGTGTAAGTGGCACTCAGACAGACCAATGCCAGAACAGAGCAGATCCAAAGGCCCTCAATGTGTCTGTATGGAGATATATATACATATATTTCTGTATATATGTATTATATAATGATTTTTTAATAAGAAAAATCCTGTCCGACATCTAAAACAGTTTCCACCAATGAGTATTACAGTGAAAATTTTCTCCTCCTAGGATTTCTCGGAAGCAGTAATCAACACCCAAATCCTTCCCTACAAACGTAATCTGTGGCATCTCATGTAACAAAATACCCATCTGTGGGATTTAATACAGAGCAATAACAATCCACCCTTAAATGCCTATTGACTTTAACATATGCTTTTTACAATCCACCTTCAAGCTGTTTTGTATCACCCACAAAGCAATACAAAGAACAGGACCAGGGGCGGCTCCTCCGTAATGGCGCAGGAGTGTCGCCCCACTCGTCAGAGTCAGTCACAGAAAAATAAAATGATAATGAAATAATATCATTTTATTTTTCTGTGACTGGCTCTGACATGCATGTAGGGCAGGGCCGGGCCATGACAGCAGGTGGTGGGCACTTAGAAATGCGCAAGTAAGTTTGGCGGTCATCCTAGGCCGGCCAAACAGACATGCGCACTTCTATTTCTCCAACCCAGGCTGCTCAGATCAATCCTGGTGCTGCTCTCATAGAGAGCAGCGGCTGGATTGGCTGGGCAGCCTCTGCTTTCCCAGAGACTGCTGGGAGAGCACCAAGAAGGCTGTCGGTGTCGGAGGCAGCAGTGAAAGGTAAGTTTAAAAAAATTATTATTTCCCCATTCCTTCCCCCGTCCCTTAAGCCTGCCCGTCCGTCCTCTGCCCCCCACTTTAGTGTTGTGGAAGCTGCCACTGAACAGGACCGCTTTTCATCAAGAATAAAATCCCCAAATACATTCAACAAAGGAACCTTCGCTCAAGATTGGCACCTCACCTCAAAACCCCACTATACATGAAAAAAAAACAAGCAGCCAAACTAAGGAATTTATTACCCCCAAACATAAATCCACGGATAACTATCTTACCTTCAGAAGACTATGTAACCACCATACACAAACTTAATGTACAGCATATCCCTGTGTTTGTAAACATTTATAATTTGATTATATGTATGTATCTAGATATGTGTATTTCTTTGTACAAATATGTATAACTATGGTTTTAAAATATATATATATATTCTTTAGGTCTGCTTAAGACATGTATATATTACTTATAGTTAAATATATACATATTATTCTATGCTTAACATGTTTATAAGTCACTGCATAGTTTTCATATAAGTTATTTGATTAGATGCTTATGGGTCCCTGTTTTATTTATCTATGATAATATGTAAATATTATCATAACTATTTTATCTTCAAGTGCTTCACTATTGAAATATTGTGGAAAATAAAAAAAAATAAAAAATAGCTGGAGGTACAGCAACACTTGAAACTCCAAGTTTCTATGATGCAACTTTAAATCTCGATATGATATCTTCCTTAAACATGTATACCCTTTCTATGTAGTTATGTGTGTATATATTTATTATTTTACACCTACTGTAGAAGAAGAAAAAAAGAAAAAACTCCTTTGACTCTCTCCAATGCACTTCTCTGTCTCACCCTATACCTCTCTCAATATATCCTCTACCTCCACTCTCTGACTCATTCCAAAACCTCATTTTACTAATGTGATCTCCAAAATAAACCTTTCTAGACTCTTTCCCCCTCTATCCCTCCTTGGCTCACCCGAAACCTCATTTTACTACTATGATCGTCCAAGCAACCCTTTCTAAATTCTTCCCTCATTACTCATCCCAAACCTCATTTTAATACAATGATATCCCTAATCGCTTTCTAGAGACTCTTCCCTCCTCACTCCAAGCCTCATCTTACTGCTATGATCTCCTAAATAACACTTTCTAGACTCTTTCCTCTTCTTTCCCTCCATTATCCTATTCAATCCAACTAATAGACTTGCATGTCCACTGCTCAAATTAACACATATTTTCCTATACTAACCCACCACTAATCCTTTTTGGGTTCTCGACTAGTGTGCTACTCACCGAAAAGTGCTTCAACGCCTAATCAGACGTGGTAAGCACTATATAAACACAATTACAAATTACAGTCAATATGTAGGGCATACTGCATTTTTCATAACGTTTCAGAATAAACAGATAAGACCTATGGCATCAGATGTATTTTTTTCAACTGAACCAACCAGGTCTCAAGCTGTTATCATTGACTTGTCACCATAACCATCTGAGCTCTCCTGTACCAAGCTTAAGCTTTCCCACAAGGCACCAATCAGGCATAAAACTACATAGTATACAAAATTACAGTTGGCAAAGCAAAATACTATCTCTCCTAAGAGGGCCTAACAATGATCCTAAGAGTACAAATTGTCTATACCCATAGTTCGTCTGCAACACCAAAACACTTGCTTACTATGGAAATCTGTGAGATTCCAAGTAACAAAATACCTGCCTATTGACCTTAGCACAGCGTAATCACAAACCACTTTTAAAAGTAAGGCTTACTTGCTTGTCATAATTTTCCATTATAAAGAGATCACACCTAATAAATCTGACATACATTTCCCAACTCTATACAACAGAGGCCCTACAGAAATGTGCATAAGCTGGCAACCATCAGGCATATATTTATAAAATTACAAATATGTTCATAATTACAGTAGTCAAAACTCAATAGAGCTTAACAAGAATCATCACAGTGAAATTCTACTCCTAGAGTTTGTCAGAGTGGGTGACCAACATCAAAACCCGTGCCTACTGTGGTAATGTGTGAGATTACATGTAACCAATACCTTTCTATGGGCAGTGACGTATTGTGATAACAATCCACCACTGAATTTGTTATAATCCTTCAAAATAAACAGGCCAGACCTATGGCATCTTTCATAAGATTTCCTGGCACACCACTGAAGTCTGTAGCCTTTTTCTTTAGCTTGTTATCACAACCAACTCAGGCCTACTGTACTGGATGCAAGCTTTCCCACAAGGCAATCATTGGGCATACAGTTGTAAAATTGGACACATTTTAGTTGGTAAAGCAAAATATTATCTCCTCTAACCTGGCTTAGCAAGCATCCTCAAAGTATGACTGTTCTCTATCCATGGTCTGTCAGAGGGGGTTAACCAACACCAAAACCCTTGCCTACTAAGGTAATCTGCGAGATTCCATGTAACTAAACACCTATCTGTAGGCTTTAATTCAGAGAAGTAGCGATCTATCCTCAAATGCCTATTGACTTTAACATATGTTTTTCACAATCAATATGTCAGGCCTACTGCCTTTATTGTAACTTTTCATAATAAACAGTCAGGCTTATAGTCTTTATCCTTTGGCTTGTCACCAGAACCAACACAAGTCGGCCAAACTGAGCGTAAGCTTTCCACCACGCAACCATCTGGCATCCAGTCATGAAACTACAAATGTATACAAAATTTACAGTTGTGAAAGCAAAATCCTACCTCTCCTGAAAAAGGTTAACGATGATTATTTGTAGTGCAAGGCCTCCTGACCTTTACATGCACCACCTAGCTAGCAGCAGCACTGGGCTACTGAGTACTTGATGGACCACTAACATTCAGAAAGCTGTTAAATGAGCAGGTATATACATTAACTAAAAGGGAACGAAGCAAAGAAGGTGCCCTGCGCCACTTATCTTTAGAAACATGTTCATTTTTTAGGACATTGTACAACAAACATGTAAAAATATGATGAACTCTCTTCATAATTAAAAAAGTGCATTTTATAAACATGCAGAAGCATTTCACTTTAGTTCATCAGATTATATCACTGCATTGAAAAGCATTTATTAAAAATTATAGTTTTCAAACATTAACTGAGAAACGTTCATGCTTCCCCCTTCCCTGCAATGAATGCCATTAGTGAACCAAGAGGCGAGTCATTTGTCATTTCCACCGTATTTGTGGCCTAGGCTGTTATTATACTTGGAAAACATTATAGATTATTGAATCAAATACAAGAAAAAGGTTTGTACAGTGCACACCGTGAACTCATGTTTTTCAAAGTGCTGTCAAAGTGAAATTAGAACATTGGATTGTTCAGCGCTCCATTGACGACAATGGAGTGCTCCGGGCTTCTAATTGCTGGTAGAAGCCCGGAGCATTAACATTCCAGCTGTTGCTGTGAGCAAAGGCCTACGGAGCCCGAGGGGATTTCAAACCCCTCTGGCTCCGTGAGGCCTTTGTTTTACAAATTACAACATTCTGTCCTCTATGGGCGAAATGTTCTAGTAGTTTTAGAGCCCTCCGTAGCAGGCTATACCGCAATAAAAGCCCCACTCCCTTGTTAAAGGCCCTCGCCTTCGGGTTGGGCCTTTAATGCTGGAGTGGGCCTTTAGTCACTGGTAGAGCTGTTACGTTGAGCTCTAAGGCTATATAAAACAATTTTCTAGGAATCACACAATTTGGTTATGTTGGGTAGCTAGGATTGATGCTAGGTTTTCTGGTTTCATTTTGTGCAATTTAGTTACTAAATGGATATCTCTCTCCCTCACATGTTTTACATCAACAGTTAATGTTTTGTCTTTAATTCTTGACAAATGAGGTTAGAGCGTAGGTGGAAGACAGAAGTCACTTGAAGGCTATGTTAGTTTTAGGCTTAAGGAGCCAAGAGAACCACGTGCTGAGCCAGAGACCGGCATCTGGTTTGAGCTTGGTTCGAGTCTTCTGTGGGTTGCCCATGTCTATCACATTATGGCAATTAAGGTGAAAAAAGCATAGGAAGTATATGATTTGACCCTTAAAACAACTCCATGACTCACTGACCATACTATGCTCAGGCTTTGCTTCCCTTACACCCACCTTACACCACCCCTGACCCTTACCCTGTTTACATCAATGCAGCCTTCGGTCATGCCACAGACCATACTTTTTGGCCTCTGGGAAAATGTTTGTGTGGATTCATGTTGTAGTGCAAGGGTTCTATCCTCATGGGTTCTTCCAGTGGATCACTAATGCCAAAACCATTGCCTCCTACGGTTATATGCAAAATTCCATATCACTAAATACCTGTCCACAGGCTTTAGCATAGTGTAATAACAAGTTATCCTTAAAACACTGTTGTTTTTAACACATGCTTTTCATAAGTTGGTCAGGCCTACTGGCCATGTCATAATATCTAATAATAAACAGATCAAACCTATGAAATCTGGCATTTTTCTTCCCAGTGAACCAATTAACCCTTTACCATTGGCTTTTCTACCTTACCCAACACTGGCCTATTCAAGTGCACATTGTGAGAAGTTGGCCTGGTATATGCTGTCCACCAATTAAAGTGGGCACCTTGCACCAGTCCAAACGACCTTTATTGATGATTAGGTTAAAGACAACCTTTATTGAAAGCTATCCTAGTGGTAGCTATGGAGAGCAGCCTTCAGGCTAAGTCTCGAAGGAATGTAAAGCAGCTTGTTTTACCAGTATATAACCTCCTGAATGACCACCAGTTTTGGTGTGGAGGTATGATTCCAAGGTGTTTGACACCAAACACGACATGTTTCCATGCAGCCATTTTAAAGTTAGCATTTACCGCAAGGTTATAATGCACTTAAGTATATATGGTTGGCTGCATCACAGACAACCCCGGAAAAGAGGTTCCGAAGGCTGCAGAGGGCTCTGTTCATGCATGGGCACCCTCTCACATAAAACCCAGCACCCTGCCTTCCAGGATTGATAAGGCCTGCCATAGGGGTGACTGATAGGTTTATATGTGCAGTGATTAGGATAGATATAGTGAACCTATATCTAAGTAAGGAGTGCATGCACCACCTTACACAGGCTGCTGTAGCAGACCTGTTGTGTCATTTTAAATGGTCTCTCAGGGGTGGCATAATACATGCTGCAGCCCTGGGAGGCCTCTGGGGTACCTAGGCCCTGGGTACATAGTATACCATATACTAGGGACTTATAAGGGTACCCCAGAATCCAATCTGGAGTGTACCTAAAGTACATGCACAACCAATTTAGGGAGTAAGCAGATAGACTGGGGTCCTGATTAGCAGGATCCCAGTCAGACTAAGTTGAAAGCCAGCAAAACACCAGGAAAAAAGTGGGGGTAACCATGCAGTCAGATTCCACTTTCCTACACACATAAGCTGGCAACTACCATGCATACAGTTATACAATTACAAATATGTTGAAAAACACTGGAAGCACAATAATATACAACCCCTCTCAACAGGGCCTAACAAGAATCACTAACGTAATCTGTGAGTTTAAATGCAACACAATTCTTGCTTATAGCCTATAACTCAATGTGATAACAATGAACTGTTAAAGGTGTACTGGTTTTAATAAATGCTCTTCACAATTAATAAGATCAACCAATTGCCTTTGTCATAATATTTCATAATAAACAGAGCAGGCCTAATTATCATTATTATTTGCTTGCCGCCATAATCAACTCAGTCCAGCTGTGTAATACAAGCAGTCTTTTTAGTGGAAGCACACAAATTCGGCCTAATTAAATCATGTACTTAGGGAAACTAGTATGTGGCTGGCGCCTAAGCCCTTCTCTCGGGAGTACTCTGAAAGCTCTTTTTTGTTGATCTCATAAGGTAACTGACAGTTGCGCTGCCCAGCCACACCTAAAAATCCATGTAGATTAGTGAAGCCCTGGTCATCCCATAAGGCTCTCAAGCACAAAACTGCAAGTTAATGATGGAACAGGAGGGTGCAGGGAATGCAATACATTCCTTGTCTACCTCTTCCCATCTGTGCTGCCAGAGAAAAGCAAAATCATCTAATTATCTTAGACATTTTAACAGCATTATAGTGTTATGTGTGTGCTCTGAAAGTTCCAGCTCAGGCAGACAAAAGGAGCAGCTGTGTGATGAAGAAGCACATTTTCCTGTGGAAGCACACAACTTCTGCCCAATCAAAAACCTGTACTCCTGACTACCAACATAGCCGGAGCCAAAGCATCTCTCTATAGTACTTCTGTGTAGTGATGAAGTCCACAGTCAGGATGTAGTTTTAAGTAGTTTTATTGAGTTCAGTTACAGGTAGTTGAGTTGTAGAGATGCAGCCCCACCAGAAGCACTCTGCCTGCTGCTCAGCCCATACTCCAACTGACACACTCAAGCATGCAGGCACCCAAACATTCCATTCAAGACTCTCACACCAACATTCCATGCATCACATTCACACTGGCTGAGCAGCTAGGGAGAAAGTTACAGAAAGTAACCAGATAAATATAATACAGGTTACAACATACCTTTCCTTCTTCCACAAAACAAAAATAGAAACCGCAAAGAAGAAAAAGATTAAAACAGGGAGAACCCCAAGAAATGGAAAAATGGAAAAGTAGAGAAAAAGCAAGAAGACAGTGAACCCAAACGTGAAAGGTCAATGCCAAGATACCAAGAAAATCAAGGGAGAGCAAAGAAGAAAATGCACCGGAGATGTAAGAGTAAATACAAGAGAATATGAAATATACAAGAGATGTACAAGAAGTACATGAAAGAAGAATAAACAAAGTAGAGGAGATGCAAAGATAAATATACATAGAATATATATTACCCACCCATCATCCTCCTATAATTTTTTATAGAAACATTAGAAACATTGGAAATGGGTGACGGAAACCCGAACTGACTTTCCCCAAAATACAGGTGAATAAATGGACCAGAAACAACATGGAACATCTACACCCAACTTAAACCGAAGAAAATGGAAGGGAAAGAAAGAAAAGAAGGTTGACTACTGACCATGCAGCCAAAAGGGCCTAAGGGCAGACAACCACGAGTGTGCACAGTAGTGTGCACAAACAATGATACACATGGGACTCGTACCCATTAGAACCCCTACTTAGAGGATAGTAGCATGAACAGAACAGCAGAACGCAAGGGACTCATACCTAACCCTGGGCGTAGTTTGCGTAGTAGCGCTACGCGTAGCTATGCGAAGTGCACTACGCGAGCTACGCGTAGCACTACGCGAACTGCGTAGTGCGGTAGGAAATGCTGTTCGCAATGATTGCACAGTGCCGGATGCTTGTCCGCACTGTGCAATCATTGCAAACGGCATCTTGCACAGTGCAAGCGGTCAGTTTCTGCCGCTCGAGTAGATTTGTACTCGAGCGGCAGTTTTCTCAACGCGGACTGGTAGTTTCTCATCGCGAGCGGTCGCGAGCATACGCGACCACTCGCAATGAGAAACCTGACCTCCCGCGTTGAGAATCTCGCCGGGAGGTTTATTTTCCACACTCGCGATCGGCAACTTGATGTTGCTGATCGCGAACGAGGAAAAGTCTCGCCGGATGTCATTTTGCTCGCTCGCGGTCGCCAACTTGACGTTGAGGAACGCGAGCAAGCAAAAAATGTCCTCTATGCTACGCTACGCATTTTTGCACTGTGCTACGTGCAATTCGCGTAGCGTGTAGTTGGGCAAACTACGCAAACTACGCGAGCGTAGCGTAGTTTTCCACCCAGGTCTACTCATACCTATTAGAACCTCTATGTGAAGGTTAGAAACGTTAGCAGAACAATAGAACTCATGGGACTAGTACCCATTAGAACCCCTGCTAAGAGGTTAGTAGCATGAACAGAACAGCAGAACACATGGGACTCATACCCATTAGAACCTCAATGTGGAGGTTAGAAACATAAATAGAACAATAGAACACATGGGACTCGTACCCAGTAGAACCCCTACTTAGAGGTTAGTAGCATGAACAGAACAGCAGAACACATGGGACTCATACCCATTAGAAACTGTGTAAATGGGACTGACACCCAGTACGTAGTGTATAGATGGGACTAAAACCCATTACAAACTGTCAAGATGGGACTAAAACCCATTAACTGTGTTGAATGGGACTACAACACCCAACAACTATCCCGTGTAAGATAAACAAGAACATGTAAATACTGTACGTATAGCATCAGAACAAACATAAAGAACTAGAGGCAGGAATACAATAGAGAACATGGCAGAATGAAGACTAAAATGACCATAAACAAACTCCTTCGCCGCTGAGCGACATCTCACCCGTGTCATGCCATAGTGTCATACAAATATAAACAAACACTAAACATACATCGTGTAGCATACCAAAATGTTGAATATTTGTCGATGGGCCGTATCTCCATAAACATTGACCCAATACCCATGTAATACCTTTGCATCACTAAACCAACATGAAAGTGATAAACATTACTACAACCTCAACAGAAAATCAGGCAAACACTTTGTGTCTGACACTTGTTTTTAACTAAAACAGTAACTAATCCAGACCCAGCAAGACCTCCTGTGAGTGATGTCTCACACAAATTTGCCAACAAAGTCAGTTTTTACTTTTTACACCACAACTTTACTCAACTGTTCATCCGTGAACTATGGGGATAATAAATTGTAGATAGGATTGACATGTAAAAACCATTATGCGGTGGTAAATATTCGTGGAAATTTGACGTGCAATTTGTTGAGACTTGGAAAACATCATGTTGATGCTGACACAACACAGTGTGAGCCTTTCGTAGGCCCCACCAGTCGCAGCTTCAGTCACCGCAATACAAATACCTTGAGAAAAGGCATTGTTTCCAGAGCTGGGCATGTCACTGGCACCAAGCGTCTCCAGGAGAAAATTGTGGCTGCCCCTCGACTGTGCCCTTCCGGTTTGACGAAAACATGCACACGATTATGGTGACTGCCGTAGTTTCCATGACAACCACACTGAAGGAAGGAAGATTGCAGCATGTACATTGTGCTGCACCGGATGACCAATACAGAGCAAACCAAGCCCCGCTGCTTCCGTGCAGGAACTAATTTCAAGATGGCGGCATGCTGACACGCCTGCGCCGGGTGGCTCACGACGCGTGCGTGCGCCAAACGCTGCCGCGCAGCAGAACAGACGCAGTGAAAGGCTGGATCGTCACAGATGAAGAAACCAGGATCCTTGTGGGAGAACGTCGCTGAAGAGACTTCGCGCAACCCACAAACAGAAGGTAAGTGCGCGCGTGAGATACTTGACTCGTGCCACACTTTGAAAAATGACCGCAGCGGTTGAACTGCCATAGACGCCTCAGATGCAGTTGAAAAACCATAGTGTAACAAAATAAATGCCTTTAAAATGTTTTTATGCACAAAAGTACTGCACATGCTGTTGGCACCGCAATCAATTTCCACATAAACCACTGCGCATTCACCAGCAGCGAGCTTCACATGAACCACGTGCATTCCCCAGCAGCGGTAACACACAGAGAGTAGGTAGAATAGCGCAGCATGCTACGATACCATGCAGCAGAAGACATGTACAAAAGGACAACGTACCTCTGATCCAACGCTGCGAAGGGCAAATGAAAAAGCACAAAAACCGCAGCATGCAGCAATATGTAGTCCAAGTTGTTGCACAGAGAGACAAGGCGTAATAAGTTGTCAATTGAAGTAGATGCTTTAAATTGTAGAGTTTGTTACCGCTAACTCCGGGCAATTACTCCACAAAAGATTTCGTGTTGAGGGAAGATGATTGTGAGCACTCCGCGCTTGTGTTGTGGTCGGCCAGTGTGAGGAAAACTGGCGTCGACCAGAGAAAGTGCTCAGGATCACACAAGCTGTTACAGTAGCAGGAATTTCAATTGTTTAACCCAAGAAGTACAAGCAGGTTGGGGCTGTCCGATGAAAAGGACAGTGGTGGGGCTGGCACGCCTTGTACTTCAGACTGGAGGTTTCTTCTAGTTTCTGTAGCTTTCCATTAGAGATTTCTTGTTTCAGTAAGACCTTTTTAAAATACGGGTAGTTTCGTTTCAAGAATCGTCGCCAAAAATCTGTAGTAATGAAGTCCACAGCCAGGATGTAGTTTTAAGTAGATTTATTGAGTTCAGTTACAGGTAGGTGAGTTGTAGAGATGCAGCCCCACCAGGAGCAGTCTGCCTGCTGCTCAGCCCATACTCCAACTGACACACTCAAGCATGCAGGCACCCAAACATTCCATTCAAGACTCTCACACCAACATTCCATGCATCACATTCACACTGGCTGAGCAGCTAGGGAGAAAGTTACAGAAAGTAACCAGATAAATAAAATATGGTTAACATTCTGAGAGCTCTATTTTTAAGTTGATCACATTACCTCAGGGACAGCTGGGCTGTCAAGACAGATATGGTCTCCTCTCGCTCAGAACACAACTAAGAATCAGACCTAAACAGGAAGAAGAAATAAACGAAATAACGGTAACTTTCACACTGACCAGAAGATGGCAGTATTATACAAGGAAAAAGCTAACCGTAACAGTTTCAACGTGTAGTCAGTAGTGAGGTGGACGTAATAACCTAGCCATGCAGGCCTCAGGTATTGCCCGCTGAGACTGGCTGCAAGTGATGACATAATACAGTCTTCTATTCAGTGCACAGCTCGGGCGAGAACCTTTTGTTTGCAGTTAAAGCTGATCAAGTAATTTGTAGAAATGGCGTGGCCCCAATATTTGAGGAGTATTTTACAATTTCTTGGTATACAGTACTACTGCTTTGGGCAACATTCTGCGGGTAGTTTTTTGACCCATTAGTTTTTCATGCACGTTTTTTTCTCTTAGCACTGTCGTGGGTTGCACATTACCGGAGCTACGACTCGATATTTCACATGGGCACCGTTTGCAGAGAAACATTTTCTGGAGTGAGATTGAAGAGACCAGCCTTGAAGAACGTATATGGGGCGAATCGCAGCTCTCTTCCCTGATAAGAAAATAACAAATATACACCCGGACCCCACTGCTCTTTTCTTAATGTTGAATACTGAACTACTTTATTCAGAGTCCCAGTCCCGCCAGTAGGAAATTGATGGAGGAAAATACATGCAAAGGATATGACCATAGCAGATACAAGGAAAGAGTCCATCCAGTAGGCAAGGTTAACAGAAAGAGCCCCGGATGCAGGGACAGATACAACTAAGTAAGACTTAAGCAATTTCTGGGTCGCCAATGTAGTTTTATCAATCCGGTAAAACTTACTAATGATCTATTCTGTCATTCTTATCTATTGAAATATTTTAAATTGGGTCTGGCAGGGCCCGCATTGGCATAACTGTGTGCAGAATGCAGTGTGAGAGAAGCACTGTGTAATGCAGGTCAGAGTTGAGGTGCATTTTGTGGATCTCTGGTCTGCACTGCAAGTGTGCTATGAGTGAGGACAGAGGCACACTGGTGTAGTTCTTAATATTGGAATAGCAAGGGAAGCTGGAGGCCAACGCTGGGATGCACTGACAGCGTGTCATTCCAGTGCTAAAATAGGTGGATGGCTGCAGGTCTCTGGACTGCATTTTCAGGACTGTATACTGGAAATGCAATGGCCAGCAGTGACGCAGGCCAGAATTGAGAATTTCAATTGGATCAGGACACTCGGAGCAGAAGTGGGGGGAGTTGCAGGGGAAATCAGATGTGTGCAACAGAGAGAGAAATATATTTCAGGATCATGAAAAACTCGTATGACTAGTACACAATTCAAAGCAAGAGAAAATAAATATTTTCCATGCTGCAGGGGTTGTGGGCTGGGAGGAGATGAATTACATATTTAGTGAGTTTGTGGGCTAGGGTGAGATGAAATATTTATTTGGTGGGTGTTGGAAACTTGCACTGTCTGCAGAGACACCCCAGACTTTAGACTTCTGCTGATGAACCTGGTTTTTATTGGACATAATATTCTATTCACTTTACCCCTGCTAAACAGGGGTAAAGTGTGTGGGCTCTTCCCTTTAAACATTGTAAAATTAGCATGTACAAGACTGACATATTTAATTTACTCATAAGTCCCTAGAATATGGCACTACTTGGACCAAGGGCTTGTAAATTAAATGCTACTTGTGGACTGCAGCACTCATTGAACCACCCACTAAAATAGCTCTCTAAAACCTGTCTTGGGCCTGCCATTGCAGTCTGCAGTGCAGTTTTAAACTGCCTTTTCAACCTGGCAAAATAAACCTTTTGTCATGCCTAAACCTTCCTTTTAATACTTATAAGTCACTCCCCCAAGGTAGGCCCTAAATTCTCATAGGGAACGGTGCATGCTATTTAAAAAGTAGTACATAGATCATTAATGTTTAAATGTCCTGGCAGTAAAAAACCTCCAAAGTTGTGTTTCACTGCGGCAATGGTAGCCTCCCATAGATCAGTGTGTAGCCTGTGAGCTACTGGTAGCTCACCATCTACCTGTAATTAGCTCTCCCGTGTGAGCGCTGCCTATTAAATTAGAAGCTTTTGTTTGATTGAATTAATATATGTGTCCCATAAGCTATCCCAAAAAAATCATGTATTCTAGATGAAAACATGTGTTGTTTCTGAACTTATAAGCTGATGTTTGTAGAAAAATTGGTTTCCAAAATATATTAAAGGCAGATATTTGAGTGATAAATCATGTGTGCTTGGAGACTTACTACTAATAGTATTACCTTGGTGTCAGGGGGCATTGCAGCTATGGCTTTCACGTGTTAACCATTGGGAGGCATTCCAAATCGATAAATTTTTTACATTACTGCTTGCAACCGTAACTAATGCACTGAGGTAATTACTGCTGGCAATCTTGCATGGGGTGGCCACTAATGTTATCTTGTCTGACTCAGTCACTATTACAACACTAAAAATTTTAGTAGCTCAGGATGATTTTCATTGAACAAAAGTAGCCCCTGTTACTAAAAAGGATGGAGACCCTTGCCATAGACTACTAATGGTTTACCATATCACATTTAATAAGTGATACATTCAGTGTGGGAGCAGATAGAGAAATACCTGTTCCACTCATTTTAATTGTAATTTTAAATCCTCTTTAATATTAAACTCTAAATTTTAATTATTATTTTGGAAATGGCACTTTTAAAAAGTTCAAAGTATACAAAAAATGATGGATGGAATGATTGAACTAATCTCAGCCACTGTCAATTACTCGGAGCCACATCCTAATCCATCATTATTTTGCACACCTTGCCACCTCAGTTTGGACCCAGCTTAATGCAAATCAGTCTTCACCCTGCTCCAATGGGAACAGTCCAGCCCGAACTGCCATGCCAGGTCAACCCTGAACCAGAATACACGCAAACCAGGACCAGTTTCACCCTTGGGGCTCATCAGCAAGGTATAGCTTGGTTCCAGTGGCATTGCATACTTTAGTGTGTTGCCCGAATTGGAAAGGGTATGCCCAGATGTGGGTCCTGTGCACACTGACTCATTGTCAGTGAAATTGCTCTCCCACCCTCGCAGCTCCACCATTAAGTGAGGCCTGCCCCTGCACTCTCGAGTGTTGGTGATCGAGGCCCTCCTCCACCCGCAGGTTTCCCTGCGCCTCATCCCTGGTGGTCCAGTGGACCTCTGTCTCCTTCCTCTCACTGTGCTCTTTCACTCATTTTCACTCGTTTTTCTACCCTTTTTATCTTTCACCTTTCTGCACTTTTCTGCATCTCTGCTCTCTTGTGCCTTATTTCTGCTCATTTTCCCTTCCTCTAGCTCTGCTCTTTCACTCGTTTTCACTCGTTTTTCTACCCTCTTTTATCTTTCACCTTTCTGCACTTTTCTGCATCTCTGCTCTCTTGTGCCTTATTTCTGCTCATTTTCCCTTCCTCTCGCTCTGCTCTTTCTCTCGTTTTCACTCGTTTTTCTACCCTTTTTTATCTTTCACCTTTCTGCACTTTTCTGCATCTCTGCTCTTTTGTGCCTTATTTCTGCTTATTTTCCCTTTTTTCTTTATCCCTTATTTCCTCCGTTTCCCCGCCGCTGCTGCCCCCGCGGCCCCTCCCCCAGCGCGACCAGCCCAATCCAGCTCCTCCCCGCCTCCCAGCTGTCCAGCCCTCCCGACCTCTACTTAATGGCGGCCGCTGTGGGGACAGGCGAGCAAGACCACTGACTCAGTGTCAGTGAAATTGCTCTCCCACCCTCGCAGCTCCACCATTAAGTGAGGCCTGCCCCAGCCCCTGCACTCTCGAGTGTTGGTGATCGAGGCCCTCCTCCACCCGCAGGTTTCCCTGCGCCTCATCCCTGGTGGTCCAGTGGACCTCTGTCTCCTTCCTCTCACTCTGCTCTTTCACTCGTTTTTACTCATTGTTCTACCCTTTTTTATCTCTCACCTTTCTGCACTTTTCTGCATCTCTGCTCTTTTGTGCCTTATTTCTGCTCATTTTCCCTTCCTCTCGCTCTGCTCTTTCACTCATTTTCACTCGTTTTTCTACCCTCTTTTATCTTTCACCTTTCTGCACTTTTCTGCATCTCCGCTCTTTTGTGCCTTATTTCTGCTCATTTTCCCTTTTTTCTTTATCCCTTATTTCCTCCCTTTACCTTTCCCCGCCGCTGCTGCCTCCGCGGCCCCTCCCCCCCAGCGCGACCAGCCCAATCCAGCTCCCCTCCCCGCCTCCCAGCTGTCCAGCCCTCCCCGACCCCTACTTAATGGCGGCCACTGTGCGGTCGCGCCACTGGCGCGCCAAAGGCGCGTCAAAGGCAAGCCCGTCTGCGCCCATCCGCGACCCGACCGCGAGCAGCGCCAGGAACCCTGGACCACCGCCCGCCAATGCTACAACCCAGCAGCACTCCACGCACTCAACCCAGGCCGCAACAACAACTGCAAGCTAGCATCACCAGCCGACACCCACGGACCCTTCAGCTGTCACAGCTGCCGGCACACCTGCAGCACCGCCAAGAACACGGATCCAGCACAACCTGCACACAAGAACACAACCGAACCGAAGACCCTGCAATGCATCCTCCTCAACGTCCGATCCCTCCACAAACACGCCACAGAAATCTAGGACCTCCTCGACAGCACCACCCCGGACGTAGCGTTCTTCACTGAAATCTGGACCAACACCACCTCGGGACCCTACATCGCCATCCCCCAAGGATACAAGATCTCCAGGAAGGACTGCCCCACCCGCCCAGGAGGAGGACTCGCCATCGTCCACAAATCCAGCCTCCGCCTGAGCACACTCCCCGACGAGCCCACAGAACTGATGGAACACCTTCAATTCAAGATACTGGCCAGCCCCACCGCCACCCTCCGAGGAACCTCATCTACCGACCCCCTGGACACCGCGGACCCTTCGCCAACTCCATCACGGACATTATCTCCCCGCAGGCCATCGCATCCACCAACTACACCCTGCTGGGAGACCTCAACTTCCACCTCGACAACCAACTGGACCCCAACACCACATCCCTCCTGGACAACCTCCACAACATTGGACTCCGCCAGATCGTGACCGAGCCCACGCACTCAGCAGGACACACCCTCGACCCCCTCTTCACTACAGGAAACTCCATCACCTTCAGCCACACCACCGAACTCCCATGGACCGACCATCGTTGCGTCCACTTCACCTTCAGAACACCCACCATCCACAGACACCAGCACCTGCTTCCACGAAGAAACTGGACCAAAATCACCAACGACCATCTCACCTCCTCACTCAACAACTCCACCCCAACCATCGCGGAAAACGACGACCCCAACACCGCAGCCCGAACCCTGCATAGATCGATCTCGGACAGCACCAACACCATAGCCCCCCTCAAGAAAAACAACAATACCCGCGCCAAGAAAGCCAGATGGTTTACCACCGAACTTCGAGAGTCCAGACGCACATGCCGCTGCCTCGAAAAGGCCTGGAGGAACACCAAATCCACAGAAGCCCACAACAACTTCAGAGCCGCCATCATCCGCACCCTACTGGACAAAGGAGAAACAGTAGCCCTCATCCTCCTCGACCTATCAGCGGCGTCAGACACAGTCTCCCACCACACCCTAATACGCAGACTCTACGACGCAGGAATCCAGGACAAGGCCCTCGACTGAATCCGCTCCTTCCTCTCCGGCAGGACGCAGCGGGTCAGACTCCCCCCTTTCCTCTTGGACCCCACACCTACCACCTGCGGAGTCCCCCAGGGCTCCTCCCTCAGCCCGACGCTCTTCAACGTCTACATGGCTCCACTCGCCCCCATCGTCAGAACCTACGGACTCAACATCGTGTCATATGCAGACGACACCCAGCTCATCCTCTCCCTATCCAACGAGCCCAACACCGCCAGACGCAACTTTCGAGAAGGCATGGAAGCCGTCGCCAAATGGATGAAAAACAGCTGCCTACAACTAAACACCAACAAAACAGAAGTACTCATCATGGGCCCAAACCCCGGCGCCTGGAGCGACACCTGGTGGCCCCCCGCCCTCGGAAGCCCGCCTACCCCCACGGACCACGCACGCAACCTGGGAATCATCCTGGACTCCGAGCTCAAAATGGACCGCCAGATCAACTCTGTCTCGTCTTCCTGCTTCCACACCCTCTGCCTCCTTCGTAAGACCTTCAAATGGATCCCCCTCAAACACCAAAAGACCGTCACTCACGCCTTGGTCACCAGCAGACTCGACTACGGCAACGCACTCTACGCCGGAATAAACAAAAACCTCACCCGCAAGCTACAGAACATCCAGAACGCTGCCGCAAGACTGGTCCTCAACCTGCCAAAACACTGCCACATCTCCCAGCACCTGCGCACACTCCACTGGCTCCCCGTTGAGGCGAGAATCACCTTCAAGATGCTCACCCACGCACACAAGGCTCTCCACGGCACCGGACCAGCATACCTGAACAGCCGACTCAAATTCCACGCACCCCAAAGGACCCTACGATCAGCCCAGCTCTCCTACGCCGTGGTCCCCCGCACCAGAAAGACCAGATCGGGAGGCCGCTCCTTCTCCTTCCTCGCGGCCAAAGCATGGAACGCCCTTCCGCTCCACCTCAGACAGACAACATCGCTCCCCATCTTCGCAAGAAACCTCAAAACCTGGCTCTTCGACAGACCCCCTTCTTGATGGAATGGAACCTGCACCCCCTCCCCCTAGCGCCTTGAGACCCTTACGGGTGAGAAGTCGCGCTTTAACAAACCCTTGATTGATTGATTGTGTCACTGGAATCAAGCTTTACCTGGCTGATGAGCCCCTAATATGGACTCTTCCCATTGGAGCAGGGTCAAGAATGATTTGCATATGGCTGCGTCTAAACTGAGGTGGCATGGTGTGCAAAATGACGATGGACTGAGATGCGGCCCTGAGTAATTAACAGTGGCTAAGATTATTTCAAGCATTTCATCCAGCATGCCTTTACTATGTAATTTTTTTTTAAATTAACAATGAAAACATTATTTTATAAATTAAACAAATGTTTTAAACATATACTATCAATTTCTTCACAAATCAGTCTAAAAGAGGGTTAATATATAATTGCCAAGATGGTGGACCAATAGACATGAAAAAGTCACAATTAAAACTTTAAAATTCTAACACCACTGAAATTATAGGTTTAGTTATGTTTTTAAAATTTAAAATTCAGTCTCTCAGACGTATAATTTAAAAATTGTTACCTTATAAACAGTATTTATACAGACGTCCACCATTGTGCAATTAGTGTTTCATTAACTACTGAGGTGACTGCACACACTTTGACGAACAGCATCAACTGCCTGGCTGTTTTCATTTTCCTACTGCCACCTATCACTAAACATAAGTATATTTTCTCACAGAAATGAATGCTAAAATAAAACATATTTCTGCAAATCATTTCTAATAAAAGTTAAATATTTTTTCTTGCGCTTTTCTGAAATATCTGAAAAAAATGAATTTGTCAGCACGAGAAATCAACCATTTTTTGAGAAGCAAACGCAGAAAAACATTCTTAGTAATAACTCAAGTTATTGTAGAAATGTTATTAGACTATTTCAAAAATTGAGGATTTTTACAAATGAAGTAATATAATATTCATAGAAAATGTAGAATAAATTAGAGCAATGTGAGAAGATGCTTGTCACTGGCACAGGCATCAGATTACTATTCCAACACCGCCCTGTGCCAACTTGGGGAAGGTGCTGGAAACTGGCTGCAGATCAGATTTACTGTCCCTACACCACCCTGTGCCAACACGAGGTAGGTGCTGGACACTGGCTTAGGGCTGATTAACTAACCAATATTGCCCTGTGCTGGCTGAGGATCAGATTTACCATTCCAACACCGCCTTGTGCCAACTTGGGGAAGGAACACTGGCTGCGGGGCAGGTTTACTATTCCAACAACACCCTATGCCAATTCCGGGAAGGTGCTGGACACTGGCTTAGGGCTGATTAACTAACCAATATTGCCCTGTGCCCTGTGCCAACTCGGGGAAGTTGCACTAAACTATAATAAAAGACATATTAAACATTGTGATTGTATAAATATTTTCCTTTTTCTTGCTTAGAAAAATCCAGATCAACATCAAACCATCCTCAAAACAAAGGGAATAGCAGCTTTGACAATAAAGCAACATTCACGTCAATATGCCAATCCAACAGGTAAAGAAGTTCTACAGCTATTCCAATAACAATAATAACCATTTTTTTCAAATACTTTACAGGTTAAAAAACACTAAGGGGCTGATTACGATGGCGGGCGGAAGCACATCCGCGGTGCTGGCGGTGGCGGAAAATGTCCTTTTCCGCACTCCATCGGCGGTCCTTGCGTCCGCTGTATTACGATGGGCAAAGATAGCCCATTTCCCGTCCGCTGCGGTGTTTCGGGATCCGCCAGTAATCCCCTTCCGCAGCGGTGGCGGACGGAGCCAAAAGAGAGGGACCGCCGTGCGGAATGCGGTTACGACCGCCGGTCAAATTACGATGCCACAAACAGCCCATCACACCGCAGCGGAGAATCCGACTATTCGAGGACGGCGGACGCACTATTGCGGATAGCGAAGATCCACTCCCGGACACTCCTGACTGCTGTTCGAACGGCGGTTTGGGGTCTTTCCGCAGCAATTCCGACCGCCGCGGACAGATTTTCAGCTTTTCCGCACGTCCCCGGCAGTGTATCCTGGAATCCGACCGCCGCGGTAGGGAGTTTCTGGTGGTGCATTCTAATCTGGCCGCCGGTTTTGCCGCGGTACTTGAGGGCGGAAATTTCCCGCTACCAAGGCGGTCGGAATGCTTTTCCGACCGCCATCGTAATCAGCCCCTAAGAATCAAATTGCTTTATCAGAAGTACAAACCAAACATGAAAAGCATTTGTTTGCAAAATATGTTTCAAATGAATGACTTGATTGTCTTCGACACCAAGAGCCAACATTTTTTAATCATATATAAAACATTGTATCATTCATTTTTATACTATTTCAGAACTACATCCTCCAAAAACACTTATAAAAATCTACCACCAACTTCCTTTGAAGACTTCAAAAGGAAATGCTCAAGTAAAGGCAAAACTTCATCTCAAAAGAAAGCCATTAACACATTTCATGTAAAAATAAATATGATTAAAATATTTTCTTCTTCGAACTGAAAAATGGCCATCTTTTAAATCTGTCCACCAAAAGATTTCAAGGAACTAACACATTTTCTTTCAACTGGACATAATTGAAAAATAACCTTTTTTTCCTTTTCAAATGATAAATAAAAGTTGGTTAACACTTTCAAATAATAAAATCTCTCCTCAAACAGAATTCCAGCAACTATAAATGTTTCTTTTTGAAGCAGAATATGAAAATCAATTGCCAATTTTAAAACACTTTTGCAGGAACACAAATAGGATATAAACATTTTCATAACATATTTTCAACATATGTTTTAGTTTTTCTTTCAGAACAAGAAGATGGAAAATGCAAGACAAGCAGAATACATTCTCTTAAAGAGGGGCAACAAACTCCTAAAATATGGTGGGTGACTTTTTTATAAGGAGAGATTTAATGAGCCCAGGAGTCACTGGAGGTGTGTGGAGTACTTCTCAACCCACTGCAAAGGCAGAGCTATTACACTTTGGGACATGGTCGAAAGAACAACAGAGCATTACACCTCTGCTTCTGCAAAAGAGAGTTGGATGCACTAGAAAACGTACAGCACATTAAAGCACTTGGTGCCAACTCCAATGAACCCGGTGGCTCAATATTGAGGGAGGAAGCCCAGAACATCCCATTGCATGTTGCAAGTAGTATCCCCACAATTTCAAATTTAAGAAAAATGGTTGAATGTTATAAACAGGCAAGTAATTCCCAACTAAAAACATATCGATCCTACTCTGACATTAGCATTCCCCCAGAATTAACAGAGTATTTCAACCATGAACCTTTTCTTCTTTATGACAATCAACACCCTCACAAATGTATTCTTATCTTTGCAACATTTCATAACCCAGCTACACTAGCAAACAGTAAACATATTTAAACAATACGTATTAACATTAATCACACTACTGTCCCACTGATTTATGGTTTACTCCCTGACAAGTAATCCTCAACCTATACTGAATTTTTGTCATCTATAAAATCCAAAACAATAAACACAAGTTACAGGAAAATAACTGATTTCAAATTTTAAATGATTAACACTATTATTAAACTATACCCGAATACCAAAATTCAAGGATGCTTTTTTCACTTTTCCCTGGAATATTGGAAAAAAGTTAAAAAAACATCATTAGCTGACAAACAGTAAAATACAATTCAAACTTAGAAAGATAACAGCTTTGTGTTTTGTGCCTCTCGAATGTGTGGATGGCTTCTATACAGCGATTATACTATTGGATTTTGTTACTTAAAATTAGGAAAAAATGCCCCCCCTTTTAAATTAATTTTAAAATATATGGATTGGCCATCTAAGCAGGTCGAGTCACAGGAGGAAACAACGCTTTTCAATTGAATATTAGAACTGCTACTCAACCTGCTTAAAGGGAGGTGCAAAAACAAGCAATTCCATACTTAGAGGCTTGCCACAACTCATTTAATAGTTCAACTGGCAAACAACACCTAAACCTGTATAATTTCCTGGAAATGTTTTAAAAAGTAGTCTTAATCCTCAAGGTTCTAAATAAGTAAAGAAATGTTTGAACAACTATTGACCAATATATAACAGTTTTCTATGTGGGGAGGTTCAGATTACCTGGAAAGAATTGCTTACATCCTACACTATTGATGTTATTATTTTTTTTACAGTATTCCTTCTTCTATCCAAAACCATAAAAAGCTGAAAAAGGACCAAAAAACGCAAGCCAAAACACTTGAAAGTCTCTGCTGTCTTTCTCCTCGAAAGTTAAACACCGATTTAAAAACGCAACATAAAAAATTCAAAAATAGTTGTTAATTTTTTTCAATCTAGATTTAAAAATAAGTATTTCCAATTAAAAGTTTCTTCTTTTAAAAACTAAAATTTAAAGAATATCAAACATCCTGATGTGCTCATACTAACACACAATGTATGGGGATGTAAAACTGGTTAAAAGTAACATTTCATAAAAATAAACATCATTTTACTACAAGCTACCACCCTCCCTCTCTCCTTAAGATAAAGTGCATAACCAATACATTTTTTTTTTTTAAATTGTCAGTTTTGACTGACCACATCAACTCCATGCTTTCGATCTTGACAGCGACTCTCTGCTGACTGTGGAAACAGCTGAACAAGCAAAATGTTTTTATAAGTTAGACATGTTTAAAATTACTATTTATAAAGATATATTTTTATATTAATGTATTTAAAAATTCTTTCTACTTTTAATAATGATTTTTTTGTTCAATTTATGGAAGATTACATTATTTTAAGAATATTTGTTACATTTTTGTTAATTACATTCTGTTTGCTTTACACTATTACTTTACCATAAAACAGTAATATCCAACTACTAATAGTGACAGTGCTGATCCGGGTTAGTTTTTGTCCGCCGAAGGCCCTACATCATTTAATTTTCCTTTTTTTTTGCTTCTTGATCAGCAGTATTGATGCTCCAGGTTGGTTACTTTGGTGTATAAAAAAGTTGTAAAAGAAATTGTCTTATCCCTAGGTGAAAGATGCCAAAAAGAAAAAACAATTTTACTTGTGGATTAGGGGATCTTTGCATCTGAGCTGCAGGGCGCTCCTCAATTTGATATGACTACTGTCTCATTCAACCCTTGACAGGGGAGAGTCATTAGGATGTATTAAGGGACAAGTGCTTGCAAGATGGGTAGGACATAGGTGAGAGGAACAGTAGAGTTGAGAGAGTTGAACGTGGGAGGGGAAAGTTCAAGGATGAGAGGAGAGATGGAAGAAAAAGAGGTGTGCAAGGAGAGAGGGCTTCTGAGAGAGAACTGCATGTGAAATGTGCAGCTAACATACAAAGCTGGAGCGGCGAAGGCCCCTTTGTTAAAGGGGCAATGGAAAAGCGGGCGGGTTGGTGGTGAATTTGCTGGAGGAAAGTATAGGATAAGGTAAGAAAAGAAATTAAAAAGCACACAGAATAATAAATACCCTGAGGAGAATGGGTGAGACAGCCCCACTCAATTTTCTTACCTCAGGTCCCACAAAAGTCTCTGACAGCCATGTAGGGTCCTTCTTTCCTTATCACAAAACTCCACATGAAAATTATAAATCCCCAGTATGTAATGAGGTTGCTTCTGGAGAGTCAAGCTTAGCTTAACCGTTGAAGATGGTCCAATCTGGGTAAATGGGGGGAAAACAAGAAAGAACCAGAAAAGATGCAACAGTGCACGACCCCATATCAGAAGAAAATAGTGAGGGCGGGAGGAGGCGGTACAGAATCAAATGGATTTCTTTGTCAGAGGAGCCTAGTGCAGGCTATCACTGTGTCATCCTAAGGACTTTGGGGGGCCAAGGCAAGGAAGATTTTGGGGCCCCTGTTAGGAACCCCTTTGAATTTTATTACCCATTATTGTTAATTCACGTCCTATGTTGCCTAACAATATTGAATTAAACATTTTAAAGATGAAGATACAAAAATACACAGAAAGGAGGTAGAGAGGAAGTTCACTTTCCCCGAGGCCCCTTGGAAGGTGGGGGCCCTAGGCAATTGCCAACTTCGCCCATGCCTTAAAAAGTCCCTTCTATCACCCACTGGAGAACACTAGAAATGCGACTCTGTGAGGAACGTAACTCACTTTACAACATTTGTTACAGATTAGGTAAATGAAACCTGTCATCCTCCAATCAGCTTTGACTCATAATCCCAGTGTATCAGAGCAAACCTGCACATTGACGTTATTTTTTGCAACAGCCATTATCAGACCTCAGGATTCTCTAGTTAAACATCAAATTAGTAAAAAAAAGATACCTTAAAATGCATCCTTTTGAAATTGCATTGCACGTGACATGTCCCTGGAAATGTAAACAATCTAGAGATCTCTGACTCAGATACCAATTAGAGTATTTGAATATAAAATAATCTAAAAAAATAACTACAGCTCACAGTTTCTTACCACAGCAAATATGGCTCCGACTTCTTCTGCTGGAGGAACAAAACATAAAAGTTGCATTTCATATCACTCTTCACGTTTTTGGAATGAAAGGCCAAGTGGCCTCGGCATGATATAAATGCCACGCGCACTCTCGGCAAAATGATATCATCGCCTTCACCGTCGATTCTGCTAAACAGATAAAGAAATGGCGCCCCTGCTGAACCGGAAGTGGGTAACTGTTGATCCAGCGCCAATCAGGGATCGATAATCAATAAACACAAACAATGGCCCATACTCATACACCCAACACATAAATCCCTGTTGCACTGTTTCAAGTTTGAGTTAAATCAGTTGTTCACAAACTACAGGCTCGTCCTAGCACATAAGATACATAATTGAACCTGTAATCAACTGTCTTTCCTCTGGTCGATGGACCATTAGTTGAGAAGTTGATGGTAATAATTAGAACTAACTATCTATCTATACTACTAAAATAAATCACAAACTCGGAATAAAGTTAATAATATTTTATCGCAAATAATGTGAAGGTAAATGCTCATCATGTACAGTTTTACATGGCAAACAATGCATAAATCACAGAGAAAGAACATTTATCAAGGCAAAAAGTGTCAAACTCAAATCACAATGAACAGAATGCAATAAAGGAGTGGATAGATGAAGAGACAATAATTACAGAGACAGGTATACATTTGCAAATGATTATGCAAATTAGAGATCAATTAGATATACTAACCCAAATATTTTCCTTGGAAAATCTACCCTCCGGCCATGAGAATAGATGGGGGTTCCCCGAGAAAGTTCAGGGAACAAAGAATAGGACAGGAACATGAAACAGGTAGGCCTCTATCTGAATACAGAAAACCGACGGACAGCGACAATCTTCCCTCACTAGCTTCTTCCAAGATGCACGATCTAACACCCCCCAGACACTCCAGTTATACTCTAAAAAGTTTTGTGTCCAACCCACCATTATAGCAACATTTTCAGAATCTTAGTCTCTCATTGGTCAGTTTAGGGGGTGTGCTATCACACCACCATAGTCACGTCCATGTTTTCACAGCTTTCTTTGTTTTACATTTCTAACAATACGTAAACCACGTCTCATGAATACATGCTTCCTCCAACTAGTAACATGTTACAAATCTCTACATTTTCATTGTCCGCCTCTGCAGCTTCTGCGGAAGAAGTTTATACATTTGCACTTGGTCCCACAGCCATCCTTCCATTACTTGGCAGACACACACAAATTCTGGAAGGTCATCAGCTTTTGCCTTCTCCATTCTCTCTCAGAGCTCGATTTTCGGCTTATTATTAAATTTCTTTTAACCCCCAACTTGTCATGCAACGATGTAGGCCCATGCAAGCATCACTACGATTAATAAAAAACGCAGACATTATTAAATTTCATGAAATATAAATCTCACTGTTTTACCGCCCACCATTTGCCCTATCCCACGATATATGTCTAACAAAGCATTAACGTGCAGAAAACAGTATTATTATTATTTTTATTTTCAAGCAGAACGCAAACGCGGCCTAGTTTTCATGCATTTGTCCATGCATTAGTGCACGCATGCGCAAAAGTGTTTCCCTGTGTTTTCGTGTTTTTTGCATGTTAGTTTCACCGCACACTGTTAGTAAATGTTACCGGGTAGTTAATCCGAGCAGGTTTTATTTTCTCAAAACTCTGCTCCATCAATTAACCCCTTTCATGGCATTTTTGAGCCATCACAAAAATCACCATCATACCAATTGCCACCTTTATTTTCATCTAAAGGACTGTACTTCTTTCTTGTTTTGCCATTTTCTCGTCTAAATCCTTCATCATTTCATAATAATTTCCTCTCATATCCTCTAGTTCTATTTCTTTTTTTTTTCTTTTCCTAGCTCTACGTTTATTGTCTGCTTCTGTCATCTCCTTCTTTTTACATCTACACTAACGACATTTATATGCCATTATTATAAACAAAATTACTAAAGCTATTGAAAAAATTAGTATTAATATTTTTCCTAATAAACTACTCCCAAATGTGGAAAACTATCTACCTATAGAGGAAAAACTCTTACCAAGTTTCTCCCAAACACCGTCAACCTCCAGTTGAGTCAAATCTTCATGTAATTTTGTAATATTCTTAATATACCCCTCAAGACTTTTACTTTTATCAGGGATATAAGTGCAGCAATGTTGTATTTTCAACATGCTACAGACTCCGCCCTCTTTTGCCAATAAGATATCAAGGGCAAGTCGATTTTGACAAACCATTGATCTAATTGCAACCATTTCAGTATCAATCATCAAAAACCCACCAGCAGTATATGTTGACAAACAAGCAACCACTGTGGACAATTTCCGAATTTTATGCGAATTTAGAACGACTCCAACTGAGGGTATCAGTGCACCAAAAATATCACCAATTATTTCTGAAAATTTGCTCTTTTTTGCGTGTTAGTCCATGCTTTATTTAATTGATTTTATTATTTCTATCTACGTGATATACCTTGGGAAAAACGATCCCAAAATAACAACTACCATACCAGTGTGCTTGCAACCTATAGTAAGCATTCTTACCACACACATAATATACTCCTGGAAATACAGGATCAGTTCCACCTTTCAATCCCCATCCACCAGTTATCAGGAAAGTGTGTTCACATTCACTAGTACCAATGAAATAATTGTTAGTCAGTTTTTAGTCTAAGTAAGCAAAGATTCCCTTTATGATACCAATCCAGAGACGTTGCAGCGTAAGTCTCGCCTTTTTATAATTTCCCTCTTTAAAAGCCCATGGTGGTACATGTGACTTCTGTTCAGCAGCTTTTCTTTGAAAATCCTGCCTTCTATCTTCTACCATGTTAGTGAATTATTTTTCTTCAGCCCGCAAACTACTTGTTAGATTATTTCTATGAGCATATACTATATCTATTGTCTGTGTAATATGAAAAAATTCTCCCATGTATCCCGCATTTCTATTACTATACACCTTATTCATATCCTTTCTAATAGGAATTTCTGAAAACACTAAATCCATGTTTGAATAATAATACTGTAACTTCCCCATCACGTAAAAAAGACTAGTTAGTACACTACATGACACACTATATGTTAAAGGAAGGTGATGATAAGTCACCCCCTCTGAGACAGACGAAGGTAATTGCATGCATACATAACAATCTCTCACATCCATTGTGTCCACATATTCGTAAAGTAATTTTGTAAAGACATTTAACGAGAAATCACTAATTGATTTAACATGATGATAAATGCTGTCATCAGCCTGATCATTGTTAGTTTTAGGAGTTTCTTTAGTAACAGGGTTCATTCTTTAACTTATCACATTATTAGTATTATTCTTGTTATTAGTTACCATTAGAACAGGTACAAAGACGGTTAATATTAACCATAACAACATTAGTAGCAAGACACTACATAAGCAAGCTTTAATCCATCTACGTTTAAATTGATGTTCAGTCACTATATCTTCTGCCATTTTGTATACTAATAAAAAAATTAAAATCTAAGGAAAAACTTAAGAAAATTCCTATCAACTCTCTAAAATTTTTGACAAACTTGTCCAAACACCACCAGGGAATAGTGTATCCTACACTTCAAGAAGAAAGCTTTCTTCTTTACCCCCCTCTTTTTCCTTTTTTTTTTTTTTTTAAGTCTTCAAATTATCTGGAACTTCCCAAATATTTTCACTGGATTTTGTAGCACCTTAATTTTTCACTGTTTTCTTTTTAAGGCGGTCTCAATTTGCTTTCATCAACTTGCTCAATATCAGTACCAACTTCTCTTTCTATTTGATCTGTGCTCTCAATTTCTTCCAATATTACATATGTCCATTCTGGAGCTGAGTATTTCTTGCTTGGGATTTTTATTCTCTTGGTTCTTCGTACTAATTCTTCTTCTGATTCTTCTTGTTCAGTTTGACTTGATACTTCATTTATTTGTTCTGGTTTTCTCCTTTCAAGAGTGTATTTCAGTCTTTTTACTCCACTTGGTCAATTGTCACCCTTTTTCGCTCTCTTAGCTTGAACCACTTTTTCACCTTTTCTTTCCGGTTCACAGGTTCTTTTATTTAGTCCCTTTCTTTGTTGAACTTGCTCCTGATTTTCAGTAACTTCCTTTTCTTCTTGCTCAACAGCAGTCTTACGAGACCCAGTAGCTGGTGCCCACTCTACTTGACTTGTGCTTGGTTGTTCATCATCATGAAGCTTGTCAGAATCTGTCACTCTAGATTCTTTAACTTCACAACCTTCAGCTTCTGGTTTCTTATCTTTATTCACCAGTTGCTGCTCACCTTCTTTTTCAAGTGGACTTGGGACTCTTCTGGTATGACTTGCGTGGGTCCAGTTTGGCAAGCCACCACACTTCACTGTTGTTGTTGTCACCGGAATAATCTGATACGGTCCATGCCACCTGGGTTCTAAACACGAATTCCTCACGTGTTTTCTTGACAAGAACCCACTCTCCTGGACTCAGATCATGTGCTTGATCCGGCTGTGTTGTGGTTGCAATTTCTCCAACCTGATGAGACACAGAACGCAACATTTCAGCCAATCCTTTACAATAATCAAGCACTAGATCATCAGAAATATTCATCAATTTGTTTGCTGGTACAATCGCTTGTCTCATTGCTCTTCCCATTAGCACTTCATGAGGACTCAATCCAGTCTTTTTATCTGGAATACTTCTAAGACTCATCAATACCAGGGGTAAAGCGTCAGGCCATTTCAGGGTTGTGGATGCACATATTTTTCCCAGTCTAGATTTTATAGTGCCATTAATTTGCTCGACCACTCCAGATGCTTCTGGTCGATAGGCACAATGCAGCTTCTGCTCAATCTGTAATGCTGCACAAATCATCCGAATGATCTCATTATTAAAATGAGATCCCCTATCTCTAAAGTGACGGGAAAACCGAACCTTGGAATTAGTTCTCTTAGAAGCAGCTTCACAACAGTCATGTTATCATTTCTTCTTGTTGGATAAGCTTCTATCCAACGAGAAAACAAACAAACAACAACTAACACATATTTTAGTCCGTTACATGGGGGAAGCTTGATAAAATCAAGCTGGAGCCTCGTAAATGGTCCTGCTGCCTTTCCAATTTGTCCCCAACTCACAACTGTCTTTCTGCCTGGATTTTGCTGCTGACATATAATACATCTCTGCCATAGACTCTCTGCAATGACCCTGAATTTTGGGTTATACCATGACTGCTTGAAGAGCCTGATCATTGCGTCTCTTCCAACATGTGCAATTCCATGGTATACCCTTGCCATTTGAGATAGTAAAGAATATGGCATAACTGGTCTTTCATCTATATACACCCAAACTTCATCTTCTGCTCTCTTCTTGCAGCCTGATTTTTTTCCATATTTCCTTTTCCTCATCACTTGCCTCTTCTTGTAATTGTCTAATCTCATCCCAAGTTTCCCAGGAGGAAAACATCAGGTAGCAATCAGTATTTTTCTTCTCCACCCCTCTGTTTAACGCAATTGAATTTTGTGCACAGAAACGTGCTACTTGATCAGCATATCTGTTGCCGCTCGTCACATAATCATTTACTGACTTATGTGTAGAACATTTGACCACCGCAATTTTCTTGGGCAATTGTAAAGCATCCAATAAATCTTTCACATTTTTACTATTTCTGATCGGAGAATCTGAAGAAGTCATAAATCCCCTTTGCATCCATAACTGTCCGAAATCGTGAACCACCCCAAAACCATATTGACTGTCAGTAAATATGGTTATCCTCAGATTGTTGCCAATTTTGCATGCTCTAATCAGAGCTATAAGCTCAGCAATTTGTGCAGAGTTTACCCCTTTTAGACAGGATGCTTCCAAAACCGCAGCCACTGTACATACTGCATAGGCAGAACTTAATACACCTTTCTTATTTCTCAGACAGATCCATCAACAAACATCACGCTATCTGATTCCTCTAGCGGAGTATCCTTAATGTCTGGCCTTGGTTTCGTGCACAAATCTGTCACATCCAAACAATCATGATCTGCTTCATCTTTTACTTCCTCAGAAAATGGACTAGGCAACAATGTTGCCGATTTATTGTCGTACATCTCACCACAGTCACATTTTCAGCACCTAATATTACTCTTTCATACCTAGTCAGACGACTATAGGTCATGTGCTGTGTACGTGTTCTTGTCAAAAGAATCTCAACTGAATGTGGCACATATACTTTAACTGGATGTCCCATCACAATCGCTTCACTCTGTTCCAAACTCACACAAGTAGCAGCTACTGCTTTCAAACAACCTGGTAGGGCTGCTGCCACTGAATCCAAAGTAGCAGAAAAATATGCCACTGGACGTCGTGCCATTCCATGTCTCTAAGTCAAAACTGAAAGTGCACACCCATCTCTCTCACAACAGTACAACGCAAAATCCTTTGTATAATCCGGCATTCCCAATGCAGGTGCTCGACAGAGACTGTCTCGTAACTCAATAAAAGCTTTCATGCTTTCATCATCCAATTCAATCGGATCAGTCACATCTTTGTGTGTCAACCTCTGTAGAGGCTTTGCAATCAGTGAAAAGCCACTGATCCATTGTCTGCAGTATCCAACCATTCCCAAGAACATTTCCACTTCTTTCTGAGTTTTAGGAGGGCTCATTTATTGAATCACACTGATCCGTTCTGGAGTCACCTTCCTGACTCCTTTCTCGTTTTTGTGTCCAAATATTGGACCTCCTGTTTACAAAACTGTAATTTTGCTGGTGACACTTTGTGTCCACCTTCTGCCAGATGATTCAGTAAGGCAATTGTATCTGTCACACATGCCTCTCGTGTTTTTGATGCCACCAGTAGGTCATCAATGTACTGAACCAAAACCGATTTTTCAGGGATAATCAAAGTCTCCAAACATTTTTTTAAAAATCGATGTACTCTCTGTGTACCCTTGAGGAACTTGGCACCATGCCAAAACATGGTCTCCGAACCGGTACGCAAATAAATACTGGCTATCTGGATGTAAAGGAATCGAGAAAAATGCTTGACACAGATCAATTACTGTATACCATTCTGCATCACGGGGAATTTGATATAGAATCACTGCTGGATTTGGCACTATTGGACAACAGGGTACCACTATTTTATTTATCTTTCGTAAATCTTGCACTATTCTATACTTTCCACTTGGCTTTTTAATTCCCATAATAGGCGAATTACATGGACTGCTTAGTATTTCTCTTAAAATACCCTGCTCAATCATTTGGTCAATCACAGGAATAACTCCTGCTGTTATCTCGGGACTCAATTTGTATTGAGGTGTGTTTGGAAATGTTGCACCCGGTTTCACCGCAACCTGAATAAGATCCACACCTTTCATCAGACCAATCTCTTTTCCTGAGAAGTCCCATACATCAGACCTCACTGTATTTCTCAGCTCTGCAGGCAAATCTTCTTCAGTAAGAAGTGAAAATAACTCATCCACTTCTGTCCCTTGCTTCGCTAACATCATTTTAAACGCAACATCCTCATCTGGTGTCTGGAAGGCAATACCATCTGGTGTACAATACATAGTGCAATTCATTTTGCACAGTAAATCTCTCGCCAAAAGATTTACCGGACTCGTATCACATACTACGAACCGATGCATATCTCTGAATCTTCCAATATGAACTTCTATTGGCTTTATTATTGGGGTTTTGATATGCTTATTGGAGACTCCTACAACTTGGATAGTTTCTCCCGAGAGGGGTAGGTTTGGAATTTCTGCTGCTCTCACAGTAGAACGGGTAGCACCAGTGTCCACTAGGAATATAATATCATTACCTTCCACTTTTCCATCTACAAATGGACCTGACGGATCTACCTCTAGAGTTGTGCCAAGCACGCACTCTTCCTCCCCCCTCAGGCACCGTCATTGAGATGAGTCTGAATCACTCTCATTGCACTGCAACAAGTATTGCGAAACCATTTGCACATTTTGATTCTTACCAATTTGTTCACCTGCGTGAAACCCAGTGTTCGCACTGTATCTCTGCACTTGAGCATTCACATTATTTGGCATAGAAGCTTGTGGTACCTGTAACTGTGGAGTAACTATCTGCTGCTGCTGTTGCTGTTGTTGATTAACAACCACCTCATTCTGCAAATTTAAATTTTGATTTATCTCATTATTTTTCTGAACAGATCTACACTCGTTCTTCCAATGCCCAAATTTTCCGCACGCATGACAAGGCTATTTCCTTTTCATTTCATCTTTATTCATTTTACCTCTACCTTTACCACCACTCGTTATTTGACCATTCTGATTCTGACCTTTCATCTGATAATTTATTTGGGAACCACTGTTTCCATCTTGCTGTTCTGTCACTTTCACTTGTGCCCACATCATTTTCTCCTTTAGCTTCTTATGCCTTGATTCAATATCATCACTACAATACTTTGCATACCTCAGTATCTCATCAACCGTTTTACTCTGCCAACAAATCAAATGTTGCTGAATCATATTACTAATTTCTGGTTTTAATCCAAATACAAAACGATACACAAAATGTCCCATATCTTTATCTGCAATATTCTCAAATCCACTGTACTGTTTGAACACTTGTAACAACCTTTCATAATAAGCATGTACCGACTCCTTTCGGTTCTTGGGTTGTTCTGTCAATTTTAACCCAATCTGTTTCTTTCGGAGAAATTTTTCCCTTTAGGTAAGTGATTACCTGATGATATTTCTTCATCACCTCATCTGAAGGTGCACCTGTTTTCGCATCTCTAGGATATTCTTCTTTAGGCCAATCAACAGCAATCTTACACTCTGTCCATAAATCTGCTGGAACAACAATCTCAAATAAACCATCTAGATCCTTCAACAAAACCTTTGAAACCTTCACAAACCTCTCTACTTGTTTGTACCATTCAACTGGCTTTTCCCTCAACCTAGGTAAGTTATTAGTAAAAGATAATATATCCTGTCTTGTCCAAGGAACGTGAACATATCCACCACCCGGAACTTCTCTCGTTGGACACACCCTTTCAGCCTGTTCTGACTCTCTTAGTGGAAATAAAGACGCATTTTTATTGGCAATCATTTCTTCTTTCTTTTTCACCCATCTACGTTTCCACCGTTCTACATCTCCCCATTTCTTTAAGATATTCATTAATTCCTTTATTTGCAATCTTTTGCCAAATGCATTCAACCTCTCTAAATCCTTTTCAGTAAAATCCAGTCTATATGTTTTCTGTAACACTCTTGACTTCTCTATGTCTACTCCATATTCACAAGCAGCCTCTGTCAACTTTTCATGAAGATTTCTCGCTTTCCAAGTAATATTTTTGCACAGGAATAACAACTCCTCATCTCGATAATTACTCAATCTGTCTGGGCTTATTGTACCAATAATCATTTCTTCCAAATCCACTCTCAGTTTACTCAGATCTATACTCTGTGGTTGAGGTTTTTGTTTTTCCATTACCCTTATCCAGTCATCTAACTCATCCGGTGACGGTCCCATTGAACTCCCTGATACCGGAGTGACATTCTGCATTATTCTCCTCGGATCCACTTGCACATTTCTCTTAGGGGTTTCAGTTAGCATTTCACAAACTGGCAGATAAATTAACAAAGTATTTGTTTCAGCTTGTTCAGCCTGATCAACTATCGTTACCACTTTATTCCTGTCACTATTCATTGGAATTGTCAACGCATGTATACTCGATATATTCTGTTTTTCTCCATACAATGGAACCACAGGACCAATCGTTCCTGGCACTGTTAATGCTTCTGCATTCAGATTCAATTGATTAATTTTCTGAGTCAACTCCTCTCTCATCTTATTCAACATGTCCATTTCACTCTCTTGTACTACTCTAGTAACTACCAGGACTTGTGGAACCTGCAGAATTAATGGGGTTCCTATTAGTGGTGCATTTGGGACTGTTTCACTTGAGTTCTCTTGATAAGGTGGAGGTCTTTTAGTCAAAATGTCATCTAACAACTCATCACCAGAATACTCGGGTCAAAATCTATCCTTGATGTCTCTACATTTTTCTTCTTCTCTTTACATATGCCTCCAGTTGCTTCTTCAGCAACTAAAACTGGGTACAAAGCATCCGCTATCACAGCTCTCCTCCATCTTTTCATTTTATCATCCTGTTTTTCGAAAGGATACCTAGACATTATACTCCTATATTTCCTTCCACCCCTATACTTCTCTCGATCATACGCTTCTTGTTCCCATTCCTCAAGCGCTTCATACTGTGTAGGTCTAGGATTTGGTTCTAGAGAGTTCATTCTTCCTGTCAAATTCTGTAGAATCCTTACATTAAATGTACCATGCTTCGGGAAAAGCTAAAACACCATCATCTTCCGTATATTTCACCCAATTTTCTAACCAAGTACACGTATGGTAACCACGTTCCAACAACATAAAAGAAGCAGCTGTTCTTGGAGGTGGAATAGGAATTCCCTCTCTTGTAACTATTGGTTTGTCCTTTTTAAAGAAACTCTTTATCTTATTAATCAGCTTCATTTTTCCAACCCTTCTTGCTAAAATACAATTCAATAAACAAACAACAAACTCTTCGTACTTCTGTTTATTCTATTTGCTAACAACCGTCCAATACCAGCGCGACTCACACCAACCATCCAATCAGAACACTCCTACGTAATCAGTACCTCGTCCAATACCAGCGCGGCTCACAGCAATCAACCAATCACAGCACTTCAAACGCCAGCTGTTTGACCAATGCCAGCGCGGCTTTTTGTGAAGTCAGTATTACTCCAACTACTGACCCTCCCTTTACAAAATAATACGGCAATGTTTTTCTATACTTTTCTCAACAAAACTTGTTAAAAAACAAACATAAAACAATGCTACCTTGTCTGTTCCACTAAATAAAGAGATAGTTTCCACTTCAAAAAGAAAGATTCTTCCATTTCAAGTAAAATAACGACCAGCGCTATTCTACACCCAAACATGCTACAGGAGGACTTGGCACTCCTCTAGGGATACTAGCCAAAGTTTCGAAAGAGGACTTTCACATGGAAAGAGGTCTCGGTACTCCTGTGGGGATGTAAGGCCAGAGTTTCGAAGTGGACCCTTCACGCAAAATCTACTCTCAAACGAATAGTCCCTAATATAACACCAACAGCCTTTCGCCGTTCAGTATTATAACAACAGACAAAGAACTTCTCCAGTGTGATACCTTATCCACACTATTCTTCTGCCTCTTCAGGCTAAAACATTTTCATCCCGGGATCTTAGGTAACTCCGTACCCGTACTTTTAGACAACATAGAACAAAACACTAACTTTTCATGTCAAGAAAACAAATAATCAATAAATATTACCAAACTAATCAATAATAAACCGTTCTCTGCTACCAAAAACTGATCCAGCGCCAATCAGGGATCGATAATCAATAAACACAAACAATGGCCCATACTCATACACCCAACACATAAATCCCCGTTGCACTGTTTCAAGTTTGAGTTAAATCAGTTGTTCACAAACTACAGGCTCGTCCTAACACATAAGATACATAATTGAACCTGTAATCAACTCTCTTTCCTCTGGTCGATGGACCATTATTTGAGAAGTTGATGGTAATAATTAGAACTAACTATCTATCTATACTACTAAAATAAATCACAAACTCGGAATAAAGTTAATAATAATAAAATAAATCACAAACTCGGAATAAAGTTAATAATATTTTAACGCAAATAATGTGAAGGTAAATGCTCATCATGTACAGTTTTACATGGCAAACAATGCATAAATCACAGAGAGAGAACATTTATCAAGGCAAAAAATGTCAAACTCAAATCGCAATAAACAGAATGCAATGAAGGAGTGGATAGATGAAGAGACAATAGTTACAGAGACAGGTATACATTTGCAAATGATTATGCAAAGTACAGATCAATTAGCTATACTAACCCAAATATTTCCTTGGAAAATCTACCCTCTGGCCATGAGAATAGATGGGGGTTCCCCAAGAAAGTTCAGGGAACAAAGAATAGGACAGGAACAGGAAACAGGTAGGCCTCTATCTGAATACAGCAAAGCGACGGACATCGACGATCTCCCCTCACTAGCTTCTTCCAAGTCGCGCGCTCTAACACCCCCCAGACACCCCAGTTATACTCTAAAAACCTTTGTGTCCAACCCACCATTATAGCAACATTTTCAGAATCTTAGTCTCTCATTGGTCAGTTTAGGGGGTGTTCTATCACACCACCATAGTCACATCCATGTTTTCACAGCTTTCTTTGTTTTACATTTCTAACAATACGTAAACCACGTCTCATGAATACATGCTTCCTCCAACGAGTAACATGTTACAAATCTCTACATTTTCATTGTCCGCCTCTGCAGCTTCCGCAGAAGAAGTTTATACATTTGCACTTGGTCCCATGGCCATCCTTCCGTTACTTGGCAGACACACACAAATTCTGGAAGGTCATCAGCTTTTGCCTTCTCCATTCTCGCTCAGAGCTCGATTTTCGGCTTATTATTAAATTTCTTTTAACCCCCAACTCGTCATGCAACGATGTAGGCCCATGCAAGCATGACTACGATGAATAAAAAACACAGACATTATTACATTTCATGAAATATAATTCTCACTGTTTTACCGCCCACCATTTGCACTATCCCACGTTATATGTCTAACAAAGCATTAACGTGCAGAAAACAGTATTGTTATTTTTATTTTTAAGCAGAACACAAATGCAGCCTAGTTTTCATGCATTAGTCCACGCATTAGTGCACGCATGCGCAAAAGCGTTTCGACGTGTTTTCGTGTTTTTTGCATGTTAGTTTCACCGCACACTGTTAGTTAATGTTACCGGGGAGTTAATCCGAGCAGGTTTTATTTTCTCAAAACTCTGCTCCATCACTGTTATCAAGCATCGCGTTGGGGTGGAGGATATTTCCCAACAGTTGACGGTTGTAATCTTGAGTTTAGCAGTACTAACGAGGAAGTTTGTTACGAGGGCTGGAGGATGGGCAGATCTCCGAAAGCAAGGCCCTTATTATGTAAATTCAAAGAGTAACAAAAATAAAAGAAGTCATATCCGAGAACACAAATAATCAGGTGGAAAAACAAATTAAATATACACAGTCATACATGGAGTGGATTGAGCTCACGCTGCTCTGTCTTCCTCCTTATCCCAGGGTTCTGCTGAAATTCAGGGACCTTCAAAATGGCCCGGGGGGGGGGGGGCCCCATATGTTACAGAGGAGCCCTGTATATTGACAGATTATCCAGGCGATGAATCACTGCAGCGGCAGCCACAACCTTGAGCAGGACCGCATGGCCTGGAAGACACAAGCTATGATTGCACCTCATTGAAACTGAGCTGACCCATGATTGGCACAGTGGGCCCTGCAGACCAAAGGTCCCCCGAGGAGAGTTTGACGGTACCTCGTTTGACCATCAACATAAATAAACTGCTACTGTACCACAGGTGAGGAGTGCAAGCAAACTGCCCGACAAGAACTGACATGAACAGCAAAATGGCGGGAGGGAGAGTGCGCAGTAGGATTCTTTTTTAAATGGGGTCCCCCCGGCACAGATAGCTTCCGAGGGGGGAAAATGATAATGGCATGAACTATTCATCTGTGTATATGCAAACCTTTTAGAGCAGAAAAGTGGGAGATTTTGAAAAAAAATAATCGGGTGAATGGATTTTCTCCATCGCCTTTTATTGAAGCAGAGACAATTTCGGGCGGGAGGCAGCTAAAATAAAGCTATTTTGGCTTCAAAAATCATGAGTCTCCCATTTGAATCAGGTCTATGGCATGTATGTGTATGTAACTTAAACAAAGGGACTGTCTCCAGGAGGGGCACGAAGTGGATCATTCATCACGCCTAGGCTTACGGTATGAGCACTAAAAGAGAGGCACTCCACAAGACATGGCGCTGTGTAGCCTAACATAGGTCAGAAAGGCATGCTTTCAAGGTGCTTTCATTGGGCAGTCCGATTCAGGGCACTAGGTAAGCCCCCGGGTGACATTCCTCAATGTTGCCTGGTGGCTGGTGCTATAATATATAATAAGATCAGAAAAGGTTTTGACGCAACTAGGGACTCACGCCAACTAGGAATCGCCTCCCACATGTTGCACCAACTGCAAAAGGCTGAACAGCGCATTATTACAGTATATTAGCATCATATATCTGAAATAAACAAAGCCACATCAGACAGCAATATGGCAGAAAAGACAATTTGCTCCTTTACAAAAGATTTCTTGCGGATCATAAGGCCGACAGACAAATCAATCGTGATTATGTTCGCTCTGTGTACAGAGCTATGCAAAGAAATAACGGACGTTAAGGCAGACATCCTTGCATTTGATCAGCACCTTCAATCCACAGAAAGGCAAATTAAAACATTCTCTGAAACAGATCAGCTGACAACTACCACAATTTGCCACATGGAATCCCAAATCATATGGTTACATCAAAATACGAGGATCTAGAGGAAAGATTACACAGGGACAATATCCTCAGCAAGAATGTAAAAGAAGAGAGAGAAGGATCTAATATAAAGGCTTGTGTTCACAAACGTTTTCATACTATTCTTGGCAAAAGCAACGAGACAACCTTTATTGGAAGGGCTCCTACAATAGGATGAAAATGCGGTAAAGACTTTGCCAGAGACATAGTGATAAAACTGTCAAACTAGCGAATGAAGGAAAACATTATGACCGTTACAAGAAACCTTAAATAAGCGACAGTTCAAGGGAAGTGACGTCTTCCTTTTTCAAGACTTGACGATATCCACATTTCTGCGTCGCAGCAGTTTCTGAGATAAAATGTACGAATTGATAGACAAGCAAATAAAGTATAGATGGATCGTTCCGGAAGCCCTACAGTTTCGATGGAATGGTTGTGACACAACAATACTGACACTGGAGGAAGTATGGAATCTCCTTAAACCAGAGGCAAGTGGTGAAGACCACTCAGACAATGATACCTCAAGCCTCTTTCAGTATAATTCTCAGGAGCAGGCTTGTGAAGCAAGCCCCGACACGTCTTCAGTGGGTTTAATAGTTTATTAAGAACAACGCTGTGTCTCTCCTACAGGGGCCCAGAGACAACTGCCCGTCCTAGAATGCCAGAGAGTCTGGTGTTCCATGACGGCACAGCGCTCCAGACTCACATCACCACACTTCTCCCCTTTTACAAACAACAACAAGCAATAAAAGAACATTGAAAAACATAGTAATAATGCAATTGAAGAGAATGAAATTTCTGAACAAAAATGTAAATAACATGTAAGAATAAAATCTAAACCAAAGTAAAAATATAACAAGTACATAAGCAAAATACATAAACAAATACAAAGTGATACCGCTTCCTACCCTTCCAAAAAAAATTAAATAAAAGCTTAGTCATAGATAAAATCTTGCCACTTGCTTGGTGTAAACTTAGGGCGAATGCTCCTCCTCAAAACTCCATGCACGTCCCCCCCATCAATTTGGTTGGGTGAATAACTGCAACTGCCTCTGTCATCATTGCAAACACTAGGGTCTAGTGCTATGCGAGAAGTATTCCACCAATTTCCGTCAGACAAGTTGGCAGCATTTCTTCTAAGTTCACAAATTTGCATCGATTCTTTGAATTTGGTACAACCTTTCCCAACTAAACAAGGATTCTTGACACGTACCCAGTCACCTACTTTCAGCCTGCTTAAACTCTTTTCACCAATATTTAACCTCTTGGCACTGGAAAAATTAGAATTGTATCTTGCCACATCCCATGACTCACTTACATTTGTGTTTTTAGGGAAAAGCTGAGTCATCCAAAAAGGAAACAGCTCTGTAGTAGCTTTTCTGCCAGGCATAAGTTCAAAGGGAGTCTTTGTCGTGACACTGTGAGGAGTCGTTCTGTAGCACCAAATTAATTATTTGATTGCTTTCTCAACATCCATGCTACATCTCAAAGTGGATTGTATACATTCAACTAGGACTCTAATAAAGCGTTCTACTTTACCACTACTTTGTGGATGATATAACGGTGTCCTTATGTGCTTGAAATTACACTTCTCCATAATAGACCTCATCTCTAGGGAGGTAAATTGAACACCATTATCAGTTAGGATTTCTCCCGGGATACCTTCACTTGCAAATACATCTTGAAAAAATTTGATCACACTCTCGTGGTAGGTTCCATTATACCTCTAACCTCCACCCACCTGGACAGAGGATCTACCATAACAATAAAGTATTTCATGCAGTTGGGAAGAACGTGATAAGGTCCCAGGAAGTCCACACCTACACGCTGCCATACTCTCCCTGGACAAGATGTGAAAGATTCTACTGTACCCTCAGTTTTCAACACCTTGTCACTCACTTTGATTTCTCACAATTCTGAACAAAAATGTCAATTTCGTTATCCATTTTTGGCCACCAAAAATCTTCCCTTAGTCTTTTTTTGGTAGCTGTCGAGCCCAAGTGACCTGAATGAGCCAATTCAATTATGCGCTTGTGAAAACAAGAAGGTGGAATTAATTTGTCACCACACACTAACTTGCCCCTTTCTACTGAGAATTCATCAGATACTTTCCAGAATATCTGTAATTTATCAGACAGATTCTTTTCTTTCGGCCAACCTGATTCAATCATCCGCAAAACATCTTTTAGTACAACATCATTGTTCACTTCTTGTATCCCTTCACTCTCTTCCTTGCATATGCTAATATCACCAATGTGAGCAACAAAACATTCTTCAATTTCTGACTCCCAATCGTATTCACTAGAGTCTTAAATAGGTAGTCTGGAGAGGCAGTCTGCCCTGGTGTTTTTCCCCCCAGGTATGTACTCTACAGAGAATGTGAACTCTAATAATCTAGCAGAAAGTCTGGCAATACGGGCAGTAGTGCGTTTTAATGTTCTCCCAGATAAAATGTCCACTAAAGGGCGATGATCTGTTCTCAAGATGAATGGTCTACCCCACAAATAAGCTCTGAATTTTTCCACACTCCACACGCATGCCAGAAGTTCTTTTTCTATAACAGAATACTTGCATTCAGGTGGACGTAATGTTCTGGACGCAAAACCCACAGTTGTTTCACGTGTGGCATTCAGCTGAGTTAGTACTGCCCCTAAACCATACTCAGATGCATCTACAGTGACAACAGTTTTTCTTCCTTCTACAAAGGATTGCAAAGCTGGTGCAGAAGTTATGTCCTTTTTAACTCTCTCAAAAGGGTTTTGACATAATTCGGACCAAACAAATTCCTCTCCTTTTTTAAACAAGACCTTGAAGCATTCAGTGATGGTGGCAAAATTCTGCATGAATTTTGCGTAAAATTCACATAAACCTAAAAATGACAGTAATTGCTCTCTATTTTGTGGCGCAAGAGCATCAACAATGCTTTTCACTAAGCTAGGTTTTGGTTTCACACCCTGTTCTGAAAATACATGTCCCAAATATTCAATTTCTCTTGTTTTAAATATACATTTGTCTTTTCGCAGTGTAGCACCTCTTTTCTCCAACACTTTCAATGCATTGTTTAAAGCACAATCATGTTCATGTTCTGTAACAGCAAATATTAAAATATCATCTTGAAAGATGACAACATGTTCCATACCATCAAACATTTGTGTCATAAGCCTCTGAAATACTGCCGCAGCAGAAGCTATACCGAACAGCATTTGGCAGAATTGAAAAACCCCATCAGGAGTTACAAAAGCTGTTAGATGGCGGGAACTCTCAGCTAATTCGACTTGATGATAAGCCGCTCTTAAGTCGAATTTGCTAAACCAACTAGACTACCAACTTTGGTTATTAGATCTTCAATTCTGGGTAGAGGGTAGTTGTCGACCCATATGGCTTCATTTACACTCCTCATATCAACACACATGCGAAGTTCACCAGTTTTTTTGTTTGCTAAAACTATGGGAGACAACCATAAAGTTGCGTCTGTTCTCTCAATGATGCCTTGTGCACACATATCTTTAAGCATCAAGGAGAGATCTCCCCTTACGCTCAATGGAATGTTATGCAGTTTGTGTTTGACTGGTGAAACATCGTGTTTGACTTTGATGGTATATACAAAATCTGAGATTTTTCCTAATTTGTCTTGAAAAACGTTAAAAAATTTTCCAGCCCATACATTTTTACTGTCACATACTGATCCTAATCTTTTTTCCTCAAAAGAAATAGGTTGGTCCAGACCTGGTCTTATTGTAATACCAAACTCAGCTTGGTGAATTAAGCCTAAAACATTGATTCCCCTTCTGGCAACGTATACTTTGCCTTTAATTGATTCATCTGAAATTTTGATGTCAGCCCAGAAGAAACCAATGAGGTCTATTCTACTGCCTTCGAACGCTACGGTTAGGATATCTGGTGGAACTAAAGCTTTACCATGCCAATATTTCTCAAAAAGGTCATGAGAGATAATAGTTATGCGTGCGCCAGTATCAACTAATAGTTGGATTGTGTGACCTTCGATGGAAACATTGAGATTCAGGTCCACAATCAATTTTTCATCATTAGTGTTAACACATCTTACACCTAAAAGCAATTCCCTACTCTCTTCATAATTTTCCTCTTCGAAGTCTCCGCTGTGTTCATTCAGGACACAGCGAACACTTGTTGTTCTCCCTGCCTTACACACTTTTAAGAAATGACCTATTTTCCCACACTTTTTACATTGTTGACCTAGTGCTGGACAAAACTTAAAAGAAGAAACGTGATGGAGAGCCACATCTATAACAATACACTCTGTGAAACTGTTGTGGGAAATAATTTGGTCTAGAAAATGTTTTAGGTCTTGTGTTTCCCGAACGACCTTTGGCGGTTGATTTATTAACTACCGCGCTTGAAATAGTAGACTTGGCTAGAGATTCCTCAAGCAACTTTGCGTCAATAGAGGGACCTTCGATACTTTTAGCTAAGTCTATTGCCTTATCTAATGTCGGGTTTTTACATGCAAGCAGTCGTTCTTGTATTTTCTTAGAGTGGCATCTAGCCACTAATTGATCACGTATTAACTCTGCAGTAAAGTTGTCAAATTCACATTTGGATGCTAACATTTTTAAGGCTGTAACATAAGCATCTATACTTTCGTTGGGTTGCTGCGTTCTCGTGAAAAATGTGTACCTATGTACAACCATATTCTTAGTTTTTGAAAAGTACTTGTCAAGTTGTGCAACTGCTGTGTCAAATTCATCTAACTCTTCATCCTCCGCAGGAACATGTTCAGGTAAGTCGTCATACACATTTTGTCCTTCTACACTTAAATGGTAATACATTACGTTTTTTCGTCTTTCTGGTCTGAATTTTTGCGCATCAATTGCTCCTAGGTAAGCTTTAAAGGATCTTAACCACAAATTCCACTCCAAAGGTAGTTCTCCAGGTTCTTGTAGAAATGGCGCTGGTGCTTGAACACTCTGCAGATTGATAGAATGTTAGAGACTTTTACAAGCGTGCAAATCGCTGTTGAAATGCGTTATAAGAGAAAAAAAATTGAGAAGCGTGCAAATCGCTGTGATCTGCACTTTATACTGAATGACCAAAAGAAAAAAGAATGACTTGAAAACAGAGAAAAAAATGAATTGCAAATAGCTGTTGTGAAACTTCCTTAATGTTGAGTAGAGTAAGGCAGTTTGACTATGAAGAGATTTAGTCCTCTTTCTTTGTCTTTCTTTCTTTGCCTTGTCTTCTTTCTATCTCTATTTCTGCCACTAATCCCAGGATTCAATGCGTCCCTCATGGAGAGCCCGAGCCAGAAGCAGGACGTTGAAGAAGCTGTGCCTGTCAACGCTGAAGGTTGCTGCCAGGCAGAATCAAAACCATCATGCCTCAAACAGTAAGAATTGAATTTAAGTTGCTGAAGTCTTCAATTTAAGCTAAATACATGAATTCAAGCCGGCGCGAGTGACTTTGTACGAGGTCAACATGTGCCTCACGCGCTACATACGTCTCGTGCTTCAATGAGTGGTGAATCAGTGTCTGCCTTGCGCCGCACGTATCTCGTGCTCCTTGCCTCGCGCTTTCTTCATTGGTGCCCGCGGCGAACCAAACAAAGGTTTTAAAGCGCGAATAAATAAAATAAACTGTCTCTCACCTCGTAATGTGCAGTACTCTACATTACCTAAAGACTTTTGACGACCCTTTGACTGTTGATCCTCTGGCCCCTGTCGTTTTTTCATTTTTCTGTCGTTTTCGTTTCGTCTCTTATTTCATTTTCGATGTAGGTGGAAATGTGAATCTTCTTCGTTGCCCACTCGTCGCCAAGTTAATGAAGCAAGACCCGACACGTTTTCAGTGGGTTTAATAGTTTATTAAGAACAACGCTGTGTCTCTCCTACAGGGGCCCAGAGACAACTGCCCATCCTGGAATGCCAGAGAGTCTGGTGTTCCATGACGGCACAGCGCTCCAGACTCACATCACCACACTTCTCCCCTTTTACAAAGAACAACAAGCAATAAAAGAACATTGAAAAACATAGTAAGAATGCAATTGAAGAGAATGAAATTTCTGAACAAAAATGTAAATAACATGTAAAAATAAAATCTTAGTAAAACCAAAGTAAAAACATAACAAGTACATAAGCAAAATACATAAACAAATACAAAGTGATAACGCTTCCTACCCTTCCAAATTTTTTTTAATAAAAGCTTAGTCATAGATAAAATCTTGCCACTTGCTTGGTGTAAACTTAGGGCGAATGCTCCTCCTCAAAACTCCATGCACGTCCCCCCCATCAATTTGGTTGGGGGAATAACTGCAACTGCCTCTGTCATCATTGCAAACACTAGGGTCTAGTGCTATGCGAGAAGTATTCCACCAATTTCCGTCAGACAATTTGGCAGCATTTCTTCTAAGTTCACAAATTTGCATCGATTCTTTGAATTTGGAACAACCTTTCCCAACTAAACAAGGATTCTTGACACGTACCCATTCACCTACTTTCAGCCTGCTTAAACTCTTTTCACCAATATTTAACCTCTTGGCACTGGAAAAATTAGAATTGTATCTTGCCACATCCCAAGACTCACTTACATTTGTGTTTTTAGGGAAACGCTTAGTCACCCAAAAAGGAAACAGCTCTGTAGTAGCTTTTATGCCACGCATAAGTTCAAAGGGAGTCTTTGTCGTGACACTGTGAGGAGTCGTTCTGTAGCACCAAATTAATTATTTGATTGCTTTCTCAACATCCATGCTACATCTCAAAGTGGATTGTATACATTCAACTAGGACTCTATTAAAGCGTTCTACTTTACCATTACTTTGTGGATGATATAACGGTGTCCTTATGTGCTTGATATTACACTTCTCCATAAAAGACCTCATCTCTAGGGAGGTAAATTGAACACCATTATCAGTTAGGATTTCTCCCAGAATACCTTCCCTTGCAAATACATCTTGAAAAAATATGATCACACTCTTCGTGGTAGGTTCCATTACACCTCTAACCTCCACCCACCTGGACAGATGATCTACCATAACAATAAAGTATTTCATGCAGTTGGGAAGAACGTGATAAGGTCCCAGGAAGTCCACATCTACACGCTGCCATACTCTCCCTGGACAAGATGTGAAAGATTCTACTGTACCCTCAGTTTTCAACACCTTGTCACTCACTTTGCATTTCTCACAATTCTGAACAAAAATGTCAATTTCGTTATCCATTTTTGGTTACCAAAAATCTTCCCTTACTCTTCTTTTGGTAGCTGTCGAGCCTAAGTGACCTGAATGAGCCAATTCAATTATGCGCTTGTGAAAACAAGAAGGTGGAATTAATTTGTCACCATGCACTAACTTGCCCCTTTCTACTGAGAATTCATCAGATACTTTCCAGAATATCTGTAATTTATCAGACAGATTCTTTTCTTTCGGCCAACCTGATTCAATCATCCGCAAACATCTTTTAGTACAACATCATTGTTCACTTCTTGTATCCATTCACTCTCTTCCTTGCATATGCTAATATCACCAATGTGAGCAACTAAACATTCTTCAATTTCTGACTCCCAATCGTATTCACTAAAGTCTTCAATAGGTAGTCTGGAGAGGTAGTCTGCCCTGGTGTTTTTCCCCCCAGGTATGTACTCTACAGAGAATGTGAACTCTAATAATCTAGCAGAAAGTCTGGCAATACGGGCAGTAGTGCGTTTTAATGTTCTCCCAGATAAAATGTCCACTAAAGGGCGATGATCTGTTCTCAAGGTGAATGGTCTACCCCACAAATAAGCTCTGAATTTTTCCACACTCCACACGCATGCCAGAAGTTCTTTTTCTATAACAGAATACTTGCATTCAGGTGGACGTAATGTTCTGGACGCAAAACCCACAGTTGTTTCACGTGTGGCATTCAGCTGAGTTAGTACTGCCCCTAAACCATACTCAGATGCATCTACAGTGACAACAGTTTTTCTTCCTTCTACAAAGGATTGCAAAGCTGGTGCAGAAGTTGTGTCCTTTTTAACTCTCTCAAAAGTGTTTTGACATAATTCGGACGAAATAAATGCTTCTCCTTTTTTAAACAAGACCTTGAAGCATTCAGTGATGGTGGCAAAATTCCGCATGAATTTTGCGTAAAATTCATATAAACCTAAAAATGACAGTAATTGCTCTCTATTTTGTGGAGCAGGAGCATCAACAATGCTTTTTACTAAGCTAGGTTTTGGTTTCACACCCTGTTCTGAAAATACATGTCCCAAATATTCAATTTCTCTTGTTTTAAATATACATTTGTCTTTTCGCAGTGTAGCACCTCTTTTCTCCAACACTTTCAATGCATTGTTTAAAGCACAATCATGTTCATGTTCTGTAACAGCAAATATTAAAATATCATCTTGAAAGATGACAACATGTTCCATACCATCGAACATTTGTGTCATAAGCCTCTGAAATACTGCTGCAGCAGAAGCTATAGCGAACGGTATTTGGCAGAATTGAAAAACCCCATCAGGAGTTACAAAAGCTGTTAGATGGCGGGAACTCTCAGCTAATTCGACTTGATGATAAGCCGCTCTTAAGTCGAATTTGCTAAACCAACTAGACTGACCAACTTTGGTTATTAGATCTTCAATTCTGGGTAGAGGGTAGTTGTCGACCCATATGGCTTCATTTACACTCCTCATATCAACACACATGCGAAGTTCACCAGTTTTTTTGTTTGCTAAAACTATGGGAGACAACCATAAAGTTGTGTCTGCTCTCTCAATGATGCCTTGTGCACACATATCTTTAAGCATCAAGGAGAGATCTCCCCTTACGCTCAATGGAATGTTACGCAGTTTGTGTTTGACTGGTGAAACATCGTGTTTGACTTTGATGGTATATACAAACTCTGAGATTTTTCCTAATTTGTCTTGAAAAACGTTACAAAAGTTTCCATCCCATACATTTTTACTGTCACATACTGATCCTAATCTTTTTCCTCAAAAGAAATAGGTTGGTCCAGACCTGGTCTTATTGTAATACCAAACTCAGCTTGGTGAATTAAACCTAAAACATTGATTCCCCTTCTGGCAACGTATACTTTGCCTTTAATTGATTCATCTGAAATGTTGTCAGTCCAGAAGAAACCAATGAGGTCTATTCTACTGCCTTCGAACACTACGGTTAGGATATCTGGTGGAACTAAAGCTTAACCATTCCAATATTTCTCAAAAAGGTCGTGAGAGATAATAGTTATGCGTGCGCCAGTATCAACTAATAGTTGGATTGTGTGACCTTCAATGGAAACATTGAGATTCAGGTCCACAATCAATTGAACACTTGTTGTTCTCCCTGCCTTACACACTTTTAAGAAATGACCTATTTTCCCACACTTTTTACATTGTTGACCTAGTGCTGGACAAAACTTAAAAGAAGAAACATGTGATGGAGAGCCACATCTGTAACAATACACTCTGTGAAACTGTTGTGGGAAATAATTTGGTCTAGAAAATGTTTTAGGTCTTGTGTTTCCCAAACAACCTTTGGCGGTTGATTTATTAACTACCGCGCTTGAAATAGTAGACTTGGCTAGAGATTCCTCAAGCAACTTTGCGTCAATAGGGGGACCTTCGATACTTTTAGCTAAGTCTATTGCCTTATCTAATGTCGGGTTTTTACATGCAGGCAGTCGTTCTTGTATTTTCTTAGAGTGGCATCTAGCCACTAATTGATCACGTATTAACTCTGCAGTAAAGTTGTCAAATTTACATTTGGATGCTAACATTTTTAAGGCTGTAACATAAGTATCTATACTTTCGTTGGGTTGCTGCGTTCTCGTGAAAAATGTGTACCTATGTACAACCATATTCTTAGTTTTTGAAAAGTACTTGTCAAGTTGTGCAACTGCTGTGTCAAATTCATTTAACTCTTCATCCTCCGCAGGAACATGTTCAGGTAAGTGGTCATACACATTTTGTCCTTCTACACTTAAATGGTAATACATTAAGTTTTTTCGTCTTTCTGGTCTGAATTTTTGCGGATCAATTGCTCCTAGGTAAGCTTTAAAGGATCTTAACCACAAATTCCACTCCAAAGGTGGCTCTCCAGGTTCTTGTAGAAATGGCGCTGGTGCTTGAACACTCTGCAGATTGATAGAATGTTAGAGACTTTTTACAAGCGTGCAAATCGCTGTAGAAATGTGTTATAAGAGAGAAAAAAATTGAGAAGCGTGCAAATCGCTGTGATCTGCACTTTATACTGAATGACCAAAAGAAAAGAAGAATGACTTGAAAACTGAGAAAAAAATGAATTGCAAATAGCTGTTGTGAAACTTCCTTAATGTTGAGTAGAGTAAGGCAGTTTGACTATGAAGAGATTTAGTCCTCTTTCTTTGTATTTCTTTCTTTGTCTTGTCTTCTTTCTATTTTTGCCACTAATCCCAGGATTCAATGCGTCCCTCACGGAGAGCCCGAGCCAGAAGCAGGACGTTGAAGAAGCTGTGCCTGTCAGCGCTGAAGGTTGCTGCCAGGCAGAATCAAAACCATCATGCCTCAAACAGTAAGAATTTAATTTAAGTTGCTGAAGTCTTCAATTTAAGCTGAATACATGAATTCAAGCCGGCGCGAGTGACTTTGTACGAGGTCAACGTGTGCCTCACGCGCTACGTACGTCTCATGCTTCAATGAGTGGTGAATCAGCGTCTGCCTCGCGCCGCACATATCTCGTGCTCCTTGCCTCGCGCTTTGTTCGTTGGTGCCCGCGGCGAACCAAACAAAGGTTTTGAAGCGTGAATAAATAAAATAAACTGTCTCTCACCTCGTAATGTGCAGTACTCTACATTACCTAAAGACTTATGACGATCCTTTGACTGTTGATCCTCTGGCCCCTGTCGTTTTTCCGTTTTTCTGTCGTTTTCGTTACGTCTCATTTCATTTTCGATGTAGGTGGAAATGTGAATCTTCTTCGTTGCCCACTCGTCGCCAAGTTAATGAAGCAAGCCCCGACACGTCTTCAGTGGGTTTAATAGTTTATTAAGAACAACGCTGTGTCTCTCCTACAGGGGCCCAGAGACAACTGCCCGTCCTGGAATGCCAGAGAGTCTGGTGTTCCATGACGGCACAGCGCTCCAGACTCACATCACCACAGCTTGCAGACTCAAACTGATCAGCTAAAAAAAGACCAGAAAATGACACATGCACCAAAAAAAGTTGTGGAAGAAAGCCTCATTAGGACATGCAAGATTTCAAAATGGTAGCACAGTGGAGATAAACAGGCTTGATGATAGAGCAGTATGGATGTGAAACTAGGGGCGTAAGACAGGCCCCAACAGCCCCTGCGGTGCAGGGGGCCCCCCAGCTGCAGGGGGATCCCTCAGCACAGCACTCAGGCCTGAGAGCTCTGGATTAAATTTGGAGCGGGCCCCTCCGTGTACCTTGCAGGGGGGGCCCCCTCAACCTTTGTTACCCCACTGTGTGAAACAGTAGTTTGTATGACCAGATCATGGGTCTACCATTCATAAGAGACTGACTACTATGAGCTTATGATCCACAGATGGTTGGGGGGAGAGTGAAGGGTGTGGATGAAATTCTCTTTCATTAAATACTAAGGAACAGTGACTGGGGAGGAGTCTATTTACCTCCAAACCGGTGAGGGTTCGGTGGCAAGTCGGTGTAATCACTGAGACTTGAAGCAGGGGCTGCTAGGGTTGTTATGTTTTTGGTCCCTAATGTTTGCAGTCAAGTTGTTTTGTTATCACTCTTAGTTATGAGGGAAACTGAGCCATCCTCCTGTTATACATGTAGAGATTGCTGGATGCCCAATCAAAGCTTAGTGTCTTTAACACAAGCGCATTTACTATCACACAGTGGAATGTTACAGCTTTTAACTGTCTCAACAGGCACAGTAAGGTCTGGAGATACCTAAAATATTTAAATTCAGACAATCTTCTTGTGAAGGAAGACATGATTCACATGAGGCACAATCTTTACCCACTGCAGTACTGGGCCTCTGCAAAGACCAAAACAGCAGGGGAGGGGATTCTCATTAAGGATAATATAGCCGAAGACCACAGCTCGGTTACTAGAGACCCCAATGGACACTATATCATGGTGTATATGGACCTTCAGGGCAAAGCAATCATAGTTATCAACATGTATTTACTAAATGCACACCAGGAGGACGTCCTTGTAAACATCCTTCAAAACCATATAGGTACACAGTGAGGGTCTCATTGATCATGGGGGGAGACCTCAACTTGGTCTGGGACTCAAAACTTGATAGGGTGGCAAGGGCCCCGTAACACACAAGGGCCTTGTCAAAAAAATTGAGGGTGCATTCTAGGGAAAATAGGACTTCTGAATGCCTGAACTTACATGTACCCGGGAGTAAAGGATTACTCCTTCTCTGTGGTACATAGAACATGCAACAGAATAGACTATCTTTTCATCTCCCACACATTCTTGGGCTAATTAGTTGGGGCCTGATTGATTGGCGGCACTATAGGTGTTCACTTCTTTCTGGAAGTAGCATGGGAAGGAAGGAGATGTGAGAGGATGATTTACCTGGGAAATTCACATGAGTATATTTAAGAGGCCTGTAAATAGAGAATGACTTAGAGAGGGTATCCGTAACTACTTTGCTGATGATGATATGCAAGACATTCATTTGCATATACACTGGGATGCATTGAGGGCCACCCTCAGAGACCTAGAGGTGAATGTCTCGGGTAATTCAAGCTTCTGACACAACTTAAAGAAATAGAAAGAAACCTAAGCAAGCCCCAACCCTTAAACTAGGGAGAGAATTGACCTTGGTCAAAAGACAATTTAAGGCTCTCCAAACAAAGAAAGTGGAGCTCACACTTTTGAGACTGAAACAACCATTTTGTGAGAAAGGTAACAAAGTGGATAGATTACTGGCATCATGCCTAAGGACGCAATCAGCTTAAGAATACATATCACATATTAAAACGGGTAGAGAAGACCTTATCAAAGAAGAGCAAGCAAAGTGGGGGTATTTACTCACTTTTGTCAGACTCTCTACACCACTGAAATGGTTGATAAAACAAATACATGAATTTCTGGATTGGGTTTGGACAGAAGAGAAACCCACAGGAGGGGTAGAGGAGTTGTATAGGCCAGTAGAAAAACAAGAGATACTTTCAGCAATAAAGGCTATTATGAAGCCCAACAAAGTACCAGGCCTTGATGGTATTTTTCTTACTTTCTACAGGGACAATTTGGATCTACTTCTTGATCCACTTATGGCTCTGTTCGACTCATTAACCGAGGGTCAGGGTGTAACACAATGTGGGGAGCTGAAACCACCCTCATCCCAAAACCAGGAAAAGATCAGACGGAGTGTAAGTCCTACCACCCCATAGCACTGTTAAACACAGTTGCCACAATATTTACCCAAATTTAAACCAATAGAATGGGAAAAATCAGCTTGTCGCTTCTGTGGGTGATCAGGTAAACTTTGTGCAGGGCAGACATGACATAGACAGTGTTCGCAGAGCTGCTCTCCTTAGAAGTCTGAAGGGAATCTCTGTCCTCCTGGTAACACTCGACACATGGAGAAAGCATTTAAGGTGAGCTTGGAGTTCCTTGAAACCGTACTGACCAGAATGAACATGGAGCACAGAAGGAAGGGTTGGATCCTAGACAACTATCATCCCTCAGTTGCGAGGGGAAGCTTGAATGAGGTATCTTCAGAAGGAACGTACCTTTCCTCCTTTGTCTTGTTTGCCATGGCAATCGAACCCTAGTGCTAGTCATTAGGAAAGCGGGCAGTAGTAAGGGCATGATATTTGGTGTCACAGTAGATAAACTCATTCTTTTTGCTGACATTTTTTTTACAGTCACAAAGCCTGAATCTATCTTGCTGGCAATAATGGAAATTCTAGAAACCTTTGAGAAGATCTCAGGATTTAAAGTCAACAAGGGTGTGGAAAAGATTACTCAACACAACAAACCTCCTAATCATTTGGAGAAATGTGGAAACCCTCAATGCAGTGTTTTTCCTTGTTAACAGTGGTGCGAGTTGCCAGTGAGGAGGAGTACAGTAGCTTTGTCCAGCTTATAAATGAGTGGGGTAGGCCTATTCCGTACAAAATGGCAAAGAGATACTCCATTCCAGGGAGGTGGATGCTTTAGGTGTGTCCAGAAAGACTGGTCTAGATCACCCAAGAGAGCAAAGAGGTTACACAAATTATGATCCACCGACCACTCCTGGATAAACCAAGATTGATCAGGCCAGAAAAGGTGAGGCAGCAAAAGTGTCAAGCAGTTGGCGATCAGTTTCGCTAGGATTTTGGAACTGCAGTTGAGTAGTGATAAAGTGCATTAAGTTTCACAGTACTGTGTAGGGACAGTACTGTTTGGGTTTCCCTGCCTTCAACAGTGAGATCAGCGCTGCTTCACACAGTGCCTCCTCAGTCAGTAGCTCAGGAGCTAATATATCGACCCATCATTTATAAACGTCAGCCAGTAGCCCATCCGAGCCAGATGCTTTATTGATGGGAACCCGCCAATTAACACTTTGATTTTGTCTAAAGTAAGTGGGTGTTCAAGGAAAAGACAATGTGCTCCACTGACCCAGCCCAGGGCAGTATCTTCCAAGTATTCCACTATTTGGGTTTGAGGTAGTGCACTTGTAAATATAGATCTGTAATATATGACAAGAACACCCACACGATCTGAGACGTATCCTGGTAGGATGCTGCTGATGCACCTACTATTTGCATTATTTTTTCATTTGCAGCTCAGGGGCATCTGATTATGGCACCCAGGGACTTGCCTGGGTGCTCTCCTACACCGTATGCTCATGCCCGGGCATACCACCTCGTATTTTACACTCCAGTTTCGCAACCTCTGAGTATTTTGCTAGTTTATCCCTGACTTGTTCCAGCACGTGGATATTTCCTCCACAGGCCGGTGTGATTCCAATTGTTTAATCATGTGCTCTAGACAAGACAGTTGTGCCTGGGGAGATTTCAAGACGCTACATTGTTTCACGATGCATTTACCCTTAACTGACACCTTATAGGCTTCCCACACCGTGCATACATGGTCCATCGGGCACAGATGGAATTGGACGTATTCCACAATATTTCAACTGTTTATAGGCTACTCTACCCTATAAAGCCTCAGTGTTTAAGTGTCGCCCATCACCAAGCGGTTTGACCCAGGAGCTACCAAGCTTAGGAATGCCTCTTGAGTGGTCAGAAAGTGTGTGAGCCAAATGTCTCACCTCTCTCACCCACAGCCCAACATCCTATGTCACCAGCCAGTAGTCCAGCCTAGACCACATATTGTGTACTGCAGAGTAGAAGGTGCCTTCTTTAATCAGTGGGTGTTGGTTTCTCCAAATATCGAGCAGTTTGTAGTCACACATTATGGCCTGGACATGACCAGCTGCCCCAGTATTACCTCCTGGGACAGCTGGAGATCTGTATAGGTGTAGTTAAAGTCTCCGCCGCAGAGCAGAGATAATACTTTACCCCATAGATTGTTGTGAAACCTAGGACCATCTATGTTAGGGCCATAACTGTTCACTATTATAATACGAGTAGTGCCCATTCTTCCCTATAGTATTGCAGATCTTCCTTGGTCAGCTGCATAGGTGCCAAGAACATTCAGGGGTGTAACGTTTTAATTAGGATAACTACACTTGTGAGCCTATGATGATGCAATGCAACAAGAGGCCCATCTTCTGGGAAAATGAAGTTTAGAGTGAGGTGGGTCTCCTGTGATAGGGCAATGTTTATGAGGTATCTATCTAAAAAGGCTAATACCTGATATTTTTGGAGGGTTGCAGAGCCCCCAATGTTCCTTGTCAGACAGGACTGTTGTACTCCCTCCTCTGTTTCGCATTGAAAGAGTAAGGCATCAGATTGCCGCCCATTATCCGCAGAGCCTAACCAATCTGGTACCTGTGCCTCCTGAAGCACAATAAGATAGCTGGTGTCTACTGTGTTGTGTAATGACAAAGAAACTCAATCTACTTTCCCACCTATATCCCTCCCACACTGATAGCCCAAACCCAAAAGGCCAATTCATGTAAACGCCCCCCCCCGTCTAAAAAAAAAGGAAGAAAATCATTTCTGCCAACAGGGCAGTTAAGAGTAACAAAACAAGTCGTACTTGCTATCAATAGTAAAGAGCTTAACCCTTGGGTATTGCCTGAAATGCCAGAAGTTAGCCCTTGAAAGTGGATCAAGAGTGTTGGAGGAGACGTTATTGAGCCGTTATTGATATAGCTCTCAAAGATGTGTAGGCTTGGGTTCAAACATTGGGTGCAAGGAACGTTGGCGAGTCATCGCGCTTTCATATGGGCAAGCCCGCTACATGCACATCCCACAGCGTATCTATCCAGACTAACATATTACATAACAATGATGTAATTACACATTAACATTGTATAATAAGCAACTGTTACTAGAGTTGGGTGTAAATCCAGTGACCTAATCCGAGCCGTCTTTCTAGTAGTTTCTTCAGGACATCAGCGGCTTGCTGCGGCCCTTGGATTATATGTTGCTTTCCACTATGCGTGACTTTCACCTTGAGCAATTGTTATTTGAATTTGACAGTGACCAACTTTCTTCTAGCTTCCTGGATGGTGATGGAAAAGTCCAGATATAGCGGCAAATCATAGCCCTCTTCTAGAGCTTTCGTGCGTTTAAATCAAAATATGCATTATTAGTAGTATACAGAGCAATTGATCTCTCCTTGGATTCATGTGTGTATACCGACATGGAGATATTACAATTGAAACAATATGTTCCGACATGTTAAAGTGTGTTTTCTTGGCTTAAGCCAATTAAGGCCTCAGTTAGACCTCAGCGTCATCTTGTCCAAAATGGAAATCATATAATTATGTTATTCTCCGTTTATAATTCTGCCTGACACTCCATGCAGAAAGATGTTTATTTCCGATTCATACTGTTCTTAAAGAGGGCCTGCGAGAGAAAGTTTTCTGTAACATTTTCAAGGACCTTCCGCTTGCACGCTGTATTGCATTCATTCACAATGATTCACTGTTGTTTAAGTTACTAGTTTGCCCTGACACCTCTGAACTACAATAGATCTGAAGGGACAAATCAATATTCATGTAGTGGGTTAGTGTATAGATACGGTTGTATGACGATTCATAATACTGTAATATGATTTGGTGAAAAAGTAATTCTTTGCTCTCATCATGCTGTCTTTGAATTTTTGATACTTTCTTATGGAGAAAATGGCTATATTATAAACCCTTGAGTTTGGGGGTGAGCCATAGACGGTTTGTTTAAATAAGGATGCTGCCCTATTTCTTATTTTGCTGCACATTTAGGATTTTGTCTATTCTGCATTGTTCCTATTAATGAGAGCAATGACTCTATGCATTTAAAGGAGACTATTGATGCATCTTGATTTTTGGCTTTTGAATTTTTGTAATAAACCTTCATGGTTTTTTTTAAATTCCACTCTCAAACTAACTTTTTGAGTCCATTATTTACTTATTGACTGTATTTTGAAATGCTGTTGGATGATTGCCTTCGACAGCAGGAGCCTCACGGAGCTGTGGCCATCATGTGCACCGGCTCTCTGGTGCGGCCAGAACTATGGAATCTTAACCAAGCGATCCTTCTACATCCAGATCAGAAAAAACTTCGTTGCCATAACAGCTGTTCTAGCAACAGGAAAGGAAAGACCAACTCAATTATCTGCAAGTTGCACTGGCTCCTAGCTGCAAACTGCCACCAACTCCTAAAAGCTAGGCACTAGAATATTAAGGGGCTGATAATCAAAACCAAACAAGTATACTGAATCTCCTCTATGTTAAGTTTGCCCACTGGCAGGTGTTCTGCCCTGATATATGTCAATAAATGAATGAATCAATGAATTAAAGATTTCTAGAGCACGTTGCTACTCCGAGTGTCCCAGGCGCTAAACCTGCAGGGGTACTTCCACTAGCATGGGCTAGTGGGTAGTTTTAGGGCTTTTCAGAATATTGATTCTTGAGATATGGCCCAAAGTGACAATGGGAGCTGATTCCATTCTTTGCTGGCAAAGACTAAAAAAAGATCGCCCACCATTCCTAACCCAGTGGAATCTTGGTACAGCCACAAGCAGTGCAGAGACAGATTGCAATGTTCTAGAGGGATTATACAGTACAATCCTATTGATCCGATACCGCGGGCCGCTCATAGAAGGCTTGACGGGTGACAGTAAAAGTCTTGAACAGAATCCTTTTCTTGATGGGGGGGCAATGCAGATCCCCTAAGTGATGTGAGACGGATGCCGTCTTGGGTATACCCAAGATGAGGGGGCAGCTGCATTCTGTGCCACGTGCAGTTTTCTGATTCAACTCTCTGCTAGGCCTAGATATAAGATATTAACATAATCCAGTCTAGATGTTATCAGTGCATGGACAACTGTCCTGCGCGTCTCCTGAGGTAGTATGTCAAGAAATTTTCTGATTTAGCAGAGCAAGGCAAAGCAGGCTCCAGTCACAGACAGAATCTGAGGTTGGAGAAAAAGCTTGTCATCAATCTTTACTTCACAATTCTTAGTGACAGAAGCAGGTGAAAGGGGAAGGGGAAGGCCCCTTGGCAAGCCACTGTGTATCCAGTGTTCTCTAACTTGCCCGCATGAAAGAATCTCCATTTTTGCTGCATTACATTGTAGATGGCTCTCACGCATCCAGTGCAGTACATCCTTCAGACAGGAGTCGAAGGTCATAGTCTTGCCTGTGGCAGAGGGATCAACAGTAAGGAGCAACTGAGAGTCCTGGGCATATGAGATGGTCACCAACCCATAGGATTCAATGAGTTTAGCTAAGGGGGGCATCTAAATATTAAATAATGTAGGGCTAAGGGAAGACCCCAGTGGAAGCCCAAAACCTAGGAGCTTACTGGACAAAGAATGGGGAGCAAGATAAATCTCTTGCTGTCTCCCTTCCAAGAAAGATTTAAACCAACGCCACGCAGTATCTCTGATCCCTAGCTCTGTCATGTGCTGTAATAGCATGGAGTGAGACTAGGCATTGAATGCCACTGACAGATCGAGTAGGATCAGCGAGGTACTTTTAGCTTCATCCAAGTCAAATTTAATCACTTCCGTTACCTCGATAAGGGCAGTTTCCAAGTTATGCTGCATTTGGAAGCAGAGTAACTATACTCCCCCCACCAGACTGAGAAAAGAGCACATTTTCTAAGAGACACTAAATATACACTTATTCACTATTAAATAGTAATCTAACTTCTGCTCTATCTTTGTCATCCTTAGGTCTTTTCTATTTTCAAATCCTTAGTTATACATCGGGTTTAAGTGTTTAATCAATGTTTTAAAGTAAATACAAATTATTCCCATAGCCACCTAGCTGTGCTTACTAGCCATTACTCTTTGAAGATGGATCTTCTATTCATAAAATCTTCATTCAGGGTACATAAGGTGCAAAGTAAAAGCTATCTATGCCTTTCAACACAGCTACTCTTAGTCAATGAGCTTGTTTTTACTCCTAAGTGAAATGAACCTTGTGCTATAAGCTAAGAGAATCGGAAATATGTGCTTAAGCAGCAAATGTTTTGAAACCAGAGGGCCAACATCACATCCCATCCAATGTTTCTGCTCGCTTGTTTTTATATAGCGCAAACTAGACCCGAAGATATCAGGTATCAGAGCACTTACATGAGCACCACTTTCGTTACAGATGGACACATTCATTTCTGTTAGGCACGCGGAGATTAAGTGATTTGCCCAGAATCACAGGATGTTGAGCGTCCATGTCGAGGTTGGTAGAAAAGATGGGGGGCCACCTAGAAATAGGCTGCAGAACGGGACTAGGGGACAAGTCCAGGAGCTCCCAATGGGGGGTTTGGTTCATGGGGGTCCTGGGAGCAGGGGAGTACCGTCGGTTGTCGTGGACTTGGGCCAGGGAGCTCGGGTGCAGAGGGTTTTGGTTGGTTGGTGCCCGTGCATCAAAGGCACCCAGAGTTCTCTGTAAGACCTGCAAAAGGGGAAAAAACAGGACAGCTGGGCCACTCTCTGTGCTGGCCTCTGTAGTGCTGATGTCCGTCATTGGCTGCTCATTCTTTGCGGCGTTGGAGTCCTGATCAAACTCAAACAAGCTTTGGTTGTTGCAAAGGGTCTGGTGCCCCAGGTATTGGTGCAGGGCAGCTCTGGTTGGTCCTGGCATCTTCTCACTCGGTGGGGAGATGGATCTGACCTCTTGGAGCACAGTGACCTCCTTTTGGGTGCCTGCTGCGTCGGTGGACCCATTGGTCAGCAGAACAGTAAACCAGACGTTGAGGTAGGTGCCTGCAGGTTCCAGGGAAGTGGCTCTTCCACTTCAAGGGAGATGCTGACGGCTTCGTGAAGTGCTAGAGGCCCTCTTAGGCTGCACAGCTGCAGGACAAGTCAGTATGTCGTGATTGTTGGGACAGGAGCAGGTAGGGTTTGGTGCCAAAGTCCACCGGCAGCCCGCAGTTCTCTCTTTTTCTGCTTTTCTTTGCCCTCTTCTTTCTTCAGTAAGATGAATCTGAGTTCCTGGCGTCAGGGGGCCATCTAAATAATCAATTTAGGGAGGTTAAGGGGAGTGAAGGGTGGTAGCAAATGGGCTACTTACCGTTGGGGTCATTACACCCCCTATATGACCACTTCCTGTGGGGAGTAGGCATAACTCTGTCCCAGAATTCCTATTTCCACCAAAATCGAAATGGTGGAATTCTTCTTTCATTGGGCACACCAGACATCCCACCTTAGGGGTGTGACTGCACTGGTAGTGTACCACGCCTCTTAGCATAGCTAATTTCCCACCTGTCCTGGTGCCAAATGGGCCTCTAGGCAGGGGGTGGCATCTCCCAGGTCTGGAGGAAGCTGGGGTTGCATATCAAAGGCGGCAGGGGCTTTGAAGTCCCTGGCCTTGGTATGCAGATTCAATAGCCATCCTGCTGTAGGAGGTGTGAACACATTCCTCCGGAGCAGACATTGTTTCTGGCCTCCCTCAGAGAGCCAGGCGTCTCACATGCAGGGGGTCAGAAACAAGTCTGTGGTGGCAGGCTGGACAATACCAGTCAGCCAGCACACTAAGAGGCTGATAGGTTTTTAGGGGGCACCTCTACCGTGCCTTCTGGATGCATGTTTTAATAAATCCACAACTGGCATCAGTAGGGATTTATTAAGACAAGGTGTTTGATACCAAACACCATAGGTTTCAGTGAAGCTACCATGTAACTGGGAAACTCATGATGACCAGTGGCCTGTACATATACTTAAGATGGCTTCCCTGTTCACTTGTACTATCTAGCAATCGAACTAGACAGCGCAGGGGCATATCTGCTCATGCAGATATGTCCTCACATGTAATATAATACACCCTGCCTTAGGGCTATAAGGCCTGCTGTAAGCGTGACTTACATATATTGCATGCAGTGTCTGTCGGTATGGCACACAGGGAATGTGCCATGCCATGTTTTCACATATATCTGCACCATGCAATGGCAGTTTGCATGAGTTTGGTGGTGAGTCCGTTAGGGTGGCACAATACATGCTGTAGCCCTTAGGGAATCTCTTTAGTACCCATGCCTTAGTTACCAGGGGTACCATTTACTAGGGACTTACCGAGGTGCTAAAGGTTTTGCCACTTGGAGAACAATTGAGCAGTTACCTTGTTTTAGGGAAACACTGGGGACCTGATTAGCAGGAACCCAGTGCACTTTAGTCAAAATTGCATCAAATACCATGCAAAATGTTGGGGTGATCATGTCAAAAAGGGGCACTTTCCTACACTCATCAAACCAGATGCTCAGGGTCTTGACCTTGGGCGTGGGAAGTGGTAGAGGCCCAAGACTGTCGGGCCACCAAGCTTTGGACCAGATATTAAGGTGCTTGCCCAGAACCAGGACTCCTGTCGTCCCAGTATTCAGCTTCAAACATGTTAAGGTCCATCCAAGCAGCAACCTTTGACAAACAAGCACTGAGCGAAGAGGCCATGAGTTACTTTTGCGTATTAACTGTGTCATTGTTGTATTTTTCCTTTCTGTTACTGTGTGCCTTTAGGCTCCAGCAGTATATTGTGCCTTACTAATGGTCCAAGCATGGGCACGGCTACAGTGATTCATTTTGGAAAGTGAGTTGTGAGTAGTGTAAAGAACTTAAGCGAGCAGAAACAGTGGATGTGATGTGATGTTGGTTCTATGGTTTCAAAACATTTGCTGCTGAAACTCATATTTCCAATTCTCTTGGCATTTAGCACATGGTTCATTTTCCTTGGGAGTAAATACAAGTTCATGGACTAAGAGTAGCTGTGTTGAAAGGCATGAATAGCTTTAACTTTGAACCTTATGTATTCTGAATGAAGTTCAGGCTATGATCCCGTTCCAGTCTTGGTCCTGGATCACACTGAGCGAGGCTCTGAGATTTCTTGGCCTCTTGCATCCTGCTGGTTTTGGAGGAAATTGCAAAAGATCTTCAGTGGTGGCTACTCAACCACAATTGGACCACCAGACCCGATCCCTAACCACTTGAGGCTGATGGTGGTGTTAGATGCATCACGGCTGAGTTGTGGGGAGGAGAGGACTCTGGTCTCCAACGGGGACCCGCCTCCACATTATTCGGTTGGTGTTGCGGGACATTCACTTGGTGTTGAAAGCCTTTGTGCCAACCATCAAGGGAAGGTTGGTTTAGGTTCCTACGGTCAACACCACCGCCTTGTGGTACTGCAACAAGAAAGGCAGGGTGGGGTCTTGGGTCCTGTGCCAGGAGACTCTGCGCCTCTGGAACTGGCTGAGCTGTCAAGGCATTTCCCTGGTCGTTACGCACCTCGCAGGATCTTTGAACTCCAGGGCGGACAACTCAGCTGGTAACGCCTAGCAGATCACGTATGGCAGTTACATCCCAAGGTGGCGCAGGGCATCTTCCAGCAAAGGAGAGAACCATGGCTCGATCTCTTCACTACCACCTAGAACACACAAAGTCAACATGTTTGCACACTGGATATCCCAAAAAGCCTTTCTCTCAGGGACGCAGTCTGCCTAGAGAGGAGCTCAGGACTCCTGTATGCTCTCCAGCTACAACCTCTCCTGCCTTGGGTTCTAAAGAGGATCAGGAATGACCGGGCCCAAGTCATCCTAGTGGCTCTGGATTGGGCCAGGAGAGTGAGGCACCCGGACCTTCTGGGCATGAGCATTTGTCTTTCAATCAGGCTGCCACTTCGGGAGGATCTTTTGTTGCAGCAGCAGGGCAGGGTCCTGCACCTGGGCCTGTGCAATATACACCTCCAGTTTTGGAGATTGAGCGGCAAAAGTTGACTGCTTTTGACCTCCCTGCTGAAATTATGGATGACATTCTAGCAGCCAGTCGTCCTTTTATAAAATCTGCTTATGCTGGGATAAAGACCCTGGTGTAGTTCCGGCCATAAAGACCCATTGCAAGCAAAGGTGTCAGATGTTCTTCTTTTTGTGCTGTCTTTAGCCTAGCAAAGACTTGCCATGGGCACTGTTAAAGGTTATTTATCAGCCCTTTCAGCCTTTTTGTGATTGCCAGACAAACCATGCTTGTTTAAATAACCTTTTGATTTTTCTTAACGGTTTAGTTTATCACCCAAACCTTTTGTAACACCGCAGTGGGACCTTAATTTGTTTTTCACATTCCTTATGAGTTGATGCTCAGCTGTTCTGTGCATCTTCTAACTCCTAAAACAGTCTTCATCATTGCAAAAACTTCAGCACGCCGTGTGAGTGAACCTCAAACTCTATCTGTTCAGTCATCATACACCCCTTTCTACCCCCACACAAACTGTTGTTGAGAATCAGAGTGGCATTTCGGCCAAAGGTTGTGAGTCAATTTCATCTTAGCCAATCGATCACTCTTCTGGTATTCTTTGCCCCGCCCACCACTCGAAAGAGGAGGAGAGATTCCATAGACCCAAAAGAGCCTTTGGTATTTACATTGATTGTACCAAGGACCATCGGGTGCACCATCAGCTCTGTGGGGGGTTCCGTGGTGCAAAGGTTAAGGCAGTGCAGGAAAGAACCACATTCAGGTGGATAGTCCTCTTTGTTAAGACCTGCTACGCATTGGCCAAGAATACTACTACGGAGGACCTAAGGCCTCATTCGACCAGAGCCAATGCTGCTACCACTGGATTGGCATGCTTAGCAACTTTTCTAGACATCGGTCAGTTCGCAGCATGGGTGCCAATTTACACGCTCACAAAGCACTAGTGGATTGATAGCCAGGTCCAGTGGGAGGGGCTCGTTGCATGTTCGGTCCTGCAGGGCCTTTTTTTGAGCCACCTTGAGAGGTACTGCTCTGGTAGCTATTCACAAGATGAGGAATCTGAGGTTAGAAGTATCCATCAGAACAAGTTACTTACCTTCAGTAACAGTCTTTCTGGTGAACACTCTAACTGCAGATTGCTCACCGCTATTCCACCTCACCATTCTGTGGAATGCTCTCCTCTATAAAAATGTCCCAATCTAGGGATCTGCACACTGGGACATCTGTTCAGTTATTGGGTTGTGGACAGCCAAGAAAGAAACCGACAGTGCGCAGGGGGTGGCCCTTGTATGTGGCTCCAATGGCATTTCCAGGGCGTGAGGAAACGGTTTTTACAGCATCGTTCCTGTGTGGCCACCCACCGCATCACAGGAGCAGTGCTGCAAAAAATCTATCTTCGGATCCAGTCTGGCATCTGAGGGTATTCACATGGTGAGTGTCTGCGGTTAGATGAGAGTATGCACCAAAAAGACAGTTACCGTAGGCAAGTAACTTGTTCATATTATTCGCCTTACCCAACAGTTCAAAAATATTTCCTTGCATTTTTTCAGACAGCCCACCACTTCTCCAGGCCACACGAACTGATCATGAGTCTGGCATAGCAAATTAAATTTGAATTTGTTGGTGTTTCCAGGCCATGGCTAGACAGCGTTTCAGGAGAACGAACGTCAAGTCGATTAACCTGACAGCGTATCTGTTACACATGCAAGCAGTCAGACTCAGGAGACAAAGGAGAGGATCGAACTGTAAGGTACATCCCTCAATCTCAGTCAGGATCCGAACAGCCTCCCTCCAATAGTGGGCAACCTCTGGGCATGCCCATGCCATATGATAAAAGTTGTCCTCGAGACAGGGGCACTGGGCGCATCCCGGAGTAACACCCGGAAAGATATGATGAAGTCGCATAGGGGTAAGATAAGTCTGATAGACATAGTTGAAGTAGGTATATTTCAGGCGGGAGTTCTTGGAAACACCCAGTACATGCTCCAACATGCAGGACCACTGTCTGTCTGCCAGGTCCTGGTGGGTTGGTGGGTCTGGATGCGAAGTTCTAACAACCCGCTGTATAGCAGTGTTACTGCGCACCTACCCATATCACGCCCGACAGAACCTGTAACGCCGAGGATGTGGCAGGCTCGGTACATTCAGGCCCCGAGATAACCCCGACGGCCGCTACCAGGGCGTTTTATGTCATGAACTGGCCTTCGTGAATCTCACAGCACTCCCTGAGGTCCTGAAAGAACATCAGGAGTTGAGACTCATACAGATACCCCCATGTGAGAAGGCCTATCTCCCTCCCTGTGCCGTCACACTCACAACCTCATGAAATGCCAGAAGCACCACATTGGTAGAGCAGGCGCATACAGCACTGGGCGCGCTGCGGGGTCACGTATTTATCCCAACAATACTTAGCCACTCTGGCAAGGCGCCCTACCACCAGGGCACTGCGCCAGGGGCCCAAGAGCCAGTCCAAGATGCCCATCTCTCCAAGTCCCGGACAACGCAAGCCTGCTCAACACCAAAGAGAGTATAGTACAGCCTAAAGAAAAGCCTCAAGGAAAAGAGGAAATGCAAGGATATAGCTTCTCCAGTAGAAGGGCAGGCTCAGAAGAGGACTTAGAAGTCTCTGGAGTGAGGTATCCGAGTCTTCAGAGTGTGTGCTCTGTATCAGAACCAGAGTGTCTCTTTTGCATGCTTTCTGTGCTTCTTGTTGTGTGAAGGACTCTCTTATTAGTGAAACCTAAATTTCAATCTCTTCTGCTTGACTTAATTTGGTCAAATATAATTTTGCATCCCTCTCCCAAATGACTTTCGTATTCATTAAAAGGACACTTTTCATGAGAGAAAGACCATAGTCCCACCCACAAACAGCACAAACACCCGAGTGCCAGATACAAACGTCTGCTTGTTGCACCTTGCCAGAGATTAAATCCAGAGGTTTTGGGTAGAGACATATTGCCAAATGTATGAAGCAATGGTCACAAAATATTGGTAGCAATTTGAGACCAATATTTTTGCCACTAGTGTGCTATTTTGCAAACCAGCCATGTACTAATAGGTCGGTTCGCAAAATACAGATTCGTAGAGAGTCGCAAATCAACCTACCCAGGGCTTTAAATGGGATGAAAAAACTGGAGGGTGTCCCATAGGGGCGTGGCTGATGTAATTAAGGGCGTGGCTTAAAACACTTAAGCTAAAAATCTGTAGTTAGCATAGTGTGCTGCCCCAGTGGTATTTTGCTGCTTCTGTCCATTCATCCAGATATATATCACAAGTAACATTACACCTACAACAAGCCAGGACTATTGGCTTTGTCAATGGTTGTAAATCGCATACGATAAATAAGCAACAACTATGACTTTGTTGCATATCCCCTTTGCTGCTAGGCCTCCCCCCCCCCCCCATCCTCCCCGCCCGTGCTAAGCCTTTTTTTGGCTATTTGGGGTAGTTCGCGCTTAGGCCCCTGTAACTTTTTGATTACATAAGGTATCCACCCCAAATTTGCGTCCTTTTTTTCCAACATCATGGGGATTTTAAAGGTATCCAGGGTTTGTTGATTCCCCTGGAGGAGACCCAGAAATTAGCCAAAATATAGCTACATTTTGTTTTTTGGGGAAAAATGAAAGAAAAGTGCTGCAGAAAAAAGCGTCTGATTTTTTCCCTGCAAATGGTATCAACAAAGGGTTTGTGGTGCTGAAATCACCATCTTCCCAGCTTTCAGGGACTGACAAATTGTCAGAAAACCAACATTTTTTACACAGATTTGGCATTTTACTGGGACATAGCCTATCTTTGCTATTTTTTTGTGCTTTCAACCTCCTTCCAGTTAATGGCAGAATGGGGTATGAAAGCAATAATGGATACTGGAAAGCTATACATTTCAGAAAAGTAGACACAATTCTGAATTCAGCAAGGGGCCATTTGTGTAGATCCTTTAAGGTTTTTTTATAGAAACTAACCGCTGAAAATAGGAAAAATTGAAAATGAGTTGAAAAAAACAGCCATTTGTGCCAACGTTTTCACCTGTAAATTCTTCTAAGTATGACAGAGTTTTGAAAGCAATATACCGTTACATCCGCTGGACCCTTCTGGTTTTGGGCATATATAGAACTTGTAGGTTCACCAAGAACCCAAGGAACCCACAGCCAATAACTGAGCAGCGTCTTGCAATGGTTTTTTATTGTGTACCGGGTATATAGCGATTCATTTGGGAAAATAGGAACAGTGAAAAACCGGTATGAAAGACACCTATGTATTTTCGAAATAGGAACAAAATATAGAGTTTAGAAACAGCAGCTACTTGCAAATCTCCGAAATTGTGGGTACCCATAGTAGCATGTGAATTATAGGACATTTTTCAAAGTGACTTCTTTTTTACACATTGTCTTACATTTGGAAGGCAGAAATGCATCGAAAGTCAATAGGTAATAACAATTGCTCTACAATTCTGTGTTCCCCCAAGTCTCCCGATTAAAATGGTACCTCACTTGTGTGGGTAGGCCTAGTGCCCGCGACAGGAAACGGTCTAAAACGCAACGTGGACGCTCCACATTTTTACAGTGAAAATAGACCCTTTTCATGCAAAGTGCCTAGCTGTGGATTTTGAACACTAGCTCAGCCGGCACCTAGGAAATCTAGCAAACCTATACATTTGTGAAAACTAGACACCCAGAGGAATCTAGGATGGGGTGACTTGAGTGGCTCTAACCAGGTTCTGTTACCCAGAATCCCTTGCAAACCTCAAACTTTGTCAAACAAACACATTTTCCTCACATTTCTGTGATGGAAAGTTCTGGAATCTGTGTGGATCCACAAAATTCCACCCACCCCGCATTCCCCAAAGTCTTCCGATAAAAATGGTACCTCACTTGTGTAGGTAGGCCTAGTGCCCGCAACAGGAAATGGCCCAAAACGCAACGTGGACACACCACATTTTTACAGTGAAAACTGACCCTTTTTTGCAAAGTGCCTACCTGTAGATTTTGAACCCTAGCTCTGCCGGCACCTAGGGAAACCTGGCAACCATATACATTTTTTTAAATCTAGACACCCAGGGGAATCCAGGATGAGGTGACTTGACTGGCTCTCACCAGGTTATGTTATCCAGAATCACTTGCAAACCTCAAACTTTGTCAAACAAACACATTTTCCTCATATTTCTGTGATGGAAAGTTCTGGAATCTGCGTGGATCCACAAAATTCCACCCACCCCGCATTCCCCAAAGTCTTCCGATAAAAATGGTACCTCACTTGTGTGGGTAGGCCTAGTGCCCGCAACAGGAAATGGCCCAAAACGCAACGTGGCACTGGACACACCACATTTTTACAGTGAAAACTGACCCTTTTTTGCAAAGTGCCTACCTGTAGATTTTGAACCCTAGCTCTGCCGGCACCTAGGGAAACCTGGCAAACATATACATTTTTTTAAATCTAGACACCCAGGGGAATCCAGGATGAGGTGACTTGACTGGCTCTCACCAGGTTATGTTATCCAGAATCGCTTGCAAACCTCAAACTTTGTCAAAAAAACACATTTTCCTCATATTTCTGTGATGGAAAGTTCTGGAATCTGCGTGGATCCACAAAATTCCACCCACCCCGCATTCCCCAAAGTCTTCCGAAAAAATGGTACCTCACTTGTGTGGGTGGGTCAAGTACCCGCGACAGACAAGGGCCCAAAACGTATTGTGGAGACATCAAAATTACCTATCACAAAACAACCTGGTTTTGCAAGGGGCGGCCCCTGGGTTTTTGGCCCCGGGCTCAGCGGCCACCTAGGGAAACCTACCAAACCCACACATTTCTGAAAACTAGACACCCTGGGGAGTCCAGTAAGGTATGGCTTGCGTGGATTCCCCCAACGTTTCCCTACCCAAAATCCCCTGCAAACCTCAAATTTAGCTGAAAAATTCACATTTTCCTCAATTTTCTGTGTGGGATCACTGGGCTGACACATATTTCCTACCACCTAGCGTTCCCCCAGGTCTCCCAATAAAAATGGTACCTCACTTGTGTGGGTAGACATAGTGGCTGCAACAGGAAATGGCCCAAATCGTACTGTGGGGACTTCAAAATTACCTATCATAAAACTACCTGGTTTTGCAAGGGGGGGGGGGGCACCTGGTTTTTGGCCCCGGGCTCGCGGCCATCTAGACAAACCTACCAAACCCACACATTTCTGAAAACTAGAGACCGGGGGAGTCCAGGGAGGTATGGCTTGCGTGTACCCCGCCAAAAAATTTCAATAGCACGTTTGGAGTGAAACAATGGGCCGCCCTGGAAGTCACTCGCTTATATCATTCTTGTGAGGACAGGGTGTGGATCAAGCAAATCCTTCTAGTAGAAGTGATGGCAACCAGATAGGGTGGAATGCACATCAATAATGAATATAACAAGAAGCATGGGCTCACATAGGTTTTAAATGAGTAGCGGCTAATACAAGGTACCAACTCCATTCCATTCCCCTGCCTCATTTTTCAGTGAAATATTATTATTGGGTCTAGTGAAATAGGCCACTATTAGTGACACCTAGTTTTGCAAGAACGTATATCCCTGAATCAGCCAATAAAGTGTTAATTAATTTAAATGTCTTCTAAGAGCTAGAGTCAAAATGTCAGCTGCAAGCTCTTGCACTGCTCCCATGTATTATCCTACCTAGCAGGAATTAAAAAGTAAATATGCTTTTTCACGAATCAAGGTCAGCAATGAAATTGAGTGCAAATGGCAGCTCCTTCTACCTTTCATTGCTGGGTAGGGAGATCTGGAAATTGAAAAAGCATCAAAAACACGGTTGTATTACAAGAGAAGGCAATCAGTAAAGCAACCTACCAAGGTTAAATTCTGGAGGATTCAATGTATGATTAGAATTTGAAGCAAGGCAAACAGAACCTTCCCTATTTTAACAGGAGAGCATTGCTAGAGACCTTTTCCCCGCTTGAACAGACAGGCAAAGTAGGGGCACTGAGAATTGTTCTCTACAGCAGAGATATATATATAATGGAAATATCGTAGGAATATCAAACCACCAGTATTAACTTGTGTCTGATTTGCAACTTGGTGGGGTGCATGATAGAGTCTGCTTTGTATAAGCGCTCCCAAATTCTTGTCTGCTATTGATGTGGCACAAGAGGAATTCTGCTGTTCTGTAGGTAGAAGTCCCAAAGTTGCAGTTGCAAGCTGTCTATGGGCATGCAACTAAGCTCCCATTCCCTCACTTCAGGTAGAACAAAGCTGTGGTTTGTCCTAACTTTAGCAGCTCCTAAAGGCAGGAAATACCTGGGGCAGAGAAAAATAACTGGGCTTGTAGATAATGTATTCACATTGCCTCTGATTAGAGCCCTGTACCACTGAATTAGAACTAGCCAGCATCAACTGCCAGTCACCTCTGAGTATCCACCAGATACATCATTACCGAAGATAAGTATTTTTGTTCTGGTCGATACTTCTACCTGCATCTTCCTCACCTTTTGAATAGATACATAGCAAAGCCCCTTTTCACAGGTGGCGGGTCTGAAGGAATGGTCACATCAGAAAGTCCCGGACCACATAAGCAAAATTGACATCCCTTCTCACTTCAACAACAATGCATGGCAAATATGTAACGTGAAGTGAAGCTCACTTTGCTGCACACCAAATTTCTGCTACCAGCATCTCCCAACACAGAAGATGCCTTTACTCTTGTAGAGGGACTCTGATCCCTTCTTGGTACCTTCTTGTCAACGGGATAACACGTTTTCATACAAACATATACACATGGTCCTCTTCTGGACCTCTGTGCCCTTCTTGTTGTCTACATATCTGACAAACAATTGGCCATTGGATATGAAATCATCAGTTCTGTCAACATAGGAGCTGACTGCTATCCAAGGGTCCTTGTTGAGATAAGGTGGAGAAAAAAAAGATGGGAAGAGTAATAGACTCTCCACGTGGAATGGAGTAACCACATTTGGCAGAAAAGCAACTTTTGGTCTCAGAACAAGCTTGTTTCAATAGAAACAAGTACAGAGGGGCCGGACACACATCGCTTGCAGTTCACTCACCGAGATAATGGCCCCTAAAACAGTCTTAAATTTAAAAAACAGCAACTAGCAATTATGCGTAGGCTCAAACTATGTTAAAAGGAGAGGGGGCGCTGCTATACTCCACTTTAAAATATGGCCCTGGGGGTGGGGCTTCCAGAGCCTAATGAGGCTCGGGGAGGGGGACGCGCAGCCCCCCTCTCCTTTAAAATATATATGGCCCTGGGGGATGTGGTTCCCAGGACTGTAATAGGTTTGGGAAGGGGGCCCTGTGGCCTCCCTCCACTTTATATTTTTAAAAAAATAAGGCCCTGGTAGAAGGGGTCCCCAGGGCTAGGCCCATGGCCAAACCCCTGTCGAGCATGGCACAAGGCAGTATGCAGCGTGGGGTTGGCTGAATGTGGGGGGTTGGATTTATGCATCAATCAATCAATCAATCACAGAATTTGTAAAGCGCACTACTTACCCGCGAGGGTCTCAAGGCGCTGGGGGAAAAAAAGGGGGGTGCTGCTACTGGTCGAACAACCAGGTCTTGAGTAGCCTCCTGAAGGTCAGCAGGTCTTGGGTCTGTCGTAGGCTTAGTGGAAGGGTGTTCCAGGTCTTGGCGGCGAGGTGGGAGAAGGATCTGCCGCCGGTGGTGGTTCTTCGAATGCGAGGGACGGTGGCGAGGGAGAGGTCGGCGGAGCGGAGTTGGCGGTTGGGGACGTAGAAGAGGAGTCGTCTGTTGAGGTAGGCTGGGCCAGTCTTGTGGAGTGCCTTGTGTGCGTGGATGAGGAGTTTGAAGGAGATTCTCCTGTCGACGGGGAGCCAGTGCAGGTTCCTCAGGTGGGGGTGATGTGGCTGTGGCGTGGTACATCGAGGATCAGGCGTGCGGAGGCGTTTTGTATGCGTTGCAGTCGCTTGATGAGCTTGGCCGGGGCTCCCGCGTAGAGGGCGTTCCCATAGTCAAGTCTGCTGCTGACGAGGGCCTGGGTGACTGTTCTTCTTGTGTCTGTCGGGATCCACCTGTAGATCTTGCGAAGCATGCGGAGGGTGTTGAAGCAGGAGGATGAGACTGCGTTGACTTGCTTGGCCATGGAGAGCGTTGAGTCGAGGATGACTCCCAGGTTGCGTGCGTGGTCGGTGGGTGTCGGGGATGCTCCCAGCGTCGTTGGCCACCAGGAGTCGTCCCAGGCTGAGGGGTTGGAGCCGAGGATGAGGACCTCTGTCTTCTCCGTGTTCAGTTTTAGTCGGCTGATCTTCATCCAATCGGCGACGGCCTTCATTCCTTCATGGAGGTTGGATTTGGCGGCGAGGGGGTCCTTGGTGAGGGAGAGGATCAGTTGAGTGTCGTCGGCGTAGGAGATTATGTTGAGGTCGTGCTGTCTGGCGATGCGTGCGAGCGGGGCCATGTAGATGTTGAACAGTGTTGGGCTGAGGGACGATCCGTGGGGTACGCCGCAGATGATCTCGGAGGCTTCGGATCGGAATGGTGGGAGGCGGACTCTCTGGGTTCTGCCGGCGAGGAAGGAGGTGGCCCATTCCAGGGCCTTGTCTCGGATCCCTGCGTCGTGGAGGCGTGCGCGTAGAGTGCGGTGGCAGACAGTGTCGAAGGCGGCGGAGAGGTCCAGCAGGATGAGGGCTGCGGTCTCACCGTTGTCCAGCAGGGTCCTGATGTCGTCGGTGGCGGCGATGAGGGCAGTCTCAGTGCTGTGGTTGCTGGGGAACCCCGATTGGGATGGGTCCAGGATGCTGTTTTCTTCGAGGTATCGGGTTAGCTGTTGGTTGACGATCTTCTCGATGACCTTGGCTGGGAACGGAAGCAGGGAGATGGGCCGGAAGTTCTTGAGGTCTCTCGGGTCCGCCTTGGGTTTTTTGAGTAGGGCGTTGATCTCTGCGTGTTTCCAGCTCTCTGGGAAGGTCGCGGTCTCGAAGGAGAGATTGATGATGTTGCACAGGTGGGGTGCGATGGAGCTGCTGGCTTTGTTGAAGATGTGGTGCGGGAAAGGGTCTGACGGGGAGCCGGAGTGTATTGTGCTCATGGTCTTGATGGTGTCCTCGATGTTCACGCTGGCCCAGGCTGGCAGGGGGTCGTGGTCGATGGTGTGCGGCGGGTCTGGTGCATCGATCTTAGTTGGGGCTGTCTGGGTGTTGAAGCTGTCGTGGATGTCGGCGATCTTGCGGTGGAAGAAGGTGGCGAGGGAATCGCACAGGGGTTGCGACGGTGGGATGTCGTTGGTGTTGGAGCTGGGGTTGGAGAGTTCCTTCACGATGTTGAAAAGCTCCTTGCTGTTGTGTGCGTTGTTGTCGAGGCGGTCTTTGAAGGAGATTCTCTTGGCGGACTTGATGAGGTGGTGGTGGTTACGGATGGCGTCTTTGTGGGCTGCGTGGCTGTCCGGTGTCTTATCACTGTGCCATTTCTTCTCTAGTTTCCGGCAGGTACGCTTGGAAGCTAGGAGTTCCGAGGTGAACCAGCAGGCTCTTTTGGTGGTGTCACTGTAGGTGAGTTTTTTCAGCGGGGCGAGGGTGTTGGCACAGTCGTCCATCCATCGTCTGAGGTTGCAGGCAGCGTCGTCAGTGTTGGATGGGTCGGAGGGAGGGCTGAGAGCGAGGGTTGCCCGTAGTTGGTCTTCGGTGACTTTGCTCCAGCAGCGGCGTGGGATCTGTTGGGTGCGGTGGTGTGTGGTGGGTTTCTGGAAGGTGAAATGGATGCAGCGGTGGTCGGTCCAGAGGAGTTCCGTGGTGTGGCTGAAGGAGACGTGGGAGCTTGAGGAGAAGATGGGGTCAAGCGTGTGGCCGGCGGAATGGGTCGGTGTTGTGACGAGCTGGCTCAGACCGAGGTTGGCGAGGTTGTCGATCAGGGTGGTGGAGTTGCTGTCGTTGTTGTTCTCCAGGTGAAAGTTCAGGTCTCCGAGGAGGATGTAGTCGGTAGAGGTCAGGGCGTGCGTGCTGATGAAGTCGGCGATGGAGTCGCTGAACTGGGGTCGGGGCCCAGGGGGTCTGTAGACAAGGGTGCCTCTAAGGGTGGTGTTGGGGTCCGTGTGGATCTGGAAGTGCATGTGTTCGGCGGTGCTGAGAGTGTTGTCGGTGCTGGTCGAGACCCTGATGGTGTTCTTGTGGACGATGGCGATTCCTCCTCCTACTGCGTTGACGCGGTCTCTGCGGGTGATCTTATAGCCGTCTGGGATGGCTATGGCGATGTCGGGGGCGGAGGAGTCGTTCATCCAGGTCTCTGTCAGGAAGGCGACGTCTGGTGATGATGTGTCGAGCAGGTCCCAGAGCTCGACGGCGTGTTTGCGTGCGGAGCGGGTGTTCAGTAGGATGCATCGGAGGTGGTTGAGGTCCTTCTTGGCGGGCGCCTCGGTGGCTCTGAGGCTGGTGTAGCTGCAGTTCCGGCAGGTGAAGGGACCATGGGTGCGTTTCGGGGCGGCCTTGAAGCAGTTGTGTGTCCGTCCGGGGTTGAGAGCGTGGAGTGTGGTGGCTTTGTATCGGCGTCGGTCCTCGAGGCTGGTGCGGGGGGCGCACGGCCCAGGGGGTCTGGCGCTGGGCGCGGTCCAGGCACGGACGGGCGCAGACGGGCTTGCCTTAGGCGCGCCTTCGGCCGCCATATATGGGGAGGTGGGAGGGAGGAGCAGCTGGGAGGCAGGGGCAGCGAATGGGCAGTCAGGGGGGCGGGGCCGCAGGGGACGCAGCGGCGGGAGTGGAGAGAGGCAGCGAGGGGTACAGAAGGCAAAAAGGACACAGGGAAATGGGGGCAGCGAGGGAAACAGAAGAAAAATGGACACAATACAGTGGGGGCAGCGAGGGAAAGACGGAAAACGGGCACAATGCAATGGGGGCAGCGAGGGAAACAGAAGAAAAATGGACACAATGCAGTGGGGGCAGCGAGGGAAACAGAAAGAAAAATGGACACAATACAGTGGGGGCAGCGAGGGAAACAGATGGAAAACGGGCACAATGCAATGGGGGCAGCGAGGGAAACAGAAGAAAAATGGACACAATGCAGTGGGGGCAGCGAGGGAAACAGAAAGAAAAATGGACACAATACAGTGGGGGCAGCGAGGGAAACAGACGGAAAACGGGCACCGAGGCCACAAGCAGAGGGGCGAGCTTACCAGCAGCGGGCAGGACACCACAGGCGGAGCTGTGTGGCGGGGGAGCGACCTACCTGGTAAGGTCAAGGGTCGCTCTCCTCACCGCGCAGCGGCCGCAATATATGGGGAGGTGGGAGGGAGGAGCAGCTGGGAGGCAGGGGCAGCGAATGGGGAGTCAGGGGGGCGGGGCCGCAGGGGACGCAGCGGCGGGAGTGGAGAGAGGCAGCGAGGGGTACAGAAGGCAAAAAGGACACAGGGAAATGGGGGCAGCGAGGGAAACAGAAGAAAAATGGACACAATACAGTGGGGGCAGCGAGGGAAACAGACGGAAAACGGGCACAATGCAATGGGGGCAGCGAGGGAAACAGAAGAAAAATGGACACAATGCAGTGGGGGCAGCGAGGGAAACAGAAAGAAAAATGGACACAATACAGTGGGGGCAGCGAGGGAAACAGACGGAAAACGGGCACAATGCAATGGGGGCAGCGAGGGAAACAGAAGAAAAATGGACACAATGCAGTGGGGGCAGCGAGGGAAACAGAAAGAAAAATGGACACAATACAGTGGGGGCAGCGAGGGAAACAGACGGAAAACGGGCACAATGCAATGGGGGCAGCGAGGGAAACAGAAGAGAAATGGACACAATGCAGTGGGGGCAGCGAGGGAGCCAGAAGAAAAATGGACACAATACAGTGGGGGCAGCGAGGGAAACAGAAAGAAAAATGGACACAATACAGTGGGGGCAGCGAGGGAAACAGACGGAAAACGGGCACAATGCAATGGGGGCAGCGAGGGAAACAGAAGAAAAATGGACACAATACAGTGGGGGCAGCGAGGGAAACAGACGGAAAACGGGCACCGAGGCCACAAGCAGAGGGGCGAGCTTACCAGCAGCAGCAGCGGGCAGGACACCACAGGCGGAGCTGTGTGGCGGGGGAGCGACCTACCTGGTAAGGTCAAGGGTCGCTCTCCTCACCGCGCAGCGGCCGCCATATATGGGGAGGTGGGAGGGAGGAGCAGCTGGTAGGCAGGGGCAGCGAATGGGCAGTCAGGGGGGCGGGGCCGCAGGGGACGCGGCGGCGGGAGTGGAGAGAGGCAGCGAGGGGTACAGAAGGCAAAAAGGACACAAGGAAATGGGGGCAGCGAGGGAAACAGAAGAAAAATGGACACAATACAGTGGGGGCAGCGAGGGAAACAGACGGAAAACGGGCACAATGCAATGGGGGCAGCGAGGAAACAGAAGAAAAATGGACACAATGCAGTGGGGGCAGCGAGGGAAACAGAAAGAAAAATGGACACAATACAGTGGGGGCAGCGAGGGAAACAGACGGAAAACGGGCACAATGCAATGGGGGCAGCGAGGGAAACAGAAGAAAAATGGACACAATGCAGTGGGGGCAGCGAGGGAACCAGAAGAAAAATGGACACAATACAGTGGGGGCAGCGAGGGAAACAGAAAGAAAAATGGACACAATACAGTGGGGGCAGCGAGGGAAACAGAAAGAAAAATGGACACAATACAGTGGGGGCAGCGAGGGAAACAGAAAGAAAAATGGACACAATACAGTGGGGGCAGCGAGGGAAACAGACGGAAAACGGACACAGAGGCCACAAGCAGAAGGGCGAGCTTACCAGCAGCAGCAGCGGGCAGGACACCACAGGCGGAGCTGTGTGGCGGGGGAGCGACCTACCTGGTAAGGTCAAGGGTCGCTCTCCTCACCGCGCAGCGGCCGCCATATATGGGGAGGTGCGAGGGAGGAGCAGCTGGGAGGTAGGGGCAGCGAATGGGCAGTCAGGGGGCGGGGCCGCAGGACGCAGCGGCGGGAGTGAGAGAGGCAGCGAGGGTTACAGAAGGCAAAAAGGACACAGGGAAATGGGGGCAGCGAGGGAAACAGAAGAAAAATGGACACAATACAGTGGGGGCAGCGAGGGAAACAGACGGAAAACGGGCACAATGCAATGGGGGCAGCGAGGGAAACAGAAGAAAAATGGACACAATGCAGTGGGGGCAGCGAGGGAAACAGAAAGAAAAATGGACACAATACAGTGGGGGCAGCGAGGGAAACAGACGGAAAACGGGCACAATGCAATGGGGGCAGCGAGGGAAACAGAAGAAAAATGGACACAATGCAGTGGGGGCAGCGAGGGCAACAGACGGAAAACGGGCACAATGCAATGGGGGCAGCGAGGGAAACAGAAGAAAAATGGACACAATGCAGTGGGGGCAGCGAGGGAAACAGAAAGAAAAATGGACACAATACAGTAGGGGCAGCGAGGGAAACAGACGGAAAACGGGCACAATACAGTGGGGGCAGCGAGGGAAACAGACGGAAAACGGGCACAATGCAATGGGGGCAGCGAGGGAAACAGAAGAAAAATGGACACAATACAGTGGGGGCAGCGAGGGAAACAGAAAGAAAAATGGACACAATACAGTGGGGGCAGCGAGGGAAACAGACGGAAAACGGGCACCGAGGCCACAAGCAGAAGGGCGAGCTTACCAGCAGCAGCGGGCAGGACACCACAGGCGGAGCTGTGTGGCGGGGGAGCGACCTACCTGGTAAGGTCAAGGGTCGCTCTCCTCACCGCGCAGCGGCCGCCATATATGGGGAGGTGGGAGGGAGGAGCAGCTGGGAGGCAGGGGCAGCGAATGGGCAGTCAGGGGGGCGGGGCCGCAGGGGACGCAGCGGCGGGAGTGGAGAGAGGCAGCGAGGGGTACAGAAGGCAAAAAGGACACAGGGAAATGGGGGCAGCGAGGGAAACAGAAGAAAAATGGACACAATACAGTGGGGGCAGCGAGGGAAACAGACGGAAAACGGGCACAATGCAATGGGGGCAGCGAGGGAAACAGAAGAAAAATGGACACAATGCAGTGGGGGCATCGAGGGAAACAGAAAGAAAAATGGACACAATACAGTGGGGGCAGCGAGGGAAACAGACGGAAAACGGGCACAATGCAATGGGGGCAGCGAGGGAAACAGAAGAAAAATGGACACAATGCAGTGGGGGCAGCGAGGGAAACAGAAAGAAAAATGGACACAATACAGTGGGGGCAGCGAGGGAAACAGACGGAAAACGGGCACAATGCAATGGGGGCAGCGAGGGAAACAGAAGAAAAATGGACACAATGCAGTGGGGGCAGCGAGGGAAACAGAAGAAAAATGGACACAATACAGTGGGGGCAGCGAGGGAAACAGAAAGAAAATGGACACAATACAGTGGGGGCAGCGAGGGAAACAGACGGAAAACGGGCACAATGCAATGGGGGCAGTGAGGGAAACAGAAGAAAAATGGACACAATACAGTGGGGGCAGCGAGGGAAACAGACGGAAAACGGGCACCGAGGCCACAAGCAGAGGGGCGAGCTTACCAGCAGCAGCAGCGGGCAGGACACCACAGGCGGAGCTGTGTGGCGGGTGAGCGACCTACCTGGTAAGGTCAAGGGTAATGGTAATTAAACATTAGCTTGCACTATTAAAACCCTAGAAATTCACTGAAAAACAAACAAAAGTTAAACTAATGTTATAGTTGGTTGAATATGTCAGTGACAACATTAACGTTGTGAACTGAACAAAACACAGAAATTCACCAGTTATAGTTAGCTAAGCTAACTATAACTAGCACCCCACCATGTACTGCTTATGACCCCACATATTACATCACTCATGAACTGTTCTGACATCATTTATATCACTGAGGACATCATCAAAGGAGGGTCCTAGTTTGTTTTATAGTTTACATAGCATTGAATAACTACCATATTACTTTTCTACCTAATTTAGTACAGTCTGGGTCCAGCTAATGGGTGCAAGTGTTTAAAGAATGCATGTGCTCCTAATGCATCATAGGTGTGTAGAGGTATTGAACACGTTCTAAATTTTTGTATTGAAGAGTAACTCTGTGTGCAGATGACAGTTGACAATTTGTGTCCAGTATTTTCCACACAAGTTTTTTGATTCTGCAGAAAATGTTCCCAAAAGGGAAAATATTCTACGTAGTGGTGTTATATCCCGCATAGATGCCCTAATGTAGACCCGTTCATACATGCCCTAAAATAGACGTATTCATATTTACTCTGATATGGTCATATTCGTACTTGCCCAATTATGGTCATGGCCGCATATGCCCAATTATGGTCACAACTGTACATGTCCTATTATAGTATGATTCCTTATATAGGCATGATCTTTCACCTACATTGGTCCCAGATAGCACACAACGAGCTCTGAGGGCTGAACTTTATCTATCCTGTGGTTTTTGAACGCAGCAGGGCTCTTCCAAACACAGGCCCACACTGTACTCATCAATTATGCTTGGCTTTCTAAGAATACACCACCGGCATAATATGTATGTACAAAGTTCACCCCTGACGTCTTCCTCATGTCCAATACAAACCATACTGAGGACCGAGTCTCTTTAGGGTATAAATATACCACATCTTGCCCCGGTAAACCAGAGGGAACCGAGACTTCCATTCTGACACACTGACCAGAGACGCTGAGGCTCCTGCATGCAGTCGCTCAAGCTGACAGTGGTCTGACACAACCCGGACGGGGTGTCCAACTCGAGACCAGGACGGGGTCCCACACTCTCTCTATTCAGGTAGGGGGGTTCGACTAAATCCTAGGAGGATTCTTGGCTCTTAGCTTCTAAGACCTACACACATATGCTAGGTACATACAGGTACATCTAGGTAGGCATCGTAGGAGTACGCGCACTTGCATAATGCTTTTATATTCATGTATGTACTCATGATTATCGCAATATGGTAGAACTGTTCTATCCCTTTGCTTTTATCATACTGCTGATAATATATCTCTGCTATTGCCTGCTGGTTACCGCAGCACATATATTTTACACTAGAATAACAACTGTTCAATAAATACTTATTGAAACGCCCGACTGTTTATTCTGTGTAACTCTCTGAGACAAACCGAATAAGTGAGCACGAGTGACTGAGCGAAAGGTAGTAGATTGTTTCCACGATTCTGAGGGAATCAGGGTTGTCATGTTCTAAGGTTGCCAGAAACTAATATCTCCCCAATAAGAGGAGGCACTAGTGGCACTGCGAGCTAGCTAATGCAAAACAATCTAACATAAGCGGTGAGGGTGCACAGAGTCAGTTTGCCACCAAGCCCACAGCTTATGTTACACAAACGCGCAGGTCCTGCAGGGGTACTATAGGAGCTACACGACATGGCGCCACCAACGTTGGTTTGGTACTTATTTAACGGTAGAATCTGAGTAGTTCAGTCGTGCTATTCTCAGAGAACCTACTCACAAATTCCAGAGACGTCTGGAGTGGGTGGGCACAAAATCCGCCACAGCTGAGTAGTTCGAGAATACTAATTATTGGCTGTTGGTTACTCAAGCTTGAAGGATATTTAGTTCCTACAATTGTGCACTTACACCTTATTTTAAAGACTGGTGGAAGAAACAAACACAACAGGGAGAGTTACAACAAACCTCTTAGGTTTAGAAGAAGACCCTGAAGACGCAATACAAATTGCACCAAATTTCAGAAGGGCAGTCACCATAAAACTTCTAGAACATGGCTTAAGAGCCATGGGAGGTAAAGTAATTTTTGTGATTGAGGCACACGGATCCAATAAAACAGAGGTGTTCTATTCTTGGGTTACAATCCCAGCAGCGAATCCAATTACAAATGTATTTCACTACTACCTAGAAGGTGAAACACCAGTGGACTATACTCCTTTTGAAGAAGTAGAGGTCCTGCTCACTTACCAGGAGCATAATTACTGGTTTAAAGGCGCCCTACCCCACGTACATGGAAGAGCAAGATTAGGCCCGCTCGGAGGAGCAGGAGCCACATGGCCCATACTAGCGGCATACACACCGCATCCTGACATTAACACAATGACACAGCCAGACTTACTCGTACAACACAGAGATTTAATTAAAATCTACAGAAACCTCACACAATTTGTGATGAGGACTTTAACAGTTCAGCCTGCACCAGCTGCAACACAAGACACTCCAGTCCAGAGTACAGTTAATAAAATTACTCCACAAACATTACACACGGTAATGGGCAAAATGCCAGCAAAACGCGAACAAATCCCATTCTGGATAGCTCAGAAAATAACTCGGCTTGAAGCAGTATCCCGAATACTACAACCAGTGACAAACACAGAATTCTAACAATCTGCTTGCCCATGGGTCTCACACCACAAGTAGAGGACTGCACCTCCTGGGGTTCAGTCTTTGCTGCCATATATACCAGAACACATGGTATCCCGTCCTTAGCAGTAGTACCTGACGTTTTGAGACAGATACAAAATGAGTACGGAGCAGATCCTGCCCTTAACTTAGGGATGAAGTTACTAAATAACTTTGACCAGGTCTCAGCCATAATACTAGCTAACATTAAGGGGGAAGCAGCTTCTGTGGCGATCCACCAACGCCTAAGGGAGTTCAGTCCAGAGGACCAACAACACGAACTACCCAAAATAATTGAAACTGCCTATGCAGAACTAGGCAGAGACAGTTTGGGTGGGAAAGCATTAAAACCACAACTGGTGGGCAGTCCTGAAAAGGACACTACAAAACAGACACCTACTTCTCCTAAAAAGAAGTGGGAAAATAAAAAACAACAAAAGTCAAATGACACCAGATCTCAGTCCAGAGGTAGGTCTCCTCAACAGGAGCCCTCTGAAAAGAGGTATAACCTCAGGAATAGGGATAATATTAAAAACCTGGCAGGTATCAGGATACTGATACTGCTCCTCTCGCTCCTTTCAGGGTTCATCACGAAACTCCGAGAGGGAAGGACGGTCAAAGGAGCGTACAAAGTCCAGAGACACGCAACACGCTAGCGGACTACGCACCTAAAAAGAGGATAAACAAAAATCAAAACCTCAGTTCAAAAAGAAGAAAGTAGCAGGTCTCAAGATCAGGCATGCCCAGAATTCTGAGGACACAGCTTCTGAACGGGGAATGGGCTCTGACGATGCTAGACAGCGCGGCAGAAGTAACGATAGCTCGCCAGAACCTGAAGGAATTTCTGGTGACAGCGGAGTTGAGTGAGTATATCACGGTGGAAACACCTGATACTCTGGTAAGTGTCCCAAATAAGTTACATGAGATAACACTCCGGATGGAGGGGGACAAGCCCAGAAAAGTTAAAGGTCTCTTTTGGAAAAATCTGTCATCTGGTTATGACATTCTATTAGCAGAACAAGACTGGCCGCCTGCATTCGTCATGGAGTGCCCTAGGGGAGAAACGATAATTTTTCCAGCCTTTTCCGACCTCGCTTCCCATTCACCTAAAACATGCATATGCGCAGGAGTGGGCGGTTGCCCTAGCTCCAGCATTGTACAAAAATCATGCTGGTTGGGATGAGGATTCAACCCACCACGTGATCCCGTTAAAAGTTTCCCCAAATGCCCAAAGGCAATACCCTATAAAGCTGGAAGCTAAAAAACAAGTCAGGGAGATTCTAGATCAACTAGAATATCAGGGGGTGATAGAAAATTGCACTTCACCTATGAACAATCCTTTGTTCCCAGTAGCCAAACCTGACAACACATCGTCTAGTTTTAGATTACAGACATTTAAACACTTGCACAAAGACATTTGCAGTTCAAAATACACACAGTGCTGCATTAATGAACAACATTGTGCGGAAAAAATATAAAACACTTGATATCTCAAATGGATTTTTCTGCCAAAATATAGCGCCTGAAAGCAGGTATCTAACCGCATTCAGTGCGTTAGGGTCCCACCGGCAATTTTGCCGACTACCCCAAGGATACAAGAATAGCCCGGGGTTGTTTTCAGCAAGGGTAACAGAGTTACTCCAAAACTTGGATGAAGAAACATTGTCCTATGTGGATGATATTTATCTGATGGACGATGACTTAAAGAGGCACTTGACCAGGGTGAGCACCATTATTATGGGATTCGCTCTGAGGGCTATAAATTTAATTTCAAAAAATCAAAAATTGCCCACCTCAATGTCCTGTTTTTAGGATACAAGCTGTCAAGTGAGGGGAAAAAGCCTGGCAGCTAACTTTTTAGAAAAGTGTGCGCTGCTCCAACCTCCAAAATCATTAAAGAATTTACAATCAATCCTGGGATTCCTACATTTTGATCGAACATACATTTTGGATTACGCAGAATGGGTAAAACCTTTCTACGACTTAATAAAACCTGACTTTTCAGTCAAACAATGGACACAGGAACACACAAATATCCTGCGTTCCCTACAGGAAGACATGATAGCTTCTAAACATTTACAGACACGCGTAAACGCACAGAACTTAGTGATCCGAGTAATAGCGGGTCAATGCGGGTACACTTATTTAACTTTTAATGAAGGTGAAACTGTACCAATCGCATACAAATCACATCTGTACACGAACGCAGAGATGCGTTTCACTTCAACAGAAAAAATCCTGACAGCAGTTCAGACCGCTGTAGCAAGAGAAAGAGCTCTTGCTCAGGGAAAACGCATAATAGTCGTGACCCCAGTACCAGCTTTAGAAGCTGTTACAAAAGCTAGCATTCCAATTGCGAAAGCCTTACATCCAAGATGGATACAATGGGCTAATTCTCTTACTGCAACAGATGTTGAATACAGATTTGATCCAAGTTTAAAAACACAGGCATTCCTGCAATATGAACAAGAATACCCTCTACCAAATGAAATTTTGCCTCTCGATCAGTATGAATACATTATCTATACTGACGGATCTGCTCAACCAGCCACAGGGAGTAAGCAAGCTTACAGTGCAGCGCGTGCGATTGTTAAAGGTCGCATGCACGATGGAAAGTTCCATCCTAGTTGCACAAAAACGCAATCTCTAGGAGACTGCACGGCACAGTTGGCAAAACTCAAAGCACTTATACTGGCACTTATAAATACGGATCACGAATTCCCCACACTGATTGTGTGCGATTCCTTTTACTGTGTACAGTCGTACAATGAATATCTACATCATTGGGAACAAAATGGGTTCAAAGATGCAAAAGGTGGCACAATTAAGCACAAAATGCTACGGGAACAGGTAATGGAGTTGAGAAACGAACTACCAAGGGCTCACGTGATACATACACTGAGTCATCAGCGTGATGGCGTTCACGTTGAAGGGAATTCATTGGCTGATGAAGCCGCAAAGGGGGCTGTTCGCACAGCCGCCGTAGCTGCAGTTACTCGTTCAAAAACGAGAATAGACGGCGAGATAATGGTAGCTGTCAATGCTTCATGCAAAGGCAGCACAGCAGTACCTAAAAAATTTCCACTCAAGTACTCCTACAAGTTAGATGCACAAAACATTCCATATGCTCAGATTCCTGGAGTGGGGGATAGAGTAATACCAAATATGGATCGTAGGCTAGGCTTGATTTTAGCGGCACACAAGGGTTTGGGTTCTGCGCATACAGGCGTTACAGCGACTATTTCTTTATTGAAACAGCGCTACTGGTGGCCAGGGTTAACGAAGCAGACTAAAGACTATGTCTTGAAATGCGACATCTGTCAGCAGATAAAAGGCTCCACCGTAACACGCCCAGCGCAGACACAATTACTGAAATCAGACAAACCTCTTGCATGTGTGTATTTGGACCACTGCGGACCCTTACAATCTGATGGGTCCAAGAAATATATCATGGTTGCAGTGGATTCCTGCTCTAGATTCCTGTGGGTTTGGCCTCCGCGCTCGGCTGACGCTCAAACTGTTATAAAAGATTTGCGAGTCTTTATCGGCACATACGCAGTTGGCACGTTACATTCTGACCGTGGTCCGGCGTTTAGCTCTCGGGCTTACAAAGAGGCCATGGAAGGAATGGGCGTAGCATTGCGGTACTCCTCTCCGTACCATCCCGAGGGAAATTCTGTTGTGGAGAGGAAAAACCGAGACTGAAAGCAATCTTTAGCTAGGGTATTAGGCAAGGGCGGTAGATGGGTCGATCACCTTTATGGGGTACAGCGCGTGCTCAATCAGCGAAGAAGCTCTCTAGGAGGCGTCACTCCTTACGAGGTCCTCAAGAATGTGGGTACCTGATCTTGATTGTGAAGGCACAGTGGCGGATGAAAAACCATTTGATATCAATGATCGTTTGGCTGTTTTACAGGATCTAAATGTATCCAGGACACAACAAAGTAACGAGCTCCAGAAAAAGGCCGCCACTGAGGAAGTCAAGGCAGCAACGGCAAGACCTATCTGGATCCCAAAGATCGGGGATCTAGTCAGAGAGAAGATTGCTGACAAGAAAGAATTTGGGCCATCATACAGAAAGCCTGTACCAGTCCTTGCAATCCACGGCACAAGAACTGTACTTCTGCCGCCTCTTGCCGGAAAAAAGGAGAAAAGATTTGTCTCAATTGACTTAATCAAACCACACTATGTGGCAGATACTAAACAGTAGGCCTCGTGGACTCCACAGTAGCAGACGCCCTCCTCTCGCTACAATCCAAGAAGTCCAAACAGAAAGACTCATCACGTTTGAAGAGCCACCTGTACGGAATGAAGGACTAAGCAAGAATGCTACGGAACTTGTTCCACTTCAACAAGAAATTCATCTTCGAAATGAAAATCAACTTAACAATCAAGTTGCAATCAGACCCAATACAGACATCTACGTCAATGTGCCTCGACAAGAGAACACAGCGATTTCAACAAATCCCGATGCAATTCCAACAATTGATCGAACTGCTTCTGGCTATTTCATGAACTTTGATACATTTTCACTGGATCCAAGCGAACCGGAAACAACGCCAGCCAAAAAATCACTCCAACAGAAACTCATTGACTTTTTTGAACTTTTTAGAAAGACTTACCTGGTGTCACCTTGGATAGAACTATGCTATATCACTGGGATTTTATTTTCTGGCTAGGTTTAATAATAACTTTTAGTATGCTTATTAATGGACGATACCTCCAACCAAGCTCTACAGCCCAAAGAGTCAATTTGATTTTAAAACCACACCAGTCTTCACATCGTGAACCAAGAGAGTTGTCTTCAGTGAACATCACAGCAGTTCCTATACCGGACGGTATAGTATGGGACAAGATTGATTATGATATATTCGGTCCGACTGAACTTTTAAAGCTAAAACATGTATTTAAAATTTCTTTAAGTGATATCATTACCTCAAGTGCATATTCTGATGATTGGGACACTGAATCTGTCAATGCTATGAGGTCTGATTTAGAAAAAACTGCAGCATTTCCGAACAATGAAATGTTAGAAGGTACTTCAGACTATGATACATTGTACTGTTACCAACATTTTGGTGATCATTTCTTACACAAGTCTATAACACCTAGAAATGTATTTGAATACCACCAGTGGGAACACTGCCCAACACCTCCGAAAGGTAGTTCACAAGCATTTGCACAGAAATTCACATACTTCTCAGGGTTTATCACATCCGCCGACCCGACGTCATTTTATTATAAAATGGAGAAAATTCAGCTAAGAAAATTATGTTAACAAACACCAAACATATTTACTCTGCATCCTTTCTGAACCAGTTGTCTAAACAGGGTTTCGATCAATGGAAAGACACAATAGAATCCAAATCAATCTGGGGTTCTAGGGACAGGCAAGTCCAGGGAATAGAAGCACTTTTTAGAGCATGCATCATTCCGCAGCATTTTGTATTTCTGAATGAAACTGTGCAACAGACATCCTGTCTTGGATTAGCCAAAGGCAAGGAAATGAACACACCGGGTTTCCAACACCATCGCAGATGGGTGGGGGCAGAACTCAACTACACAAGGGGTAGGATTAGATGCCATTTTCCAGTACAACAGATCAGATCCTGATTGGACAGAATGGCTGGTTTGGCCCATTGACACAAACAAATGTCAACAGAGATTTATGAATACAACCAGAGGGTTTAGTATCCATAGGCCAGATCCACGCTATGTACAAAGACAACACCCAGGGGTAGTGACTAAGTAAGCAGCCTTCAGTTATTAGACAGAATTGTCTTAGCATAACAATTTCTACATAACGTAGAAGACAGCATGCACCAGACACTAAACTATGTAAATGTGCTTTTTTGCTTCAGAAAATGGGCTATCTGTAAAGTTTTCACCACAGTATGAAGGCTGCAGGCAGTATAATCTTTAGCACTATCAGACTTTAGTTATTTTAAGTGAATAGTGTATTTTTTGACAAGTGTTGCATAGAGAGTACACTGTTCTTAGTAGATACCATGTAATACTCTGTGGTGTATCTCTCATGAGAGTTTCACTGTCTGCAAACAGTGTAGTACAGAGTAAATTCCCTCCATAGAGGAAACACTGTTTACAATACACTCTTTTCTACTTATATCAACTTCATTTCTCATTGTAGGTTCAGTGACTGTGAGGGGTTTGATACAGATAAAAGCTGTGCGGAGTAGGGCATTCATTTTGGAGTAGACTGAGTATCTTGCGGAACTTGGCTTTCTCTTAACAGTTGTATACAGATTGAACTGCGTGTACAATGAGGGTTTCCCATATATCTGTGGTTGATTCATAACGTGAACTAGGCTACTTGTGAAGTGTATGGTATAGGGTCAATGTTGCACATAACCCATGCTTGCTACATCCAAGGAAGTTGTATCTGTGATGGCATTAATGATGCTTCATATTATTCTGAGCTATTTTGTAATTACTTTCAGGCCTCTCATGCCATACTAGTTTATAGAGCAATATGTCCAAAAGAAGCTCGGATGATGCCATCAATGATGTCATTTGAGATGTCATCAGTGATGTCATGGAGATGGTGTCATAGAACATGTGAGCGATGTAATATGTGAGGTCATAAGCAAGGCATGGCGGGGGCGCAAGTTACATTTAGCTCATCAAACAAACTGGTGAATTTCTGCGTTTTTTTTGTTCAAAACATTAATGTCACTGATATATTCACCTAAGTATAACATTAGTTTAACCTTTGTTTTGTGAACTTCTAAGGTTTTTTTTTTAACGAAAGCAGATCCTTTTATCACACCTAACTGTAACATTACTTTAAACATTGTTTTTTTAGTGGAAGAAAAAAACCATACATTTATTTTTTTTTAACAGCAAAAATCAAAAGATTCAAGTGACTATAGTTCAGTGCTGTAATATTAGTGATGGGGACATTGTGTGGGCACAAATTAGAGTAAGCTCAGTAAAGTATAACTGGTGAATGTCTGTTTTTTTGGGTTATCAAAATGTAGTTGTTAAATTATTACAACACTTAACTATGTTACTTTAACCTTTGTTTTTATCAAAGAAATTCTATGTTTTTTTTTGTTAAATGCAAGCTAAAATGTTATTACCATATAAATATAACGTCACCTTTGTTTTTTCAGTAAATGATTGGGGGGAGATTTACGAAGATTTTGAGATGTGTTAGCGTCACGAAAGTGACACAAATCGGCGCATAATTTTTTTTCCCAATTTACTTTCCAGCGCTAAACTTGTTTAGCACTGGAAATAACGGAAAAGAAATGCAAAGCATTACTTAGCGCCATGGGGGCATACCAAAGGTGGGGCATGGGCATTCCCATGCAACCACCCAAGGTTTCTCACACTGAACCCAATTTACTAAATAAAGTTGGGTTTAGCGTGAGAAAACGGCACCCTTTTAAAATAGGCACAAGGAAGGAGAAATGCTTTCATTTCTCCTTCCTTTTCTGACTTTGCATACATGCTGCACTGTGCAGCATGCATACAAAGTGGGAAAAGCTTTGCATCTTGTCTAGGCATGCAACCGGCAACCGACCCCGCCACTTACAGCCTGCAGTCATGCACCATGGGGTTAGGGCACAGAGCCAGGCATGCAGCCAGGCCTTGCACCTAACCCTCCATGAGCAGCCCAACTCCATTTGTAGAACAGAGGCACTACTTATTTTTTGGGTGTGTTTTTTCAATTTTTTTAAATATCATTTACATGTTTTTTTCCTTTTTTTTTTGTTTTTAACTACTGTTGTATTTTTTATATTGTTTTAAACGTTTTTTGTTTACTTTAATACTTTTTTTTTTTTTTAAACGTCTTTATGGTCTGGTTACAGGTGCTGTTCCATGGCCCTTGTATATATTTTTGTGCTTACTTCAACATAGGTCACAGCTTTAAGACAGTGTCTGCAGTATACCACAAAATGCTGTCATCATTTTCTTCCTCTTCTTGTTGCTGCACTTCTTCCTGAGCAGTTGGCTGTCTGTTTACTGCTCGTATGTTTTTTAAATCTCCAGGTGCTATGATGTTTGGGTGCATAGCCTTTAGTTGATTCCACATTCCAGTGGTTCCCATAGAATACTGGTCAGCCTTCCCTCCGTGAAGCACTTTCTGGCACAAAGTGCATGTCACCTTCTGTGCATCAATTTTTATTCGACAGCTGGAAGGTCAAAAAAGCTACCTCAAAAAACTGCCACACCAGTAATTTCTTCACTGGCCTTTCTTCTTGTGGTGCTGCAGAAGTGCTTGGGAGCAAAATGGCAACATCATCTTCCTATGGTTTACCTTGCATAGGCCTGGTGCACTTGGTGTTATTGGTCTCCAGTTTTATCCATGATGGGTGTTGAACATTGCAAGCACTCACCCCCAGTCAACTGATCTGGGTTTAATCCATCATCATTCTTTAGCTCACTCCGCCACCCCAGTTCAGACATGGCCATATGCAAATCAGTCTGACCCTGTGCCTCATGGGAACAGTCCAGCCTGAACTGCCAAGCCATGTCTTCCCTGGACCGGAAACAAGCATCCTGGGACCGGTTTCTGGCTTACAGCCGTCATCAGCCAGGCTATCTTGAATCCAGTGGCAAAGTGAGCAAGGGACCCACGTCTGAGCATACCCTGCCAACTTAGGGCGAACATAGCAAAACCAAAGGGGATGATGGACGGAGTGTTGAACATTGCAAGCACTCACCCCCAGTCAACTGATCTGGGTTTAATCCATCATCATTCTTTAGCTCATCCGCCACCCCAGTTCAGACATGGCCATATGCAAATCAGTCTGACCCTGTGCCTCATGGGAACAGTCCAGCCTGAACTGCCAAGCCAGGTCTTCCCTGGAACGGAAACAAGCATCCTGGGACCGGTTTCTGGCTTACAGCCGTCATCAGCCAGGCTATCTTGAATCCAGTGGCAAAGTGAGCAAGGGACCCACGTTGCTAAGTTTGCCCTAAGTTGGCAGGGTATGCCCAGACGTGGGTCCCTTGCTCACTTTGCCACTGGATTCAAGATAGCCTGGCTGATGAGGGTTATGAACCCGAAACCGGTCCCAGGATGCTTGTTTCTGGTCCAGGGAAGACATGGCTTGGCAGTTCGGGCTGGACTGTTCCCATGAGGCACAGGGTCAGACTGATTTGCATATGGCCATGTCTGAACTGGGTTGGTGGAGTGAGCTAAAGAATGATGATGGATTAAACCCAGATCAGTTGACTGGGGGTGAGTGCTTGCAATGTTCAACACTCCGTCCATCATCCCCTTTGGTTTTGCTAAGTTCCCCTCTCATATAGACAGTGTTGTGTGGCCCGGAGCTGGGCTTTCGCAGTGGCAAACTTGTGCTGGGATGCATATTTTAAGAGTGACAGCTTTCATTGTGGAGCTTTTCTGGCCTGGCCTTGGTCTGCAGGTAATTCCCACCCAATATGCGGGAGAAGTAACAGGATGAAGTTACTTTTTACAATCTTACAAAATTACTTGGTGGAGCGTAAAGCTATTTTTTGTGCTTTGAATCCCTTTTGCAGAGCAAAGATGGCATTCCTGCTTGTGAAAAACAGTTAAATGGTCACAAAGTTCCTGTCAGGAGAAAATAGTTATGGGAGAGCAGGAAATATAGAAATCAACTGCTAGAACGACTGCTGTAAATAACAAATATTACTGTTACCCACTTTAGTTGTATTCCATTTACCGACATCGGAACAGTGAGAAGGCCTTACCAGAATTTAGCCTCGTGCACTGTAGATCACATACTATGAGCACAGCGAATATTCAATTTATTGACTCTTACTCCGAGTCACACAGAGGAAGCCTGCTTACTTTCAAAGGTGCAGTGTTAATTTAAATGAAGCTGCTGCCCAGGTCACTTTTATTTCGGTTGTGTTTTTCTTTCTTTTTTACAGTAGTGTTGAATCAGTAGTCTGAGATTTCTTTTTAGTGCAACTGGATTTTTTTTTGAGGAGAAAGGCAAACAAAACTAGGTACTGTAATAGGTACAATATAGATAGATATAGATGCTAAAAAATAAAATTTTGAGTAACCACGATGCCGACCAAGGGCGCAACTATTCAGCGTTTAAGATTCAATAAAAGATTTTCAAAAAGGTGATTAGCATACTCAACCACTTCGGAATCGGTGCAGAGACTGCATGGAAAAGAACAGGAGCTGCTGTGGAAAACAAACCCCAATGAGGCTCTTAGGCAGGTGTATTGTATGCAAAAATCATGCAGACTGGACCGGCCTTTCACAGAGCTATGACTTGACAAACAAGCATTAGCAAAGCCAACAGGCCTCGCCGGTGTAAGAGCGTGGCTGCTACTCAGCATGTCTAAAAGTTAGTGGGGTGGAGTGGGATAGAGTGGATTGGGTTAAAGTGCAGTGGGGTGGCATATAGTAGAGTACAGTGGGTGGCATGGCGTAAAGTAGAGTGGAGTGACGTTGAGTGGCATAAAGTGGCGGAGTGGGGCAGAGTGAAGTGGCAGAGTATATTGATGTGGAGTAGAGTGAAGTGTACTGATGTAGAGTGGTATGGTGTAGAGTGGACTGGCATAAAGTGGAGTGGAGTAGCGTAAAGTAGAACGGAGTGGTACTGTGTGGTGTAGAGTGCAGTGGTATTGTGTGGAGAGGCGTGGTATAGTGTGGTGTTGAGAGGAGTGGCATTGTGTGGTATGGAAAGTTGCCAGAGTTGCTGCTAAATTGCCCTATATCACTTCAAAGCCTCATCAGGGAAAGTAAGTGCTATATAAATTCAATTCTAATAAAAAACAATAGCTTATCAATCATCTTGACCTACGATCTATGTAAGCATCTGATGCCTTTGATTCGATGGAGGAGTTTATTGGTATTTACAACGCTTCTGCAAGGACTGCTTTACAAATAAATGCATTTTAGACAGGGAGGGGGTGAGTGGACAAGAAGAGCAAAATATATTTTAGGGTTGAGGATACAGGAGATGAAGCAAGGTGTTGGCAATTAAAGAAATAGAACCTCAGCCACATCGCGAGCAGTGGACGTACGCTAATGAAATCGAATCAATATGTGATCTGTGCTTGTTCCGTGCGCTACAGAATTTAATGGAAGTGACGTTGAGCATATGCTGGCCAATTAGGAGGCAGCATAGAAGAGTGACAGTGATGTTTTCTAAACAGTTCTATAGGGGCAACATCACAAAATATATTGTTTTTATATCTAAAATTCCATTTGTGCATGATCAGGTGACCGACGAGGTGGTACAGACTGCGTGGTTGAGAATATTTAAACCTGACATTTGCAATACGCCCTCCTCAGATAGATCCAGTGCTACTTCCTTCTCTGGTGGTAGCATACCCTCAAGGGTGATATGCACGGCCTACAAATCTGTACAGCATTATAGTCACAATGTGTTATGCCTGGCTTATCCCCCTTACGCACTGTGATCTTGTGCCGATCACTTGTGTCTATGGTTAAGTTACTGTACTGACTTGCACATTTATGTTCGTAGCCGAAGGGCCCGAGGTTACAGTTGAGTTATGGTGGAAGCATGCATTCATAACAGAGCTGGCAGGTAGGTATGCTTTAGTTTCTTGTGTTTTTGTCCAGTGTCCTCCTACAAGTAAATGTGTGTTTGTCTGCTGGTCTGTATAACTTGTGTCGTGATATCCAAGCAATATTGTAATTGCATTTATATAGCGCTTACTACACCTGACAAAGTGTTGAAGTGCTTTTTCGGCGAGTAGCACGCTACTCCAGGACCCAAAAAGGATTAGTGGTGAATTAGTATAAGGAAATATTAAATTAATTTGAGCAGTAGACATGTTAGTCTTTTATTTGGATTGAAAAGGATAGTGGAGGTATGGAGGAGGGAAGGGTTTGCACTTATATAGCACTTGCTACCCCTGATGAGGCGTTGAAGCGCTTTTCAGTGGGTAGCCTGCTACTCTGGAACCCAAACAGGATTAGTGGAGAATTAGTATAGGGAAATATGACGTGTGTTTTCACTGCGGAGGAGGACAGGCAAGTTTTAGCCTTGCAGGGAGTGTACATTGTAAATAAGTCAGCCAGTCTAAATTATAGGTTTTAAAGCCAGCGTGTACCTTGCCTACCATGACGTAGTATAATGTTGTGTCCAAATTGGTGAGACCAGCTAAAACCTTCCTCTCCAATTACTAGGAGTTGTGTAACTGTGTTGATCCATCTTATAAAGCAGAGACAATACATTTTCTCTTGGCTGTAAACAGACATTTCCTTCTCAGCTCAGTGGTAAGTGCTTTATCAACCTTGGAAGGATAAAAAGCCACATCACCCCAGGTAGACTTCCAAGTCATGGCCTGCATTTTCCACTTTTTACAGTGGGTGCTGCATGCACAAAGTTATCTTGGACATATGTTGTAGCTCTGTTGTGGCCACACAGTGATCTGCAGGGCCTGGACTGTGGTTTGCTGACAACTGGTTTACAAACAAATGTGTTTTAGATGGGGAGGGGCTAGTGGGCAACATACATCTTAGGGTTAGGGATAAAGGTGATGGAGTAAGGTGGCGGCGGTGAAAGAAATATACCTCAGTCACATCGCGAGCAGCGGACGTACACAAATTAATTCGCATCAATCTGTGCTTGGTCCATGCGCCACAGAATTAAGTAAAGTCGAGCAAATGTTGGTTCATTTCGATGCGGCATAGAAGAGGGACAATGATGCCAAGGAATGGTAAGCAATGGCGGGCTCCAAACCCTTTACTGTAAAAAAAACACCCTCGCAAGCACAACGCATGTGCTGTGCAGGCGAGACCTAATGATCTGGTTTGGACCTTCCCTGATGAGGCCTTTAATAACAGTATGGGGAGACAGTGGATGGGTGTTTCCGCTCAAACTGGTATTAAGAATGCTGCAGTGTTAGCCAATGCATTAATGCTACAGTGGTTTTCAGGAACCAAGCTTCCGGGCCAAATCTGGTTTTGTCCCAGGACAAAGGCTGGAACTGCGGGTTAGCATACGGAAATCAGAGCAATAGCATGGATTCTACATGCAATTTTCCATTCCATATGTTCTTATCTGGTATTAACATGCACACGTCAGCAATTTTAACATGAAACAATCAGCAATTTGCACACATCGGAATTACCAATACTCCCCGTATCCATAATAATGGCTGTCGTACTAGTAATACAAGATGTCTTGTGACAGAGGCCAGACTAGATAAAAACCACCAACATTAAGACGCAGATTCAGATTTTTTTTTAGAATTCTATATTTAAAGAAATCACAGAAATAAAATGTACAAAAACACATCTTTACAATGTAACTCTTTCCAAAGCATGCTGAATTACAAACACAAGGTAAATAGCATGGCTATTCTTGCAAGTATTAAAGCAACAGTTATGTTTGCAAATGACAAAATGGCAAAATGGAAACCATAGCAAATACATGGCAGTATGGCCGAACTCTCGCTCCTCCATTGAAAGCTGACAACACAGATAATGCCTTGACACCAACTACCCAAGATTAATGGCAGAAAATAGAGACACAGAACACATATCTGGGTATACTAAAGCACCCTCAGAGAGAGACAAACATCTGTGTCAGCTGGTGATAGGATAACAAAAAGTACACGGAAAAAAACCTGAAATGAAACAAAGAGACTTCAAATCAATCACACACAAGATACCTATTTCTGTGTACTCAAGATATTGCATTATTATAAGAACATTTCAGTAGTGACTTGTTTGGTAATCACGCGGTGTAATGGGACAAACCTGGGATTTGAGCATGGCAGACCTTTAACAATGTTTCTAGATCAATGACACAAAGTCCCTATCCCACACAATAGGATTTTTATGTTATTTTCTTAAATTTACACACATTATCTATTCATTAAAATGGTCTGACATTGCACTTGCGAACAAATGTATGTTTGCTTATAGTTTCCATTTTTTTGTTCATGCAACTACAGCTTTATCAAGATACTTTATCACAATCAGGCCTTCTACCCTTAAATCTTCCACTGCAATTGAACTGCATTGAAAATGCAACAACGTGCTCTACTGTGCACTACAAATATAAAATAAAATATTATCCTTTATGGATGAAATCGTTGGTAGGAGCAAAGGCTTGGAGGGAAAAAAATTGAAAAAAACAAAATTCGTAATACATTTGTCCATCTTCTCACCACAAACCTACATTCTGACAGATTTCAGCTTTAGGAGGCACAAGATCATAGAAATGAACAATCTATTTAAGGTGAAGATGCAGTCTGATTTTTAAATGCAGCTTTGTAATACAATATGTAATGGAAAGTCTTCTACAATTTCTGAGACCGGAGCCACATGTATTACTCCAGCTAAATTATTACGAATGCATAGAGATTAAAAAATTGGAGGAATTATTTACAGTGACATTACTCTCAATTCAGATCCACAGATCTATTAGCAAATTGTACAGATAGATAAGTTAGTTCTTTACCAACAAAAAACATTATAGAATAATCTAATCGTGAACCTGTACAGACAGTTTTGAATTTGTGGTGTCTTAAGAAAAAAACAATCCACTTGTTCTAAAGCTTTTGAAAAGCAAATATATTTGGGTTAAAACCGTTCATCTGACCTCATTCCAAGAAGTATTAACTTTGTTAAAACTCCCACTTAACTACTTTTATAGAGTCCAAGCTGTAATACAATGAAATCACAAAAGGTTGAACATCACTGGGGCTACAGACGTTGTGGTACATACCATACAAGGCTCCTGCCTTCAAAACGTATTTTGCAATCACAAAAGGGGGCTACACATAATTAGACACAGTAACTACTAGGTGCAGGACTCCCATTCGATTCAGAGTGGAAAAGTTCAAAATGAGGTATGATCGCCAAAATCTGTTTTTTGTACTCTTATTTCGGCACATTCCTCCTCAGTCAGGGCACTTTGTTTCTCAGGATAAATTCAGCTTGGCTTTTGCTGATGAAATACGCCTGAGGACATTCTTGGCTGCGTAGGTTTTCTACCAAACTTAACAATTCAACTGCAAGCTCCCATTTGTGAGTGAAAGACTATTTTCAGTAAACTTGTAATGAGGCCCTATGTGAATGAAAGTGCTCTAAAACTGTGGGCAATTTGAATATGCATGATGGCGGAAAGATAGAGGGGTGTGTGGGGGAGGGCTTTACACAGCACATATTAGTCTAGAGGAATCAGCATGGGTTCATGCAATGTTTTTATACATATATACAGTATACATTTATCCTAAACGGTCTTTGAAATCAGTCTTCAAATAAACCCTCGATCATACAGAAATAATATATACAAAAGCAATCATTAGAATAATACTACGTAATTTCTTTTAATTTGCAAACTATAACTGTTTATAACAGAATTTAGATAAGGCACAGAAATTATTTTGTATTTGGAAATAAAAAATGGTATAGAGTTGTGGGCCAAAACAATCTAACTAGACTGTTATTTCACTGGCAGTCATGGTAAGGTGGTCAAGCTAACAGAGACCTTATGATATATAATTGGCCTTCTGAGAAACCATATGTGTGCCAACTACTTTCAAACAATCCATAGAAGGGATCTATGCAATTAGAAAGCCTAATGTACGTACAACAGAAACCTTTTTGATTTAAGGAACTGCTGTAAACGCACCATTTACAACTTTGCATTTTGTTTGGGTCTCATCATCTGAGGTTTTCGATCGCTCATAAAAGTCATACTTAATTTCACCATTTTATCCATCCCCTTTCCTGTTTCTTGAGTAAATAAATCACAGACCATTTTAAACCGGATGATCTACTCTTAGCACTACTATTTTGGAAATTCAAATTTCTCCTCATAAACAGGAATCTGCATTTTTTATGTTCTTCTTCAAAATCAACTTGCAGCATTTAGCTGTGTGGTTAACATTTGAGGAATCTGGTAGTATTCAGCAAAACCATCACGCATGCTTTGACCCTTGTCAAAAAAAATCTTAGATTAATCGTTTAGGTCATGTGCACTGAGGAGGTCTCTAGAGAAGTACCAACTTTTAATAATAATGGGGGTACTGGCATGTCCCTGGCGCATGTTAGTGATGAAGGGGGAATCAAAAGATTTACATTTTTTGAAGAAGTTGATCATTAATGCTCATTTTTTTTAGTCACTCAAAATGAAAAACATACGGGTAGGCGGTTACCAAGTGTGTCATTGCATGGGCACGGTTTATTACCATTTCTACAACATTACCTGGTCTCCTCCTCCAACACTGATCTTTAGTTTTGCCCGTTTCCATTATCCTTACCCATCTATGCTAAAGGAAATAAGAGGATAATATTGAAAAATATCTCATGACCTGCAAGCTAACTTCATGCCAACTTGAAAGATTATGTAAAATAAGTTAGCACCAGCATTTTACATATCACTGAGGATATTATTTGGGTTTCTTTGCTGGCTTTACTTTACCAATCAAATATTTTTGTATTACGTACATTAATTCCGTAGGGTCAACAATCATATTGTGTTGGGGAGCACAGAAAGAGAGAGAGAGTTTAAATAGCTTTTCTAGCTTGAAAGTTCCACTCGCTTTGGAACACAAAAAATTGGCAACATACTTCACATAAGAAAACAAAACACATGGAAATATATTCATGCAAAACATTTTTGCATAGCATATTGTAGATCCAAAAAACAATTTTCTTTGCATCCTTGGATAAAAGGCCAAATAAAAACTTGAACCACTTTTTCAAACTCACCCCATGTCAGTGTTCCTTGTAGCAGGGCATCCAAGTGGGCATTTGCTTTTAACCACTGTGGGGTTCATAGAACACCACTACATACACAACTGTACTGGTAACTGCATTACTGGGAAATAATTCTTAACACATTTGTGTAATGGATTTAATATCAATAGACTAAAAAGGCACAATTTGTATCTTACACTTACATAATAAGTGATCAGCCATCTAAGAACTTGGTTTACAGCAGCCAATTTGGCTCCTTGCTATTTTGAAACATTATGCCTTTTGTGGTCTTTCTTACCCCTAATTTGGGTAGACTAAAACACCTTTAACAGAACATCAACAACATGTATACTACAATAGTGGGTATACAAACTGGTACTTTGGTTTTGAATAGGTTTATAAAAAAGGTTTATAAATATGAATTTATAAGAAATAATATTTTGCAAAAAGTTGGAAAGATTTTTCTTTGATATCAATGTTACTGCTAGGAGCTTGGATCAGGCCCTGCCACAAAGTCTAGAACAACTATGGTGCATCTGTTTGAGAGGGATACAGTTATAAAAAGAAACAACCAGGAACACAAATAGACAGTTCAAGAACCTGATGGTCAACACCAAGTGAAAACTGTTGGTCTTTCCTGAAGATGCACACTATGTTCAAAATCTTGCTTCAGCTGCAAGTCAACATATTGTAAACCAAAAATCAGATTTTGGAAAGAGCCAGAAGTGTATGTAAGCACTGACAGGTTTGCAAAGTAACTTGCCCAAAAGTAGAAACTTTATAAAGCGAGGGAAAGTGTTGGCGGGAATACCTGAAAACAAGGGTTTTTTTTCATACTCTCAAAATAGAAACCATTTTCTCAGTGTAAAACCACTGAACTGTCCCTACATAAGATGCTGAACCAGATCTTTTCGCAATAGTAAAGTTGAACTCAATGAGACGGATAGTCCATTTTCTCACATTTTTCTGTTGTACCACTTCTTGGTTGTGCATACAATCACCACATAACTAAGGCATCAAATGTATACAACAGCAGTTGCATAGTCCAGAGTTTAACTTCATTCAACTGCTTCCCTTTCAACTAAACAAGAGAATCTGTATGCACGTTCTGGATGATGACTTTCTCCATGGCCTATCTGAATGAATAAAAAATAACAGATGGAAAAATAAAAACAAAGTCTCCTTCAAAGCAATTCAGCTGGGATACAAATTTACATTAACATCAGAACATACGCTAGGATGCTAAAACATTATTGTACTTCCATACAATATTTGCTCTCCACAGAGATACATCACTTTTGTAATGGCTTAATGAGGTAAGTGGTAAATATTTTCATATTGTGACTGCCAGTTAGGGCATGGTGTGCTATGGCATATCTGCCAAGGCATTCCACAACATTTGGTCCAGATATCCTGTCACACCCTGAAGAGTTAAAAGCTATGAAATGGGTAATTTTTTCTGACTCATCTTATGAACAGGGATTGTGCAGTCCCCAACACTGTTTCTTTGAAACATTCAGAGGCCAAAGATGAACTGTACCTCACAGAAATATTTTAGATGTTCAGAAACAAAAGGAGTAAGCAAGCCTTTCAGAGACTGCAGCTACACAGAAGGCTATTGGCAAAAGTAACAGCATCAAACACATTAAAAGGCACTTGTAAAACAAAACAGGAGAAAAACATTTACAAGGGCCTATCCGCAGGTTCTTAAAACATGCTTAATGGAGGAGTGGTCACTGTCGCTGTAGACTGCGATACGTGGCTGTGCCGAACGTAGGTTTCACTCCAGGTAGGTAATTCAGAACATCCTGGAAACATGAAATAAACATGAACATAACAGGGCAGCGATGGGAAAGAACAGTAACAAAAAACTGCTTGGCTGAGACATTTTTTCTTTGGACACCCGAACAAATTTGAGCGAAGCTCCACTAAACACTGTATATCACATTGGAGATGATGCACACTCGGCGTTCAGCTCCATGTCAAAGGTAAGTGTCTCTGGAAAAAAAGACACAGGAAAAACATAAATATGACATGTAGCTACAGGTTCACAAGATATCATCAGGAATAAGAAAAAGCTACATGGATTGAAAATAAATGGCACATATTTTTGTGAAGCAGAAACATTTTAGTAGTGGCTGATACAATATGCATACAAAGAACTCCGGTTTGAGTAACTGACCCTATTTATGGCTACATAACTATGGTATTTCTGTTTTATTTATGCAGAGATTATTATAACCTTATTGCAAAAAAAGCTAAGTTTCATAATAGGTTGAGTCACACCGTTGGTTAGGTAAAGATATAATCCTTTTTATTTAGTATGTAATTTAATTTCGGTATGATAATTTCAGAACGAATCGGACTGTTAATAAGAATATTTCACAACGTAAACAATGTATAACTACTGTTGCTAATTGATACACGATGTATTACACTGACAACATACTATTAGATGGAGATCTTGGATTTGAATTTACATTAATTAATGAACAAGTTACTTACCTTCGGTAACAATGTATCTGTAAGAGACATGTAGTTATAGATTCCTTACCTTTAGAATTACCCCCAGGCTTGAGACTGGATCCGGAGATTTTTCCTTTAGCAGTACCCCTGTGCGTCGGTAGGTGGCATCGGTGGACTCCGCCTCCGTCGTCGTGTTTGGCGGGATGACGTCGCAGTGTCTATTTAGACGCCGCCCCTGCGCGCTGACGTCAGTTCTGACACGACTTTCCACGCCAGAAGCGCAGAGCCATGCAAGACACTGACCACTGGTGCACATAACTAGGGCCCTGGAAGCGGGTCCCTATCCCTAGAAGTCGGTTCGCAGAACGGGGAGGATGGATGGGGCGGTAAGGAATCTATATCTACATATGTCTCTTAAAGATACATCGTTACCGAGGTAAGTAACTTGGTCATCTGAAAAAGACTGGAGTTATAGATTCCTTACCTTTAGAATAGATACCCCAGCAATGCCAAGCCCGGAGGAGGGTCTGCGAACTAAGTTCACACCAGAAAGTCCTGGAGAACAGAACGGCCAAAGTAGCCGTCTCTCCGGACTTGGCTGTCCAGGAAGTAAGGTTTGGTGAATGTGTGCAGAGATGCCCACGTGGCCGCCTGACAGATGTCAAGGAGTGGGACCCCACGCCCCAAGGCAGTAGTAGCCCCCGTCACCCTAGTGGAGTGGGCAAGCAGTCCCACTGGGGCTTTCTTCTTTGCCAAGGAGTAACAGATTTTAATGCATAGGACAACCCATCGAGAGATGGTGCATTTTTGCACAACCTGACCTTTCTTGGCCCCCACATATCCAACAAAGAGTTGATTGTCCACCCGGAATTCTTTTGTGCGGTCGAGATAAAAAGAAAGCGCACGTTTAGGGTCCAGACGGTGGAGTCTCTCTTCCTCCTTGGAAGGGTGCGGAGGTGGGAAGAAGGTGGGCAAAGTGATGGTCTGTCCTATATGGAAAGAGGTAACCACTTTGGGAAGAAAAAAGGGCCTTGTCCGAAGGACTACTTTGTCCGGAAGAACAGCAAGAAAAGGAGGATTGGAAGACAAAGCCTGAAGCTCACTCACTCTGCGAGAAGAGGTGAAGGCAACAAGGAAAGCCGTCTTCAGAGTGAGGAGCCTGAGAGGGCAGTTGTGAAGAGGCTCAAAGGGAGCGCACATAAGATAGGTCAAGACAAGGTTCAAGTCCCACTGTGGCATTAAGAACGGAGAAGGAGGAAAAAGGTGAGTAATGCCCTTTAGAAATCTACTTACAATAGGGGACTTGAAAAGAGAAGGCTGATCAGGAAGGCGAAGAAAGGCAGATATGGCCGAAAGGTAGCCTTTAAGAGTGCCCAGGGCAGAGCCCTGCTGGGCTAAAGAAAGTATATACAAAGAACCTCCGAAACAGGGGCAGAAAGGGGGATCCACAGCCTTTGCTGTGCACCAAGCCACAAACTTGTTCCATCTGCAGGCGTATACCGTCTTAGTGGAGGGACGCCTGGCTGCAAAGATGACATTACAGGCTTCAGGAGGAAGATCAAAAGCTGTCAACTGTCGCCGCTCAATCTCCATGCAAGGAGGTGGAGGATGGACAGGTTGGGGTGGAGGACCCTCCCCTGCTGCTGCGACAGAAGATTCTCCGGAAGAGGCAGTCTGATCGGAGGATCGATAGCCATGCTCAAGAGCTCTGGGCACCAAACTCTTTGTGACCAGTCCGGGGCCACAAGAATGACTTGGGCCCGGTCACGCTTGATCTTCTTCAGCACTCTGGGTAGAAGTGGTACAGGTGGAAAGGCGTACAGGAGGCAGCAGTTCCACTCGCGATGAAAAGCGTTGCAGAGCGAGTGCCGCCACGGCAATTCCAACGCGCAGAATTGCTGACATTGTGTGTTCTCTTCGGTGGCAAACAGATCTAACCAAGGCTCTCCCCACCGCTGAAAGAGACCTAGCACCACCTCCGACTGAAGACGCCACTCGTGATCCACCAGGCACCGGCGGCTGCGTTCGTCCGCCCTGGCTTTCAGGGAATCCGCCAGGTGTTGAACCACCAGGGATATGCCCTGATGTTCCAGCCATGTCCAAAGGCGAAGAGCCTCTTGATATAGGGTCCACGACCCCACCCCGCCCTGTATGTTGCAGTACCACATGGCGGTGGTTTTGTCCGTGTAAACCTGCACTACTCTTCCTTTGACAGAAGGAAGGAATGCCTTCAGTGCAAGACGGATCGCCCGAAGCTCCAGAAGGTTGATGTGGAGCACGGACTCCGCCGGAGACCAGAGGCCTCTGATCTCCACCTCTCCCATGTGGCGACCCCATCCCAGGAGTGATGCATCAGTCACCACTGAACTCTGGTTGGGGAAGGGAGAGGGATCTGCCGCTGACTCAATCCTGGTTCTTGAGCCACCACTTCAAATGACTCGCAGTCCCCTCGGAGATCTGGACAACATCGGAGAGATTGCCCTGATGCTGCGCCCACTGGAACTTCAGGTCCCACTGCAGAGCCCACATATGCCATCTGGCATGATCTACCAGCAGGATGCAGGAGGGCATGAGGTCCAGCAGCCTCAGAGTCATTCTCACCGAAATCCGGGATAGAGGCTGAAACATCGGTATCATAGCCCGCACTCGCTGCTCGGGAGGATAGGCCTGAAACTGCGCTGTATCCAGAACTGCTCCGATGAAAAGGAGCTTCTGAGAGGGAATCAGGTGTGACTTCGGCACGTTGATATTGAACCCCAGCGAATGCAGGAGGTCTGCCGTAGTCTGGAGGTGGGAGACGACAGCCTGGGGCGAGCCCGCCTTCAACAGCCAGTCGTCGAGATAAGGGAAGACTGGAACCCCTGATCTGCGCAGATGAGCTGCGACCACCGCCATCACTTTCGTGAACACCCGAGGGGCGCTGGTAGGGCCAAAGGGGAGCACGGTAAACTGAAAATGCTCGTGGCCTACCATGAACCGTAGGTAATGCCGCTGGGCAGGCAAGATGGGGCTGTAAAAATAAGCGTCCTGCAAGTCCAACACTACCATCCAGTCTCCCGGGTCGAGGGCAGACAGGACCTGAGCCAAGGTTAACATTTTGAACTTCTCCTTCCGGAGAAAGCGGTTGACGTCCCTGAGGTCTAAGATAGGACACGGGCCTTTGTCCTTCTTGGGTACCAGGAAGTAGTGGGAGTAACAACCACGACCTACTTCTGGCACAGGGACTCGTTCGATAGCTCCCTTGGCCAAGAGAGCCGTAATTCCAGGCGGAGAAGAGCCAAGTGATCCTCCGACATGAGATGGAGCGCTGGTGGCATGGAAGGAGGGGTAGTCTCGAAGGGGAGGGAGTAGCCCCTTCGGACTATCTGCAAAACCCACCTGTCTGACGTGATGTTGTGCCAGTGGGGGAGGTGATGCAAAACACACAAGATGATGGACGGAATGCTGCACATTGGCAAACATTCACCCCCAGTCACAGATCTGGGTTTAATCCATCGTTATTTTGCTTCACCACGCCACCACAGTTCAGACATAGCCATATGCAAATCAGTCTTGACCCTGTGCCTCATGGGAACAGTCCAGACCGAACTGCCAAACCATGTCTTCCCTGGACCGGAATCAAGCATCCTAGGACCGGTTTCAGGCTATCAGCCTTCATCAGCCAGGATAGCTTGACTCCAGTGGCGTAGTGAGCATGGGACCCACGTCTGGGCATACCCTTCCCACTTAGGCGAAATGCAAAACACACAAGATGATGGACGGAATGCTGCACATTGGCAAACATTCACCCCCAGTCACAGATCTGGGTTTAATCCATCGTTATTTTGCTTCACCACGCCACCCCAGTTCAGACATAGCCATATGCAAATCAGTCTTGACCCTGTGCCTCATGGGAACAGTCCAGACCGAACTGCCAAGCCATGTCTTCCCTGGACCGGAATCAAGCATCCTAGGACCGTTTTCAGGCTATCAGCCTTCATCAGCCAGGATAGCTTGACTCCAGTGGCGTAGTGAGCACGGGACCCACGTCTGGGCATACCCTTCCCACTTAGGCGAAATGCAAAACACACAAGATGATGGACGGAATGCTGCACATTGGCAAACATTCACCCCCAGTCACAGATCTGGGTTTAATCCATCGTTATTTTGCTTCACCACGCCACCCCAGTTCAGACATAGCCATATGCAAATCAGTCTTGACCCTGTGCCTCATGGGAACAGTCCAGACCGAACTGCCAAGCCATGTCTTCCCTGGACCGGAATCAAGCATCCTAGGACCGGTTTCAGGCTATCAGCCTTCATCAGCCAGGATAGCTTGACTCCAGTGGCGTAGTGAGCACAGGACCCACGTCTGGGCATACCCTTCCCACTTAGGGCGAATTGCAAAACACACAAGATGATGGACGGAATGCTGCACATTGGCAAACATTCACCCCCAGTCACAGATCTGGGTTTAATCCATCGTTATTTTGCTTCACCACGCCACCCCAGTTCAGACATAGCCATATGCAAATCAGTCTTGACCCTGTGCCTCATGGGAACAGTCCAGACCGAACTGCCAAGCCATGTCACTTTGCCACTGGATTCAAGATAGCCTGGCTGATGACGGCTGAAAGCCAGAAACCGGTCCCAGGATGGCCATGTCTGAACTGGGGTGGCAGAGTGAGCTAAAGAATGATGATGGATTAAACCCAGATCAGTTGACTGGGGTGAGTGCTTGCAATGTTCAACACTCCGTCCATCATCCCCTTTGGTTTTGCTATGTTCGCCTCTAAGTTGGCAGGGTATGCCCAGACGTGGGTCCCTTGCTCACTTTGCCACTGGATTCAAGATAGCCTGGCTGATGACGGCTGTAAGCCAGAAACCGGTCCCAGGATGCTTGTTTCCGGTCCAGGGAAGACATGGCTTGGCAGTTCGGGCTGGACTGTTCCCATGAGGCACAGGGTCAGACTGATTTGCATATGGCCATGTCTGAACTGGGGTGGCAGAGTGAGCTAAAGAATGATGATGGATTAAACCCAGATCAGTTGACTGGGGGTGAGTGCTTGCAATGTTCAACACTCCGTCCATCATCCCCTTTGGTTTTGCTATGTTCGCCCTAAGTTGGCAGGGTATGCCCAGACGTGGGTCCCTTGCTCACTTTGCCACTGGATTCAAGATAGCCTGGCTGATGACGGCTGTAAGCCAGAAACCGGTCCCAGGATGCTTGTTTCCGGTCCAGGGAAGACATGGCTTGGCAGTTCGGGCTGGACTGTTCCCATGAGGCACAGGGTCAGACTGATTTGCATATGGCCATGTCTGAACTGGGGTGGCAGAGTGAGCTAAAGAATGATGATGGATTAAACCCAGATCAGTTGACTGGGGGTGAGTGCTTGCAATGTTCAACACTCCGTCCATCATCCCCTTTGGTTTTGCTATGTTCGCCCTAAGTTGGCAGGGTATGCCCAGACGTGGGTCCCTTGCTCACTTTGCCACTGGATTCAAGATAGCCTGGCTGATGACGGCTGTAAGCCAGAAACCGGTCCCAGGATGCTTGTTTCCGGTCCAGGGAAGACATGGCTTGGCAGTTCGGGCTGGACTGTTCCCATGAGGCACAGGGTCAGACTGATTTGCATATGGCCATGTCTGAACTGGGGTGGCAGAGTGAGCTAAAGAATGATGATGGATTAAACCCAGATCAGTTGACTGGGGGTGAGTGCTTGCAATGTTCAACACTCCGTCCATCATCCCCTTTTGTTTTGCTATGTTCGCCCTAAGTTGGGGAGGTGATGGCGGATCCTGCCGCCCACTGGCAACTGGTGGCCCGGAAAAGTCGTACTAGGAAGGTTTGGAGGCTGCTGCAGAGGGGGCATTGGTGGACTGGCCTGCCCTCTGGCCCCCAGACCCGCGACGGTGGGTCCCATGTCCCCGGCCATGCATAGGCTGGGTAGAGTGCGCAGCTCTGTGGCTCTGGGCGGAACGTGGTGGGGCACCCCTTCCGTAGCCACGAAAGGGGCGAAAGGCAGACTGCACGGGGCGAGAAGTTGCTGCGAGGCCCAAGGATCTGGCAGTGGCCCAGAGTCCTCGAGCGAGTTGTCCGCCTTGTCACCAAACAGGCGACGGCCATCAAAGGGCATGTCCAAAAGTGTGGATTGGACATCCCCAGAGAAGCCAGATGTTCTCAGTCAGGCGTAGCGCCTCAGGGCTACCAACGTGGAAACCGTTCTACCCAGCGAGTCGGCAGTATCCAGCCCACACCGGATGGTGAACTTAGCTGCATCTCGACCCTCAGCAACAGCGCGGGTGAGCACAGCCCGGGCCTCCTCCGGTCACTGTGGCAGCACTTGCGCGACCTTATCCCACACCGTGTGCGTATAACGGCCCAAGAGACATGCTGTGTTCACCAGCCGCAGCCCTAAGCTGGCGGAAGAAAACATCTTCTTCCCAACATGGTCCAGCTTCTTGGATTCCCTATCAGGGGGAGCAGTAGGGAATGCACCTTTTGAGGATGAGGCTTGGACCACCAAGCTCTCAGGGGTAGGGTGTTGGGAGAGGAAAAGTGGGTCACCCGGGGCTGGGCGGTGGCGTCAGGCAATCATCCTGTCCACAGGAGCCCCTGTGCTGGGCTTGAATCAAGTGTCCAGAAGGAGGTCAGTGAGAGCCTCATTAAAAGGCAGATGGGGCTCTGAAGAGGCTGCTGCCGGCAGAAGCACCTCAGTCAGGAGGTTAGTCCTGACATCCACCGTAGGAAGCTCCCTCCTCCGTAGCCACGGTAGGGGGAGAAAGCATACCAAGGTCTGGGGAAGTATCCAGACGACTGGCATCACCCAACTCCTCTTGCTAGTCTGGCTCCTCAAGTTGGTCTGCCACAGGGTCAACAGACCCCTTCCAGGCCCCCTCACCCTCCTCTGGCTGCCACTCAGGGCGATAGGGAACGCCAGGGATGAACAGCAGTACAAAAGTACCCTCCGGCGCCGGTACCGGCCCGGCACCAGGTCCAAGTCGGGGGTGAGGCTGGGGTCGACGCCAGTTGGGGGCACAACCAGCGTCGGGGGAGTCGCCACTGGAATCAGCGCCGGGGAAGGTACCTGAGGTTGACCGGCGCTGATCCGGACCCAGGCATGGATCCATGGGGGCCATCCGGCGCCGTCGGCATCGAAGGCAAGGGGCCCCCAACCGAGTCCATGGGGCCCGAAAGCGTGCAAGCTGAGTCGGGCTGCCCAAAAATGCTATGGAGCGCTTCGTAAAATGCACAAAGTTGGGTAGGGGACGCTCCGGCTCCGGGAAAGGGAGGGAAGCGCGGAGCCGTCCCAGCGGGCTCTGAAGATGCGGCGCAGAGTGGACTGCCGGGCCTCCAAAAGCTTTCGGGACCGCTCCCGCAAAGACTTCGGGTTCATGGCCCGGAAGTCGGAGCACGACTTTGGATCGTGGTCACGCTCCAGGCACCAAAAGGCACACGAGGTACTGATCGGTGACCGACATCAACTTGTGACAGGAGTCCAGGGGCTTGAAGCCGGTCCGACGTTGGGACATCCCTCGTGCTACCAGGAGTCGAAGACTCAATAAAGACGTGACAAAAGTTGAAAAAGGTTTAGTCAAAAAGTGACTAAGGGGCACGCTCTCTCCGGATCTGCGCTGGCTGTACGGAAAAAGAAAGAACTGACATCAGCGCGCAGGGGCGGCGTCTAAATAGACAATGCGACGTCATCCCGGCAACCACGAGGCAGACGACGAATGCGGAGTCGACCGACGCCACCTACCGACGCGCAGGGATACTGCTACGAAAAAAATTCTCCAGATCCAGTCTGACACCTGGGGGTAATTCTAAGGTAAGGAATCTATAACCATGGTCTCTTTCAGATTGTCACCGTAGGAAGCTCAAGGCCTCAGCCGCCCTACGCAACACCACTGCGTATGAAACTCCCTCCTCTGTAGGGGGGGAGAGCATGCCAAGGTCTGGGGAGGTATCCAAACCACTGGCATCACCCAGTTCCTCTCCCTAGTCCGGCTCTTCAAGCCGGTCAGCCAAAGGGTCCACAGACCCCTCCCAGTCCTTGTTACCATCCTCTGGTTGCCACTCAGGCCTGAAAGGAACACCAGGAATGAACAGAGGCACAAATGTACCTTCTGGTGCCAGTACCGACGTCGATAGACGGCGGTCCGGCGCTGTGTCCAAGTCGGGGGTGAGGTTGGGGTCGGCGCCGGTCGGGGGCACAACCGGCGCCGGTAGCGTAGTCACTGGAATCGGCACTGGGGAAGGTACTGTGAGGTCGATCGGGACCGATCCGGATCCAGGCCTGGATCCTCGGGGGCCCTCTGGCGCCGGAGCCTCCGGCATCGAAGGCCCAGAGCCCCCAGCCGAGTCCGCAGGGCTCGAAGGCGCGCCGTCGGAGTCGGGCTGTCCAAAGATGCCGTGAAGTGCTTCGTAGAAAGCTCGAAGCTGGGCAGGGGACGTTCCGGCTCTGGGAAAAGGAGGGAAGTGCGGAGCCGTCCCAGAAGCAGGCTCCAAAGACAGAGCCGGAGAGCGATGACGGTCCGGGTCCCACGTCACATCGGCCGAGGCAAAGGCGAAGAGCGATGGTGCTTTTTCACTTTCTTCTTGTGCTTCGACTTACCCGAGGAGTTTGAAGACTTGGAAGACAAATGGTGATGGTGGCTCCACGACTGGACCCGAGACCTTCAGCAACGCGGAGCCAACTGCCGGGCCTACAAAAGCATTCGGGACCGCTCCCGCAAAGACTTCGGGTTCATGGCCCGACAGTCGGAGAACGACTTTGGGTCATGGTCGCGCTCCAGGCACCAGAAGCACATGAGGTGCGGATCCGTGACGGACATCAGCTTGTGACAGGAGTCACAAGGCTTGAATCTGGTCCGATGATGGGACATCCCTTGTGCACCAGGAGTCGAAGACTCGAAAAAGGAGTCGACAAAAGTCAAAAAAGTTTTGCCAAAAAATGGCTAAGGGGGGAAGTTCTCTCCGGATCTGCGCTAGGCTGGTGCGGGAAAAGAAAGAACTGTCGTCAGCGCGCAGTGGCTGCGTCTAAATAGACACCGCAACATCATCCCGGCAAACAGGATGCGGAGTCGACCAACGCCACCTACCGACGCGCAGGGGTACTGCTAAAGAAAAAATCTCCGGATCCAGTCTGACACCTGGGGGTAATTCTAAAGGTAAGGAATCTATAACTACAGTCTCTTTCAGATAATGCATACTTCAAATACAGTAATTATTACCTTATGTAGGTCAAAATAGAGCTTAAATATCTGCAATGTTATGGGCTAGGAGAATAATTATTTTCTTCCCTATTCTATTTTTATATTTAGAGCTGTGAGGATGTTAGATCGGTTATCATCTGCCCTAATGATGTTCGCATGTATATTTGGAGATACCTAAACATTGCCTTTAGTCTGCTGATTTCTATTAAGCAAGTGAGATTTGTTGAACATTAACCATTGATACTCTAATGGGACAATTGAATATGAAATAGCAACAAGATGGTTACCAATGCACTGCTTTTATGTCTTTCTGTCTTTTATCTTGGTGTTTTATTTAGATGTTTTGGTGCACACTGTATTTTGTAGAAATTTATGAACTGAAATAGGTATTGAATAAAGGATAGAGGCTGAAGCATCAGTATCCTAGCTTGATTATCCTGAAATCGCCGTTCGAGAAGATAAGCCAGAAACTGCACCATGTCCAGAACAGCTCTGATGAAAGGAAGCGTCTGAGAGGGAGTCAGGTGGGACTTCGGCATGTTGATCGTGAACCACAGGTCTGCCGTTGTCTTTAGGTAGGAGACGACTGCCTTGGGCGAGCCCGCCTTCAACAGCCAGTCGTCGAGATGGGGGAAGACCCACTATGTCTGTGGGTGTCATGTCCTCAGCCACGCAGAGACTGGGAAGCTTTGGCCTGTGGTGGCTGGGCGGATAGAGGCACAGCTGAAAGCCCCTTCCATGGCAAAGAATGCAGCGAATGGCGGACTGAGGTTGACGGGGGCCATAGAAAGACCCAAGGACCTGGCCGTAGCCCTGCTGTCCTTGAATTATTCCAGTTCAGAGTCCGCCTTGCCTCCGAAGAGACGGGAGCCATCAACAGGCAAGTCCATAAGCGAAGCTGCAACATCCCTTGAAAAGCCAGTTATCCTCAGCTAGGCGTGGAGCTTGAAGACCACTGACAATAAAAACGCTCTGCCTAACAAGTCTGTGGTGTCCGGCCCATATCTGATTGTGAACTCAGCTGCATCTCTCCTATCAACCACAGCTTGAGAGAATATGGGCCGGCCTCCTCCGGGACCACAGGCAGCACCTTTGTGACCGAATCCCACAAGGAATGGGAGTAACGGTCTAAAAGGCATCCAGTGTTCACACACCGCAATGCCAGGCTGGCGGAAGAGAACATTTTCTTGCCTAATATGCCCAGCCTCTTGGATTCCCTATCCGGTGGAGTAGTAGGGAATGCCCCAGAATTTTCTCGTGAAGTGGAGGCTTAGACCACCAAGGTCTCTGGGATGGGGTTTTGGGTGAGGAAAGAAGTGTCCCCCTAGGGTGGGGCGATAATGGCAGCCAATTGTCCTGTTCAAAGAGCCTCTGTGCAGCGCTTGGACCAGGCCCCAAGCAGGACCTTCGTGAGAGCTTAATTAAATGGGAGAAGCGATTCTGAAGGGGTGACTCCCAGCTGAAGCATCTCCGTCAAGACGTTAGTCTTGACAGCCACCGACCTGAAGTCAAAGTTCTGAAGGTCCAGGACCTTGGCTGCACTCCTCATCACCATAGCAAATGTGACCCCCTCCTCTGAAGTCATGGTAGGAAGAAAGACCAAGCCAGTATCCGGAGGGGTGTCCAGCCCACTAGCATCCGCCAATTCCTCACACCAGTCCATGTCACGGTCTAGGGGCTGGTATTCCTCAGGGTTCAGTGGCCCCTCCCAATCTTTACCAAGCCCTAGCCAATAGGAATAGGGCTCAGCCTCCGGCCAGGAGGGAATAGATCTAGTCAGCATCGGATGATGCCCCTCCGGCTCTGTGTCGGAGTACTTCCATACTTCCTGTCGGAGGGCACCAGCAGCGTTGAAATCGGGACTGGCGTAGGGGGAAGGCCAAGGTGGTACCACTGGTTCCGATCTGGATCCATCAGTGGATGCAAGGAGCCCAACTGGTGCCAAGGGAGGACCCATTGGCGGGTAACCAGTGGGGGCCCCCCCCCCTGAGCCTACAGAGCCCTGGAAACTCGGAGGTGCGGAGCCAGCCCAGGTGCAGGCTCCACGGTGAAGCCAGGCCTTGATTGATGACGCTCTCTCATCTCGTCAGATGACTTCGACGAACGGGGTGAAGTCAAAGACCTCGTCGACTTCTTACTCTTCTTCTTTTTGTGGGACTTACCCGAACACCCAGACGACTACGACGAAGATTGATGGGTCCGCGACTGATCCCAGGACGTTCCTCTCAACTGGGATCGAGACCATCGTGGTGTTGCACGTGGGGCGGCAAGGAGCTTGAGGGACCGCTCCCTCAAGGCCTTGGGTTGCATGGCGCGGCAGTCGACACAGGTATTCGCGTTGTGGTCACGCTTAAGACACCAGAGGCAGACAAGATGTGGGTCCGTCACCGACATCTGTCGGTGACAGGCGCAGTAGAGCTTTGAACCAGCATTTCCAGTGGACATCCCTGCCACACCAGGAGAAAGATCTAAAAAAAAAAACATCAACCAAAAGTCAAAAAAGTTAAATCAAAAAATGACTACGGTATCTCTCTTTGGATCTGCGCTGACTAGCGCGGAAGGAAAAGAACTGACATCAGCGCGCTGGGGTGGCACCTCTATAAGAATCGCGCATGTTACTTCTGGCATGGACAACACCATGTGGAGCTGAACGACGCCACCTAACGTCGCGCAGGGGTACTGCTTAATAAATTTATTCAAATCCAATCTGACATCTGGGGATAATTCAAAGGTAAGGAATCTGCGACTAAAAGCCTTTGTCAGAAATAGGTCAAGCATCTGCATGAATCCTTTGTATTTTTTTTTAACACCGATCTGTACCAAAAGTAACACCCACTGTTATGTTATGTTATTTTCACCTACCATAGAGCATCAACTCATACCCACAGGTATATCTCAGCATTTGACCAAACACAGAAACATCACAACAGACTAGAACAACCAGGTCTTCAAGAGTGTTTTAAACTTGGGAAAGTCCGAACAACTGTGGAGATAGTACAGAAGTGGATTCCAAGCCAAGGGGGCGGTATATGAGAAAGATCTGCTGCAGAATTTGGAAAAGCAGATGCAAGGAATGGTCAGAAGCGCTTTATCGCTAGATCTAAATGTTCTAGGAGGGCAGTAGTAACACATTTTGGCCCACAAGGACGTGGGGGCACTGCCCATCAAAGACTTGTGGGTGAGGCAACAGATCATAAAAACAGTGTATTTTCTGACTGGAAGCCAATGTAGAAAAGGAGTGGAGGGAGAGGCATCCGGAAGGTTACAGTCCAGGCGTGCCGCTGCATTGTGCACCGCCTGACGTTTGGACAGTAAGGGGTCATTTACCGCCATAAGCAATGCATTGCCATAGCCCAGGTGACTTTTGACTAGGACACAAGATCAAAGTACTCCAATTCCCTGAGAAAGACAACTCCTGGTCTGCACCTCAAGTCCCGGCCAACGATGTAAATCCAGAGAAAAGAATTATTTTATTTTATATGACCCTCACCCACTCCAATAGTGGCATGCTTCATCATCGTGTATGCCCCGGCCCCTATAAGCCAGGGTGGGCTCAACCGACATTCCGTGAGCACTTGAAAGATCCAACTGGGGGAATTAAAGATTACAAATACCTCACTCTCTCCAAGGTATTTCTTTATTAGTGGTAAAAGTCGGTATGGATTAAAAAGAAATATATTGGGGTACTCTAGGATATTATGGTCCTAAGACTCTCACTTAAGCTGTTGACATGTTTCAGCCCCTATAAATGGCCTACAAGGTCCCAGGCTTTCATAAGGACGAATAGTATATCATGGCCCAGGTGTCAACGTGAACCCACTACAGAGAGTGACTAGTCATGCAGTACTAATTGAACGTATGTAAGGAGTAAATTCCCTCGCCTTTATCAAGTATGCAGCTCAATTGTGGCATCTAAAAAGTAAATAAAATGCAGTAGAATCACTGTATGTATTGCACTGTGGCACATTACATCATCTGGTAGTACTCTAGAGAACAGTGATTATGGGTCCTATATTTGGGACTCGTGGATCCCTGTGAACCAATTCAGCCAAAAGAGCATGCACCTCTCTTATTGTCATCTTACAATAATCACGTCTCCTGTTTTCTCGAGCTCCACCAGAAGATGTAATGTGCTGCAATCTGGATCTGGAAGATTTTTCAAGGGCATTACCCTGGCGCGCCGGTAGGTTGCGTCGATCGGCTCCGCGTGCATCGTTGACGTCATCCATGCCGGAACTGACATCGTGGTACCTATAGAGGTGCCACCCAGGCACGCTGACATCAGTTTCTTTTCACGACTTTCCATGCCAGAAGCACGGAGCCATGAAGTACACTGATCACTGAGTGTGTGTAAAACTAGGACCCTGAAAGGGTTCAGCCCTGTCCATTGAAATCCGTTCGCAGAGCAGTGAGGATGGGTGGGTCAGTAAGGAATCTGTGGCTAATTATAGTTTCTACCAGATAAGGCATTACCGAAGGTAAGTAACTTGTTCATCTGATAGAGACTTTTAGCCGCAGATTTCTTACCTTTGACAATTTCATACAAGGAAGTCTTGCAGGACAGAACGGGCAAAGTATCCATCTCTATGGACCTGACTGTCCAGACAGTAATATTTGGTGAAAGTGTTCAGGGAAGCCCACGTGGCTGCTTGGCAGATGTCCAGGACCCGAACTCTGCATGCTAACCCAGTGGTAGCAGATTTAGCTCCGGTGGAATGAGCTCGCAAGCCTCAGGATGTTGCTTCTTGGCAAGTGCATAGTAGATTTTGAAGCACAGCACGACCCATCTAGCTATGGTTTGCTTCTGCACCGCTCGACCTTTCTTCGCACCAACATACCACACGAAGAGTTGGTTGCCCACCTGGACCAGTTTTTTGCGGTCAAGATAGAAAGACTACGCTCTTTTTGAGTCAAGTCGGTGGAGTCCCTCCTCTTCTTTAGAGAGATGTGGGGGAGCGTAAAAAGTAGGCAGGGTCATATATTGGCCTACATGAAATGTGGTAACCACTTTCGGTAGAAAGGAGGCACTTGTGCGAAGCACCAATTTGTCAAGATAGACTGAGAGGTAAGGCGGCTTAGATGATGAGCCCTTCAGCTCACTCACTCTACAGTCAGATGTAATTGCCAAAAGGAAGGCTATTTTCAGAGTGAGAAGCCTGAGAGGACAATTATAGAGAGACTCAAAAGAAGCACACATTAAAAAAATCAAGACCAGATTAAGGTCCCACTGAGGCATAAGCACATGGTGAAGGAGGGAAGAGATGGATAAGGCCCTTTGGAAACCTATGTACAATAGGGGACTTGAACAATGAGGGTTGGTCAGGCAGCCACAAGAAGGCAGAATGAGCAGAAAGATTGCCCTTAAAGAGTGCCCAGGGCAGAGCCCTGCTGGGCAAGGGAAAGAATGATGAGTAACACTTCAGAAAGAAGGTCAGAAAGGGGGTCAGTGTGTTTTTCTGCACATCATGCCCCGAATGTTTTCCAGCAGCAGGCGTATACTGTCTTGCTGGAGGGACGCCAAGCTGCCAAGATGATGTTCCAGATTTCGGGAGGAAGGCCAAAAGCTGTCAATCTCCACGGAATACGGCGGAGTGAACAGGTTTGGGTGAAGCACCCTCCCCTGTTGCTGTGACAGAAGAGCCTCCTGAAAGGGGCAGCCTGATCGGAGGATCGATGGTCATGCACAGTAGCTCGGGATACCAGACTCTCCGTGCCCAGTTCGGAGCCACAAGGATGATTTGGGCCCGGACGTACTTTATCTTCTTGCGAACTCTAGGCAGGAGTGGTATGGGCGGAAAGGCATACAGGAGGCCTGAGCTCCACTCGAGGCAAAAAGCGCCTCAGAGCGAGAGCCACCTTGGAAACTCCAGCGCGCAAAACTGCTGACATTGCGTGTTCTCAGCGGAGAGGAAAAGATCTAACCAAGGCTCTCCCCACTGCTGAAAGAACCCTTGTACCACGGCTGGGTAGAGATGCCATTCGTGATCCGCTAGGCATCGGCTGCTGAGTTTGTCAGCCCTGGCGTTTAAGGAGCATGCCAGGTGTTGAAGCACCAGGGATATGCCCTCCTTTTCCTGCCGTGTCTAGACACGACCCCACCCGCCCTGTTTGTTGCAGTACCACATGGCGGTGGTGTTGTCCCTGAACGCCTGCACTAGCCTTCCCTTGATGGAGGGTAGAAAGGCTTTTAATGCCAGCTGCATAGCAGGGAGATCTAGCATGTTGATGTAGAGTCCAGACTCCGATGGAGACCAGAGTCCTCTGATCTCCACCTCTACCAGATGGCCGCCCCATCCCAGGAGTGACGCATCTGTCACTACCATCAGATCTAGTTGAGGATGGGAGAGGGGTCTGCCTATGACCCAATCGCAGTTCATTAGCCACCACTGCAGATCTTTTGCAGTTCACTTCGAGTTTTGGACCAAGCCGGAGAGATTCCCCTGGTGCTGTGCCCACTGGAACTTCAGGTCCCACTGCAGAGCCAGCATATGCCAGCAGAAATGTTACAAGCGTGCTGCATGAGGCCATGAGTCCCAGCAGCTTCAGGGTCAGTATCACTGAAACCCAGGATAGAGGCTGAAACCTCTGTATCATAGCCTGAATATCCTGGACTCGCCGCTCTAGAGGATAAGTCCAAAACTGCACTGTGTCCAGAACGGCTCAGATGAAAGAGAGCGTCTGCGAGGGAGCCAGGTGTCTGGAGGTGGGAGACGACAACTTTGGATGAGCCCGCCTTCAACAGCGAGTCATCGAGATAGGGGAAGACTGGCACCCCTGATCTCTGCAGATGAGCTGCAACCACCGCCATCACGTTGGTTAACACCCGAGGGGCGCTGGTAAAGCCAAAGAGGAGCACAGCAAACTGAATATGCTCGTGGTCTAGAGTAACCACAGATCGCGTCAGTGGGAAGGCAGGACGGGATTGTGGAAATTGGCGTCCTGCAAGCCCAGCGCTACCATCCCGTTTCAAGGGTCCAAGGCAGACAAGACCTGAGCCAACGTGAGCATTTTGAATTTCGCCTCTTTGAGGAAGAGATGGAGGGTGTGCAGACCTTGAATAGGACGAAGGCCTTTGCTCTTTTTGGGAACCAGAAAGTAGCGGGAATAGCAACCACAGGCTACTTCTAGCACCGGAACCCTCTCTATGGTTCGCTTGGCCAAGACAGCCACGACTTCCTCGTGGAGAAGGGACAGATGATCCTCCATCAGCTGGTCGTGAGATGGTGGCACAGAGGGAGGGGTAGTCTCGAAGGGGAGGAAGTAGCACCTTAGGACAATCTGCAAAACCCATCTATTCGATGTTATGGACTGCCAGTGGGGCAGGTGATTGCGAAACTTGCCACAAACTGGATGCCCTTGATGGTAAAGGGACAGATGAAGGTTTGGAGGCTGAAACTGCGGGGATACTGGGGAATTGAGCAGACTGCTGGGTACCGCGCCCACGTCAATGCAGAGGCTGGGGAGCATGTGCGGCTCAGTGGCTGAGAGAGAATTGGCACTGATGGAAACCTCTACTGCAGCTGTGAAAGATGGATTGGGTGTGATGTGGAGCCATAGAAAGGCCCAAGGACTTGGCCTTAGCCCGACTGTCCTTAAAGTGCTCGACTGCTGAATCTGCCTCATCTCAAAGGGCATGTCCATGAGGGAAGCAGGGACATCGCCTGAAAAACCAGTCATCCTGAACCAGGCAGGACGCCTCAGGGCCACAGTCGATGAAACTGCCCTACCCAGTGAGTTGGTTGTGTCAAGTCTGCATTATATTGTAAACATTTCTGCATCTCTCCCGTCGGCAACAGCCTAGGAGAGTACAGCATCAGGACTCCTCCAGGGCCTGTGGCACCACTTGCTCAACTGTGTCCCAAAGAGTGTGGAAGTAACGGCCCAAAAGGCATGCAGTGTTCACAGACCGCAACGCCAGGCTGGTGGGAGAAAACATTTTTTTCCCCAAAAGAATCCAGCCTCTTGGTTTTCAAGGGGAGTGGTAGGGAATGCGCTGTGGGACGTTGAGGCCTGGACCACCAAGGTCTCTAGGGTAGGGTGTTGGGTGAGGAAGTTTGGGTCCCCGGGAGCGGTCCGGTGGGCAGTCATCCTATTCACAGGAGCCCCTGTGTTGGTTCGGAGACGACGTCAGGTGACGCCCATCTGGCTCCATATCATAGTAGGAGATCACAATGGGGTAGTGCCACCAGTAGGCACCGGGAGCATCAGTACTGGCATCGGTGCAGATCCAGAAATGGATCCATGGTCGGGCCGCCCAAATCTGAGGCGCATGGCTTCACAGAACTCTGAGTTGGGTGAGGGTCGCTCCAGCTCCCAGAAAATCAGGGAGGTGGGGAGTTGGCTGAGGTGGAGGCTCTACCGCGGAGCCAGGCCTTGAATGGCGACACTTCCTCGTCTCGTCGCCCAAAGGACAAGAAGAAATCAAAGACCTCTTTGATGACAACTTCTTCTTGTGCCTCGACTTACCCGACTGTCCCAAGGACTTGGAGTGGGACGACGATCTCGGACACGACGGGTGCTCCTGTGACCTTCCTCTCGACCGGGACTTCGATTTATGTGGAGTCGCATGCCGGGCCACCATGAGCTTTAGGGACCGCTTCGTCAAAGCCTTCAGGTTCATAGTGTGGCAATCAGAGCGCGACTTCGGTCGCTCTCCAAACACCACAGGCAGACAAGGTGCGGGTCTGTCACTGGCATCGGCCGATGACAGGCTCCGCAGCGCTTGAATCTTGTCTTCCTTGATGACATCTAACACACCAGGAGGAAAATCCTCAAAAACACATGACAAAACATCGAAATAATCTAGTCAAAAAGTGACTAAGGGGTAGATCTTCTCCGGATCAGCACTGGTTGGTGTGGAAAGAAAAAACGGACGTCAGCGCGCCTGGATGGTACCTATGTTGGGAACGCGATGTCACTTCCAGCGCGGACGCCGCAGATGATTCACGCGGGGTCGATCGATGCCACCTACCGGCATGCAGGAGTACTGCTCACGAAAAATCTTCCGGATCCAGTCTGACGCCTGAGAAATACAAAGGTAAGGAATTTACAGCTAGAAGTCTCTATCAGATAGTTAATTTCACTCAAGGAAGTACAATTATTAATATTGCAGACCCATACTCAAAAGGGAAGGATGGGTAGCTCTGTTTGAGAGATAATTAATATATGAAGCAATGCTTACTAGAACATTCAAACCACCATACAGCACATTAATTTGCTTCATGCGTTGCCTCAACATCAAACAGAGCTTTATTAATTTCGGTGAAATCCTACACTAAATCTTATTTTATAAGGGATCAAAATACTTTAAAGAGAAGGTGCTTACCTGGGTTTCTGCCCACTAGGTAAAGAACACATTCTGCTCAGGTAATTCTTAAAAAATTACAGTATTATTTACTCACACGCCATTTCTGCCAACCAGTTTTAGTACGTTGTCAAAAAAGAACAGGCCAGCAACAATTATTTGTAGCAGAGGGACAGGGATCAATTGAATAATTTGTCAGAATCTGCAAGCAACTAATTGATCATTAAAATAAAAGCTATTTTTGTCAAAGCAGAAATATAAATTGTTTTCTGAATTGCACATTAATACACAAAATAACCTTTTTTAACCGCCGACCTGAAGATTTATTATTACACATGCTGAAGTTATCCAAGAGCTTCAGTCTGGTTCAATAATTTGTATTGGTTTTCTCTGAGGTTTGCTGCACCTTCAGCCATAAATGACCATCAAAGGCTCCCCATCACTTGCAGCCACTGCACCCGCTTCCACCACCCCAACATCAACCACACTGACAGGTAAGATAATGAAATGAAAATGGTAGCTTATTCTGAGGTTTTCTTTTTGTGAAGAAACAGCAGTATAAAAAGGTGCAAGATACAACTAAGGAATGTACTTACCAAACTGACCTGCTGAGCTGGCGTCAGCTCCTTCCCCGTTACTGCCAAACTGAATCAGGGACTCAAAAGTACGAGGAGACATGGGCATATCAAGGGAACCTGCAGCGCAGGTGGTTCTAGAAGAAACGAGGACAAGACAGAACATGCCAATAAGTCACAGATACCGGAGATGGGTTGGAAAAAAGTAGAGGACGTCATGAAATTCAATTCGCCATTTAGTAAGACAATAAAATACTCATTTCAGCACTGTGTACTCGAGTGTTGTTTAGCGGTTGGATCACCATATATCTACATGAGCGTTGTTTATCTGTTGGATTGCCATGTATTTATGTAATAGTTAGCTACTGCAACTCCAGGGCAGAACTACTAAAAAATACAAAGAACTATAGACAACATGGATCTCCTATGGAAAGCAGCAACAGAGGTAGAGAACTAAAAAAAGATCTTAAACCGAACCTCTGCTGCTTTGTTCACAGCAGTTATTAGCATGGAAAATCTCCACAAGCTAATTTTACAGTTGAACTATGGATATAGGTAAACTAGTTTTTTACATCACAATGCAAATAAATTAGTATTCTCTCAGTATGTAGTAATATTGTGAATAAAAACACTTCACCATGTAAAACTTAAAGCTGAGGGAATTTTTCTGATAAAAGTAACACCTCAAATTGAAGAAATAGTGACCACAAAGATAAGCAGAAAAAGGCCAATGGAAGTCTCTGCTCCCATCTCCGAGGAAAGACAAAACAAGCATTTGCAATGCAATAGGTCTCGCAATTGCGATATTTTGAGCTATTGGCATTGTAAATGACAATGCCTTTTATTTTTGTGGTTAAAAAACCTGCAATAATAAAAGGCATTGTCATTTCCGATACCAATAGGCCAAAGTTTCTAAATTGCGAGACCTATTGCATTGCAAATGTTTGTTGTGATGTTCTGTTTCTGTGTGACATGAGGAATCTAGTTTGGGTGTTGTGATGTTGTGTTATGCATTTTATAAAGCAGAGGTAAGGTTTTGTCGCTAAGAAGCAATAAGAGTAACAAACCAAAAACTACCACACTCCAGGCAATTTATTGTATCTTAACGGGTTTGACATAGCTTGATCAAACTCCCTCAACAAGTCCCCAAAACCTGTGATTCACTCTCCTGCTCCCCTCCACCCCCATTACATGAAGTTGTAGTTTTGTTGACATGAAAGTCCCGTTATTTTGAGGATGCATTGATGACCTACGTGAGCACGCTAGACTTTGTACTGTCACAATCAGCCAGGAGATTTTAATCCTGTTTACACTTGTGCCGATGAAATGTGATCCTGCGGTCACTTAGAATGTAATGCACAGCTGTGAAGCATTCGAGATGTTCTCACTTCACTGCAGTGAGAAATTAGAATGATGTTACTGAATGTCAGGGCACCAGGAAGGCCAGTCCAGATCTCACATAAGATATTTGGGAATTCCTCAGCATCTGCTAATTCTCAAGAGTGAGGCAGTGGGACCGGATGTGAGTTGAGATTGTAATAACATTCCTTGAGACTTTGTGCAGCCCCAGTCAATAATCCCCCGAGTTGAAATACAGCTTCGAAAACCAGTAGGTGTTTTGACATCTGCCAAAATGTCATTCAATGTGCCATTCCCTTGTGACGGTCTAACTGGGCATTTACGTGTAAAATGTGAGAATGGGTGGAGCCCACTGCTCACACCTAGCCTCTAAGGGCCAATCTCTCCCACCTAGACTGGGCCAGCCTGCTGTGTCCCTAGCTTTTGCAATTTTGTTTAGCTCTTGTGACCCGTCCTGGGCCACAGCAGTGAACCCCTGAGGCAGACAATATTAAAATGCCTAAAACGAGTTAGTGAACCAGGCATAACGTAACCACCATAGCTTGTGCCTGAAGGGCAGTAGGGATTAGTTACTTACCTGTAATCCTAGTTCTCATCCAGGGGTATACTCATCATAGTCATAATCTATGAATAATCCCCGCCCACGTGCGGGATCCCGGAGTATATAGAAAATACATATATATATAAATATATATATATATACATATGTGAAACATATACATGCAGCCTAAAAATGTTTCCAACATGGCAGAACTGCCAAAATTACATAGGTTTGCATTTAAGACAAATACCCTCTTAACCCATAAGGAAAAGAGGACATGCCCAGAACAATTGACATATACCAATGCTTTATTGCCACAAGGAAAAACTTGTAATTGCAGGCATTCACCTGTAGGCTGCATTGCAGAGCAATAATGAAACCAAGACAAAAAAACTGGCACCTTGCCTTTAAGGCTTCCAAGGGTTAGGGTACCGTGCCTTTAAGGCCTGCAGGAGACCCTCTGCTCCCATCATGCACCACAGGTGACAGTTAGGTCAGTTCTTTTTGACGGTGTATAATGTAGAGACACCTGAGTAGAGGATACAATAATAAAGAAGAACTCCAGAGATGCTCGTCCGGGGAGGAGGGAGGGTCGCTTATGACTATGATGAGTATACCCCTGGATGAGAACTAGGATTACAGGTAAGTAACTAATCCTTCTCATCCAGGGATACTCATCAATAGTCATAATCTATGAATAGAGTAGCAAGCCCATACCCAGTACCTCGCGGACGAGCAACGGAGTATACAGAACATTACATTCAAATTGCAATCATGCAAACAAATTCCTCAATGAGGCCTGCCCCACCTGGGCATCGGCCTGTGCATCAGAATCTAGACAGTAATGGCGTGTAAAGGTATGCACCGATCGCCATGTGGCTGCCTTACAGATTTCAGACATTGGAACATTGCGAAGGAGAGCTGTGGTAGAGGCTTTCCCTCTGGTAGAGTGCGCTTTAGGTCTGCCTTGTAAGGTCTTGTTAGCTAACTGGTAGGATAAAGCTATACAAGAGACAATCCATCGAGAGATGGATCTTTTAGATGCAGCTAGACCGGTGTTAGTAGAACCGTAGTTGATAAAGAGCCGGACAGATTTCCTAAGTGTGTGAGTTTTGTCAAGGTAAAACTTCAGCACTCTCCGGAGATCTAAAGAGTGTAATGATCTCTCAGGGGGAGTTGAAGGTTTAGGAAAGAATGTGGGCAGCGTAATAACCTGATTGATGTGAAAATCCGAGACCACCTTCGGGAGGAAGCTCGGATGTGTACGTAGCACCACCCTATTGGCATGAAAAACAGTATAAGGTGCCTCACAGCACAGGGCTTGAATCTCACTCACCCTGCGGGCTGAAGTGATGGCTACCAAAAAGGCAGCCTTCCAGGTCAAATGCTGCAAAGACGCCTTATGAATAGGCTCGAAAGGAGCACCCATAAGTTTAGTAAGAACAATGTTAAGTTCCCAGGGGGGAGAAGGAGATCTCACTGGGGTATAAACCTTCCCGAGTCCCTCCAGAAAATCCTTTACCACTGGCATTTGAAAGAATGAACCCTGGTTAGGGGACTTCCTGTAAGCTGTTATAGCAGCCAGGTGAACCCTGATGGAGGAATATTGCAGGCCTGACTTTGCCAAGTATAACAAGTAGGGAAGGATCACTTGCTCCTGACCCTTAGTCGGATCAAAGGCGTTGTCCTTGCACCACAGGTAGAATCTCTTCTACTTGAGAATGGACATACAATCAGCAGGGAGGTCTAAGTGTCCGTACTGGATGACTTCAGGAGTCATGCAGTCAATCGCAGGGACGAGAGGTTGGGATGAAAAACTCTCCCCTCGTTCTTGGTCAACAACTCCGGGCGGCAGGGAAGCCTCCGGTGTGGAGCTTCGGACAGCTGCAGGAGGTCCGGATACCACCACTGGCGCGGCCACTCTGGTGCTATCAGGATCATTCTGGCATTGGTCCTGTAAAACTTCTGTATGACCGCAGGGATCAGAGGAGTGGTGGAAAAGCGTACAGCAATGTCTGCGACCATCCTATCAAAAGTGCATTCCCCCGTGATCCTTGTTGTGGGAATCTGGACGCGAAGACGGGGCATTTCGTATTTGCTGCGTCTGCGAACAGGTCGATGTCTGGCCCTCCCCATTGCTGAAAAATGTCCTGAGCGACTTCTTTGTTTAACACCCAGTCGTGTGCTTCTACGAAGTCTCTGCTGAGAACATCTGCCTGCACGTTCAAGGTTCCTGGAAGGTGAACGGCTACGATCGTGAGACTCCTCGCCAGAAGCCACTTCCATATGGTCTGTGACTCCAGAGACAGGACCCGTGACCTGGTGCCTCCCTGCTTGTTCAGATAGTACATTGTTGTTGTGTTGTCTGTCTGAATCTGAATGGAGCTGGACTGTAGGGACGGGTACAGAGACTTGAGAGCCAGATGGACTGCCCTTAGCTCCAAGAAGTTGATGTGATAACTTCTCTCTGTCTCGGACCAGAGACCTTGTACCTGAAGCTGGCCCATGTGAGCTCCCCAACCTTGCAGTGAGGCAACTGTAACTACAGTCTGTGTCGGAGGGACCTGGTGAAAAGGGACCCCTTGCAGAAGGTGTGAACGTTTCATCCACCATTTGATGGAGTCCCTGGCCGCCTGAGGAAGAGAGACACGATCTTCCCAACGGCCTGAGCGCTGTGTCCATTGATCTTCGAGGGACTGCTGTAGAGGCCGCATGTAAAGTCTGGCATTGGGCACAATGAAGATGCATGAGGCCATCGATCCCAGCAGTGATGACACCTGCCTTGCTGTGGGATGTATAGTGCTGAGAAGAGCACGGCACTTGATCAACATTGAGGACAACCTCTCCTCCGAAGGACACACGCTTGCCGTTGCGGTGTCTAGGGACGCGCCCAGATAATGTATCTTCTGCGTGGGGTTGAGAATTGACTTCTTGTAGTTGACTTGCAACCCCAGGGAGTGAAGCAGGTTGAGACAGTAAGTGAGATGCCTCTGGAGTAGTGAAGGTGTGGAACTCTTCAGGAGCCAATCGTCTAGGTAGGGGTAGACGAAGATTTTGCGCTTGCGGAGGAAAGCAGCTACCACCGCCATGCACTTGGAGAAAGTCCGGGGGGCGGATTTGAGCCCGAACAGAAGTACTCGGTACTGATAGTGCTGTTGAGACACCTGGAACCCGAGGAACTTGCGATGTTTCGCTGAAACAGGAATGTGAAAGTAGGCGTCCTGCAGGTCGATGGCACACATCCAGTCTCCCAGATGAAGATGTGGGAAAATCTGGTGCAGGGCTAGCATCCGAAATATCTCTTTTCTTATAAACCTGTTCAGCAGGCGCAGGTCGAGGTTAGGTCTGTACTCTTTGGCTGCTCCTCGTTTTTGGACCAGAAAGTACCGTGAGTACACCCCTTGATTTCGCTGGTGAGGTGGGACCTCTTCTATGGCCTTTTTGGAGAGGAGGGTACCCACTTCGCCCTGTAACAATAAATTGTGTTGCTGAGGAAGGCACGTCAATTGAGGGGCAACTTGCGGAGGAGGGGTCTTGAACCTCAGCAAGTAACCATGCTGTACAATATTCAGCACCCATCTGTCTCTTGTTATGGATTCCCACTCTTCCAGATGAAAAACTATACTCCCTCCTACCGGAGTGGCGAACGGGTGCGGAGGAAGCAATGCCTCACTGTTTTGGAGGCTGCTTGGTGGAGTACTGCTGTTGCTTATTGTTCCCTCTTCCCATGCCAGGACGCTTGTGCTGGAATTGGAACCTTTGTTGGTTTTGGGAGGACCATTGAGGGGTTTGAACCCTCTATTGGAAGGGTCGCTTGTCGTTCTGACGGAAGCGTTTACGAAACTCCTGCCGCTTTTCCAGTCCAACTGCTTTGACCGTGTCCAGCTCGGTCTCCATCTTTGTCATCTCCTCATCAGCATGAGAACCGAATAAGGAGGAGCCGTTAAAAGGAAGGTTGAGGATCTTCTTCTGGGCATCCGGTTTTAGACCTGTGAGGCGCAACCACGCTGAGCGCCGCGAACAGATGCCCTGTGAATAGCCGTGCGCGGCGAGGTCTGAGGCGTCAGCCGCCGCGCTGATGATTTGATTGGCTACTAAACCACCCTTTTGCAAGATTTCGTGGAAGTCTTGTCGATCTTCTTTGGGAAGCTTGTCAGTAAACCTAGCCAGGGAGTCCCAAAGAGACCTGTCGTAGCGCCCAAGAAGGGCTGAAGCACTTGCAATCTTCATAGATGATGCCGAAGTATTGCACATCTTCCTGCCATAAGAGTCCATTTGTTTACTGTCCTTTTCTGGAGGAACAGAAGCTGATGAGGCTGCGGAGTGCGCTTTCCTGGCGGCTGCCACAATGATTGAATCCGCCGGAGGATCAGACCTAAGGAACAAAGGATCCTGGTCTGGAGCTTTGTATTTCTTTGCGATCCTCGACGGAACTGATCCCACTGTGGCAGGAGTGAGGAACGTGGCCATAGCTGGTTCTAAAAAACCTGGCACCAGAGGTAGCAAAGGTCTGGGAGTTGTACGATGGTGCAATGTCTCAAAAATAATCGATGTAGGGACCACAGGAGTGCATAAACTGATATTTAGTTTCTTAGCTCCTCTGCCAAGTACGTCAGAGAAAGTCCCAATGTCATCAATGGGAGACACCCTTGAAGGTGGCGTAGATGAAAAAGTTGGCGAGTAGTCCCGAATAGAAGACGAAGAACAGGTGGATGATGTTCTGCGCCTCCTCTTATGTGGAGGATCGTGGTGCGAGTTTCGACGACCCCCTGACCGAGATCGGCGTGTAGAAGGCGACCTTGGTCTTCTGGAAGGCGATTTGGAAGGCCTTGCTGGAGGCGACTTAGGTCTTGCTGCGTATGACCGCGAGTAGTCCGAGCCCGGACCTCTGCGTGCACCTGTTCCAACGCCCTGCAGCCAGCGAGGTGACAGGGCGCAAACCTTCAATTCGCCAGCTGTAGGAGATCTCTCTGGAGAAATCTGCACAATATTAAGCCCTGGAGATGACTGGGCCCTTGACCTCGAACGGGATCTCGACGTTGCATTCCTGTCCCTCGACGTCGACAAGGTCTGCGCCCTCACCGTCGATCTGTGCAGCGATCATGATCTCGACCGCCCACGTCGATGGGGAGATCTTGACGTCGACTGCCGGCGTCGATGGGGGGACCTCGACGTCGCCCTTGCCGCTGACGGCGGTCTCCTCGACGGCGAATGATGAGGTCGCGACGTCGACCGCCCACGCCGATGGGGGGATCTTGACGTCGTCCTTCTCGCTGACGTCGACCTCGTTGACGTCGAATGATGGGACCTTGACGTTGCTCTCGACGTCGATATGTCCCCTCGCGGCATAGTCTTCGCCGGCGAGTCTCTCGACGCCGACCCCCTCGAGGGTGGCGGAGAATGCCTCGACGGAAGCCTCGACGTCGACGGAGCTTTGGAAGGTCTCTCTGGACCCACAGCCTTCGAGCCCGAAGTGCTGTGCCTCGACGCCGACTTACTGGCATGCGGCGGAGAGTCTCGACGTCTAGACACTGGCTTGTCCCTCGACGTTGAAGAATGCCTCGGCCTCTTCGACGGCGATCTTGACGTCGACGGCAAACATTCAGGCACCTGCTTCTTCCTGGACTCAGGAGAGGTGGAACGATGCCGTTTTCGGTGTTGCTTGCTTGAAGAGGGAGGTCTGATACCATGGCCACCTCCATGATGGCCTCTATCCCTCTCCAGCAGAGCATGAAGCTTGATGCGTTCTCTGTCACACAGAGTCCTTTTAGTAAACTTCTGGCAATGAGAACACTGGTCAGGATTGTGTGAAGATGGAAGGCACACAATACACACCGAGTGTGGGTCTGACAGTGCCATCTTCTTGCCACAGGAAGGACATTTCCGAAATAAAGCAGGCATTCTGACTGGAAATTTACCAAAAACCAGTAGAATATACCTCTAGGTATCAGAAACTGTCGAAATTTCAAAGGAAATATCAAATATATATCTTTCAGTCAAAAAACTGAAGAGCTCAAACTCCAGGATCCTCATAGAAGGAGCCGGAAAAAGAACTGACCTAACTGTCACCTGTGGTGCATGATGGGAGCAGAGGGTCTCCTGCAGGCCTTAAAGGCACGGTACCCTAACCCTTGGAAGCCTTAAAGGCAAGGTGCCAGTTTTTTTGTCTTGGTTTCATTATTGCTCTGCAATGCAGCCTACAGGCGAATGCCTGCAATTACAAGTTTTTACTTGTGGCAATAAAGCATTGGTATATGTCAATTGTTCTGGGCATGTCCTCTTTTCCTTATGGGTTAAGAGGGTATTTGTCTTACAATGCAAACCTATGTAATTTTGGCAGTTCTGCCATGTTGGAAACATTTTTAGGCTGCATGTATATATATATATATATATATATATATATATATATATATATATATATATATATATTTATATATATAGGTATTTTCTATATACTCCGGGATTCCGCACGTGGGCGGGGATTATTCATAGATTATGACTATGATGAGTATCCCCTGGATGAGAACGACTGTTACCTGGTACATGCGTAATTACCCCCACACCAAAAAAACAATTTGAAGCCTATTTTTATATCCGCAGCGAGTGGCTGCACAGCAGAATAATGTTGTTTCCTACCGGAGTTATAAAAATAATCCTGTGTCCGGCAGCGTGGAGTTTGTACTACAAACGCTGCTTCCCCACGCTTCCTCCCAAAAACCATTAGCAAAATAAACGCAAAAAATGCAGATAGCACAGCACCGGACTAAGGGGAAGCGCTCGTGAAAAGCGCTCCTAACGGAATAATAAAAACATAAAAGAAAGAGCTATGGGCGACAACGGACGGCGGAAAGCAACATTTAACTACTAGTTAAAGCAGCTTGAGGGGCGCCAAGTGTCCTTACCGATAATTCCAACAGTGCGCATCAGCTGTGTATCAGCGACCGCAGCCATGGTCCGGCACAGCCCGAGGCCTGCTGCTGCTCCAGAAGCCTCGGTGTTTCCTGCTCCCGCCTACCCCTCTGCCACCTCCCACACGCACGCCGCTCCGCCCCTTCACTACCGCTCACAGCAGAGCTCTCAAGACCTGGATCCGAGCTGAATGGATCGGCCGAGGCTGCCGATCTGCCCTGCGAGCTGCTGCTGGACCATGAACAGGCACATGACCGGGTTGCATAGTGCAAAATTCGGTGCAAGTTGCAATCGCGAGTTACATATGTTTTAATAATTGAATGTATGCATACATGCAAAAAAGCTCCCCCCGCCCGGACTGGAGCCCCAAGATGAGGAAGGCACCAGCGTCTGTCCGCGGCCGGTGAGTGCGGGGCGCGAGGAGGGGAAACTTAACAAGCTGTCGCCATTGTAAAACACATAGCCAAAACTCAATAACAAGTTAAAAAAAAAAAACAAGCAGCACTAAACGACGCGATGAGCCGTGGGGGACGCACAGCATGCCTGGCAAAGCGAAGCAGCTTGCGCTGCAGCGCTAGGCAAGACCTAATAAAGGCAGCCTCTTGTTTATATTTGCATCGAGCGCAATGCAAAAATAAACACGCGCCGCTATTGCCAAAGCCCTTAATGGAAAAAAAAGTGCTTACACGAGTAAACAAAGGAGACAGTATCACGCCGCCAGTACATGATCCAGTCCGGGTGGGCGGGGCCAAAAGTGGACAGGGCGGTAACAAGGAGGGACTAAAAAGCCTCCTTCACAATAGAAAGCCAGCGGTTAGCCTGAACTATGACGCAAGCCAATGGGAAGAAGGGGCGTGGCTTCAAGTCCCCTTCTGAAAGTGTATCGATGACAATAAGCCTCGCAGAGCGAGGAGCGCGTGCGCGCTCCAGCGCTAGGTCTGCGAGACCTAAAAAAAACATACAGAAGGTAAAAAAAAAACTAAAAAAACACAGGAACTGTAATTTATGAAACACAGCAGTAACTAGGAAACCTTGATGCACAGAACAAACAAGTTACTTACCTGCAGTAAAGCTCTTTCTGGTAGAGACTATCTAGCCGCAGATTGCTCACCTTTTGAATATTCCCAAGGCAACAGACTAGATCCGGAAACTTTTTCAGCAGTACCTGTGTGCGCCGTAAGGTGGCGCCTTGCAGCTCTGCACGGACGTTGTTCTGCTCCGGAAATGACGTGCCCGGCCTTTATAGACACCACTCCTATGCGCTAACATCAGTTACTTTCTTTCCACTCTACCAGATGCGGATCGGGAGCCCCCTTCCTCGTCTCTTTGAGACTTCTACCTCAAAACATTTCCAGTGTGAAAGGGATGTCACCCCCAAACTATAGGCTTTAAGCCCTGTTGGGACTGTCACAAACAGATATCTGAAACGGACAGCCACTAGGTATGCATGTGGTGCCTACGGTCGAGCCACAACTCCAAGGCCTGCACCGACTGCGCATCCATGAACCCGAAGGTCATCGGGTAATGCGAGGCGAAACTGTACCTCGCTAAGCATAAGACTCCGCATCGGGACCGCTCCAAGTCACAGTACGGGTCCAAAGCTCATGCAAAAAATCTGACAAATTTCCATCCAATGGGTCTTTATGGCAGGAACTACACCAAACTATAAACCTATCCTGGTGACGCCTGGCGGGTAGAATGACATCCACTACTTAATAAAGAAAGGTCAAAAGCAGCCAACTATCACCGCTCAATCTCCATGCATGGAGGTGTATATTGCACAAGCCCGGGTGCAGGATCCTGCACTGCTGCTGCGACTGAAGATCCTCCTGAAGTGGCAGCCTGATCGGGGCACAGATGCTCATGCCAGGAAGTTTCAGGTACCACACTCTCCGTAGGATGACTTGTGCCCAGTCGTTCTTGATTTTCTTCAAAACTCAGGGAAGGAGAGGTAGAAGGGGGAAGGCATAAAGAGTTGCAAGCTCCTCTCTGGGCAGAATGAGTCTCCAAGATACAGCCTTCTTGGAAACACCAATGCGTAAAAGTGTTGACATGGTGTGTTCTCAGCTGTGGCAAATAGATCGAGCCAGTGACCTCTGCACTGCTAGAAGACGCCCTGCGCCACCTCCAGGTGTATCTGCCATTCGTGACCCGCTAGGAGTAGAGTTCATCCGCTCTGGTGTTTAAAGATCCTGCCAGGTGGCTCAAGACCACGGTACGTCCTCACGGCTCAGCCAAGGCCTGCGGCGCAGAGCCTCCTGGCACAGGACCCAAGACCTCACCCGCTCTGCTTGTTGCAATACCACATGCTGGTGGTGTTGCCCAGGAGGAGCTGAACCAGCCTCCAATTAATGGTCAGAGGCCGGCCTTGAACACCAAGTGAATGTACCGCAACTCCAACAAGTTGATGTGGAGCCAGGTCTCTGCTAGAGACCAAAGCCCTTTGAGCTCCTGCTCTCAGGCGACCTCCCGACCCCTGTGGTGATGCATCTGTCACCTCCCTCTGAACGGGGAATGAATAGGGGTCTGCGGCTGGGCCAACTGAGGACCATCAGCCACCACGGCAGTCCTTATGCAGCCTCTTCCGAAATTTGGATGGAATTCGATAGTCTCCCTAGGTGCCGAGTCCACTGAGACTTCAGATGCCACTACAGAGCCCACATTTGCCATGTAGTGTGGGCCACCAGTAGGATGAAGGAGGCCTAAAAGTCTCAGAGCTAATTTCACTGAGATTCAGGACTGAGGGACCGAGACTGAATTATCGGGATCATAGCTCGAATGCCCTAGACTGAATGAATAGGAGGGAAGGCTCAAAGCTGCAGTGTATCCAGAAAAGCACCAATGAACGTGAGCCTTTGTGAAGGAGTCAGGTGTAACTTCAGCAAGTTGACTGCGAACCCTAAAGATTTTAGGAGGTTTGCCCTCACCTGGAGGTGGTCTATGACTGACTGTGGTGAGTCCACCATCAACAGCCAATCGTCGAGGTAGGGAAGACTGATATACCTGACCTCCGAAGACGTGCTGAGACCACTGTCATCACTTTCGTGCACACAAGAGGGGCACTGGTGAGGCCAAAGTGGACCGCGGAAAACTGAAAATGCTCTGGGTCCACCATTAACTGCAGAGAACACCAGTAGGACTTTAGGATGGGGATATGAAAACAGGCGTTTTTCAGTTCTAGTGCTACTATCCAGCCTTCTGGATCCAGGACAGATAGGACATGGGCCAATGTGAACATCTAAAACTTTTTCTTTACCTGGAAGTTGAGAGCGCGATGATCTAAAATAGAACAAAGGCCTCTGTCCGTCTTTGGCACCAAGAAATAACAGGAGTGACATCCAGGCCGATGCCGGAACACTCTCTAGGGCTCCTTTGTCCAAAAGAGCCTGAACTTCCAGAAGCAAAACATGCAAATGGTCCTCCAAAAGCCACTCTGATGTATGCAAGATATGCAGCGGGTCACACATAAATGGCAGGGCGTACATTAGTTGGATTATCTGGAGCACCCATTTCTTAGTTGTGATGCTGTGCCACCTGTGGAGGAAATAACCCTTATCTTGACTCCAACAGAGAGGCCATGTGCTGCTGGGGGAAATCCAAAGCAGCTAAGAGGCAGTAGTGGAAGGGGCGGGATGTTGGGCTGTATGCATCTGCTGAGGGCTTGGATGTTGTTGCTGGATCCCTGGAGATCCCTGGCGGTCCTTTACGTTGTCTTTGAGCTAGACCCCTTCCAAAGCCTCAAAAGGGATGAAATTACAGGCAATATAGTCTAACAGGTGAAGACAGGCCAAGTGAGTGTGGCCCTACTCTTTTTGAAGCGCTCCAGTGCAAAGTCTACTTTATCTCCAAAGAGAAGGGAGCCGTTGAATGGCATATCCATCAGGAACGATTGGATGTCACCCGAAAAGCCAGTGCATCGCATTCACATGTGATACTGAAGCACCACATTGGTACCAAGTGCCCTGCATAAGCAGTTAGTAGTGTCAAGCCCAAAGCGGATTACCTACTTTGCTCCGTATGGACCATCCTGAATTATTTGCACTAAAGTTCTGCAATATTCATCCGGGACTGTCAGCAAGATCTTGCTAACTATGTCCCACAACGCATGAGAGTATCTTCTCCAAAAGCATTTGGCATTGGCCGAAGGGCAAGACTATCACAGAAAAACATCCTCTTTTCAAATTCCTCAATACGTTTTGATCCCCTATCAGGAGGTGTGGCAGAAAAATATTTTGGGCTCAGTCTACATGTGAATGCTTGCAACACCAAACTACAAGGCGTAGTAGGCTGTTGAGTAAGAAAGCGCGGGTCCTCTGGGGGCAGGTCTGTGCCATCTAGCCACCTGGCCGTTTACTCACAGGCAAGAACGAGGTTTGGCCCAAGTGCCCAATGGTGTATCTGTCTGAGCTTTGCTAAAGGGGAAGAGCAGTTCTATTCACTGGCCTATAGAAGTGCTTGTATAAACTGCCATCATCATAACTATGGAGTGCGTCTTCCCCATCATCTCCATTATCTTCTAGACTATACAGACTGTGTTTGGAGTGTGAACCATAGAGATTTTGGAGGACCTGTGGCTGGCTCCTAGATAAAGGTAGTGTTCTGTTGGAGTCAGGTTGGACTGGTTGCATCAAAGGTTGTGGGGGAAGCGACATTGGTCGAGGCCATGTCAGATTCGGTTTGGACAAAACAAACTAGTTCTCCTCCAGTATTGACAGCAAGTATTGACGTGGCAGGGACTGGTGTGGTTTGCTGTGCCAGGTGAGGTGCCAGATCCGGAGTCGGGGAAGTACACTCAGTGTGGTGAGGAGGCGAAGACTGCGTTGAAGACGGATTTGCTGACTGTAATCTTTTGAAGGCCTCTTTGGATCCTTGTGGCCAGAGGCACACCAGAGGGAGCCAAAAATTTGCAACACAGTTCCTTTTAAAGTTCCCATCTGTTGCGGCATCACTGATGGACCGGGAAGTTCCGGTACATAGGGATAAGTTGTAGAATCAGTTCTTTGCAGGAGACAGAGAGGCACCTTGATGGCCCCATGACCTCTCTGTTTGAGAGTGGTGAGAAGTCAAAGAATCCTGCTTCATCTTCTAGGGTTTTTTCTTTGATTTAGATTAACCTGAACACTTGGAGTGTGGGGAAGATCTTTCCCGGGAACGACATTGAGACCAAGAGTGGGTCCGAGTCATCTACTTGCACACCTTCCAACAGCATTTGGCTTTGCAGTGCCAGATCATCGTCCGGGTGCAATCCCTCCATGACCTGGAGTCATGCAAGGGTCCTACACACCAGAGACATACATCTGCTTGTGACAGCCCCTGAAAGATTTAAATCCTGTCGTTTTTGTACAGCATTTTTCCTTGAACACTGTGATAAAATGATTGCAACAAAATACATCAAAAGATGAGAAGACAGTTGGGGCGCAAGCTCCGAATCTGTATTCTAAGGTGCAGAAAGAAAGTAACTGATGTGAGCATGCAGGGGTGGCGCTTATATATGGCTACTTCCCGGGCAGACAGAAGTTGATACAGAGTCGCATGACGCCTCCTGATGGTGCGCAGGAACAATGCGGAGAAAAATCTTGGAATCCAGTCTGCTGCCTGGGGGTATTAAAAAAGTGAGCAATCTGTGTTTAGTATTCATCTGAAAAAGCGCTTCATGGTAAAACAGCGACTGAAAATTAATAAGGACCAAAGCTAAAAGAAAATAACAAAAAACACAATATGCACAAGAGTGACAGAAAAGGTTTGACGAAGGAAGAAGCACAAGTTACTACTTGTGCAACGATATATCTGTAAGAGACATTAGTTAGTGATAGATTCCTTACCTTAGAATATCCCCAGGCGTCAGACTGGATCCGGAAAGTTTTTTCGTCAGCAGTACCCCTGCGCGTCGGTAGGTGGCGTCGTGCGGCTCCGCGTCCGTCGCTGGCGTCGTAAGCGCCGAGATGACGTCACGGAGACTACTTAGGCGCCACCCATGCGCGCTGACGTCAGTTCTGTACACAACTTTCCGCGCCAGGAACGCAGAGCCATGCAAGAAACTGACCACTGGTGCCATGAAACTAGGGCCCTGAAAGGGATGACCTTAACCCTAGAAATCAGTTCGCAGAACGGGGAGGATGGGTGGGGCGGTAAGGAATCTATCACTAACTAATGTCTCTTACAGATATATCGTTACACAAGTAGTAACTTGTGCATCTGAAAGAGACACGTTAGTGATAGATTCCTTACCTTAGAATAGATACCCCAGCAATACCAACCCAGGTGGTGGGTCTGCGAACAAGATTACACCAGAAAGTCACGGAGAACAGAACGGCCAAAGAAGCCGTCTCTCCGGACTTGACTGTCAAGGCAGTAATGCTTGGTAAACGTGTGCAGCGAGGCCCACGTAGCTGCCTGACAAATGTCCTGCAAGGGAACGCCGCGTCCCAAGGCAGTAGTGGCTGCCGTTGCCCTGGTCGAATGGGCACGCAGCCCCACAGGAGGCTCCCTCTTGGCTAATGAGTAACATGCTTTTATGCACAGAACAACCCACGAGAGATGGTTCGTTTGTGCACGGCCCGACCTTTTTTGGCGCCCACGTAGCCAACAAAGAGTTGGTCATCCACCCGGAACTGTTGTGTGCGCGTCAGATAGAATGAGAGCACACGTTTTGGGTCCAGACGATGGAGCCTCTCTTCCTCTTTTGAAGGATGCGGAGGCGGAAAGAAGGTGGGCAAAGTGATGGTCTGCCCGATGTGGAAGGGCGTGACAACCTTTGGCAAGAAAGAAGGACGGGTCCTTAAAACCACCTTGTCCGGATGAACAGAAAGGAAAGGAGGTTTGGAAGAAAGAGCCTGGAGCTCACTCACTCTTCTGGCAGAGGTGATAGCTACCAGGAAAGCCGTCTTGAGAGTGAGAAGACGCAAAGGACAGTGATGAAGGGGCTCGAAGGGAGCGCACATCAGGTATGTCAAGACAAGGTTTAAGTCCCATTGAGGCATTATGAACGGCACGGGAGGAAACGTGTGCGTAATGCCCCGGAGGAAACGGGTAACAATCGGGGACTTAAAAAGAGAAGGCTGATCTGGAAGCCGTAGAAAGGCGGAGATGGCCGAAAGATAACCTTTGAAAGTGCCCAGAGCAGAGCCCTGCTGGACCAAGGATAGAAGGAACAAAAGAACCTCAGAAAGAGGGGCAGAGAGGGGATCCACAGCCTTTGCTGTGCACCATGCCACAAATTTGTTCCACCTGCAGGCGTATACCGTCTTAGTGTAGGGACGCCTGGCTGCCAGAATGACATCACAGACATCGGGAGGAAGATCGAAAGTTGTCAACTGTCGCCGCTCAATCTCCACGCATGGAGGTGGAGGCTGGACAGGTTCGGGTGGAGGACCGTCCCCTGCTGCTGCGACAGAAGATCCTCCCGAAGAGGCAGTCGGATCGGGGGACCGATCGCCATGCTGAGTAGCTCGGGATACCAGTATCTTCGTGCCCAATCCGGAGCCACAAGGATGACTTGGGCCCGGTCGCGCCGAATCTTCTTCAGCACTCTGGGCAGAAGTGGTATAGGCGGAAAGGCGTACAATAGACCGCAACTCCACTCGCGACGAAAAGCGTAGCCGAGCGAGTGCCGCCTTGGAAATTCCAACGCGCAGAACTGATGACATTGCCCGTTCTCTTCTGTGGCGAATAGATCTAACCAAGGCTGTCCCCACTGCTGAAAGAGACCTTGCGCCACGTCCGAGTTCAGACGCCATTCGTGATCCATCAAGCACCGGCGGCTGAGTTCGTCCGCCCTGGCGTTCAGAGAACCCGCCAGGTGTTGAACCACCAAGGTAATGCCTTGATGTTCCAGCCATGTCCAGAGGCGCAGAGCCTCCTGAAATAGGGTCCAGGACCCCACCCCGCCCTGTTTGTTGCAATACCACATGGCGGCGGTGTTGTCCGTGAACACCTGCACTACACTTCCCCGGACAGAGGGAAGGAATGCCTTCAGTGCAAGTCGGATCACCTGAAGCTCCAAAAGGTTGATATGGAGCCGGGACTCCGCCGGAGACCAGAGGCCTCTGATCTCCGCCTCTCCCAAGTGGCCGCCCCATCCCAGGAGGGACGCATCCGTCACCACTGTGTGCTCCGGTTGGGGAAGGGAGAGGGATCTGCCATTGACCCAATCGCGATTCGTGAGCCACCACTGCAATTGTCGTGCAGTGCCCTCCGAGATCTGGACATGATCGGACAGGTTGCCCTGATGCTGTGCCCACTGGAACTTCAGGTCCCACTGCAGAGCCCGCATATGCCATCTGGCATGTTGCACCAGCAGGATGCAGGAGGCCATCAGGCCCAGGAGCCGGAGGGTCAACCTGACCGAAACCCGGGATAGAGGCTGAAAGATCGGAATCATAGCCTGAATATCCCGGACTCGCTGCTCGGGAGGATAAACCCGAAACCGCGTCGAATCCAGAACTGCTCCGATGAAGGGGAGCTTCTGAGAGGGACTCAGGTGCGACTTCGGCACGTTGATGGAGAACCCCAGCAAATGCAGGAGGTCGGCCGTAGTCTGAAGGTGGGTGACAACTGCCTGGGGCGAGCCTGCCTTCAACAACCAGTCGTCGAGGTAGGGGAAGACTGACACCCCTGACCTGCGCAGGTGAGCAGCGACCACCGCCATCACTTTCGTGAACACCCGAGGGGCGCTGGTAAGGCCGAAGGGGAGCACAGCAAACTGAAAATGCTCCTGGCCTACCGTGAACCGCAGGTAACGCCGGTGGGCCGGCAGGACGGGGATGTGAAAATATGCGTCCTGCAAGTCCAACGCCACCATCCAGTCTCCAGGGTCGAGGGCAGCCAAGACCTGAGCCAGAGTCAACATCTTGAACTTCTCCTTCCGGAAGAAGCGATTGACGTTCCTGAGGTCCAAGATGGGGCGGAAGCCCCCCTTGTCCTTCTTGGGGACCAGAAAGTAGTGGGAATAACAACCACTCCCTACTTCTGGCCCAGGAACACACTCGATGGCCCCCTTGGCCAAGAGGGCCGTGACTTCCTGCTGGAGAAGCGCCAAGTGTTCCCCCGACATGCGGTGGTACTGAGGAGGCATGGCTGGAGGGGTGGACTGAAAGGGAAGGGAGTAACCCTTGCGGATGATCTGCAACACCCACTCGTCCGATGTGATAGCGTGCCAGTGGGGGAGATGATGGCGGACCCTGCCACCCACTGGCGTGGGGTGCCCCACAAAGCTCGGATTAGGAAGGTTTGGAGGTAGAAGCAGCGGGGGCGGAGGTGGACTGACTCCCACACTGATTCCCAGACCCGCCCCTGCGGAAACCGCATCCGCGGCCGCGCTGAGGCTGGTTCTGCACAGGCTTGCTGAAGGAACGTGCTTGGGCGCCCCTTCCGTGGCCACGAAAGGAACGAAAACCAGGAGTGGCTGGGCTTTTCGTGGAAAGTCCCAAGGACTTGGCCGTGGCCCGCGAGTCCTTAAAACGCTCCAGCGCACTGTCGGCTTTATCGCCAAACAGGCGAGTGCCATCAAAGGGCATGTCTATGAGTGAGCTTTGGACATATGGCGAGAACCCGGTAGATCTCAACCAGGCGTGGCGACGAAGCACCACAGTCGTAGAAATTGCTCTACCTAGTGAGTCCGCGTTGTCCAAACCACACCGAATGGCGAACTTCGCCGCATCTTTACCCTCGGCAACAGCTTGGGACAGCACAGCTTGGGTCTCCTCAGGACACTGAGGCAACACCTGTGCAACTGTATCCCACACCACGTGGGAATAGCGGCCCAATAGGCATGCGCTGTTCACCGACCGCAGCCCCAAGTTGGCCGAAGAAAACAACCGCTTGCCGAACTGCTCCAGCTTCTTAGAGTCCTTATCCGGCGGAGCCGTGGGAAAGGCACTCTGGGACGTCGAAGCTTGGATGACCAGGCTCTCGGGCGTAGGATGAGTGGTCAGAAAGGCAGGGTCACCCGGCGCCGGGCGATGACGCCTGGCGACGTTCTTATCCACAGGGGCCCCTGTGGCTGGCCGCGACCAAGTGCCCAGTAAGACGTCAGTGAGGGCGTCATTAAATGGCAGCAGGGGCTCCGACGAAGTGGACGCCGTCTGGAGCACCTCAGTGAGGAGATTAGTCTTCAGGGCCACCGTAGGGAGATCAAGGTTGAGGACCTCAGCGGTCCGACGGAGCACCATCGTGTAAGAAGCGCCCTCCTCCATGGTAGGCGGAGGAGAGGCAAACCCCGGGTCAAAGGAGATATCAAGGCCGCCGGCCTCCTCTAACTCGTCCGCCCAGTCCTGCTCAGAGTCACACTGACGAGCAAGAGGGTCCTCGGACCCCTCCCAGTCGTCCTCCACCTCCGCCGTATGTGGAACAGACTGCAGCGGCAGGGCAGGGACCGGGGAAGGAACAAACGGCGCCGGGAACGGTGCCGAACCGGCGCCGTGTCCCAACGCGGATCCCAGGTAGGGACAAAATTGTCCTGGAACCTGGGCAGGGGCGGAACAAATGGCATTCACAGCGGCGCCGGAGGCGGATAGAGGGTGGCGCTGGGGTCGCAGCCGGCAGCGTGGGACCTTTTGGCGCCGTGGCCCGGGCCAGCGGCGCAGAATCCTGCGGCGCCGAAGCCGCCGGCGGCCCCGACAGGATCCTGACACGGGACCGCGGTGCCCAAGGGCGCGCCGGCGGGAGCCCGGGGCCTAAACAGGCGGTCCATGGTAGCAAGAAATGCTTGCACCTGTGCGGGAGTCGCCGACGGACCCGGGTAAGGTGGGTAGGCCGCGGGACTCCCGTGCTCCGAAGGAGCCGCAGGGGCAGAACCCCCTGTCCCCCTCGTCCGCATCCGGGGACCGACGGGGGAACGTCGGAGAGCGACAACGCTTCTTCGACTTCTTTTTGTGTCGTCTCTTACCCGAATCCGAGGGTGAAGACTTGGAGCCTGAGGAGCGATGATGGTGGCCCCGCGAGCGTTCTCTGGAGCAGCCCCTAGACCGAGAACGGCGCTGGGACGAGTGCCGGACCTCAAGCAGCTTCCGGCGCCGCTCCCTCAAGGCCTTCGGGGCCATGGCCAGACAGTCCATGCAGGACCGGGAGTCGTGGTCGCTCTCCAGGCAGTAGAGACAGACGTCGTGGGGGTCCGCCACCGGCATATTGTGACGGCAGGCCCCACAAGACTTAAAACCAGGCATCCCTACGTGCACCAGAGTAGACTCAACTTACAGGAGACAAAAGTCTCAAAAAGATAGTCAAAAAGTGACTAAGGTACATGCTCTAACCGGATCTGCGCTTACTGGTGCGGAAAAAGAAAGAACTGACGTCAGCGCGCATGGGTGGCGCCTAAGTAGTCTCCGTGACGTCATCTCGGCGCTTACGACGCCAGCGACGGACGCGGAGCCGCACGACACCACCTACCGACGCGCAGGGGTACTGCTGACGAAAAAACTTTCCGGATCCAGTCTGACGCCTGGGGATATTCTAAGGTAAGAAATCTATCACCAACGTGTCTCTTTCAGATTGTACAGGCGTTATTTGGGTGGAGAGGGGAGCGATATCCTGGTGGACAATAAAAAAAGATATACGAGGCCTAATGAAGTGTTACTTCTACAAGGACAAGAATGGAAACAAACTAGGTACATCTAATGATTTTAAGTACAAAAACTGCTATTTTGGAGTACCAAAACATGCTTTGGGAAACCAAGAAGATTTAATACGTCAATTTATTCAATTAGGAATGGTGCTGAGAAAAGGGCAAACTGATAAGTAACACGGGCAAAAACTTTGTTCATGCTCTATTGTCCTTGACGCAACTATGGTTTACATTCCAGAGAGCTAGATTCCCTAACAGAGGGATTATTGAAATGAACAATCAACTTCAAGGCTCCTTAGGAAGACTCTCTACTGAATGCTTACTGAAAGACTAATATACCACATTTTGAAATCTACTAGAAAGAACAAAAATGTATTTTGTAATGTAGTTTATAAAAGTACCACCTTAACTTAAAATCAAGGGACTTTTTAAGCTTTCTATAAATTAATTGAACTATACCGTTCCTACCTGGGGGATCTGTCTGAAAGAGCTTACTATCTTGAGACTGGTGCCAGCTGGGAGTCATCTCCAACCAAAGGTAACCTGCAGGCAGAGGATAATTCTCTTTTGAGGGATCTATTCTGAACTATAGGCTGATAATTCTATTGGGCATCATACGGGAGGATCACTGGGTTTGGAGACCTGAATCAGCATACATTTTCATAATAAATTCTAACCCCTGGTTGTTTTTAACCACAAAAATCAATGACCACCCTTCCACTCGCCACATTCACATCCAATTCTTTTACTAGGACTCGAAAGGAACTAGGCCATGGCAGGTTTTTTGAAGCATGTAAATCTTGAGAGGTTGAGGCTGTGTCTAGTGGAAAATTTAAATAGGGATATTATTACAATCATGGTGACTTATTTACACACAGACCAAAGGTTCTCTCTATTCACAACTAATGGCCCCCCTGTCACCTAGTTGTGAATAAAACCTGTTGCTCTGATTTATACATTAGACACAAGTGTGAATAAAAAGTTACTTACTTGTAATCCTAGTTCTCCATCTTGTGCACAGATCCAGAAGACCAAAGAGAAAATACTGGGCAGGGTGGTGGCTCAAATGTAAAGTTGGGAGAAGTGGGGACAGTGTTCTATGGGGAGGCAGACGGCTCATTCATGAATACAGTGAAGATGGAGACCAAGGATTACAAGTAACTTTTGCTTCTCCAAAATAGTCCCTTCACCAACATCTATGGATGCAGAAAAGAAAAAACATCTGCACTAGCAGGAGACTCAAATCTAAAGACTGGAGAAGACGTGGCTACCTATCAGATAAATGCTACCCGAATGGGCTTCAATTCTGGTCTCAAGAGTCCCATACCCATCCCACGTAGGGCAAAAAGTGCTGCAGCAACAAATGATTTGCATATGGCTGGGTCCAAACTTGGGTGACATAGTGAGCAAAAGAATGATGGATTTAACTCTTATCTCTTGACTGGGGGTGAGTGGTTGAAAAGTTTCAGCACTGCGTCAATCATCTTATTGTTCGCCCTAAGTGGCCAAGGGTATGCCCAGATGTGGGTCCCTTGCTCGCTGTGCCACTGGATTCAAGCTAGCCTGGCTGATGAGGGGTGAAATCCCAAAACCGGTCCCAGTATGCTCGTTTCCGGTCCAGGGTGGACCTGGCCTGGCAGTTCGGGCTGGACTGTTCCCATGAGGAACAGGGTCAAGACTGATTTGCATATGGCTGGGTCCAAACTGGGGTGGCATAGTGAGCAAAAGAACAATGGATTAAACCCAGATCTATTGACTGGGGGTGAGTGGTTGAAAAGTTTCCATCATCTTGTTGTTTTTGCCACATTGTGTACAGCAGATTCCCCGATTTGCATCTGAAGTATATGTCTATTTCCATTTCCCGATTTCAACTGCCTCATTCTGAGGCAGCATACTATTAAGTAATATATGTTGAACCACCCTTGGTCTTACTTTAATGGCTACCACTTGCTTGCATATATATCTCCTACATCAGCCTTTCTCTTTGGCCTCGGACTAGAGACAGCAGCTGTAGTAATATTAATCAGCGTCTTACAAAGCCTCAAAAATGCTCTTTGGAGTTGAAGATTGCATCAATATCCTGTGCTTCAGCGGGCTTCCATCTTAAATCTGCACTCTACCTAGAGATATAGGATGGCAGTACATACCTCAGCTGCATATATCAATCTTTCGGTTTGTGTAAGTTTATATTCCTTGTGCAGTAGTTAAAATGATTTATTATCTGACCTATACCACGCATCACCTATGGTACAGATCCCTACTGTGTACCAACGGCCAAAAACCTGTAGTTTTCTAATGGAGGCACTAGCTCCCATGCAGATAAGAGGTATCAGGAGGAGATAAAACTTAAAGGTTAAAGCCCTGGCGTCTGTTCAACAGCGTGTGACTCTAAATAAATCACTTAATCTTCCGATGCCTATTAAACAAAAGTATTTGACCTCGTGCAGTGTAATCTGGTGATCATACAATTCGTTCTAATGCACGTGGGCCAAGTTCCTGTTATATTAAACTGCAATCCATAAATAAATACGTAAAAATGAGGGTTATAATGAACATGTTACTTACCTTCGGTAACGATGCACAAGTTACTTACCTTCGGTAACGATATATCTGTAAGAAACATTAGTTAGTGATAGATTCCTTACCTTAGAATTACCCCCAGGCATCAGACTGGATCCGGAAAGTTTTCATTAGCAGTACCTCTGCGCGTCGGAAGGTGGCGTCGATCGACTCCGCGCTCGTCGTCGTGGTCGCCGGGATGACGTCGCGGCAGCAACTTAGACGCCGCCCTCGCCCGCTGACGTCAGTTCTGTACACTACTTTCCACGCCAGAAACGCAGAGCCATGCAAGATACTGACCACTGGTGCACAAAACTAGGGCCCTGAAGGGATGTCCTTAACCCTAGAAATCAGTTCGCAGAACGGGGAGGATGGGTGGGGCGGTAAGGAATCTATCACTAACTAATGTTTCTTACAGATATATCGTTACCGAAGGTAAGTAACTTGTGCATCTGAAAGAAACACGTGAGTGATACATTCCTTACCTTAGAATAGATACCACAGCAATACCAACCCCGGTGGTGGGTCTGCGAACCAAGATCAGACCAGAAAGTCCTGGAGAACATAACGGCCAAAGAAGCCATCTCTCCGGACTTAGCTGTCCAGGCAGTAGTGCTTGGTGAACGTGTGCAGTGATGCCCATGTAGCTGCCTGACAGATGTCGCTTAGAGGAACTCCCCGTCCCAAAGCAGTGGTGGCTGCCGTCGCCCTAGTGGAATGGGCGCGCAACCCAACTGGAGGATCCTTTTTAGCCAAAGAGTAACAGGCCTTGATAAACAAGATGACCCACCTGGAGATGGTCCGCTTGTGTACAGCCCGACCTTTCTTGGCGCCCACGTAGCCAACAAAGAGTTGGTCATCCACCCGGAACTGTTTTGTGCGGTCTAGGTAGAAGGAGAGCGCACGTTTTGGGTCCAGACGGTGGAGCCTCTCTTCCTCTCTCGAAGGATGCAGAGTGATGGTTTGGCCAATATGAAAAGATGTAACCACCTTTGGAAGAAAGGATGGACGAGTGCGTAGGACCACTTTGTCCGGATGCATAGCCAGAAATGGAGGGTTGGAAGAAAGAGCCTGGAGCTTACTCACTCTCCTAGCAGAAGTGAGGGCCACCAGGAAAGCAGTCTTAAGCGTCAAGAGACGAAGAGGATAGTTGTGAAGTGGCTCAAAGGGAGCACACATTAAAAAGGTCAAGACCAGGTTCAAGTCCCACTGAGGCATAACGAAAGGAACCAGAGGAAAGAGATGCGTTATGCCTTTCAGAAAACGATTAACAACAGGGGACTTAAAAAGAGAAGGTTGATCAGGAAGCCTGAGAAAGGCAGAAATGGCCGAAAGATAGCCTTTTAGAGTGCCCAGAGCAGAGCCCTGCTGGGCCAAAGAAAGAAGGAACAAGAGAACCTCAGAAAGAGGGGCAGAAAGGGGATCCACAGCCTTTGCTGTGCACCATGCCACAAATTTGTTCCATCTACAGGCGTATACCGTCTTAGTGGAGGGACGCCTGGCTGCCAAGATGACATCACAGACTTCGGGAGGCAGGTCAAATAACGACAGTTGCCGCCGCTCAATCTCCACGCAAGGAGGTGGAGGCTGGACAGGTTCGGGTGGAGGACCGTCCCCTGCTGCTGCGACAAAAGATCCTCCCGAAGAGGCAGACGAATCGGAGGATCGATGGCCATACTGAGTAGCTCGGGATACCATACTCTTCGTGCCCAATCCGGAGCCACAAGAATGACTTGGGCCTGGTCGCGCCTGATCTTCTTCAGCACTCTGGGCAGAAGTGGTATAGGCGTAAAGGCGTACAGAAGACCGCAACTCCACTCACGATGAAAAGCGTCGCCTAGCGAGTGCCGCCTTGGAAATTCCAATGCGTAGAATTGCTGACATTGCGCGTTCTCTTCGATGGCGAACAGATCTAACCAAGGCTCTCCCCACTGTTAAAAGAGTCCTTGCGCCACCTCCGAGTGAAGACGCCATTCGTGATCCATCATGCACCTGCGGCTGAGCTTGTCCGCCCTGGCGTTCAGGGAACCTGAAACAGAATCAAGCAACAATTCACTTGACAAACTGCGTGCACTACGTTGTATGTTCAACAAGCTTTGTTGGTTCGCCTAAATAATCAAACTGAATGTCAAATAATTTCTGACAAGCATTTAAACAAAAACGAATTTCCAGCCAATTCTGTGCAATAATTTTTTCTTATTAACAGAAACAAATAATCAATATGTCATCTATGACAGCGAAATTCTGATGATACATGTACAACTGTATCTTTTAGCTAATACAAAGTTGTTCACCCTATATACATATTGCGAATTATACAATATTACTTATAGACAGTCAAAGATAGCCCAATGCATTTCGGGACGCTGTCCCTTCTTCAGGGGCCACTGTAATACAAAAGAACATGTGTGCACATAAATGTTAATGCATATCTCTGAATTTAAAAAAACATACCGAAAAAGATTGCCGCATAGCTACCAAATGGTGAGACACCCTGATGTTTAATTCGAAACATGTCATGAGTGTGTTAATTAAAAAAGAGTCTCAATTAAAACAAAAAGAGAAGAAAGGGAAAAGAAGAAGAGGAGTTGCCATCACCAACAAGTGTTGCTGACAATAGATGCATGTTGTTACCCACAACATACAAAATAACGACGCGCCTGATACTACATGCTGCTAATCCACACACGAAAAGGGTGCAAGTGAAACCATATGTACCAGTGAAAAGATATGTGAAATAACGGAAACAAACCTACTTGTCGCATGACTGAATACTAACGTATTGTACGATTGCAAAAAAATTGAAGAGCTGAAAGGCATGAAGGAATGTAGATAAATAAAAAATAACCGGAACATATGACCTTATAACATCACAACTGAAAATCAGAACACCCAGTGTGAATACCTGATGAAGATGCGCTACAGGTCAACAACCTGAAATTAACGAAAATCAAGATCACGTAAGAAACATACGGTGTTTGAAAAAATGTATAAGAAAAGCCCGAAAGACATAGCAACTAGAGAACAAATACCTGGTGGTGCGTGTGAACCGACGTAACCATCTGCAACAAGATGCAGAAACATAATGAATACAATGGATTATAACAAACCTAAACGTGCGTCCAGTAACCTCGCATGATATCTATATCACTCACCAGAAAAAACAGGAACAGAACCTCGTAGCGGGAATCGTAACTGCACCATGAATACTAGTGAACGCTGACCCCGTATTTAACTGACACGGAAGCCCGCGAAAAATTACAAGAATCACCTGACTCCAAACATGAGAAACTAAAAAGGGCAACTAAACTCACAGAGCCGCCATCTTGGAAAGATACGATCCAGAGTGATTCCCAACCTAAAGCCCAACACTGTGCCTTAAAGAAAGCCTCTAGCAAACAGAACCCCTGCTACACAAGCGGAAACCCCTACGGAATAACTATAATGACTAATCCAAAACAAATGTAAAAACAAGAATATCCGATAGACGGATGAGAAAAATACTACCCAAATAAAGAAACAATGATGACGATAATAGACGGCCTGTCAAAAAACGCAAAACACAACTGATGTAATAAACACCAATAAGAACAAATAAAAACAAATACAGACAGATACGTACGTGATGTGCCACGGAGAGTAAGAATTGTGAACAATGAAGTGAATATAGAAGGAAAACATGAAAGAATAATAATCGAGTGGTTCACGCTGGCAAAAAAGGTCATAAAAATAATCCCAAATAAGTACATGTATTGCTACAATTATAGACATCTGGAAACAAAAATATAATTAGGAAACTGATACAGTCAAACCTACTAGTCAAGGACGTTTCTGAATGAGCTAACAGAAACAGTGTGTACACTCTATCCAAGATAAATATATGTTAGCTGTAGTAGGTATCTTTACATAACATAAATAAAGGTGACAGAAGTCACAATATGCAAAATGATAGTACATATGAGTAAAAAACAAATAAATTTGGTACATATGAGTGAAAAACAAATCAATTTGTAGTGACAGCAACTCCTCCATGAATGAAACAATGTTTACAAAAAACAGCTCAAATCTAATTTGTCGTTGAGACCAAGTGGCATCATGGTATTAAGCCGCCTAATCCAAAACACCTCTCTTTGAGATAATTTTTTACTTAAATCCATTCCTGTCTGTAGCAAGAGTTTTTCCACAATTACAAACCGAAGTTGAGAAATGTTGTGACCTTGTTCTAACCAGTGAACTACTAAGTTAGAATTCGTATTTTTGTTTCTGATCATGCTTTTGTGTTCTCCAATACGAACTTTCACTTTTCTCTCAGTTTTTCCAACATATAAAAAACCGCATGGACATTTAATGCAATAAATCACGTTCATTGTGTTGCAATCTGAGGAATGATTAAAAGTAATTTTGGCACCAGTTCTAGGGTGTGTAATGAAATCCTGTTGCATAACATTACTGCAATGCGTGCAGTTACTACATCTTTTCATCCCTGTGGATCTTGTGTTGATATTCAAGGTTTTTTTGGCCAAAAGTTCCTTGAGATTGTCACTTCTAGTATAAGCAAAAAGTGGTGGTTGATTAAATGATGCACCAAAATCTGGTTCTCGTACTAATAGTTCCCATCTCTTAAGAATGATTTTCTTGATACTTTTAGATTTCGTGGAAAATTTCGACACAAAAACTGGCCTGTTGGTGGGTATTTTTGGTTTGGTGATAAGAAGAGTACGCCGATCAATTTGTTGAATTCGATCCTCCGCACGTTTAATGATGGTTGAGGGATATCCACGTTGTGCGAATCTAGTCCTGATCCTATTGAGTTCTTCATTGAATTTCCCTGTGGTAGATGATATTCTTTTGAACGAATCATGTGCGAATATGGTAAGTTCTGTATCAATTTTGGAGAGTGAAAACTCTGAAACAATAAAGTATTGTTTCGATGAGTGGGTTTGATAAACACACTAGTCTCAATGGTAGAATTCGATTTAACCACCAACACATCCAAAAAAGGTAAACAAGTCTCACTGATGTTCGAAGTGAATTGAATCCTGTTATTTCTGGAATTCAACATTTGAATTTGTTCTTGAAGGGATTCTTTGGTGTTAGACCAAATCAAAAAAATATCATCTATGTAGCGACAATATGTGACGAGATGTTTACTCCAATTCAGATTATCAAAAATATACTTTTCTTCGAATGCAGCCATGAAGATGTTCGCGTATGTGGGCGCCCCCCCAAAACCCATGGATGTACCACTAATTTGGAGAAAAAATTCATTCTGGTAATGAAAGTAACTGTGCTGAAGACAAAATTGTAATAACTCCAAAAGAAACACTTTGTGGGCACGTATATCGGGTTGATTTAGTAACGCCCATTCAACAGCTTCCAGCCCTTCTTGCAACGGGATTGAAGTGTACAATGATGTGACATCGATTGTACATAAAATGAATTCAGTGGTATTGGTTAAATCCAGCTGTTGTAACCGTGATAAAAAGTCAGTGGTGTCTCGTATGTAAGATTTCCATGTTCGTACTATAGGTTGGAGAAATTGATCGATGTAAACACCCAAAGGTTCAAATAAAGACCCACATCCAGCCACAATGGGTCTGAATGGGGGATCAGTAGTATGTTTATGTATTTTTGGCAACATGTACATATGAGGCCGTTTCGGATGCTGCTGAGTGAGAAAACTCTTGGTTTTACTAGAGATCCAATCCATATCCTGAGCATTATCCAAGTTAATCTTTAGTACTCGAAGTATTTCATTGGTAGGGTCATGATCCAATTTGAGATACGTATTTTCATCCATGAGGTGGTCTTGTACTTTTCTGTGGTAATATAACGAATCCATCATAACCAGGGCACCTCCCTTGTCTGCGGGCTGAAATGTCAGAGTCTCATTGTTAGCTAAATCCTTCAAAATATTCCTTTCTTTTTAGAAAGATTTTGACCTTTGTGTTGAAGATAGTTTAATTTGGTCAAATCCTGTTTGACAGAAGATTCAAAACAATCCAATATTTTATGAGAGACTGGGGATACAAAAGTGCTCTTAGGTCTGAACTCTGCAAACTCATGCTCCTCTTTAGTGATTGGTTGTGTCAAAACATTATCAAAAAAGTGCCGTAGACGTAAAGTTCGCATGAACCGATAAATGGCAACTTCTGTCTCATGAAAAGTAGTCTTGTACGTAGGTACAAAAGATGTTCCTTTGTTTAAAGTTCGCGTTTGTTGGATGGTCAATGTTTGAGAAGAGATATTTATGATAATTGTTTCTGACTCCGTAAATTCTGGCGTGGTTTCTCTTTGTTTTTTTCTTTGTCCTCGCCTGGTTTTGCAATGCTTACGCTGATTTGTCCTGTTGCTAAATCTGGTGGTTGAAAGGACTTTTGTCGCTTGGATAAAAAAGATTCTGAGGAGCTTGAGGCATGAGTCTCACTTGTTTCAGTTCCGGTCCTGCTGATGCTTACAACATGGCTTCTGGTTCCATTACTATCCAGAGGAGATCTGGTTAATTGTATGTCACGATCTGATACTACACTTTCAGGGAACCTGCCAGGTGTTGAACCACCAGAGATATGCCCTGATGTTCCAGCCATGTCCAGAGACGCAAAGCCTCTTGACATAGGGTTCACGACCCCACCCCGCCCTGTTTGTTGCAGTACCACATGGCGGTAGTGTTGTCTGTGAACACCTGCACTACTCTTGCCCGGACAGAGGGAAGGAATGCCTTGAGTGCAAGACGGATCGCCCGAAGCTCCAGGAGGTTGATGTGGAGCCCGGACTCCGCCGGAGACCAGAGGCCTCTGATCTCCGCCTCTCCCATGTGGCCACCCCATCCCAGAAGGGATGCATCCGTCACCACAGTGTGTTCTGGTTGGGGAAGGGAGAGGGATCTGCCGTTGACCCAATCCTGGTTCGTGAGCCACCACTGCAATTGTCGTGCAGTGCCCTCCGAGATCTGGACGCAATCGGACAGGTTCCCCTTGATGCTGCGCCCACTGGAACTTCAGGTACCACTGCAGAGCCCGCATATGCCACCTGGCATGATCGACCACCAGGATTCAGGAGGCCATGAGTCCCAACAGCCTCAAGGTCTTCCTGACTGACACCCGGGATAGAGGCTGAAAGATCGGAATCATAGCCCGAATATCCCAGACTCGCTGTTCGGGAGGATAAACCCGAAACTGCGTTGTGTCCAGAACCGCTCCGATGAAGAGGAGCTTCTGAGAGGGAATCAGGTGCGACTTCGGCACATTGATGGAGAACCCCAGCAAGTGCAGGGGATCAGCCGTAGTCTGGAGGTGGGAGACGACAGCCTGTGGCGAGCCCGCCTTCAACAGCCAGTTGTCGAGATAGGGGAAGACTGGAACCCCTGATCTGCGCAGATGAGCTGCGACCACCGCCATCACTTTCGTGAACACCCGAGGGGCGCTGGTAAGGCCAAAGGGGAGCACGGTGAACTGAAAATGCTCGTGGCCTACCGTGAACCGCAGGTAATGCCGGTGGGCCGGCAGGACGGGGATGTGAAAATAAGCGTCCTGCAGGTCCAACGCTACCATCCAGTCTCCAGGGTCGAGGGCAGACTAGACCTGAGCCAGGGTCAACATCTTGAACTTCTCCTTCCGGAGGAAGCAGTTGACGTTCCTGAGATCCAAGATAGGACGCAGGCCTTTGTCCTTCTTGGGCACCAAAAAGTAGTGGGAATAACAACCACGACCTACTTCTGGGACAGGAACGTGCTCAATGGCTCCCTTGGCCAAGAGAGCCGTAACTTCCTGCTGGAGAAGGGACAAGTGATCCTCCGATATGCGATGGTACTTGGGTGGCATGGAGGGAGGGGTAGTCTCGAAGGGGAGGGAGTAGCCCCTTCGGACGATTTGCAAAACCCACCTGTCTGACGTGATGTTGCACCAGTGGGGGAGGTGATGGCGAATCCTGCCGCCCACTGGTGTTTGGTGGTCCTGAAATGTTTGGAGGCTGCGGCGGAGGGGGTGGCGGTGGACTGGCCCGCCCGCTGGCCCCCAGAACCACGGCGTTGGTTCCCACGTCCCCGGCCGCGCTGGAATGGAAAGTTCTGCGCCGGCCTGTGGCCCTGAAGGGAACGTGGTGGGGCACCCCTTCCGTGGCCACGAAAGGGGCGAAAAGCAGACTGTGCAGGACGCAGGGTGGAAAAACCCAAGGACTTGGCCGTAGCCCGCGAGTCCTTGAAATGCGTCAATGCACTGTCCGCCTTGTCGCCGAACAGGCGACGGCCATCAAAAGGCATGTCCATCAGGGTGTTCTGGACATCCCCCGAAAAGCCAGTCGTCCTCAACCAGGCGTGGCGTCTGATTGCCACCGACGTGGAAATCATTCTGCCCTGTGAGTCGGCGGTATCCAGCCCACACCGAATGGCGAACTTAGCTGCGTCTCTACCCTCAGCAACAGCACGGGAGAGCACGGTCCGGGCCTCCTCCGGACACTGAGGCAGCACTTGCGCCACCGAGTCCCACACAGAGTGGAAATAACGGCCCAAGAGGCATGCGGTGTTCACCGACCGCAGCCCTAAGCTGGAGGAAGAAAACAACTTCTTCCCAAGGTGATCCAGCTTCTTGGATTCCCTATCCCGGGGTGCGGTAGGGAAGGCGCTCTGGGACGTCGAGGCTTGGACCACCAAGCGCTCAGGGGAAAGGTGTTGGGAAAGGAACAAGGGGTCGCCCGGAGCCGGGTAGTGGCGTCGGGCAATCATCCTATCCACAGGAGCCCCTGTGGTGGGCTTAGACCAAGTGCCCAAAAGGATATCTGAGATAGCTTCATTAAAAGGCAGCAGGGGCTGCGAAGAGCTCGCAGCCGGTTGAAGTACCTCTGTCAGGAGGTTAGTCCTGACTGCCACCGTAGGAAGCTCGAGGTTAAGAGCCTCGGCCGCCCTACGCAACACCACTGCGCAAGACGCTCCCTCCTCCGTAGCCACGGTAGGAGGAGACAGCATGCCAAGGTCTGGCGAGGTGTCCAAACCACTGGCATCCCCCAGGTCCTCTCTCCAGTCCTGTTCCAGCTGTTCCGTTAAAGGGTCACCTGACCCCTCCCAATCCTCCTCCTCCTCTGGGTGCCAATCTGGCCTAAAAGGCACTCCAGGAGTGAACAGGGGCACAAAAACCCCGTCCGGCGCCGTGTCTTCATCCAGAAGGAGGTCGGGGTCGACGCCGGCCGGGAGGCCGGACGGCACCGGGCGCGGTAGTGGTGCCGTCGGAAGAGGCGCCGGTGGAGGTGTGACAAGGTCAACCGGCGCCGATCCGGATCCAGGCCTGGATCCACGGGGGACCTGCAGCGCCGGGGCCGGAGCCGCCGGCAATGAAGGTCCTGGTCCCCCAGCCGAGTCCGCGGGGCCCGAAGGCGCGCCGGCGGGTTCGGGTCGCCCAAAGATGGCATGCATCGCCTCGTAGAATGTACGAAGCTGGGCGGGAGTCGCACCGGGTCCCGGAAAGGGAGGGAAACCCGGAGTCGACTCTTCGGGCTCCGCACGCGAAGCCGCGGGAGGGGCACCGCCCGCGGGCCTCGTTGGGTCAGCCGACCGACGAGGAGAAGTCGAAGAGCGACGATGCTTCTTCGACTTCTTTTTGTGCTTCGACTTACCCGACCCCGAGTGCGAAGACTTCGATCCTGACTTATGGTGGCTCCGCGACCGGTCCCTCGACCTCTCTCTGCACCAGGACCTCGAACGGCGCGGAGCCGACTGTCGGCATTCAAGCAGCTTTCGGGACCGCTCCCGCAAAGCCTTCGGCGTCAACAACCGGCAGTCGGAGCACGACTTGGGGTCGTGGTCGTGCTCCAGGCAGAAAAGGCACACGCGGTGCGGCTCCGTCACCGACATCAGTCGGCTACCGGAACCGCAGGCCTTGAATCCTGGCATCCCTCGTGCACCTTACGGAGTCGTGAGACTCGAAAAAGACGTCGACGAAAGTCGAGAAAAACTTAGTCAAAAAATGACTGAGGTACCGCTCTTCCCGGATCTGCGCTGGCTGGCGCGGAAAAAGAAATAACTGACGTCAGCGCGCGAGGGCGGCGTCTAAGTAGCTGTTGCGACGTCATCCCGGCGACCACGACGCCGACGACGGACGCGGAGCCGACCGACGCCACCTTCCGACGCGCAGAGGTACTGCTAACGAAAACTTTCCGGATCCAGTCTGATGCCTGGGGGTAATTCTAAGGTAAGGAATCTATCACTAACGTGTTTCTTTCAGATATATCTGTAAGAAACATTAGTTAGTTATAGATTCCTTACCTTAGAATTACCCCAGGCGTCAGACTGGATCCGGAAAGCTTTTCGTCAGCAGTACATCTGCGCGTCGGAAGGTGGCGTCGGTCGGCTCCGCATCCGTCGTTGGCGTCGTGGTCGCCGGGATGACGTCGCGGCAGCTACTTAGACGCTGCCCTCGCGCGCTGACGTCAGTTCTGTACCCGACTTTCCGCGCCAGAAACGCAGAGCCATGCAAGACACTGACCACTGGTGCACAAAACTAGGGCCCTGAAGGGATGTCCTTAACCCTAGAAATCAGTTCGCAGAACGGGGAGGATGGGTGGGGCGGTAAGGAATCTATCACTAACTAATGTTTCTTACAGATATATCGTTACCGAAGGTAAGTAACTTGTTCATCTGAAAGAAACACGTTAGTTATAGATTCCTTACCTTAGAATAGATACCCCAGCAATACCAACCCCGGAGGTGGGTCTGCAAACCAAGATCACACCAGAAAATCCTGGAGAACAGAACGGCCAAAGAAGCCGTCTCTCCGGACGTGACTGTCAAGGAAGTAGTGTTTGGTAAATGTGTGCAGCGAAGCCCACGTAGCTGCCTGACAGATGTCGTTAAGAGGCACTGCTCGCCCCCAAAGCAGTAGTTGCTGCCGTCGCCCTGGTGGAATGGGCGCGCAACCCCACTGGAGGCTCCTTCTTTGCGAGAGAATAGCAGGCTTTGATACAAAGAACGACCCATCGGGAGATAGTCCGCTTGTGTACGGCCCGACCTTTCTTGGAGCACACGTACCCAACAAAGAGCTGGTCATCCACCCGGGAAGGTTTTGTGCGATTCAAATAAAAAGAAAGCGCATGTTTTGGGTCCAGACGGTGGAGCCGCTCTTCCTCCTTCGAAAGATGTGGAGGCGGAAAGAAGGTGGGCAAAGTGATGGTCTACCCAATGTGAAAGGCAGTGACGACCTTAGGCAGGAAGGATGGACGAGTCCTGAGGACAACTTTGTCCGGATGCACAGATAGAAAAGGAGGCTTAGAAGAGAGCGCCTGGAGCTCACTCACCCGTCTGGCAGAGGTGATGGCCACCAGGAACGCAGTTTTGAGAGTTAAGAGCCTCAGAGGACAGTTGTGAAGCGGCTCAAAGGGAGCGCACATTAAATAACTTAAAACCAGGTTCAAGTCCCACTGAGGCATAACGAAAGGAATAGGAGGAAAGAGACGAGTTATGCCTTTCAAGAAGCGATTTACCACCGGGGACTTGAAAAGGGAATGCTGATCTGGAAGCCGAAGGATGGCAGAGATGGCCGAGAGATAGCCCTTGATAGTGCCCAGAGCAGAGCCCTGCTGGGCCAAGGAAAGAAGGAACAAAAGAACCTCAGAAAGAGGGGCAGAGAGGGGATCCACAGCCTTTGCTGTGCACCATGCCACAAATTTGTTCCACTTGCAGGCGTATACCGTCTTAGTGGAGGGACACCTGGCTGCCAGAATTACATCGCAGACTTCGGGAGACAGGTCAAATAACGTCAACTGCCGCTGCTCAATCTCCACGCAAGGAGGTCGAGGATGGACAGGTTCGGGTGGAGGACCATCCCCTCTTGCTGCGACAGAAGATCCTCCCGAAGAGGCAGACAGGTCGGAGGATCGATGGACATGTTGAGCAGCTCGGGATACCATACTCTCCGTGCCCAGTCCGGAGCCACAAGAATGACTTGGGCCCGGTCGCGCCTGATCTTCTTCAGCACTCTGGGCAGAAGTGGTATAGGCGGAAAGGCGTACAACAGACCGCAACTCCACTCACGACGAAAAGCGTCGCCTAGCGAGTGCCGCCTTGGAAATTCCAATGCGCAGAATTGCTGACATTGCACGTTCTCTTCCGTGGCGAATAGATCTAACCAAGGCTCTCCCCACTGCCGAAAGAGACCTTGCACCACCTCTGAGTGAAGACGCCATTCGTGATCCATCATGCACCTGCGGCTGAGTTCGTCAGCCCTGGCGTTCAGTGAACCTGCCAGGTGTTGAACCACCAAGGATATGCCCTGATGTTCCAGCCATGTCCAGAGGCGGAGGGCCTCTTGACATAGGGTCCTCGACCCCACCCCGCCCTGTTTGTTGCAGTACCACATGGCGGTGGTGTTGTCCGTTAACACCTGCACTACTCTTCCCCGGACAGAGGGAAGGAATGCTTTGAGTGCAAGACGAATCGCCCGAAGCTCCAGAAGGTTGATGTGGAGCCCGGATTCCGCCGGAGACCAGAGGCCTCTGATCTCCGCCTCTCCCATGTGGCCGCCCCATCCCAGAAAGGATGCGTCTGTCACCACTGTGTATTCAGGTTGGGGAAGGGAGAGGGATCTGCCGTTGACCCAATCCTGGTTCGTGAGCCACCACTGCAATAGCCGCGCAGTGCCCTCCGAGATCTGGACGCAATCGGACAGATTCCCCGGATGCTGCGCCCACTGGAACTTCAGGTCCCACTGCAGAGCCCGCATATGCCACCTGGCAGGATCGACTAGCAGGATGCAGAAGGCCATGAGGCCCAGCAGCCTCAGGGTCAATCTGACTGAAACCGGGATAGAGGATGAAAGATCGGAATCATAACCTGAATATCCCGGACTCGCTGTTCGGGAGGATAGACCCGAAACCGCGTCGTGTCCAGAACCGCTCCGATGAAGAGGAGCTTCTGAGAGGGAATCAGGTGTGACTTCGGCACATTGATGGAGAACCCCAGCGAATGCAGGAGGTCGGCCGTAGTCTGGAGGTGGGAGACAACTGCCTGGGGCGAGCCCGCCTTCAACAGCCAGTCGTCGAGATAGGGGAAGACTGAAACCCCTGATCTGCGCAGATGAGCTGCGACCACCACCATCACTTTCGTGAACACCCGAGGGGCGCTGGTAAGGCCAAAGGGGAGCACGGTGAACTGAAAATGCTCGTGGCCTACCGTGAACCGCAGGTTTGTGACGGGGATGTGAAAATAAGCGTCCTGCAAGTCCAACGCTACCATCCAGTCTTCCGGGTCGAGGGCAGACAAGACCTGAGCGAGCGTCAACATCTTGAACTTCTCCTTCCGGAGGAAGCGGTTGACGTACCTGAGATCCAAGATAGGACGCAGGCCCTTGTCCTTCTTGGGGACCAGAAAGTAGTGGGAATAACAACCACAACCTACTTCTGGGACAGGAACGCGCTCAATGGCTCTCTTGGCCAAAAGAGCCGAAACTTCCTGCTGGAGAAGGGCCGGGTGATCCTCCGTCATGCGGTGGTATTGTGGTGGCATGGCTGGAGGGGTAGCCTTGAAGGGGAGGGAGTAGCCCCTTCGGACTATTTGCAAAACCCACTTGTCCGACGTGATGGTGCGCCAGTGGGGGAGGTGATGGCGAATCCTGCCATCCACTGGCGTTTGATGGGCTTGAAATGTCGGACTAGGAAGGTTTGGAGGCGGCTGCAGAGGGGGGTTTGGTGGACTGGCCCGCCCGCTGGCTCCCAGAACCACGGCGGTTGTTCCCACGTCTCTGGCCGCGCGAAGGTTGGGTAACTTGCTGCGGCCTGTGGCTCTGGGCGGGACGTGGCGGGGCACCCCTTCCGTAGCCACTAACAGGGCGAACAGCACACTGCGCAGGGCGGGTGGAGAGGCCCAGTGACTTGGCCGTAGCCCGTGAGTCCTTGAAACGCTCTAGAGCGTTGTCTGCTTTGTCGCCAAAAAGGCGACGGCCATCAAAGGGCATGTCCATCAAGGTGTTCTGGACATCTCCTGAAAAGCCAATCGATCTCATCCAGGCGTAGCGACGAAGTGCTACTGACGATGAAATGGTCCTGCCCAGAGAGTCAGTGGTGTCCAGCCCACAACGGATGGTAAACTTCGCCGCATCCCTCCCGGCGGCGACAGCCTGGGAGAGCACTGCCCAGGCCTCCTCCGGACACTGAGGCAGCACCTGTGCAACCGTATCCCACACCGAGTGGGAATAACGCCCCAAGAGACATGCAGTGTTTACCAACCGCAGTCCTGAGCTGGCGGAAGAGAAAATTTTCTTTCCAAGATGGTCCAGCTTCTTGGATTCCCTTTCGGGTGGAGCGGTAGGGATTGCGCTCTTGGAAGTGGAGGCTTGGACTACCAAGCTCTCCGGGGTGGGGTGTTGGGAGAGGAAAGTGGGGTCGCCCGGAGCCGGGCAATCATCCTGTCCACGGGAGCCCCCGTGTTGGGCCTGGACCACGTGCCCAAAAGGACGTCGGTGAGGGCCTCATTAAACGGCAGCAAGGGCTCCGAAGAGCTCGCAGCCGGTTGAAGCACCTCTGTCAGGAGGTTAGTCCTGACCGCCACCGTAGGAAGTTAGAGGTTGAGAGCCTCGGCCGCCCTACGCAACACCACTGCATACGACGCTCCCTCCTCCGTAGCCACGGTAGGAGGAGACAACATGCCAAGGTCAGGGGAGGTGTCGAGACCACTGGCACCCCCCAGTTCCTCTCTCCAGTCCTGTTCATCCAACTGGTCGGTCAGAGGGTCACCTGACCCCTCCCAGTCCTCCTCCTCATCCTCTGGGTGCCATTCTGGTCGAAAAGGGACCCCAGGAGTGAACAGGGGCACAAAAACCCCACCCGGCGCCGGATCGGACGTCGGGTGACGCCGGTCCGGCTCCACGTCGGGATGGAGGCCGGGGTCGACGCCAGCCGGGGGACCGACCGGCGTTGAACGCGGTAGTGGTGCCGGAGGAAGCGGCGCCGATTGAGGCGTAATCAGGTCAACCGGCGCCGATCCGGATCCAGGCCTGGATCCAAGGGGGGCCTGCGGCACCGGAGCCGTCGGCGGAGAAGGCCTAGGCCCCCCAACCGAGTCTGCGGGGCCCGAAGGCGCGCCGGCGGGTTCGGGCCGCCCAAAGATGGCATGCATTGCCTCGTAGAACGTATGAAGCTGGGCGGGAGTCGCTCCGGGTCACGGGAAGGGAGAGGAAACGCAGAGTCGACTCTTCGGGCTCCGCGCGCGACGCCGCGGGAGGGGCACCACCTGCGTCCCTCGTTGGGTTGGCCGACCGACGAGGAGAAGTCGAAGAGCGACGATGCTTCTTCGACTTCTTTTTATGCGTCGACTTACCCGACCCCGAGTGCGAAGACTTCGAAGACTTGGACGAATAGCGGTGGCTCAGCGACCGGTCCCCCGACCTCCCTCGCGACTGGGACCTCGAACGGCGCGGAGCCGACTGCCAGTGCTCAAGCAGCTTTCGGGACTGCTCCCGCAAAGCCTTCGGCGCCATCGACCGGCAGTCGGAGTACGACTTGGGGTCGTGGTCGCGCTCCAGGCAAAAGAGGCACACGCGGTGCGGATCCGTCACCGACATCATTCGATGACAGGAACCGCATGGCTTGAAGCCGGGCATCCCTTGCGCACCAGGAGTCAAAGACTCAAAAAGAAGAAGTCGACAAAAGTCAAGAAAAAAGTCAAGAAAAAAGTCAGTCAAAAAGTGAGTGTACCGCTCTTCCTGGATCTGCGCTGGCTGACGCGGAAAAAGAAAGAACTGATGTCAGCGCACGAGGGCGGCGTCTAAGTAGCTGCCGTGACGTCATCCCGGCGACCACAACGCCAACGACGGACGCGGAGCCGACAGACGCCACCTTCCGACGCGCAGAGGTACTGCTGACGAAAAAACTTTCCAGATCCAGTCTGACGCCTGGGGGTAATTCTAAGGTAAGGAATCTATAACTAACGTGTTTCTTTCAGATATAGGTTTCTCCCAATTTACGCTAAACATGGCATACTGACAGAATATACGGAAAGGAGTAAAATCCGATCTAAAACATTCACTGGCTCAGCCACATATAGAAGGATATCTTCTGTATGGAATGATATGAGTTCTTCTCATTGGACATCACATACCTTCTACTAGGGCATCTCTTTCACAAGCAGGCCAGCGGCTCCTAGAAGCGCTGTTAATTTCTGCCTCTCTGGTCTGGAGCTAAAAACAGGTCTGGTCAGACAGGCATCTCCTGAAGTGACTGCTAAATAGGTTTCTCTCTAGCCTAGAGAATTGGCAGAAGGAATGAAGCATTTGCATAAATAGACAATGGAGCTTTTGGTTCACTGTCGAATGCTGTTAGACAAGGAAACAACTACAGGAGCGGACACTACCAGGAAATTCTCAACAATGTACAAGATGCACATTGAAAGAAGAGAGAAGTTGTTGACAGCCGGGCCTCAGAAAGGACGGATTTGTCTTTTAATAGAAAAGCTCACACACTGGCACCTTATTCCAATAGCTAAATGACCAGTTAGTGGGGTGTACAATATTGTAACTGATTAGAGTAGGCAGACATAAGCAGTCTCAAAGATCCTAAGGCCCGAAACCTTCTGTGGTCTTCTTAGAAAATCAAGGAAAAGTGGTTTGTTTGATAGCTTTTACCACAAAAATGCAGGAAATGCTGTAATAAAGAGATGAGGACAATGTAGAGACTTTATAGAGATGCGTTTAGTTGCTACCGCCAATCACTAGACCTGTAACACTAGACACCTACCACTCACCCAGAATTTGAACTGCTGATGAAACCTGAAGAAAATCAGAAAAGATTGCTGTAGATGTACTCCTGTGACTTGTGAAACAACTGAGGGAATCCCTGCTTTGTTGTGACTATCCAAAGCCAAAATTTAAAGACATTCTCAAGAGTCAGGGAAGGTAACTTTATAAGTCCATCAATCATCAAAACAGGACTTGAGTCATCCTGGAAGAATCTCCAGCAGGTCCGGCTAGGACTGGATGAGACGCGTGGCTGAAAGATGAGGTTGAAAAGCCTTTTTCCCACTGCAATCAGTGGTTTGGCAATTGAGAAGCTTTTCCTGAACATTTAGGAATCTTAGGAATAGCCAAGATGAACATATCCAACTTCCTATGAATCTAGGACTTACGTTTTCAATTCCTAGAGGACACGGAATAGGAGCTGAGGCTACCTGACTAAGCACACCCCCTGTCATGCAACATTTCCTAGTCTGTTCTACTCTGACCATTTCACTGGGAAGTTTGAGGCTCCTTCAGGGCAACAGAAACCAGATATCAGACTTTGGGCAGAGCTGCTGGTCGCAGAGATAAGCCTTTCCCCACTGCCAAATTAAGAGCTCAAAAAAACTGAGACGTACCACACAACAGAGCAGAAAAAATGGTAGTAATGTGTTCCCAGAGGCACCGTGAACTCAGCAGCCAAAGGTTTTGCCTTCTCCCCACTCTGAGCTTTTGATGCCACCATTTAAGGGACCCTTGAAACGTCATGCTGCCCTTGTAGAACTCATGTCATCAACATATTCCAGCCTTTCTCTTTTTTTATTTATAAAGTTTTGTATAGCACGAACATGACCCTAGAGGGTATCAGAGCGCTTCACATTTAGGGTAGGTAGGATACAATAGTGGGAAATTAAAATTAGTTTCTCCGATGTTGGTTTTTACCTTTCACAACAGAGATATGCGCCCTCATTACGAGTGACCTATAATAATTAACTGGTGATCCTAAATAATATAGGTCTGGTTCTTTTGGACTTGGAAACGTCTGGTTCGGGCTTCCTTGTGGGATGGTAATTTGAGTAACATGATCAGTGGCCATAACTTGAATGTACTTTATGTTGATTTTATACAAAATGAGGTTCCACAGAACAACAAGTATTGGCAAAGCTATGTCTGGCTTTGGATTCTAGTATTTTTGCTTTGTAAATGCTTATTTATTTTATAATGGTTTTTGCAAAACTTTGCTGTTCGGGAAGCTGCAAGGGCATCATCAATCTAAAAAAAAAAAAAAAAAAAAAGAAAAATTTGCAGCAAAAAAGCATACAGGAGGAGACTCACCCACTGAAGGAAACTTACTTAGCGTGTGTGCTTTGTGAAAGAGCAGAAGGAAAAGTTACTTACCTGCGGTAACTATCTTTCTGGTGGACACTATATCTACCTGCAAATTAACCCTAGGCATCAGACTGAATCTGGAAACATCAAATCTCTAACATGGGCACTGGCTTCGAATCAATGACAGAATGACCTCCGGTGACTTCACCGGAGCCATATTGCCCCCACCCCAACATAACAAAGTCAGTTTCCATCCATTGTTTTACATGCCTTCGAGGTGAGTGGACGACTGACTTTGATAAACTAGTGCAGTACTAGAACATAAGCTGGGATCAGATTAACTTTCCCTATAACGGTTCATGAAACGGGGAGGAGGGTATGTTCGTAAAAAATCTGCAGGTAGATACAGTATCCACCAGAAAGCTAGTTACCACAGGTAAGTAACCTTTTCTTTCTGATAGATACTTCTACCTGTAGATTCCTAATCTATAGGATAGAATACAAAGCAATAATCTGCTGTGGGGGGATGCAGGGGGGGTGTTAATAGAAGGTTAAATGAGGAAATCATGCAAGACGGATCTAGCAAACTTACCATCTTAATGCTCTATAGAATACAGGCAGTAATGCTTGGTGAAGGTGTAAAGAGATGAACACATAGCTGCCTTGCCTATCTCTGCAACTGGTACTCTTGCAAGACAGAAGTAGTGGATTTGGCCCTGGTGGAATGGACTCATCCCTTTTGGAGGTTCCTTCTTAACCAAGTCATAGCAGGTCTTGAGGATGGTCCACCTCAAAAGAGTCCTCTTTTGCACCACTTTGCATTTCATGGCACCAAAGAACCACAGCTGGTCACCCAGGCGTATGTCCTTGTGCAGTCCAGATAGTAAATGACCACTCGCCTAGGACCTAACCTAAGCAATCAGTCTTCCTCCTTAGTAATACGGTGCAGGGGATAGAAAGTTGGAAGGGTGATGAATTGGTTTAGGTCAAAAGGAGTCACCACTTTTGTTAGGAAAGCAGCCTTGTTTCGCAATACCAACTTATCAGAATAAAAAAGAGGTGAAAAGAGGATGGGAAGAAAGTTTGCAACTCGCTCACCCGTCTGGCTGAGGTAATAGCCACCGAAAACACTGTTTCTATAGTCAAAGTCCTTTAGGAAATACTATGCAGAGCTCAAACAGAGTACCCATTAGAAAAGTCAAAACCAAATTGGGATCCTACTGGAGAACAACAAAGGGAATTGGAGGCTATATATTTGTCAAACCCTTTTAGAAAATGCATAAAAATGGACGATTTGAAAAGGGACAGCCGATCCGGCAGAAAGAGGAATGCTGACAACACATCCAAATACATCGACAGTGCCTATGCCACAACCCCTCTGTGCAAGGGAAAGTGCGTATTGGAGGATCTGTAACAACTTGGCCTGCAAGGGATCTACATTGTTTTCTGCAAACTATGCAACAAAGCTGCTTCATCTGCCAGAGTAAGCAAATTTGGTGGACGGGTGATGTGCGACGTGCTGACAAGATGACGTTCACCACCTCCGTTGGCAGCTGAAAGGAACTCCGATGTCCTCTCTCGGTCTCCAAGCATGTAGGTGGAGGCCTTGGAGATGTAGTGTGGAACCCTACTTTCGCTCCCCAACTGTGAGAGAAGGTCTGGCCTGAATGGAAGTCTATGGGGGGGGGGGGAGGAGACATGTGGAGAAGCGCAGAAGGTCCGCATAGCATACCACACCCTCCTTGGCCAATCTGGGGCAATGAGAACAACTTGGGTCCGGTGTTGCCGAATCTTACCCAGAACCTTAGAAATCAAGAGTATAGGACAAACGTGTAAATCAGTTGAAAGGTCCACCTAAACTGAAAAGCGGCCCCAAGGCTCTCCTCAATGGATACTGGAGGGCACAGAACTGCTGACATTGGGCATTTTCTGAAGAGGCGAACAAGCCCCCTTGAGGAGTTCCCCACTGGGTGAAGATATCGTGGACAACCTCCAGTAGAAGACACCAAACGTGGTTGGCAAGATAGCACTATCTCATGCTGTCAGCTCTGACATTCAGAGACCCTGCTAGGTGATAGGTGGTGAGCCAGAAACCTTGGCAGTGTGCCCAAGGCCATAGTCTCAATGTTTCCAGGCAAAGAGGGTGAGACGTACCACTCCTTGCTTGTTGAAGTACCACATCACAGTTGTGCTGTCTGTTAAGATCTGGACTGACTGACCTTGCTGGAGGATGGAAGGCCTTGAGTGCCAGCCGAATTGGCCACAGTTCTAACAGACTGATGTGAAGAACGTGCTCTGATGGAGACCAGAGGCCTCTTTTCTCCAGATCCTCTAGGTGTGCTCCACACGCTAACATGGAGGCATCTATCACTTGTACAACCACGGTTGGGTGCAGGAGGGAGTGAAGGCCATCCCGCAATTCAGGTTCACTTCGTTCCCCCACCAGACCACTTCCACAACAGCGCTGGCGAACATCACAATGGAATATGGCAGGTGGCCACTGTCTGCGGAGGCACCACTGCAGGGCTCTCATGTGCCAAAGTGCATGCGTGACTAGGAGAATGCAGGAAGCCAGCAGGCCTAGGAATCCTAGTACCTTCAGGACTGGAACTTGCACACCTTGCTAAAAGAATGGAACTATTTCCTGGATGTCTGCAATCATTTGAAGTGGAGGAAAGGTGCGGAAAGAGTGGTGCCCAGTACCAACCCTGAAAACTGTTGTCGTTGGGAGGGCCACAGGTGAGATTTGGGCTCCGACTGAAAAACAAGCATCAAACAGTAGGTATGCTGTTGAATGTAGATGGCGCAGCACCACCTCTCGCAATCCGGCTTTGATCAGCCAATCATTCATGCACGGATTAGAATGCCTCACCTCCTGAGATGGTCCGTAACCACCACCATCACCTTTGTGAAGACTGGAGATGCTGCTGTAAGCCCAAAGGGTAGAACCCCAAGTTAGTAATACATAGAACACACCACAAATTGCAGGTACTTCCAGTGTGATTACAGAATAAGGATGCCGAAGTATGCATCCAGTCTTCAAACCCCAATGCCAGTAACACTTGAGCTAGGGTCAGCATCTTGAACTTTTCCTATTTAAGGCAAAAGTTCAATTCTCTGAGGTCCAGAATCAGCACAGACCACTGTCCTTGGGCACCAGGAAGTAACGTCTGACATCCCTTCCCATTCTCCTGCTCTAGCACCAACTACGCTCCTTTCCATAGGAGTGCTGTCAAATCTTGTTGTAGTATCACAGGTGGTCTGGGGGAGATGGTGGGAGGGATGGGAGGTGAGGGGGTGGAGCCTGCAAGAAGGGAAGGATGAAATCTCTTTCTACAATATGGAGGACCCACTGGTCTGGAGTAATTGCCTTCGAGGCTGTGAGAAAGCAGGATAATCGCCTACCCTCAGGCTCCGAGTGGGACTGCAGGAGCAAACTAGGTCTGGTTGCCTGGTGGTGCAGGGGAGGACGGATCCTTGACCCTTACCTCTCCTTTTGTATTGTCTCACAGAATTTGTTGTTGCTGGGCTTGGGGTTGAAAAGCCTGATGTTGCCAAAAGAAGCCTCTTAAAAAGCCACAAACATGCTTCAATTGGCAATAGTCCCAGTAGGAGGAGGCAATTCCAATCCCAGAGAACTGGCTGTGGCCTTGCTGGTCATAAACTGCTCTAATGCAGAATTCACTTTTCCCTCAAAGAGGCATGAACCATTGATGGTAGGGTCATGTGGTTAGCCTGAACACCTGATCAAAAGTTAGACATACACAGTCAAGCATGATGACAAATGGAGATAGAGGTACCCATTGCTCAGGCCACAGACTGCGACGTGTCCAGGCCAGATGTGAGATGTGTTGGGATGCATTTTGTCCATCTTGAATCACTTCCTGGAAGTGCGCTCTCATGTCTTCCAGAACGTGGCGGACAATCATCTGAGCCATGTCCCAAAGGGCGTGGTTGTAGCGAGCTAGGAGGCAATTGCCATTCAGTGACTTTGATGCTATACTTCACAGCAGAAAAAGTCTTATTTCATCCTCCAGGTGCTTCGATTCCATGTCTGAAGGAACCATAGGGAAAGTACTTGCTTATTGCCCTGATGAACATGATGCCTGAAATACCAGGCTTTCAGGAGAAGGATGAGTGGACAGAACAGTGGGTCAACCTGGAGGGGGCGGAAACGTCTAGCCATCAGTCAGTCGGCTAACTGCAGGAGTTCATGTGGATCTGTCCCATGCTGCTAGAACGGGTCTAAAAGGTGGTCATTGATAAGTAGCAATCGTTCATTTGTTAAGCTGCTGGCAGAAGAACCTAAGTGAGGACGCTGGTCTATAACTCTACTGTATAGAGCTGAAGGTCCAACAACTCCTCTGGATTTTTTACCAATGAATGCAAGGACATCAACTCGAGAGTAGAGGGCTCATTAGGAAACTCCATGGCTATTTCACATACGGTGTCCAGTTCACTGTCTGAAGAGAGGCCCTGGAGCTAATGTCTGTGGTCTGCTCAATCATCATCCCTGCCGTATGGATATAGATCTAGGGGATATGAATCCGTTCCAAATAAGTTGTGGATTCTTCTCCTGCAGTCCTCCTCTTCACAGAGCCTCTGTGCCTCTCATCTTGATCTGCTCCATGGAACGACTTCAGGGACATGCACTGGTGCTCGAGGCAGGGGACAGCGCCAGTGGAGGTGGTGCCATCCAAGGTATAGGTAGCTGCATTGTGGTGTATTGTAAAGCCGGTTTGAAGGCAGGAGGATCCGGCGTCGGTCCAGGAGGTATGGAGCTAAATGGCATCAGAGCTAGAGGCATAAATATAGGAAGGCCATACGGTTCCAAGGGGCCCAACAGCACGCCAGATTGAGCCGACGCTCTGGAAAAAATGCTGTACATGGTGTTGAGGAACATCGCTGGGTCAGTGCCTGAAGTCAGAAATTCTGGAAGAGTCAGCGCTGGGTACTTTGGGAAGGAAGGTATTGGTGCCAAAGGGCCAGACAAAGACAGTGGTGGAGCCAGTGGAGATAGAGGTTGCTCCATGGCCAGATGCCGCGGGGTCACGGCCACGGGGCTGCTTGGAGGAGGATTAACCAGCTCCATGATGACCTACTCCAGTTTAGAGGATGAAGATCCCATGGGAGTCAGATGCTGTCAGGTGGCAGACTCGCCTTTCTCATGTTTCTTGTGCTTCTGATGCTTCCCTTGCTTTGCACCCAAGGAGTGGAATGATGGCAACCCGGGACTAAGTTTAGAGTGTTGACGACTTTGTCTGCAATCCCCGACGTGAGCCATGTGGACCTTGACCTCCCTTTCCTGGATTACTTTAGGGTGCATGCTCAGACAAGATGAGAAGGAGCGCAAGTCGAGATACGACCTAAGGCACCAGAGACAAATGGAGTGGGGGTCAGTAATAGACATCTGTCCCTAACAGTCACTGCAGAGATTAAAACCCAAACATTTGGGTGGTGACATCATACTGCACACTGTACATTTGTTCTGAGGAAAACTCACAAATCAGACAAGTGAGCTCCAGATCCACGGTGAAGGTGCGGAAAAAAGGGAACTGACATCGTTATGCTAAGATGAGTACTACATAGTTTTGGTGACGTCACCCGAGGACACTTCCTTCATCAATTCGAAGCCTGCGCCCCATACTGACGACATTAGAGCTTCGAAGTTTCCAGATCCAGTCTGACGACTGGGGATTATTCTATATGTGAGGAATTTAGACGTAGAAATATCCATCAGAGAGCTGCCACTCACAGAGAAGTTGGTCAATGGCAGAAGTGACTAATGGATGAATAGGGGTGGCTGAAAGCCCCTATTAGTAAGTATATTATACACATGATTTTAGTATAATCGAATCTGGGATGATGCCAGACATAAAATGGTTCATAGAATTATATGTCTTCCACTGACCGGATTGGAAACAGACACACACTTTGAAAATGAGAGTATTTTCCGACTGTTGATCTTGCTTGGCAATGTGCCTAAACAAGGCTGGGTAGCCACCACAATCCACTGGTCACTGACACCAACCAAGATTCCCCTTCTTTGTTGTAACATGACAATCTTTGGGGCAATTACTGTTGTAGATCATTAACTGCCCTAACCGCCTGTTCGCCAATTAAATGTGAACATTACCAAGATTGCCAGATTACTGATGACATAGAACTGCAGCTAAAAACTATCTCCTGACAGAACAAGAGAAGGACCTTCGTACATATAAATACAATTGTTTAGATCCTGTTGGAAAAAGGCTACCCCCCCCCAGGAGATGTCTACTCCCTTTTCCCTATGACCAAACGTGTCTTCAATGGTGTGATTTAGTGGGCTAATTAAGAGCTCACCCAACCTTTGCAAATTCCTTTTAACTCACACAAAGCACATACTTGCAAATGTTTTTTGTCACTGGAAATAAGGGCTTACATCTGAATGCTGCTAGACATTTCAATGGAGATAAAAGGAGTACTGTGACGTTTTCAAATTGTTTGGCATTACATCTAGAGGTAATGAACACTTTATTCAGTTATGAGCAAGACATTAGTTGCCATATCAAGGCAGCTGCTGTACAAAATCTATCAACTAATGCCCTGAGGAACAAAAGACACATTTGCAAGAAGCACTTCAAATACTCAGATAATGGCTCTCCATACGTCCTCCCGCCAAAAAGAACTACCCATCGTCCATCTCTCTCAATACTGTTCAGAATCTTCATTATTTGTTTCAGCTCCTGGGGCATAATTCGTAGGCACATCCTATTTTATGTACATTCTTCGATTGTCCTAATCAAAAACATAACATGGGCAAGGGGCTTTGGTGAGCTTGTATATTATTTTTGTCTGAAACACTAGCACTTCCGCCTACCAGGGCCAAAGCTTAAAACAGTGACAGTTTTTAAAAAGGGTTCACAAATAATTTTATGGCCTAACAGAACTAAACACCCTAAAAGCATATGTAGAACAGTGTCACACAATTGAAAAACATGAAAATGCAAAACAAAGTAAAAATACTTACGGCGTTACACAGATAAACTTTGTTTTCAAGTAGGGAACAGCACCTGTGAGAAATGGAATGAAAAAAGATATTTACAGATGCCACACTTGTCGTATCCTTTAAGTGTCAAGTAGCGCCTTAGAGGCCTTTTTTAGTTAGTTAACTGCAACATAATGCAAAACTTTGAAAAAGGAAAGAGTGTGAAGCAAAAACATATCAATGGACCTCATTATTAGAGGCTTAGAAATCTCTGCATTAAGTCTGTTCCCCACAGTCACGGATACCGGTGATACTGGTAACTGTGAGGTGGGGTTGGGAGTGAGTTAACTGTAAGACCAAATTCCCCCAATGATCTTGAGAGGTTTTAGCAGCTCAAATCTCCATGTGAAAATTAGACCTACAAGGAAACATGAAGACTGATGCCTTGCAGTATGATCATACCTAATCTGAACAAGATTTACCAACCATGATTTGGCTCCCAATAAAATAAAATGCCAATCTCTACTAACTGCCAATATAGTTGTTCTCTCATAGTGAGATGCCATCTTCCCTGAGCTCCACTTGCTAGGCTGCAGGGACACTACAATCGAAGTGACCATGCACTGACAACATAATAAGGCTATCTACATCTCTGACACCATATCCGTGCTAAAAGCTAACTGGCTAGACACACTTACCAGGCTAATTAGTACCAGGAGGCTGGCTCGTTCTTGACTGCAATTAAAGTTGGCCTCAATAAGCAGCTACTGCAAAGGATTAAGTGAATTTTGAGTAGAAGGTGCATTTGGTGTTTTATATTTCTGTAGTCAATTAAAATGAATTTGCATTATTACATACATGAGGGTGAAAAGTGTTGGGTTCTGCTTCTACATGACTCAGTTGATGTATCTGTTGTAAAGGAAGGAGATGTGTTGAGATCCATTTCTTCTAGCCCAGCCTACAATGTTACTAGTATATGGAATGTTCCAGTGTATGTGTGATTGAGATGATCAGTTGGAGGAGGAGGTTGTGCAAGAAGACGATAATGGAACTACCTACATGAACGCTAGAGTCCAGCATCTTTGTAAAATCTTTACAAAAACTCCACTTACTTCCAGAAAAGGATGAAATCTAGAAGAAATGGTGCACTCGGGTTTTAAACCTTACAAGTAAAATGCAAGACCTGGTGCTTTACTGATTCCAGGAGATCCACTGTGCTATAATGTACATCAGAAACTGAAAGTTAATTATTTCCGCTCTGTGGGTAACGGAAACCTGAACAAAGATCTGAATTTTTCAGGATATTTTTCACTCAGTAAATCATTTGCAGGGCGTGTTTAGCTTTGCTCAAGATCTTAGGTCTTGGCAAACACATTTACACTTTTTGCCGCAAGATAAGTGGTTTATTTTCACTGTGTTTTTTGCCAAGGCGAGTCTTTCCTCAGCTACCTTTTCACCCAGACTCTTTTCAACGAATGTCCTTCCTGGGGCGACAAGAAGATTTGGAAGAAATGTGCAGTTTGGAGTTCATTTTCCAGATTCCCACACTACTGAGGGTTGTGACATGTCAAGGACAGGAACGGAGCTAGTCTGGGGGCTAGGAAGGGCAAAGAAAGGGAAAAACCCTCCAGCTCACATTCATACTACAAAAAGGGTCAGAAATACCAGTATTGCTGAAGCTGCTCCAATTGTTAAGTTACCGTAACTGTTCAGGTCTTTATGAACAAATCTAGGGAAGAAGAATTGAACAGTCCTAGAATATTTCCGATTCCGTAGGGTATATTACTATGCAATTAGGCAGGGTAAAAATGGAATACATTTCATCCTACAGAAATTGGTTTTATAGAACTGTGGAGACAGTGGTAAGATTCAGAGTACTCTACGCTGATCGGTGATGGTCTTGTAAACTGACAAACTGAAATCGGTTTCACATGATTCGGTACTGCCGAAGGGTTTCGTGACACCACTCTTAAGCATTTCACAGAATAGGTCTTTTTGTCTGGATGGTTCAGTCATCATCTTTATTGTCAGTATTAGAGGTAAAGACAATGAATTGTCTTTATTTTTTTGTTTTAAAAATGATTATCTAGAGATTTAAATGGCAATAAAAAGAATTTGAAAAATGGAAGAGCTATTCAGTACATAAGGTGGATGACAATTACAGAACTAAATTTGTTATTCAATATAAAATATTCCTGTTAATACTTAATATTCAGAAAGATTTGTATGCAGGGAATTAAGACACCTTTTATGATCTGTATTTGTAAAGATAGCAGAATGGAAGCCATGTTATTTCATGTAAGGTTTGTGTAGTACAAGATTTTTAATAAAAATCAATTTTGCCCTTTTCTGAGCTCCAATAATGAGTTACTGTCAAATTCTATTAATATGTCATTGTTGTCCTTTTGCTGCTCCTTACGTTTTGCTGTATTAGCCAGTATTAAATGTTGTTTTTTACCAGGAGCTTTCCTTGTAGTAAAACAATTGACAAAAATGACCTAGAGAAAGCCTAAAAAGCTGCATGCAATGTACATTTGAAGTTTAACTCAATGAGTTTTAGATTATAGCTATTGCCTGGTAATTGTAAGAGAAAATACACTAAACAAGTAACACAAAGCACATGTGCAAAATACACATACCTTATCTGTTCCGCCAGTAGCTGTGGTCAGTGCTCAACAACACAGAGATTTAAGTGCAACTGGTTCTCGCTAATCAAACCAATTTCAAAGCATTGTGTTATCCAGTTTGTTTATACATAAAACCTCAGTGTAATTCAAACCCAAGGATTACTAAAGGTCTGCTCAGTAACCAGCTAGAATCACACTAGAATCTGTAGCTAGGAGGAGGGCAAGTGAAATCCCCAATGAGTTTCCAAGAGGGTTTATGCGGGGAAAAAAGATCTTGAAACACATTCAGTTTCCTCCAGGTCACTGAAAGCTATGCGAGTCATATAAGCCAATGTGTCCTAGGCAACCTGTAATACCATATAATAGTCCTGTACTGTTGTCTTAATATGTTTAACAAAGCAATGTATCTGTTTAGAAAATAACAGTGTGCTGACCCTCTCTCACCTAAGTCATCAGCCAGCAAGTTAGTTACTAACCTAACATCACATACATAAATATCATGATGCAGAATTAATTGAAATGCAACAGTTCCATGATAAATTAGCTTTGTTTCTGTCTTAGGTCATTACTACACAATCACCCACTTGCGTACTGCTTGAAATGTATTATTTAGCCTTTTAACTGACGTTTTGTCTTCAGAAGGTTTTGTTTTCAGGCCTTCCTTTGAAAAGATGCCAAAGCACAGAAAATCAACGACTACCTGAGTCTGTAGGTTCAGGATGTTCTTGGCTCTCAGGCCGACAGTACTTTCCAAAAGCATCCTCCTTAGGAATGTCCGGGTACAGATACACTAGAGGTGATACGAGAATGCTGGTGGCATCCATAATTTTATAGCCCATAATAATTTCTGCAAATGACATGCTGTTGAGTTGCTGTTTGGTGTAAGGTTCCACTGACTGGATTTGAGTTTTTCCTATGACAAAAAAAAACCAACAATGGGTATATGAACGGCGTGTAACATTATTGCAGCCCCTGGAGGCAATCGTCAAAACTGCTAAATAACATGCTGGAACCCATTAGAGCATATTAAAGAGCAGGGAGTTAAATATAGGATTACAACCATATGAATCACAACTTTTCCATATGCATATTTTTTAATTAAAATAAAAACATTTGGGTTTTCATTCAATTAATCAGTGCTAAAAGCAGTGCTACATTGCTTTCTAGCTATGTCTTCTCCCACATCCATGCAAACTATTGCAACCACCCATTCTGATTCAGTCAGAATGAGTGTTGTGCTACAGATAGAGGGGAGGTCTGAAGCCATGTGATATTATCACAATGGATATTAAGTCAGAATATGTTTCCGACACTTAACACACGATAATATGCCAAAAGTCAAAGTATATAAGAAGATTGCAACTGTCTACACAAAATACTCAAGGACGAACAAATAACTTAAATGTCCTTTTTAGTCAGCAGGGATGCAAAATAAGGAGTTTGAGTAAGCAGAAAGAAGATCGAAACTCGACTGAGTCTGCCAAGGCACACAAAGACGTGGGTCTCCATCACACGTTAAGGATCTATGAAAGAGAGAATATTACAATTGTAGATTACAATATAAATTGCACCAAAAACTGAACGAAGGGCATACCACTGATATCCTTTTCCACCCAGGTAAATGTGATTCCTCCCTCCTTGCTGCTTTCACTGAAGCGCAATAAGAAAGTCCCAGGAGGTTTAGGACTGAGGATCGCTCTCTCGCGCTCTTTGCTTATGAAACCCAGGATATACCTGACAGGAAGGAAGAGATTTTAAAGATAAAATTAAAAGGATGATTTAAGCACATACGAGAGTTACCTTATGCTTTGGTTTACATTTCAAGACTAGTTTACCTATACACAAATTACTGTGCGACTACAAATGTACTGTGTGCTGATTGTCTTCAACAGCAACATTTACCAGTCATGGCAGAAGTTAATATACAAAGATGATGGCAGTGGTCTCAATAGAACAAAAGTCAGCACCTCTGCAAAGTTTGCAAATGTAAGTCACAAAAAAGTCCATTTGCGTGCTCAATGTTAAGCACCGTGCCATCCACAATGCTACTCAATATGGAGAGAAATAAACAATTCCTCCAAACACATCTCTCAATGAAATTTGGATAATAGAGCACAGCACAAAGAAGGTTCAAACTGGTGAACAGCAACCAGTAAAATGTTTAATACAAAAATCAGAGACAGTTTCCAAAGTCTTGACACGTAGATGTTGCAAGTATACAGCCACGTAGATGTTGCAATTACACAGCAAACACGTGTTTCGTCAGTAAAACGACTTTCTCAAGGCTTAGAAGTGATACTTGTATGTTGTAAGAGTAATAGCGAGCGATCTGTTTTTTCAATGTTAATGGTCAGAAATTATATATAGATTTCTTAATACGTCCAGGCTGACACCGATAAAACAAATAGTCATTTAAAAACAACGTCAGGCAGCTGAAGGAAGCGTCATGATAAACGCATCAAGAGGCAAAATATCAAACTTATAAGTTTATACGAACATTGGTCCAACCCTGTCCGGGACAAATACCAGCCGCTTACACTTTGAGAACGAATGCTGGAATTTGACCCGGACAGGGTTGGACCAATGTTCGTATAAACTTATAAGTTTGATATTTTGCCTCTTGATGCGTTTATCATGACGCTTCCTTCAGCTGCCTGACGTCGTTTTTAAATGACTATTTGGTTTATCGGTGTCGCCTGGACGTATTAAGAAATCTATATATAATTTCTGACCATTAACATTGAAAAAAACAGATCGCTCGCTATTACTCTTACAACATACAAGTATCACTTCTAAGCCTTGAGAAAGTCGTTTTACGACGAAACACGTGTTGGCTGTGTAATTGCAACATCTACGTGGCTGTATACTTGCAACATCTACGTGTCAAGACTTTGGAAACTGTCTCTGATTTTTGTATTAAACATTTTACTGGTTGCTGTTCACCAGTTTGAACCTTCTTTGTGCTGTGCTCTGTTATCCAAATTTCATGGCAGAAGTTAAGACAGAGGACTGCTAAGTTACTTTTCTACTCAAAAATAAAGCTTCATATTCTATTTCTGACCTATGGCCATAGTATATTCTCAAGCATTTTCAGTCCTGTTGGATTAAACAAAAGTTAGGTGTAGCAGCTCCATAACATAAATCATTGATGCTGAAAAAGTATGATGCGACGTCCTCAGTACTGTACCTCTTCAAGGAACATAGAACAATATTCCTACTGTAGTTGTTCCGCTTTTTATTAAAGTGTGTCACAGAGCTTGGTGGTAATGAAAGGAGAGTAGAGCACAAGTTGCTCAGACAGAAATATGGTAGTAGCAGGGCGGTGTTGATACTTCAAACACAAGCTGTGGATATGATAAAAAGTCTTAAAAACGTAAATGATTTTGCATGGTGTAGCATTATTTATTTTGATGTTAGCCACAACTCAATTGATAAGAGGTGTTGTGGGCCTGTAGTGAACATCACAAAGAGTCTAGCATCCAAGTATGCAGGGGAGAATATTACATTTACACAGTTGATGAACTCCTGTTGAACAAGTTACTTACCGTTGATAACGATATATCTGTAAGAGACATCGATAAGTTATGGATTCCTCACCTTAGAATTACTCCCAAGCGTCAGACTGGATCCAGAGAATTTTTTCCTCAGCAGTACCTATGCGCGTCGATAGGTGGCGTCGGTCGACTCCACGTTCATCGTTGGCGTCGTGGTTGCCGGAATGACGTCGCAGTATCTACTTAGACACCGGCCTCGCGCGCTGACTTCAGTTCTTTACACGACATTCCACGCCAGAAGTGCAGAGCCATGCAAGACACTGACCACTGGTGCACGAAAACTAGGGCCCTGAAAGGGAGTCCCTTACGCTAGAAGTCAGTTCGCAGAACGGGAATGATGGGTGGGGCGGTGAGGAATCCATAACTAATCTATGTCTCTTACAGATGTATTGTTACCGAAGGTAAGTAACTTGTTCATCTGAAAGAGACAATTAGCTATGGATCCTCACCTTAGAATAGATACCCCAGCAATACCAACCCCGGTAGTGGGTCTGCGAACCAAGTTCACAACAGAAAGTCCTGGAGAACCGAACGGCCGAAGAAGCCGTCTCTCCGGACTTGACTGTCCAGGAAGTAGTGTTTGGTAAACGTATGCAGTGAAGCCCACGTAGCTGCCTGGCAGATGTCATGAAGGGGGACTCCACGTCCCAAAGCAGTAGTGGCTGCCGTCGCCCTGGTGGAATGGGCCGCAACCTCACTGGAGGTTCCTTTTAGGCCAAGGAATAGCAGATTTTTATACAAAGAACGACCCATCGAGAGATGGTCCGTTTTTGTACGGCCCGACCTTTCTTGGCGCCCACGTAGCCAACAAAGAGTTGATCATCCACCCGGAATTGTCTTGTGCGATCCAGATAGAACGAAAGCGCACGTTTTGGATCCAGACGATGGAGCCGCTCTTCCTCTTTAGAAGGGTGTGGAAAGAAGGTGGGCAAAGTGATGGTCTGTCCTATGTGGAAAGAGGTAACCACTTTGGGAAGGAAAGAAGGCCTAGTGCGAAGGACAACCTTGTCTGGATGAACAGCCAAGAAAGGAGGTTTAGAAGAAAGGGCTTGAAGCTCACTCACCCTGCGAGCAGAGGTGATGGCAACCAAGAAGGCAGTTTTCAAAGTTAAAAGTCTGAGAGGACAATTATGTAGCGGCTCAAAGGGAGCGCACATAAGATAAGTCAGAACCAAGTTCAAGTCCCACTGAGGCATTGCGAAAGGAATAGGAGGGAAGAGATGAGTAATGCCCTTAAGGAATCTATTTACAATAGGGGACTTGAAAAGAGAAGGTTGATCAGGAAGCCTAAGGAAGGCTGAAATGGCTGAGACATAGCCCTTAAGAGTGCCTAGAGAAGAGCCCTGCTGGGCCAAAGAAAGAAGGAACAAGAGAACCTCAGAAAGAGGGGCGGAAAGGGGATCCACAACCTTTGCTGTGCACCATGCCACAAATGTGTTCCATCTGCAGGCATAAACCGTTTTAGTGGAGGGACGCCTGGCTGCCAAGATAACGTTACAGAATTCGGGAGGAAGGTCGAAAGCTGTCAACTGCCACCGCTCAATCTCCATGCAAGGAGGTGGAGGCTGGACAGGTTTGGGTGGAGGACCGTCCCCCGCTGCTGCAACAGAAGATCCTCCCGAATAGGCAGTCTGATCGGAGGATCCATGGCCATGTGCAACCGCTCAGGATACCAGACTCTTCGTGCCCAATCCGGAGCCACAAGAATGACTTGGGCCCGGTCACGCTTGATCTTCTTCAGTTCTCTGGGCAGAAGTGATATAGGCGGAAAGGCGTATAGAAGACTGCAACTCCATTCGCGACGAAAAGCGTTGTCGAGCGAGTGCCGCCTTGGAAATTCCAACGTGCAGAACTACTGACATTGCGCGTTCTCTTCGGTGGCGAATAGATCTAACCAAGGCTCTCCCCACTGCTGAAAGAGACCTTGCACCACCTCCAAGTGAAGACGCCTTTCGTGATCCATCATGCACCTGCGGCTGAGTTCGTCCACTCTGGCGTTCAGAGAACCTGCCAGGTGTTGAACCACCAGGGATATGCCCTGATGTTCCAGCCATGTCCAAAGGCGGAGAGCCTCTTGACATAGGGTCCACGACCCCACCCCGCCCTGTTTGTTGCAGTACAACATGGCGGTGGTGTTGTCCGTGAACACCTGCACTACTCTTCCCCGGACAGAGGGAAGGAATGCCTTTAGTGCAAGACGGATCGCCCGAAGCTCCTGAAGGTTGATGTGGAGCCCGGACTCCGCCGGAGACCAGAGGCCTCTGATCTCCGCCTCTCCCATGTGGCCGCCCCATCCCAGAAGTGATGCATCCGTCACCACTGTAAACCCTAGTTGGAGAAGGGAGAGGGATCTGCCATTGACCCAATCCTGGTTCGTGAGCCACCACTGCAATTGTTGAGCAGTGCCCTCCGAGATCTGGACACAATCGGAAAGATTCCCCTGATGCTGTGCCCACTGGAACTTCAGCTCCCACTGCAGAGCCCGCATATGCCACCTGGCATGATCCACCAGCAGGATGAAGGCCATGAGGCCCAGCAGGCTCAGGGTCATTATGACGAAACCCGGGATAGAGGCTGAAATATCGGAATCATAGCCCGAATATCCCGGACTCGCTGCTTGGGAGGATAAACTCGAAACTGCCTCGTATCCAGAACCGCTCCGATGAAAAGGAGTTTGAGAGGGAGTTAGGTGCGACTTCGGCATGTTGATAGTGAACCCCAGCAAATGCAGGAGGTCCGCCGTAGTATGGAGATGGGAGGCGACTGCCTGGGGCAAGCCCGCCTTCAACAGCCAGTCGTCGATGAGCTGCGACCACCGCCATCACTTTCGTGAACACCCGAGGGGCGCTGGTAAGGCCAAAGGGGAGCACGGTAAACAAAGTGCTCGTGGCCTACCGTGAACCGCAGGTAACGCCGATGGGCCGGCAGGACGGGGATGTGAAAATAAGCGCCCTGCAAGTCCAACGCTACCATCCAGTCTCCAGGGTCGAGAGCAGATAGGACCTGAGCCAGAGTCAACATCTTGAACTTCTCCTTCCGGAGGAAGCGGTTGACGTTCCTGAGATCCAAGGTAGGATGCAGGCCTTTGTCCTTCTTGGGCACCAGAAAGTAGTGGGAATAACAACCATGACCTACTTCTGGGACAGGAACGCGCTCGATGGCTCCCTTGGCCAAGAGAGCCGTATCTTCCTGTTGGAGAAGGGCCAGGTGATCCGCCAACATGCGATGGAATTGAGGTGGCATGGCTGGAGAGGTAGTCTCGAAGGGGAGGGAGTAGCCCCTTCAGACTATCTGCAAAACCCACCTGTCCGACGTGATGTTGAGCCAGTGGGGGAGGTGATGGCGAATCCTGCCGCCCACTGGCGAATGATGGGCCTGAAAGGTTGGGAGGCTGCTGCAGAGGGGGCGCTGGTGGACTGGCCCGCCCGCTGGCCCCCCGACCCACGGCGATGGGATCCACGTCCTCGGCCGCGCAGAGGTTGGGCAGCTTGCGCAGGCCTGTGGCTCTGGGCGGAACGTGGCGGGGCACCCCTTCCGTAGCCACAAAAGGGGCGAAAAGCAGACTGCGCCGGGCGGGAGGTCGAAGCGAGGGCTAAGGATCTGGCCGTAGCCCTGGAATCCTTAAAGCGCTCAAGCGCGTTGTCTGCCTTGTCGCCAAATAGGCGACAGCCATTAAAGGGCATCTCCAAAAGCGTTGCTTGGACATCCCCGGAAAAACCAGTGGACCTCAACCAGGCGTAGCGTCTCAGTGCTACTGACGTGGAAATCGTCCTGCCCAGTGAGTCGGCGGTGGCAGCCCACACCGGATGGTGAACTTCGCTGCATCTCTCCCTTCGGCAACAGCATGGGAGAGCACGGCCCGGGCGTCCTCCGGGCACTGTGGCAGCACCTGCGCAACCGTGTCCCACACCGAGTGGGAGTAACGGCCCAATAGGCATGCGGTGTTCACCGACCGCAGCCCCAAGCTGGAGGAAGAAAACATCTTCTTCCCAAGGTGGTCCAGCTTCTTGGATTCCCTATCAGGTGGTGCGTTAGGGAATGCGCCTTTGGACGTGGAGGCTTGGACCAAGCTCTCAGGGGTAGAATGGGAAGAGAGGAAAATGGGGTCGCCCGGGGCCGGGCGGAGGTGTCGGGCAATCATCCAGCCCACAGGAGCCCCTGTGTTGGGCTTGGACCAAGTGCCCAAAAGGATGTCCGTAAGGGCCTCATTGAACGGAAGCAGGGGCTCAGAAGAGGCCGCTGCCGGTTGAAGCACCTCTGTCAGGTTAGTCCTGACCGTCACCGTAGGAACCTCGAGTTTTAGGGCCTCGGCTGCCCTACACAATACCACGGCGTAAGATGCACCCTCCTCCGTAGCCACGGTACGGGGAGACAGCATGCCAAGGTCTGGGGAGGAATCCAGACCCCTGGCCTCACCCAACTCCTCTCTCCAGTCCGGTTCCTCCAACTAGTCCGGAAGAGGGTCCACAGAACCCTCCCAGTCCTCCTCACCCTCTCCTGTGAGCCACTCAGGCTGGTAAGAAACATCAGGAGAGAACAGGGGTACAAAAGTACCGGTCGGCATCGGTCCTGACGTTGGTCGACGCAGATCCGGCGCCGTTTCCTCATCGAGGGGGAGGCAGGGATTGACGCCGGCTGGGGACACAACCGGCGTCGGAGGCGGTGGGGGTGTTGTCACTGTATTCGGCGCCGGAGGTGTCACGAGGTCGACCGGCGCCGATCCGGATCCAGGCCTGGATCCTTGGGGGCCCTGTGGCGCCAGAGCCGAACCCGCCGACATCGAAGACCTAGAGCCCTCAACCGAGTCCGGGGGGCCCGAGGGCGCGCTGGCGGAGTCGGGCTGCCCGAAGATAGAATGTAAGGCTTCATAAAAGCTTGGAAGCTGGGCAGGAGTCGCTCCGGGTCCCGGAAAGGCCAGAGTCGACCCAACAGGCTCCGCGGACGGAGCCGGACGACTCCCTTCCGCGTCCCGTCGGCCGCGAAGAGCGACGATGCTTCTTCGCCGCCTTCTTGTGCTTCGACTTACCCGAAGACGAAGACTTCGATGACAAGTGGTGGCTCCGCGACCAGTGACCTCCCTCTCGACCAGGACCTCGAACGGCGAGGAGCGGACTGCCGGGCCTCGAGAAGCTTTCGGGACAGCTCCCGTAAAGACTTCGGATTCATGGCCCGGCAGTCGGAGCACGACTTCGGGTCGCGCTACAGGCACCAAAGGCACACGAGGTGCGGGTCCGTAACCGACATCAGTTTGTGACAGGAGTCACAAGCCTTGAAGCCGGTCCAACGTGACATACCTCCATGCACCAGGAGTCGATTGACTCAAAAATGGTGTCGACAAAAGTCGCAAAAAAGGAGTCAAAAAGTGACACGAGGTACCGCTCTCTCCGGATCTGCGCTGGCTGGCGCAGAAAAAGAAAGAACTGACATCAGCGCACGAGGGCGGCGTCTAAGTAGATACCGGGACGTCATTCCGGCGACCACGACACCAACGACGAACGCGGAGTCGACCGACCCCACCTATCGACGCGAAGAGGTACCGCTGAGGAAAAAATTCTCCGAATCCAGTCTGACGCCTGGGGGTAATTCTAAGGTGAGGAATCCATAACTAATCGTCTCTTTCAGATACTTGTTTTGAAGTCTGATTTTAAATTATTTTTCTGTGATATTATATTATCAATTTTGTTTTGACTGATTTTTGAGTCTTACGATTAGGAAAACCAGTGTGAATTAAAAATGTATTACTTTGTTGATTGTGCAGTTACGGCATTTGTGTGTGGTTGGGCTGGTTTTACTGAATTTTTTATTTTTATTATTTCTGTGGAGGTGGCAATATTTTATTCCTGCACTTGTGTCGTAGCTGTTAAAGACTGCATGGGGCATGTGCAAGGGAGGAGAGACTGGATAAAAGCCTCCTGCTACGAAGCTGTGCCAAAGGCACCCCTATCTGCACCTATCCACGCCAAGGACACAGAGGAGGCCAGAAATGCTGGCCATTTAGCTTTAGAAAGAAATATGTATATCTAATATCAACTGGAGAAGCTAGCTCCCAACTCTGCATTTAATCCTGGTAGGCAAAACAGCATACTAGCTTCTGCACAATCATGTGAGATTGGATTGTTGTGTGCTAATTCAACTGTCTCCTTCTGCTCAGCTCTCTTAACTCTCAGATCCTTTCACAACCATAGTGAGGAGATTTATCATTTTAAGCCGGATCAGAAAATAAATATATTTTTATAACAAAAAAAATTAATATTCTGAAACAGGAAGGCTTCAAAATATTACACGTTGATTGCCAGAGTAAAATGGTGGGGCATTACTTAATATATCATCTGTATTTAGTGATAAAGTCACTTTCACTGGTAACAAGAGCTGAAGGCAGAATACATGGCCTTTATTATTTCACTAAACGCTTGAACAACCTTTAAAGGGATTTTAGCTTATTGTCCACCGAGTGGCGCAAATAATGTTGGTACGGATTTCACCCATTTTGAATCCCCACCTGTTTTAGGTGCTTTATTTTTTTGCGTTCAGAGATTTTAATGGTACCATAGGAAACTAGCAAATAAGTGGTTTCGAAAAATTAAGTCAATATTTGTAGTTTACTTGGTTTTACCCAATTAGTGAATCTATGTGTGCCGCAGGCTGTGCTCTGGATCTCATCTTTGCCTCAGCAGTATTTGTCCCTGATCTGAGCTATCTATCTGTAACATGGTCAGATCACACAGCACTAATTTGTCTCTTACCCACAGGTCCCCCACATTTTAGCGTAGCTACTTCTAGAACTATAACTAAAAGGAGACTTTCTTGCTCAAAAGTTAACAATTTAACTTCCATCCTGGTAGCAACTTCATGTAAATCCCATGAGGATGGTCAAACGAATTAGGAAATAGCTAACAGTTGGAAGGTTCCTGCACTTAACTGTGCTGCACCTTCAAGTACTACATTATCTTTCTGTAAAAGAACCTTCCCACTCCTCAGTAGTCTGCATCGCTGACAAGCTTGCAAACGTTTATAAAGGGCCTGGCAGTGACATTATTTACCTGAAGCTAGAGCAAAGTATGCTGCGTCTTTGTGCTCTTACAAGATGAAATTTGTCTAGTATGTTCTCAGTTTTATGGTTTGTGTCTTGCTAATAGTAATAATATCACCAAAGAAGCATTTAAATTGTTAATCAATGTGCTAATCCTGGCAGTGTGCGACATAAAATTACTCCTTCCCAAGAACTTTGTAATTTTTTTCATTGCAGAAGAGATAGTGCAAACCTATCAATCACTTCCAGCACAACAAGAGATACTATCCAGCATTTAAAGATCTTATGTTGTTCAATTCAACCTACTTCCTCCACTCTAATTAGTTTAGCTCACTAACACTTGAGCGTTCAAAGTCAATGTCAACCAGTAAGTCTGGCTCTAGTGACATCTGTATCCACCTTGAGCCATCTCGTCATTAGCTCATAAGCTAGCAATGGGGTTTGTAGTTGGGTGAACTCTTCTATTGTTTCTGGTTGTGTACCTATATACTGGAAGAAGGCTTACATTACCTTTCCTCTAAAAAATCCTCAATGGACACTTTAATAACAAATAATACCGGCCTATCGCTAATCTGCCTTACAGTGCAAAGTTTGCAGCGAAAGAAGTTAACTCTCAGCTTGCTGTATTTATTTAGACTAAATCTATTCTTAATCAGTTGCAAGCAGATTTCCATCCATTTTAAGGGACAGAAGCTATTCTCACCAACCGCTGTATGATATTAGATCAGAGTCCTGTTCCCAGCGTTGAGTTTACTCAGTTTGTCAGCGGCCTTTGACATGGCATGTCACCTTGTTCGAAAGATTCCTTGTGAGAATTAAAATAAAATCCCTGGATTGGGTTTGTTCCTTGTTCACCAATCATACTCAGATGGTGTTTTGTCTCCCAACAGGTCAATTTCGAAAAACCTTTTTTTGTAGTGTCCCCCAAGGGTCTTCACTCGGCCCTCAACTGTTTAATCTATGTATGACTCTCCTGGAGTACATAATGACACGTATGGGATTGGAGTAATTTTTGTACTTGAAGATATTAATTGACAACAGCAATCCTTTTTTTACATGCATATGATGGCCGAGACCCATGACATCACACAAAAAAGGTATTTAACAATGAAGTGATGAAAACATTTTCCTCAAGTAATTTTATGTTTGTCTAGGAAGATGTAGGAATCCATGACAATTAAATGGTTCCTGATGAAAGAGAAGAAAGTAATTTATGCTCCGAAAATAATTTGTTATGCTATTTTCATGTTGAATACAAGTCAGGCTCTTTGAAGTTTGGAAGAACAAGTTACTTACTTTCGGTAATGCCTTTTCTGGGGGATACTCGATCTAATCACAGACCCTTCACCTAAGAATATTCCCCAGGCACCAGACTGGATCTTGAGAATCTTTCATAGTAGTTCTCCCGTGTGCCACTAGGTGACATCATGCGGCTCCACTTTGGCTCCATACAGTCCCGGAAGTGACAGAGCAGAGCCGCATATAAGAGACAACCCTGCATGTTGATATCAGTTTCTTGTCTTTTCCCTTTCTACACCCTTGTTATGTTCCATATAGGTACCCAAATATAGGCTCAGGTAGCATCACAACCTTTCACCTATATTCTCCCCTACCATTACACTACATAACAGTTATTGGGACTGACCTTTTACCTAGTTACGGTACTGCTTACAAGACGTGGGGTTTTCCCTGAAAACTAGCTTCATCCATTATGTATGAAGATTCTTGGAAACTCAGCAGGACTACCATCTCCTGTATAATAACTGTGTATAGGGGTCATTCCTTCCGTCATCCTGAGTCCGACATGACACAGCAAGGTAGAACCCCTGAGGGTATCACTTTGGGTATATATACACCATATATTTGCTGAGGCAGGGAGAGGAGAAAAGTACTTCCATGCTGACGCGAGACGCTGAGGTTCCTGAACGCAGACACTCCAGCTCGCAGTGGTCTGACATCCCTTGCGAAGTGTCCATCTCGAGACCAAGACGGGGTCCCACAGTCTCTCACTTCAGGTAATGGGGTTGACTTTATCCTAGAGGGATTTTTGGCTTCTACACCTACATACATGCTAGGTACACTTAGGTCCATCTAGTTAGAGTCGCATCGTAGGAGTACGCTTTTATTACGGTCATGTATTTATATACTTGCCTGTATTCATTGTTTTAGCACTATGGTAGAAATCTACCATCCTTTTACGCTGTTGGTGCTTACGATCATTTACATCTGTTTATGTCTTATGGTTGTTTCAGCACACCTATTTTACATCAGAATGACGCTGGTTCAATAAATACTTATTGAAAAACGTCCCCACCATTTATTCTTTGTATCTGTCTGAGACAAAGTGAGCACAAGTGACTGAGAGAAAATTATCGCACTGTTTCCACGATCCTGAGGGATCAGGGTTGTCATGTTCAATAGCTGCCAAGAACTATTCTCTCCTTGGTAAAAGGGGTTTCTAGTGGCACTGTGAGCTAGCTTGTATACAGGCTAACATACTCGGTAGGGGTGTCTAGAATCAGTCCGGATACCAGTCCTACAGTCTATGTTGTCTAAACGCGCAGATCCTATATAGGTTTATAGGAACTACACGACATGGCGCCGCCAATGTTGGTTTGGTACTTATTTAACAGTCAAATCTGAATAGTTCAGTCGTGCTTTTCTCAGATACCCTTACTCACATTTCCCCAGAGACGTGTGGAGTGGGAAGGGAACTATCCGCCACAGCCGAGTAGGCATATCCTATGTATTGGTTGTAGGTTTATCAAGCTTGAATGACAAATTGCTCCTATTGTGCATAAAACCTTATCTCAGTTTCCTTGAAACTATTCGTTGAAAACCTTTGTTAACAATGGCTGACGAAGACACCGCTGTGCGAGCACAACGCGCTCTAGTTAGGGTAGAAGGAGAGGAAAATGAAATTAACGACCCCTGACCTTGACTGGTAGGTCGCTCCCCCACCACACAGCTCCGTCTGTGTGCCCTGCTGCTGCCCCTGATTGTGCTCGTTTTTTCCTTTCTGTGCCCCCTTGCTGCCCCTGATTGTGCTCGTTTTTTCCTTTCTGTGCCCCCTTGCTGCCCCTGATTGTGATCGTTTTTTCTTTCTGTGCCCCCTTGCTGCCCCTGATTGTGCTTGTTTTTTCCTTTCTGTGCCCCCTTGCTGCCCCTGATTGTGCTCGTTTTTTCCTTTCTGTGCCCCCTTGCTGCCCCTGATTGTGATCGTTTTTTCCTTTCTGTGCCCCCTTGCTGCCCCTGATTGTGATCGTTTTTTCCTTTCTGTGCCCCCTTGCTGCCCCTGATTGTGATCGTTTTTTCCTTTCTGTGCCCCCTTGCTGCCCCTGATTGTGCTCGTTTTTTCCTTTCTGTGCCCCCTTGCTGCCCCTGATTGTGATCGTTTTTTCCTTTCTGTGCCTGTTTCCCGCCGCTGCGCCCCCGCCCCCTCACTGCCCATTCGCTGCCCCATTCCCTGCTCCTCCCTCCCACCTCCCCATTTATGGCGGCCGCGCCGAAGGCGCGCCTAAGGCAAGCCAGTCTGCGCCCGTCCGCGCCGTGGCCGCGCCCAGCGCCAGACCCCCTGGTCCGGGCATCCCCCGCGCCCGCCACATCAACAGACGCTGATACGACGCCAGCACCCTCCACGCACTCAACCCCGGAAAAGATCACGCCTGCTACCAGGCCACCCCGAAGCGCACCCAAGGGCCCTTCACCTGCCGGAACTGCAGCTCCGCCAGCACCCGCCCCGCCAAACCACCGCCCAGGAAAGAACCCAACTACCTCAGATGCATCCTCCTCAACACCCGCTCCGCCCGCAAACACGCCATCGAACTCTGGGACCTTCTCGACTCAACCTCCCCAGACGTCGCATTCCTGACGGAGACCTGGCTGAATCCCGCTTCAGCCCCCGACATCGCCATTGCCATCCCGGACGGATACAAGATCACCCGCAGGGACCGCACCAACGGAGTCGGAGGAGGCATCGCCATCGTCCACAGGAACACCCTCAGAGTCTCAACCAACACCGACGACACCCTCAGCACCGCCGAACACATGCACTTCCAGATCCACACCGATCCCAACACCACCCTCAGAGGAACCCTCATCTACAGACCCCCCGGACCCCGACCACAGTTCAGCGATTCCATCGCTGACTTCGTCAGCACACACGCCATCGCCTCCACGGACTACATCCTCCTCGGGGACCTGAACTTCCACCTCGAGAACAACAAGGACACCAACTCCACCACCCTGATCGACAACCTCGCCACCCTCGGACTCAGACAGCTCGTGACTACACCCACCCACGCCGCCGGCCACACGCTAGACTCCATCTTTTCCGCAAGCCCACACGTCTCCTTCAACCACACCTCCGAACCCCACTGGACTGACCACCACTGCATCCACTTCACCTACAGGAAGCCCACCACGCACCACCGCACCGAACAAATGCCTCGCCGCTGCTGGAGCAGAGTCACGGAAGACCAGCTAACCACAACCCTCGCCCTGAGCCCACCCGCCCGAACCCTCCGACCCCGACACCGCCGCCCGCAACCTCAGACAGTGGATCGACGACTGCGCCAACACCCTCGCCCCGCTCAAGAATCCGCCCAACAGCCACACCAGCAAGAAAGCCACCTGGTTCACCAAAGACCTCCAGGCCTCCAAACGAACATGCCGAAAACTGGAGAAGATCTGTCTCCACGAACGGACAGCGGACAGCTACGCCGCCCACAAGAGCGCCACCCGCAATCACCATCACCTCATCAGATCCGCCAAAAGGGCCTCACTCAAAGACCGCCTAGACAACAACGCACACAACAGCAAAGAGCTCTTCAACATCGTGAAGGAACTCTCCAACCCCAGCTCCAACACCAACGACATCCAGCCGTCGCAAGACCTGTGCGACTCACTGGCCACCTCCTTCCACCGCAAAATCGCCGACATCCACGACAGCTTCAACACCACGACCGCCCCGGCAACCACCGAGACCACTGCCCCCACAACCACCAACCGCCTGCTCTCCTGGACCAACATCAACGACGAGGACACCAGCGAGATCATGAACACCATCCACTCCGGTTCACCGCTAGACCCGTGCCCTCACCACATCTTCAACAAAGCCAGTACAGCCATCGCGCCCCATCTCCGGAAAATAATCAACATCTCCTTCGAGACAGCAACCTTCCCGGAAAGCTGGAAGCACGCCGAGATCACCGCCTTACTCAAGAAACCCAAGGCAGACCCCAAGGACCTCAAGAACTTCCGACCCATCTCTCTGCTCCCGTTCCCCGCGAAGGTCACCGAGAAAATCGTCAACAAACAACTGACCCGCTACCTCGAGGAGAACAACATCCTGGACCCTTCCCAGTCCGGCTTCCGCAGCAACCACAGCACCGAAACCGCCCTCATCGCCGCCACCGATGACATCAGGACCCTGCTAGACAACGGAGAAACAGCAGCCCTCATCCTCCTGGACCTATCAGCCGCCTTCGACACGGTCTGCCACCACACACTACGAACACGCCTTCACGACGCCGGGATCCAAGAGAAGGCCCTGGACTGGACCACATCCTTCCTTTCCGGCAGAACACAAAGCGTCCGCCTCGCCCCTTCCGATCCAAGGCCACCAAGATCATCTGCGGCGTACCCCAAGGCTCCTCCCTCAGCCCAACGCTGTTCAACATCTACATGGCACCCCTCGCCCACGTCGCCCGACAGCACAACCTCAACATCATCTCCTACGCCGACGACACCCAGCTGATCCTCTCCCTCACCAAAGACCCTCACACCGCCAAAGCCCACCTCCACGAAGGAATGAAGGCCGTCGCCGAATGGATGAGGACCAGCCGCCTGAAGCTGAACTCGGACAAGACGGAGGTCCTCATCCTTGGTTCCAACCCTTCAGCCTGGGACGACTCCTGGTGGCCAACATCACTGGGAACAGCCCCGCCACCCACCGACCACGTACGCAACCTAGGGGTCATCCTCGACCCCACCCTCTCCCATGACTAAGCAGGTCAACGCTGTTTCCTCATCCTGCTTCAACATCCTCCGAATGCTCCGCAGGATCTTCAAGTGGATCCCCACCGAAACAAGAAAAACAGTCACCCAGGCCCTCGTCACCAGCAGGCTGGACTACGGAAACGCCCTCTACGCAGGAACGACGGCTAAGCTCCTGAGACGGCTGCAACGCATCCAGAACGCCTCTGCACGTCTTATCCTCGACATCCCCCGACGCAGCCACATCACACCCCACCTGAGAGACCTGCACTGGCTCCCTGTCAACAAGAGGATAACCTTCAAGCTCCTCACCCACGCACACAAAGCACTCCACAACTCCGGACCAGCCTACCTCAACAGACGACTCAGCTTCTACACCCCCACCCGCCAGCTCCGCTCGACCAGCCTCGCCCTCGCCACAGTCCCCCGCATCCGGAAAACGACCGCCGGCGGCAGATCCTTCTCCCACCTCGCCGCCAAGACCTGGAACACCCTCCCCACCAACCTCCGACAGACCCAAGACCTACTGGCCTTCAGAAGACTCCTCAAGACCTGGCTCTTCGATCAGTAGCAGCACCACCCCCCTCTTCCCCCAGCGCCTTGAGACCCTCGCGGGTATGTAGTGCGCTTTATAAGTGACATGATTGATTGATTGAACATTTCAGAAAATGTTAGAACTGCCCTTACCTTAAAACTAGCAGACTATGGAGTCACAGCTAGGGGTGGGACAGTAACATACGTGATTGAGGCACACGAATCATACAGAACAGAGGTATTCTATTCATGGGTTAAAATCCCACAAGCAGATGCACAATCAAATACATTTCATTCTTACACTGAAGATGAAACACCAGATGAATACTGTACGTATGAGGACATTGAAGTTCCGCTCACCTACCAGGAGCACATAAACTGGTTTAAAGGCGCCCTCCCCCACACAAAAGACAAAGTAAGACTAGGCCCGCTCGGAAGAGATGGAGCCACTTGGCCAGTCCTTGCGGCATACACACCACATCCAGACATTGACTTAATGCCAGTGGCAGACTTACGTCCACTTCATAAAGAAATAATAAAACTTTACAGAAACCTGACACAGTTCGTGATGAGAACACTCGCACTTCAGCCAGCAAGAGCTACACAAACAGGACAAATTCAGGGACCTACAACTAAAATTACACCACAAACGCTACAGGCAGTTATGGGTAAAATGCCCACTACACGTGAGCAAATGCCATTCTGGATAGCTCAAAAAATAACACAGTTAGAGGCAGTATTTCCACACACAAGCCCTCAAGAAAAACACAGAATGCTAACAATCTGCTTGCCAATGGGGATAGCTCCCCAAATGGAGGATTGTACCACTTGGGGTACAGTTTCCGCTGCAATATATACCAGAACTCATGGTATCCTTTCATTAGCATAATACCGGATGTATTAAGGCAAATACAGAATGAGTATGGAGCAGAACCTGCTCTGAACTTAGGGATGAAATTGTTAGGAAATTTTGCCCAGGTATCAGCTATTATATTAGCTAACATTAAAGGGGATGCCGCAGCAGTGGCAATACGCCAACGCCTGAGTGATTTCACTCCTTTACAACAGGAACGTGAATTACCTAAAATTATTGAAGACACCTATGCTGAATTAGGTAGAGATAGTTTGGGAGCTAGAGCAAAAAAATCTCAACTCACGGGTGGTCCTGAAACAGAACACCAAGCAAGCACCTGATTCTTCTAAGAAGAAATGGGATAACAATAAAAAACAAAAGAATAGAGAGAATAGATCTCAATCCAGGGGTAGGTCTCCTCAACAGGAGCCCGACGAAAGGAGGTACAACCTTAGGAATAGAGATAACATTAAGAAACCTGACAGGTATCAGGATACTGATACACGTTTCTCTCGTTCCTTTCAGGGTTCACGAAGAAACTCCGAGAGGGAAGGATGGTCAGAACACAGACAAGAAGAGCGTACACATTCCAGAGACACGCCACGCACTTCAGACTATACTTCCAAAAAAGAAGAAAAACCAAAATCAAAACCTCAATTTAAAAAGAAGAAAGTAGCAGGTCTCAAAGTTAGACATGCCCAGAATTCTGAGGACTCCACTTCTGAACAGGGAATGGGTTCTGACAATGCTAGACAGCGCAGCAGAAGTAACAATAGCTCATACCAAAGGGAGTCACCGTTCCTGAGTGGAGATGGAGAGAAGGGAAGTAGGGGGTACTCTTGTCGTGTGCTACTCTGCTTGTGGGAGGCAGGGTGTCCTCATCTTGATGCCCTCACACACCCCGAAGGATGTCATGCTTCATCATTGGGCTTTTGCTCCTCATTGGGCCGGCGCTGCAATGCCCTACGGGTCCCCTGAAGGGTCTCTTTTTCGGAGATCTTTTGATGAAGCTGTATGGGTGCGTGGGTGTTTAGTGGCAGTGAAGTCCTAGTAAGTGTATTAAAAAATGGCTGGAGGGAGAGTGATTAATTTTTAATAAAGTGATCCCTCTGTCATTATTAAAACAAAGTGTATGGAGCTGCTTTAAGGGTAGCTGGGTGATTATATGTCCCTAGTGAGCATATGTTATGGTCAACATGTTTCGCGCTTCAGTGGTCTCAGGGGGAGATCCAGGGCGCTTCGTCAGGACCGAATAAGAAAGTTATATCTACAGTGGCCCGAAAATTTCGGTGCCCCGGATAAATGAAAGCAATAGAGAGTCCCTTAGTAGGTAGGGTAAGATCCCATGAGATCAGTGAGGGTCACTTGAGAGGGTTCTCTCGGTGCATCTGGGCTGTGTCACCTGTGTGCCTCTCGCTGTCTCCCCCTCTTTTGCTAAATAGGTAACAATAGATCGCCAGAACCTGATGGAATTTCTGGTGACAGCGGAGTTGAATGAGCATATCACGGTGGAAACACCTGATACAAAGGTAAGTGTCCCACATTGGTTACATGAGATAACACTCCAAGTGGAGGGGGACAAACCCAGAAAAATTAAAGGTCTCTTTTGGGAGAACCTGACTTACGGCTATAACATCCTTTTAGCTGAAATAGACTGGCAGCCTGAAATTGTTATGGATTGCCCGAAGGGAGAAACGGTGATTTTGCCAGCTTTCTCGGACCTCGTTCCAATATACTTAAAACACACATACGCGCAGGATTGAGCGGTAGCCCTTGCTTCAGCATTATATCGCAACCATGTTGGGTGGGGTGCTGAGTCACCTCACCATATAATCCCAGTAAAAACTACTCGAAGACGCAAAGTGTGAACAATACTTGGTGACAGTGTGCTCAGTACTAATCTTGGGATCTTTTGAGATGTTAAAGAGAGGCCACTCCACAGAAAGGACAGTATGGACGGCAGTGTGGAATCTGCCGTCAGAGAGAGTATCCACCAGAAGGAGAATTATAAAAGGTATGCAACTTGTTCTTCCGATGGATACTTCTAACTGCAGATTTCTCACCTTAGAACAGGTACCAAAGCTGTACCTCCCCAAGGTATCCTATGGAAAGAATCAGAAAATTTACCAGGGAATTGAAACGGAAGCTAAATCTTGGCCTCGGAATACCCTGGGAGGAAGTATACAATTAAAACACTAGTAACAAGGTACTTATTCTCTTTCAGATCTCTGTCCTTGCAGTTTCTTTCCCAAACCTTTTCAAACGACTGCTCACTCCAAAATACACTGTACTTTCATAGCAGTCGGAATTGGTGGTGCCAAAAGTTGGACCCAAATGAGCTCTGTGCTGACCCCTAAGGATCAACGGAGTGGCAGCCTGAACGCAGTACAGATATTTATGCCCAAGAGATCAGAGTACCACATTCTACTGGCCCAATATGGGGTGACTAGGGCCCAGACCTTTGCGATCCTCTTCAGAACTCAACGCAGTGGCGGGAAGGCATACAGGAGTCCCTTGTTCCATTCCAGCCAGAACGCATCAACCAGCGAGTGTTCTTATGGAAATTCCAGTGTACATAGAAGCTTACACTACTAGCTCTTGATGGTGGAGAACGGAGCCAGCCAGGGTTCTCTCCACACTGAATGAAGACAGCCTGTGCCACCTTGAGATGCAGACACCACTTATGATATTCCAGACAACACCTGCTCAGTTTGTCCGCTCTGGTATTCAGGGACACCACTAGATGGTGAGGAAAAGGTTATATAATATGAACATGAGGGCAAACATGTTTTTAAATCCACCTGACTTTGTACAACGTTGTTTGAGGAATTTTCCAAGCACGTTCTGACATTGTACATTCTTTTATTTTTTTCTCTCCATGTCCTTGGAAAAATACTGAGTGGTTGTTAGAATAATTACACTTTGTTAATCATTTGTGTTTCTCTGAGATGGAAAGTCACGCTGATTTTTTTCCATTCAATTTGCAATTAAGCGATGGCTTAAGATCACTTATCTTGAAAATGTAGCGTGGTTAGCTATTCTTTTTGTATGTATAACTGGAAGGAAATTTCCAATGGATTAGGGGAGGGAAGTGAAGTCTGTAGGCAAAATTGTTTGAAGTATAGTATAAATATGAAAGGAGAATTCTTTGTGGTTGTTTATTACCTACACGGGACAGCTTTTTCCTTGTTGGTCTTGCATCCGCTTAAGCTTGAATAAAATAATCTGCATTACCTCCGACTCCCTGTACTCCTTTGATTTAAAGTGGACAAGAGGTGCATTTTCTCAATGGTGGTCAAGCAGAAAGAACATCGGTATTCCAGTCACCTCAAGAGACGTAACTGCTCCCGACACAGAACATAGGACCCCACTTTGCCCTGCTTGTAATGGTGGTATTGCCTGAGAGAACCTGCACCAGACTCTCCTTGACAGACGGCAGGAAGGCCTTCAGGGCCAAACGAATGGCCAGTAGCTACAGCAAACTGATGTGGAGCAAGCACTTCACTGGAAACAGTTCTATGATCTCCACCTCCCAAGATGACTCCCCATTCCCAACAGTGAAGAGTCTGTCAACACTGTCAGTTCTGGGTGTGGAAGTGAGAGAGGCCTGCTGCTGGAGAAACTGTGGTCAGTGGGCCCTCACTGTAGATCTCAAGCAGTCTCCTCCAAGACTGGGATGGTGTCAGAAAGGCTGCCTTGGTGCTGGGCCAACTGGTAGTTTAAATTCCACTGTACAGTATGCATGTGCCTCCTGCCATACTTGATAAGAAGGATGCACAAACCCCACAGGCCAAGAAGCCTCAGAGGCACTTTCACGATGATCAAGGACCGAGCCATTAGGATCATAACCTCCATTTCCCGGACTCACTGCTGTGTAGGAAAAGCCCCGAGCTTCACCGTGTCCAGATCATCCCAATGAATGGAAGCCTCCACGAAGGAATCAGGTGGGACTCTGGCTCGTTTATGTGAAAACCAGTAATGTCTAAAGCTATGCTGTCATCTGGAGCTGGTCTACGAGTGACTGTGGCGAGCCCGCGTTCAGCAGCTAGTTATCGAGGTACAAGAACACAGGGATTCACGACCTCTGAAAATGGGACATTTGGAAAATTGTGGCGCTAATGAGCGATAGTGCACAGTACACTGCTTGTTGACCTTGTTTGAATTGTGACACAGGTGGGGAGCATAGAACTGTCCCTCCTTTTTCTTTCATCATTCCAAGTTTGGGGCAGGCCTGTAATGCACCGCGAAGGTACAGGCCACAGTAATGTAACCTGTTGCATGGAAGCACTGAGCATGGAAGTCTGTCTTTGAGTTTGAGGATCAGTCTCTGCGAGGGATACTGAAGTCATTGCACTGTGGCATGCATGCTGTTTTTGAATCAAAGACTATCTCCATTTTGGCAGATGGTTCATATTTGTTTTGGTGCAACATTGAGAATTGCCCGCGCATAGTGGCCTGCAGAAATAGAATGCCTCAAGGCGACAAGTAGTTTTATTTGATAAATTGGGTGGAGTGAGTGGCGACCCTCTAGTAAACGAGTGACACTGGGATACTGATTTAGTACTGCTTATCACACACAGGTTTAAGATTTCTGGCAGGGGGACAATGGCCAGTATTTTAATGGAGGAAGAGAAGTCAGATATAATGGAGGAGAGGTCTTCCAGTACAATGGAACCTGGCCTTTCAGAGGAGATAGATAAGTCTATTCAGAAAGCATTTACCAAGTTCCTGAAACCTCTGCGCGCCAATTACTAATTTTGGGTATGGGCTATCCAGATATCCTCCCTAGTTGGGGGAAGTACTGGGTGAAGACGCCCTACACTGCAGTGCACCACGACCAAAACAGTCCAAGAACTCAAGGAAGTAGAACCCTCCCAGGTCAAGTGGACGGTTTGGCAGCTTGTGAGGCATTCCTCAAAAGTGCAAGGCCCTTCCACTTGGTGTTCCCGACGGACAAGTTACTTCTCTTGTGTAACATCTTATCTGGTAGAGACTTGATCTAGCTGCAGATTCCTTACCTTAGAATTTCCCAGGAGTCAGGTTGAATCTAGAAGACTTTCACTCGAGCAATACCCTTCCGGTTGGTGACGTTGGTCGGTTCCACGTGATGTCTGCATCACTTATATATGCGCCACCTTGGTGCACTGACATCAGTTACTTTCCAAGATTTTCCAAGGCAGGAGCGCGAGCCATAGAGTGCACTGACAGTGGTGTGTTTAGAACAACTAGGGCCCTGAAAGGGATCAGCCCTGACCCTAAACACCTGTCTGCAATACTGGGAGGATGAGTGGACCGGTAAGGAATCTGCAGCTAGATCATGTCTCTACCAAATAAGGCGTTACCGAAGGTAAGTAACTCGACCATCTGATAGAGACATCTAGCCGCAGATTCCTTACCTTAGAATAGATACCCAAGCAATACCATCCCCGAAGGGACTGCGGACAAGTTTAGACCAGCTAGTCCTGCAGGACAGAGAGGCCAAAAAGGCCGTCCCTGCGGAATGGACTGTCCAGGCAATAGTGCTTCGTGAATGTGTGCTGTGATGTCCACGTTGCTGCCTAACAAACGTCAAGGACTGGAACTCTACATTGCATTGTCATGAGAGCAGCCTTAGCTCATGTGGAAATTAGCACTTAAGCCTTCAGTAGGCTGTTTTTTTGGCCAGAGCAAGCAAATTTTGATGCAGAGGACGACCCATTGCAAGATAGCCCTCTTCTGCACCACACAACTGTTCTCTGATCCAGCATACCCCACGAAGAGTTGGTCGTCCACCCGGAATTCTTTTGTGTGGTCAAGGTGATTGCCCCACGTGGAATGGTGTTACCACTTTCAGTAAGAAAGAGGCCCTAGTGAGAAGCATCAACTTATCAGGGAAGATGGTCATGTAAGGAGGCCTGGATGACAGAGCCTGCAACTCGCTCACCCTCCTGGCAGAAGTTATTGCCACCAAAAAAGCTGTTTTGATGGTAAGTACCCAGAGGGGCAAGTTGTTCAGCGGTTCGAACGGAACACACATCAGGAAGGTGAGAAGCAAATTAAGGTCCCACTGAGGCATGATGAATGGGGTAGGTGGGAACATTTGTACAAGACCCTTAAAAAAATCAATTTACAATAGAGAATTTAAATAAAGACGGCTGGTCTGGCAGACTTAAGAAGACAGACAGGGCCGAAAGATACCCTTTAAGAGTGCCCAGAGCAGAGTCCTGCTGGGCAAGGGTCAAAAGAAAGAGAAGGACTTCAGAGAGGGAAGCATATAGAGGATCAATAGACCTTTATGTACAATATTTCTCAAATTTTTGCCACCGGAAGGCATACACAGTCTTGATAGAGAGACGCCTGGCTGCAAAAATAACATTACAGACTTCAGGAGGAAGGTTGAATGCTGTCAACAGCTGACACTCAATCTCCATGCAAGAAGGTGTAGAGTTGACAGGTTCGGGTGGAGGACCGTCTCCCGCTGCTGGAACAGAAGATCCTCCCGAAGGGGCAGGCTGATCGGAGGATCAATGCTCAGTTGGAGAAGCTCGGGATACCAGACTCTGTGTGCCCAATCTAGAGCCACAAGAATGACTTGGGTCCGGTCGCTCCCGATCTTCTTGAGCACTCTGGACAGAAGTGATATTGGCGGAAAGGCGTATAGGAGGCCTAGGCTCCACTCGATATGAAAAGCGTTGCCGAGCGAGTGCGGCCTTGGAAACTTCAGTGTGCAAAAACGATGACATTGCGCGTTCTAGGCAGAGGCAAACAGATCTAACCAAGACACTTGCAACCTCTGAAAGAGACCTTGCGCCACCTCCGGATGTAGACACCATTCTTGATCAACTAGGCATCGACGGCTGCGTTTGACCGCCCTGGCGTTCAGGGAACCTGCCAGGTGTTGAAACACCAGGGATATGCCCTGTCCAGAGAAGCTGGGCCTCTTGACAAAGGATCCACGACCCCACCCCACCCCACCCCGTTTATTGCAGTACCACATGGCAGTGGCGTTGTCTGTGAACACGTGAAACAGCTTTCCCTTCATGGAAGGAAGAAGAGTTTTCAATGCCAAGCGAGCTCCAGAAAGTTGAGGTGGAGTCCTCTGATCTCCACCTCTCCCAGATGGCCACCCCATCTCAGGAGTGACGCATCTGTCACTACTGTGTGATCTGGTTGGGGAAGGGAAAGGGCTGTAAAGATAAGGAGCCCCCTGCTACTAATGAGAAGTTCCTCTAGGCAGGGAAATACATACTGTGAAATTCCTAGGGCAACTTCAAACTATATTCAAATAAACATACATGATAAAATTTGTAACAAGAGAAAAGCTGGCACTCTAAATTAGAAAGATACAAAAATATTCTTTTATTTTCTTATTATTAATTCAATATATACAGTTCATAACAGAGAAGTAAATGGTTGAATCACACACATGCTACATTCATCCACCTATCCATGCATACTTCTCATTCAGATATTTAGATTGTTCACACTGACAAGTTGTTGGAACAACATATTTTCAAACTTCATGATACATAATAATTTGACCAAAAAGACGATTGTCTGGGTTATGTCAACACGACAATGTTCTGATGGAGTTTCAAAAAGCAAGACACAACAACAAACTCAGGATGTAGTATCTGTGTCATGTGGTAATTATAGTTGACGGGTGGTTTTCATATCATCTCTACGCGCGTTTCGGCAAAGACCTGCCTTCTTCAGGAATGCCACCTCCATATGTGTGAACAATCTAAATATCTGAATGATAAGTATGCATGGATAGGTGGATGAATGTAGCATGTGTGTGATTCAACCATTTACTTCCCTGTTATGAATTGTATATATTGAATTAATAATAAGAAAATAAAAGAATATTTTTGTATCTTTCTAGAGTGCCAGCTTTTCTCTCTTTACAACTTTTATCATGTATGTTTATTTGAATATAGTTTGAAGTTGCCCTAGGAATTTCACAGTATGGGGAAGGGAAAGGGGTCTGCCTCTGACACTATCACGGTTGGTCATCCACCACTGCAGATCTTGTACACTTCTATCCAAGAACTAGACCATGTCAGAGAGATTCCCCCGATGCTGCACCCACTGGAACTTCAGATCCCATTGTAGAGCCCTGGCATGTGTCACAGCTCAGAGTCAGTCTCACCAAAATCCAGGATAAAGGTTGAAACAACGGTATTGTAGCCTGAATATCCTGGACTCGCCGCTCGGGACGATAGTCACAAAACTGCACTGTGTCCAGAACAGCTCCGATGAAAGGGAGCGTCTGAGAGGGAGTCAGGTGTGACTTCGGCACGTTGATAGTGAACCCCAGCGAAAGCAGGAGGTTCACCATAGTCTGGAGGTGGGAGAGGACAGTCTGGGGCGAGCTCGTCTTCAACAGACAGTTGTCGAGATAGGGTAAGACTGGCACCCCTGATCTGTGCAGATGAGCTGCGGCCACCGCTATCACCTTGGTGAACACACCAAGGGGCGCTGGTAAGGCCAAAGGGGAGCACTGTGAACTGAAAGTGCTCGTGGCCTACTGTGAACCGCAGGTAACGCCGATGGGCAGGCAGGGCAGGAATGTGAAAATAAGCGTCCTGCAAGTCGAACGCTGCCATCCAGTCTCCGGGCTCTAGGGCAGACTGAACCTGAGCCAGAATGAGCATTTTGAAAAAAAATGTTTTGAGGAAGTAGCTGAGGGCTCGTAGATCTAGAACAGGATGAAGGCCCTTGTCCTTTTTCAGGACCAGAAAGTAGTGGGAATAGCAACCACCGCCTACTTCTGGCACTGGAAAGCTCTCTATGGCTCCCTTGGCCAAGACAGTCCTGACTTCCTCTTGAAGCAAGTTCAGGTGGTCCTCCATCAGCTGGTCATAAGTTGGAGGCATAGAGGGAGGGGTACTCTCGAAGGGGAGGGAGTAGCCCTTTCGGACTATCTGAAGAACCCATCTGCCCGATGTCATGTTTTGCCAGTGGTGGAGGTGATGGCTGATCCTGCCACCAACTGGCCGCCCAGGATCTTGAAAGGCCGGACTAAGGAGGTTTGGAGGCTGCAGGGGGGGAATTGGACTAACCTCTGGCCACCTGACCCACGGGGTCGAAAGGAACCACGCCCACTGCTGCGCCGGAGGTTGTTAACTTGCATGGTCTTGTGACTGGGATATGGCTGGTGCGGCTGAAAGGCTCTGCCGAGGCTACAAAAGGATCAAAAAGCAGATGGGGGACAGGTGGTCACCGAGATGCCCAAGGACTTGGTCGTAGCCATGAGTCCTTAAAGTGCTCCAGGGCCATGTCTGCATGGTCTCTGAAAAGACTGGTACCATCAAAGGGCATGTCCATAAAGGAAGCGTGGACGTCCCCAGAAAAGCCAGAAGTTCTCATCCAGGCGTGGCGTCGAACAGCAACTGTCTATGACATCACTCTGCCCAGCGAGTTGGTGGTGTAAAGCCCAGAACGAATGGTGAACGTTGCCGCAACTCTCCTGTCTGATAGTGCTTGGGAGAGAATGGCCCAGGCCACCTCTGGGACCTGAGGCAGCACTTGTGCTACCGTTTTTCACAAAGAGTGGGCGTAATGGCCCAATAGGCATGGAGTGTTCACCGACAACAATGCAAGGCTGGTGGAAGAAAAAGGTTTCTTGCTCCAACTATCCAGCCTTTTGGATTCCCTGTCCTGGGGTGTGGAAGGGAATGAGCCTTGTGAGATAGAGGCTTGGACCACCAAGCTCTCTGGGGTAGGGTGGATGGTGAGGTATTTGGGTCACCCCGTGCAGGGTGATGACAGTGGGCAATCGTCCTATTCACAGGAGCTCCTGTGCTGGGCTTGGACCAGGTTCCCAGAAGGATATCAGTCAATGCCTCGTTGAAAGGCAGAAGGGGTTCTGGGGAGGAGACACAGCTGCAGGACCTCTGTCAAGATATTAATCTGGACTTTCATCGAAGGGAGCTGAAGGTCCAGGACCTCGGCTGCCCTCCTTATCAACATAGCATATAAAGCTCCCTCCTCCATAGCCACGGTAGGGGATGAAAGCAGGCCAGAATCTGGAGACATATCCAGTCCACTGGCCTCACCCAATTCCTCATACCAGTCTATTTCATGCCCAGGCTGGTCTTATAAAGGGTCCAGTGATCTCTCCCAAACTTTATCTATTCCTAGCCCTTCATAATAAGGCTGAGGAAGTGACCTAGGACCTAAGGGTTCTGTCAGCATACGCCGATCCGACTCCGGGTCATCGAGGATAAGAATGGGGCTGGCGGCGCCGGAGTCAGGGGTCTCGGCACGGGGACCAGTGCCGGGAAAGGTCGCAATGGCACAACCAGCAACAGTCCGTATCCACCACTGGATCCATTGGGGGGCATTGGCGCCGGAGCCGCCAGCGTGGAACCCGATGGAGCCCCCTCTGAGCCTTCAGGGCCCGAAGGCGTTTCAGGAGGGTCAGGCCGCCCAAATATGAGGCACAAGGCATCACAGAACTCTATAAGGTGGGTGGGGGTTGCTCCTGGAAATACAGGGAAGTGCAGAGCTGACCCAGGTGCAGGTTTCGCAGAACAAGGCCTAGAGCATCGAGACGTCTGTCACGTCGTTCTACAGATGGGTTAGAAATTGAAGCACGCTTCGACTTCTTGTGTTTCTTATGCCACTTACCTGACCGACCAGATGACTTCGAGTGGGAGGACAAGGACTTAGGATTCCCGGAGCAGTGCCCAGACTTTCCTCTCGACCGGGACCTCCAGGGTGAACGGTGTAGAGCCGAGCGCAGGGCCACAAGCAGCTTTAGGGACCGCTCCCTCAAAGCCTTCGGAGCCACGGCCCGACAATCGGAGCACAACTTCAAGTTGTGGTCGTGCTCCAGGCACCAGAGACTAATTAAGTGTGGATACGGCACTGACATGTTGCGATGGCAAGCATCACACAGTTTGAATCCAGAAGTCTTCTTCTGCATTGTGGAAAAACCTACACATCAAAAATCTAAAATGTCGAAAAAAGCCAGTCAAAAAGTGACAGGGTAGCTCTCTTCACGGATATGCGCTAGCTGGCACAGAAAGAAAAGAACTGATGTCAGTGCGCTACGGTGATGCCTATATAGGTTAGGTGGACGTCATTTCTGGCACAGACTACGCCGACATTACGCGGAGACTACCAACACCACTTACTGGCGCGCAAGGGTATTGTTCGAGAAAAAGTCTTCCGGATCCAGCCTGACGCCTGAGAAATTCTAAGGTAAGGAATCTGCAGCTAGATGTCACTATCAGATAGGGCTGGCCAGTCAATTGTGCGGGTGGTGGGATCTAATGTTGCCTATGCACTTGCTCCCATGGCAGTATATAGACAAGCTGTGGTCTTTAGGCCTGAGTAGATGATGAGTTTGGCCTGTATCCTGACCAGCTTGAATGGTTTGTGCTAAAGAAGCGCATAAGTCATCTGGGACCACAGGTGAGATATCACCAACCGTGCCCAAACTGGTGCAATGTCCAGGTTAAGATCTTGCACTGACAGACCTAAAAGCAAGGCTGGCAGAGGAGAACATTAGTTTCCTGGACATATCCACACGTTTTAACTCTTTGTCAGAAGGAGTGGTCGGGAAGGAGTTATGGATCACCCTGCTGCTGAAAGCCTACACCACCAAGCTTTCAGGAGTTGGGTGTTGGAATAAGAAATCAGTCGCCTGCAGCAATTGACTGGGGGCCAGAGCATGGTTTAACCCAGGTGTCAAATGTCTTGTCAGTGAGGGTCTTATTGAAAGGCAAAAGAGGTACATTTGGTGCCCTGCCAGGCTGCAGGAGCTCAGTCAGTACATTTGTTTTTACTTCCAAGGAATCACTGTGGCGAAATGCATTCTTTTTTCAGTTGCAGGTCTAGCAGGGGAAACTAGCCCAGTATTGGGTGAGGTGTCTAGCCCACTGGCATCCTGTAAGTCCATGCATCAAATATCTTCATCATAGGCTGAGACGAACTCTTCCCCATTTCCACCATAGCCGTCTCCATATGGCTGGCTCTAGTTGGTGCCTGAACCAAAAACCTTAGGTAGTGTCTGTGTGCCGTAGTGGAACTGTGTCGGAGTCTGATGGTTTTAGTATTGGTTGCACAAAGTCAGGATGCGGACGTGGCCTCGGTTGAGACCACAATGGATTGATGTTCATTTTGCCAATGCTACCTGTGTCGGCATTCCAGGGGCTGGCATAGATTTTGGCGCCGGGACCAATGGTGGCATTGATGCTGGAACAAAACCCAGAGCGGATTCCAGAGACATAGATGGTGCAGAGGGTGAATCTGTCAGGGGTACCCGACTGGAGGTCCCTGCAGATTCTTGGGGCCCGAAGGCACGACAGAGGGAGCTGGAGTGTACCAAAAATGTGCAACATGGCCACATGAAAAGCTTCAATCTGCTGCAATGTTGCTGATGGACCTAGGAACTTGGGGGTGCATTGCTACCAACAGTGGAATCAGCTTCTCAGTGGAAGGGGAGCAAATCTTAAGAGGCATGGTAATGCCCTTGTCTATCTCTGGAGAATTAGAGTGGCAGGAATAGGCCAAGTCCGGCTTAGACTTCTTGTGTTTCTTCTTTGACTTACCCAATGACTTCTACCACGAAGAAGATCTGCTGCAGGAACAACTGTGGGAGAAAGAATGGGTCTGCAAGTTCAACATAGATCTGAAGCATGGCTGGCATGAAGCTCTCCGGTGCTTCACCACATTGAACTTTCCTTTGGATTCTCGGGTGGGCTTTGGGTTCATCTTGGCATAGTTGTTGCAACTCTTGGAGTCGTACGTCGTACCCAAGCAACAGAGGTACAGCTCATGGGAATCTGTTAAAGACGTGTTTGTGGCAGTCATTACAAGATTTTAAGCCCGTCATCTTTGGGGTTGACATGATCCTTGCACACTGAGAAATGTGCAGAAAAATCTCTCCGCAGAGTGAAAAACAGCAGTAGCGGTACTCTGTATATGCATCGAAAGCACTAAAATAGAACATTGTCAGTGCGCATGGGTGGCGCCCACATGCAGCTATGCGCCTCACTTCTGGAGCGGAATAGAGTCGACGCAGAGTCACACGACCCCACCTACCGACACAAAGTTGCATTGCTTTTGAGTTTTCCGGAACCAGTCTCGCACCTGGGGATATTCACAAGATGAGGAATCCGTGCTTAGAAGTATCTATCAGAAAATGATCCATTTTGCTATTCTCTTAGCAAAAAGAATTAATGTACTAGGAACATGTTTTACACTTCTTGCCAACAACTATGTTGCTTACCATTAGTTATAGTGTAGTTACTACAAGCTGCTTACAGCAGTTTTTTAGCAGTACTAATGATTTAACAAATCTTACCCTTCATTCCACAGAGCCAGGATGTACTTCTTTACAAGGTCAATAATATTATCTAGCCAGACCCAGAAGGAAAAACCTTTGCCAGCCATATTCTCCTGTGAAAATTACAAACATAATCAGACAACTGAATCTCCATTGCAAAAGAACTTCAGTATTTTTCTGTTGTGACATACAATATCAAGTTACACACTGATCAGCCATCTTACTTTGCAGAACTTGGCCCACGTTATTTGACATCCTGAGTAGTTGACACCAGGCCCTATAGAGAACAAGAAATGTAATTTTAATAATCCATATACATTGACATAATTATAATAAAAATGTATATGGGGTCCTGAGACTGGCTATATTATTTTATCTTTCCTCATTATCAGGGAGATGGGTTTCAGAGAAGACTTACTTCCCTTTAAATATAGTTCTCCAGTGAACAGTATCTTTCATGGGCTGCCATTACTGGTCATATTTTTACAGAACAAAACAGAAGCAATTAGAGCATCATTTTATGGGAAGAATGCAAGTCACACCGACACTGAAGTATTGTGGTACAGGTAACTTTTTTCGACCACATGCAATGTATTCAAATGATTAAATGAAGCCCAATAAGCTGTATAAGAGTGAAAAATTAGAACATAGCTCACGTTAACAAACAAGATTCAGGAAATTCATGTGTCCAACTCTGATCTACCATCTGGATGTATTGTTTTGGCAGAAGTCTAACTTAAAGGTGCAACATGAATTCATATCACCAATTTGTATGTGTATGCTAAAAGGTTGCCAGACCAGGATTACCATGACCTGATTTTGCTGGAGAGAGGTCTTCCTGTTTTGCTGCCTCTAAGCGATAAGCATACCATTATGCACTATGACTTATTTTCAACCCTCTTCACATGACCAATGGAAACAAAGAGCTAATTTCAATTCCAGAATGACTTGGCTCAGACAACCATGAAACAGCATCTACTATTCACCCGGAGGAAACTTTAATATAAGCAGCTGAATTTGAAGATCTTCTGGTGCAGACGCAAATCCACAGGTGCGCTGCAGATCAAGTGTGGATTTTATTTTAGTACCAACTGGTCTGGTGGCTCTGTAGACTAAAATGCACCCATTCCAGAGATCTGGACGATTCAAATCCCAGCACTTCATCCCTATGAGGTCCATAAAATGAGTACCTTTGAGCTGGGTAACAATAAAGAGTATGTTACTTACTCTGTAAGCATCTACTCATAGCGTGTAGTGCTGCAGATTCACATGCTATGCACTCTCTTTCCATCTAGCGTTGGGCCCGGACCTGCACGTTGTATTTCTCGTGAAAGTCTTTATGGTTGACGTTTTGCGTTGTATCTCCTCCTCTTGGAGGCATTGCACATGTCCAACTGCTACTTTGTTAGACTGTAATGTTTTCCCCTGCCATACGGGAGGTGAGGATACAGTCTGCTAAGTTAACGTTTGATGTTGAACATGCTAAAATTATTGTACATTTATGTCACCATCTAATACCTGCTGGGGAGGAGGGAGGGTGCATGTGAATCTGCAGGACTACACGCTACGAATAGATGCTTACAGGTTAAGTAAAATACTCCATTCGTAGCATGTGTTGGCCGCAGAAACACCGGCTATGTATAGACTGCAAAGCACTCCTCTTGCGGTGGCTTTAGGCATCAGATGGTGCATTTGCTTGAAATAATGTGCATAGAACTGTTTGTCCCACTAACGCCTGTTGTCTGGCTTGCACAACCACACAATAGTGTTTGGTAAAAGTATGTGGGTTTATCCATGTTGTCGCATTACAAATATCTGTGAGTGGTATATTCCCCAGAAATGTCACTGATGCTGCCTTTTTTCTTGATGAATGAGCTCTTGGCATTGTAGGTAGCGTTCGTTTTGCTTAGATGTAGCAGATTTGTATACATTTTACTATCCATCTTTCAATTCCAGATTTTGAAATGGGATTACCTTCCCTTGGGTTTGAGAAAGCTACAAATAGTTGTTGCGTTTTTCTAAATGTGTATGTTCTTTCCATATAGTACATAAGAGCGTGTTTTACATCTAGTGTGTGTAAAGCCCTGTCTACAACTGTATCTGAATTTGGGAAGAAAACTGGTAAATCTAATATTTGATTTAGGTAAAAGGTGATATAACTTTTGGCAGAATCTTTGGGTTTGTGCTTAGGTGAACCTTGTCTTGCACATTTTGAAGGAAGGTTCCTCAATTGTGAGTGCATGTATTTCGCGGACTCTTCTTAGCAATGTAATGGCAACAAGGAATGCAGCTTTCCATGTTAAGAACTGTATTTTGCATTTATACATTGGTTCAAATGGTGTTAACATTAGACGTGTTAACACAATGTTTAGATTCCAGGATGGTACAGGAGGTGTACATGGTGGAATTATTCTTTTAAATCCCTCCATGAAAGCCTTTATGACAGGTATACGAAAAACAGATTGTTTTTTGTTTTGTAGATATGCTGCGATTGCTGACAAATGCAGTCGTATGGATGTGTACGTTAAATATGCTTTTTGAATGTGTAGCAAGTAACATACTAGTTGTAAGTAAGGGTATATGTTGTTTGCAGCGCAGTAGTGGACAAAACGTTTCCATTTTGCTGCATGACATGCCCTTGGGGTTTAGAACGTTCATGCATTCTGGAGGTAATTGTAGCTACCCGAATTCTATGACGTCAGTAACCAGATTGCAAGATTGAGTTGTTGTACATTGGAGTGCCTGATTCTGCCCCCACTGTGAGTGAGAAGATTTGGAACATTGGGTAGCTTCTCGTGAGGTACTAGGGAGAGGTTCAGCAGTGTTGTGTTCCAAGGTTGACGTACTGTGAACTATCGGGAATAAGGAGCGGGAGGCCTGGTCGTGATAGTGCAGGTTTTATTCTTGATAGGGTAGGTCTCTTAAGGGTGTCCAGTGTACAGGGGTTTATATTGTATGAATAGTCCTCAGTTCCCGGGGTGTGTGCTGTCGTCTTCTTCCTGTCAGGTTCCTGTCGTCTATCGCCTCCTTCACCTCCTCGGGTTCTGTGCCGGGTGGCCACCGTCGGAATCACCGGATGCCCCAAAGGAAGGAAGAGGACAACAGGGGGTCAGGGTGATCGTGGTGCGGTGCGTTGTCAGGGAAAGGGAGTAAGGGAATACCAGCCCAAAACCAACAAAATACCGTGACACACGCTCAGTGGAGGGGAGTGTAGGTGTGGTGGATGGGGATCGGCTCTCTTCAATGCGCGACACTGCGCTCGCGCCCCTAAGCCTCTGGCGTCCCCCGCCTTCCTACCCAACCCGTGAAACGATCCCGTACCTGTTTTAGCCACGCTCCTCCTGGAGCGTGGCTGGGCGAAGCGTAAATCCGTTGGCCTCCTGGCTCTCGGGTTGTCTCGGGTTTTCCTCCACTCCTCCTGGGTTTGCTGTTCCTCTCGAGGTCCGTCGCTCGCTGTCTCCGTCCAGACTCTCCGCAACTCCGCTTCCTCCTGTTTCACCTCCGGTGTCAGCGCACATCGTCTTCCTGTTCCAGCCCTCTCTTGTTGGACGGAGGGCGATGTCGTCATCAAAAGGGGCGGGAGTGTCCCATGTCGGATCCCAGTTAAAGGGACCGTATCTTCTTTCTGCGGTGTCGGAAGTGGATGACCCAGTCCAGTCCTCCTGCGGTGACAAAACAAAAGGTGCGGTGACGTCCCGCGCCTCCCACCAGTCTTTCCGTTGATCCGGGCCGTCCCGACACATACCCGCCTCGTGACACGTACCCATGTTGGAGCTATGAGTATCATAGTTAGTGAAGTTGGTCTGAGTTTCCTGACCACATAAGGGATGAGTGGGAGAGGCGGAAAGGTGTACGCAAATATTCCTAACCAGTTCATCCATAGTGAATTGTCCTTGGATTCTGGGAGTGGGTGCCTGGATGCGAAGTTTTGGTATTTTACATTTTCTATGATGGCGAAGAGATCGATTGTCAGTGTTCCCCACTGTTGGAAATATGTTTGTAGGATTTGATTGTGGACTTTCCACTCGTGGACTTGTTCTTGCGTTCTGATTAGTAGGTCCGCTAGTGAGTAGTCCACTCCTGGTAAATATTGTGCCAGGAGGTGGACTTTGTGTTTGTTGGTCCATTTCCATATGACTTGTGCTAGCTGAGATTGCTGCAGTGAGTGGGTCCCTCCTGGTTTCTGAATGTAGTACATTGTGGTCATAGTGACTGTTCTTAAAAGGACATTCTTCCCTGCCATGTTGGGTAAGAATGCTTTGAGCGCCACTGAATAGCAAACAGCTCCACTACATTGATGTGGAATGTTTGGTGTTGTGAAGACCAATGTCTCTGTATCGCAATGTCCTACATATGAGAACCCCAACCCATGAGTGATGCAACCGTTGTGACTGTCACCTGCGGGATTGGGTCCCGGAAGGCTCTTCCCATTTGTGTGTTTTGTGTGTTCCACCATCGTAGAGCCTGATGGATGTTGGGTGAAACCAACATTAGATCCTCCATGTTGCCCTTCGCTTGTGACCATTGTGATGCTCGGTCCTCCTGTAGGGGTCTCATATGTAGTAGTGTATGTCAAACTATTGCTATGCAAGAAGCCATCATACCTAGAAGGCACATCACTGTTTTGACTGTTAGGTGACGATGCGGCTGAATAAGAGTCAGTTGGTTCTGGAGATTGAGAACCCTCTGTGGATTGGGGTAATCTTTTGCTGTGATTGAATTGAGTATGGCTCCAAGATAAGGTTGTATTTGGAGCGGCGATAGATGGGATCTGGCGGCATTGATGGTAAATCCCAATTGGTGTAAGAGGTTTATTGTGGCTTGTGTGTCTTGTAGACACTTTTGTTTGCTGGAACATTTGATCAGTCAATCGTCTACATATGGAAAGACATGTATTTTTTCCCTTCTTAGTTCTGCAGCTACTACAGGTATGTGAATACTCGCGGAGCTGTTGTTACTCAGAATGGAAGAACTTAGAATTGATAGTGATGTCTACTTACCACAAATCTGAGGTATCTGCTGGGTGAATTGGAATATGAAAGTATGCGTCTTTCGAGGCTAATGCAATCATTAAGTCGCCTTCATGTAGTAGTGTTATCACATACTGAAGTGCTACCATGTGGAAGTGTTCGGATATGATGTACTGATTGAGTGGTCATAAGTCCAGTACTGGACGGAGTGAGCCATCTTTTTTGAATATTATGAAGTATGGGGAGTATACTCCTTTGCTGTGATGTTTGAATGGGACTGGTTCTGTGGCCCCCTTTTGTAGTAACGCTTTTACTTCTTCTTTTAGTAGCTGTAAATGCTGTGGATTTAAGGTATGTTTTCTTGGTGGGATATTTGGAGGTTGTTGTTTTAGCTCCAGGCAATATCCCTGACTGATGATATCCAACACCCACTGGTCGGATGTTATTTCTGGCCACAACTGATGGAACTGTTGCAGCCTTCCCTCGACAGGTGTTGTGTGATCGGGGGGAACTGTGGGAGAGTCATTGTTTGATGGTAGAGGCGCACTTTATGGGTGTGCCTCTACCTTTTCCTCTAGACTTGTAGCCACCTCTGTAATACCTGATTTCCTGATTCTTGGTGGTATTGTTGGTGTTGATACAATTGTTTGATGGTAGAGGCGCCCTTTGTGGGTGTGCCGCTATCTTTTCCTCTAGACTTGTGGCCACCTCTGTAATATCTGATTCCCTGATTATTGGTGGTATTGTTGGTGTTGATAGCTTGGTGCCGCTGAGGTGGTACTTTCTGTGGCTCCCCAGCCTTGGTAACGCGGAAAAGGCTGTTGCTTTTGTGTATTAGCCTGCAAAGCCCCCATTAATTTGGCTGTTTCTGTGTCTTTTTTAATTTTCTCTATTTGTGTGTCTACTTCTGGGCTGAAGAGATGTTCTGCATCGAATGGAATGTTAATAATATGCTGTTGCACTTCTGGCTTAAAGCCTGATATGCGTAACCATGTGTGCCCATCAAAGCAGAATTGAGGAATGGACGCCTCTTGCTGCAGTGTTAGCGCTATCCAGCGCACATCTGATAGTTACATTTGAAATTTGTTTGCCTTCAGCAACTAAATCTTCTCCCTTTTTCTTGTATTGTTCTGGGGGGTGTTGTATGAAGTCTTGCATCTCTTCCCAGGTAGCCCAGTTGTAGCAAGACTGTAGACCCGCTGAATTTGCAATTTGCCAGTGGTTGGTGTGTAATGTAGCCACCCTTTTACCTACTGCATCTATTCGCTAACTCTCCTTGTTAGGAGATGGAGCTTCCCCTGTGCCTTGTGATGCAGTTCTCTTCTGTGCTGTTGTGACCACTAGGGAGTCAGCTGTAGGGCGACCCCTAATATATATTGGGTCTGATGGTGAAGGCCTGTATTTACGTTCATTCCGTGGTGTAAGTACCCTGGATTTCACAGGGTCCTTCAAAATGTCCTTTGATACATTTACTACAGAGCCTATCATAGGTTGATTACACTGTGCGCTCTGTGCGTGAAAGTGTTTCTACAAGAAAAACAGTCTCTTCTTCCGTGGTCTGCATAGGGAGTTAATGGTGTTCCGCAGCCTTCTGTATGACACTATGATATGGTGAGGTGTTATCAGGTGGAGAGGCTTTTGTAGGAATTGGTGGTTCTATGTCTGTGTCTGGATGAACCACATCATAGTCTTCCCATGGGTCTGGGCTGTGGTGGTTTTCCCCCTGAGAATCGGAGTCATAGTCTGGAAGGTAAGGTCTATCCCCACCCTCCTCTTCCTGTGTAGGTGAGGGTTACCTTTGATGTGGAGATTGTGGCTGACTGAATGTCATGGGGCTTGTAGCCCTATGTTCTGTAGCCACTCTTTATGGTTGTGGCTGTGAGACATCCAAATATTGTGCATGTCTTTTGGATGTGTCCTTATGCTGCCTTTTTAGGTCTCGGCCTGCACCAGCGCTTGCGCTGGTCTGGCCGAGAGTTTTAGTAAGCGGGTTTTGGAAGTGCAAACACTGGCTCGGCTGGCGACCAGCTTGAGTTCACGATGGCGTGCACGCGCAGCTGCCATCTGTTGTTTCCTATCTCTTCCTCATTTCCTCGTCATGGCTCATTAACTCTCTGGACTCTGATGTTTCAATCGCAGCAGCAGCTCACATTACCAACTGAGGGCCCTGGACTACAGTCACATGAAAAACAACAGCGATTAGCATTGAAATGCAAGCTTTTTTTTGTCTAGTTAGAAATATTGCTTCGGTGGGTTGATTTCACCTTATATCGCTATTTGTTTTATATTGGGAGTCACAGCCTAATTACCAGTATTTTTGTCTCTCACTGTTTTTTATAAAAATATTTATTCGCACAAAGCTATATTTAAGGTTACTTTTTCTGCGTCACTTCTTCACTCTATTTAAACTCCACACCCCCCACTCTTATTGTCTCTCTCCTTCTCTCTCTCCCCTCTCTAATTCTCTCTCTACTTAATTAACTCTCCCCTCTCTATCTTTTTTAGGCTTTCATTCTCTCTCACCCCTTTATCTGTTTCTCTTTCAAACTCCTTCATTCACTCTCTCTCCCCTTCTTTCTCTCTCTCTATCCCGCTCCACTCTTTATTCTATGTACACCCTTTCTCTCTCTCTCTTTCTCTCTCACCACCCTCTCTAATTGGGCATTATATCTTCACTCTATCTCTCACTCGGCAACACCACAGCATCACTCAGCGCAACCACAGCATCAATCAGAGCCAGCACAGCATCACTCAGCACCAACACAACACCACTCAGCACCACAACAGCATCACTCAGCACCACCACTCAGCACCACCACAGCATCTCTCAGCACCACCACAGCACCACCACACCACCACTCAACACCACCACAGCATCACTCAGCATCACCACAGCATCACTCAGCACCACCACAGCACCACTCAGCACCACCACAGCATCACTCAGCACCACCACAGCACCACTCAGCACCACCACAGCACCACCACAGCATCACTCAGCATCACAACAGCATCACTCAGCACCATCACACCACCACTCAGCACCACCACAGCATCACTCAGCACCACCACAGCATCACTCAGCACCACCACAGCACCACTCAGCACCACCACAGCACCACTCAGCACCACCGCATCACTCAGCACCACCACAGCCCCACTCAGCACCACCACAGCACTACCACAGCACCACCACAGCATCACCACAGCATCACTAAGCACCACCACAGCATCACTAAGCACCACCACAGCATCACTCTGCACCACCACAGCATCACTCTGCACCACCACAGCATCACTCTGCACCACCACAGCATCACTCTGCACCACCACAGCATCACTCAGCACCACCACAGCATCACTCAGCACCACCACAGCATCACTCAGCAGCACCACAGCACCACTCAGCATCACCACAGCATCACTCAGCATCACCACAGCATCACTCAGCACCACCACAGCACCACTCAGCACCACCACAGCATCACTCAGCACCACCACAGCGTCACTCAGCACCACCACAGCATCACTCAGCACTACCACAGCATCACTCAGCACTACCACAGCATCACTCAGCATCACTACAGCATCACTCAGCACCACCACACCATCACTCAGCACCACCACACCATCACTCAGCACCACCACACCACCACTCAGCACCACCACCGCACCACCACAGCATCACTCAGCACCAGCACAGCACCACCACAGCATCACTCAGCACCACCACAGCACCACCACAGCATCACCACAGCCCCACTCAGCACCACCACACCACCACTCAGCACCACTAAGCACCACAACAGCCTCACTAAGCACCACCACAACACCACTCAGCACCACCACAGCATCACTCAGCACGACCACAGCATCACAGCACCACCACAGCATCACAGCACCACCACAGCACCACTCAGCACCACCACAGCATCACTCAGCATCACCACAGCACCACCACACCACCACTCAGCACCACCACAGCACCACCCCAGCATCACTCAGCACCACCACAGCATCACTCAGCACCACCACAGCACCACCTCAGCATCACTAAGCACCACCTCAGCATCACTAAGCACCACCACAGCATCACTAAGCACCACCTCAACATCACTCAACACCACCTCAGCATCACTAAGCACCACCTCAACATTAGAATAGGCAGGAAGAAGTTGCCAACATTGCAACGACAAAATAAACGACAAGACCTTTCTTATGTTTATTCTTTTTTAATTGGGTCATTCAGTTGTACATAATGTCGTCTTAGTTATATATAAAGTAACAAAAATGCTTATAAGTCTTTTTTATTATAACTTTTCAACATGCTGCACAGCAGCCACAATGCTCTTAAAAACATTGGCAAAACCAATAGCTCTGCCTAAACACTTATAAGGCCCCAAAGGCGAGACCTATTGGCTAATAGGTCTCGCCTTTGGGACCGTATAGGTGTTTAACCAGGTGTCAGTTATGCAGCACAATTGTTGCATGGCTAAACACTTATAAGGTCCCAAAGGCGAGACCTATTGGCTATGCCAATGCTTGTTTTTGCATGTGCTTATGGAAGCCTTCAAAAACATTGCCTTCTTGTTGCCCTTGTTTTTGCGGTGTTTTTGCCTGCTTCTCTGGGACTGGGGTGGCCGAGGAAGGCACCGTTGTCTTTGTTATGCTCGGAACCTCTGTTTTCTGAGGCATCGAAGAGTGACTTTGTTCCTTTTCTTTTGTCGGTGCAGACGTGTGTCTGGATTCAGAGTGTCTCGATGTCGAACGTTTCTTCGGATCCGCTTGCTTCTCCGGCATCCAGGCCAGGTCTGCTTTCTTCGGTACTGATGCCTGTGTCGATATCGACGGCTGCTTCAGTACCCATGTGGTGTCCTTGTTGCTGATCGGGATAGAGAACCTTTTTGTCCTTTCTCGGCTCAGAGGTGTGTGCAGAGTGTCGAACAAAGCCTGAGAGCTGTGGCGCATCATGGCGTGGAGAGGGAGGTGTATGTAGTATTTTCTTTATTTGGGGTGGGTCACGCATACTCACGGCCTTTGGCATCATCTTTGTACTTGGCCCCGACCCAGGTACCGGAGTCTGCCTTGTTGCCTCATGAGCCTGCATCTCCGACACTTCTTCCCCGCTGGATATGTCGGATGGAATGTGTTGGGGGACTGGCGATGATATACCCTTCTCCGGTTGGTATTTTGGCATCGATTTTACCCTGGCGATGTGATTCTTCATCTGAGAACTCTCCCACGGCTTCCATCTACATATTATGTGCTAGGCGCCGCTCCAGTCTGCTTCGCAGCGTTTTCTTGTTTTTGAAGAGGTTGCGCGATTCGCAGTCCTGTTTTTAGGTCTCGCCTACGCAGCGCGCATGCGCTGCATAGGAGAGACCTTTAGCGATCGGCACAGCTTTCGGGGCAAAAACGTGCACGCGTTGCATTGCTTGCAATGGCAACGCGTGCACGTCTGGCGATTCCCTTGCGGGAGCGCGCGGCGCCATATGGTGGCGCCATATGGTCGCAATCATCGCGCCTTGCTGCACGCTCCCGCAAGGGAATCGCGCAGGCCCCCTGCCCCTGCTGCCGCCCGAGGCGCGCGCTTGTGCTGGTTTCCCCTTAAGTCTGGCACAAGCTGACCTCTTATGCGTGCCCATCGGACTCACCTGCTTAGCCCAGGAACTTCAAGAAATTAGCGTGAGAAATAACTTTGGCCTAAAAATCACACTGTACGGTGCTTCGGCAATGAAAAACAGGAAATGGCAAAGCTAGTCGCGAATGAAAATGCTGGCACTAGTTCCGCAAAGGGTTCAGCTGTTCTTTTCTTATAGTTTTTTTTATTTGTGACTTTTCATGTTGCCAAATCATATCCCCTTAATCTCCGAAAGCAGCACAGCAAATTCCCAGTGTCGCAACAACCTTTCACAGCTGTAGAGGGGAACTGGCTGACCTATCGCAGCATCCCTGCTAATGAAAGAATATGTCAACCTGTACTGGGCTTCATCTGTTTGTGTACTGCACAGTGCCAGTGAGAAGGAAGCCGGCCATGCCCTCTATATCATCCGCGGAACCCATGCTCCCGCGACAATAGTGTGCCTGCTGTCAGTGCGGGTGGTTCAGGCGCTCTTTTAGAGTGCTGCCATATCGGAATGGTACGACACTACCAACTGTGCCTAAGATTGTTTTTCTGCCTCTAGTGGAAATCAGCAGTTCAAATTCAGCCGTCGGAAATGGACATTCACGTGCCTTATTTGTCAGCAGAAGGTACTCGCAGGTTGTCGAATGTGTCAGTCTTTGGAGGTTATCAGTTTTATTCTTCGGGACTCCAAATTGCGCTTTAATAAAATCACTGGGCCAACTTCAAATTCGATTCGGTGTACGATAGTTAGAGGACAACCAGGCTAACAGGCTAGGTTATGGCTACCCCTGATTATTACTTGAAACTATTCTGAAGCATTCTTCCTTTCCAATCAGAGACAGTTCAGTCTATCATAACAAGGATCGTGGGTTCGAAGATTACTGAAATTCTCAATTGTTGGTATATTAAGGCAAAGTATTCAGAAAGTTCAAAGTGCTGTGGTAACTACTAGCAAAAGGGATCCCCTAACCATTCTGATCTCAAAAGTGCATTGGTTGGTCGTACAGGCCTACAATGATTGCAAAGCATTGACAGCTCACTGGTTAAGCTCCCAAATGCTTAATGAGCAGATTTAAAATCCTTACTGTCCTGTTGAATCTAAGCTTTCATGGAAGTCTTCTGTTTGACTTTCAATCAATGAACAGAGTGCGAACAGGGGCTAAGCTTGCTTTCTCCTCATGCCCACAAACTGTTGAATACATTGCCGAGGTCCGAGGCACTAACATCTTTCTACAGTTTGACATAGTTAAAAGGTTACTGTTCTGAATCATAAGACTTTTGTTAGTCCTGTGTAGTCTTCATTGTTTGGGTTTATACAGTTCTCAATTAGAAAACCATGACGACGTTGATTACAAAAGAAGCACAGCATTTATTTTCCGCTTGCAAACAGCATGCCACTTCAATCCTAGCTCCACGTTGGAAAATAATTCATTTTCAGGACAGTAAGGTAAGTGACCAAGGTCATTGATCCCAAATTCGTGCTCCCTTGCAAAACAATGAAACTTGCCAGTAAAAGCATTCTGCTCCAGGTAATTGTGACATGAAAAAGCAACACGTACTTAAAACGTGCGTCTCTCCAATGGGTCTCTAAATTCTGCATCTGAGCTTATATGTGTAAAAGCCCTTGCACACATGAATAAAATAACTCAAAACAACATTTTGGGGACGTACATAGTGAACAAAGAATTTCTAGATTTGTTCTGTCCATGGTGGCTGTACAACAGTATTGTAGCTGAACCTTCACAGAATGAGGAACAAGCATTGGCATAGCCAATAGGTCTCGCTTTTGGGACCTTATAAGTATTTAGTTATGCAGCACAATATCCTTGGTGCAACAACATCAACTGTTGCATGGCTAAATACTTATAAGGTCCCAAAGGCGAGACCTATTGGCTATGCCAATGCTTGTTTTATGTTCTGGTGATAAGCACACGTTACAGACCTTGTGCGTGTCTGAATAGCCTATTTTGCCCCGCACCAAGGGCACTATCTAAATAAACTTTCCTTGTTTGCCTCCATTACCCAGAAATGAGCATTCTCCATGGGTGTGGATGGCGACGATATTAAAGTGTGATGATTTCTGTCGATCAGTACACAGTTCTAATGTGTAACGGAGAAGTGTGCTCTTCTCCGTTGTCAATTCTTGATCCGCTGGACCCTTTATCGCTCCGTAGGTCACTTGAATGTCAAAGAATCTAGAGCTTCGACGCAGTCCATCCGAGCCCGATTGACGGGACAAACAATCTAACAAAGGAGCCGTTGAACATGCGCAATACCTCCAAGAGGAGGAGATACGACGCACGATGTCGACCATAAAGACTTTCACAAGAAAAACAACTTGCAGAGCCTGGGCCCAACACAAAATGAGAGGAGTGTGTATAGCATGTGTATATGCAGGCAACACATGCTGCAAATACATTTTTCTGTCAACACCACAAAGAGACAGGTCAGGGATAAACTGATGTTCTCAAAACATGCCTTTTGTGTTTGTAGAAATAGTTCCTGGTTTAGAAAGCTTGATTTCAAACATATGCCTAGTAGAAGTGATGGCCAATAACAGAGCAGTTTTCTGTGACAGGATCACCCTCTGACTTTCTGCACCGGCTCAAATTCCAGGACATAGTCATAGTTGCTGGCACAATATTGACTTCACAAGGGTTGGGCTAGAAAGAGCCCACCCAAATGTTCCGGATAGACGTTGCACGAATTCTTTAGGCTACAGGGTGGGTCAAAATGGAAATTTACTTTAGTTTCAATTCTCTGTTTCAGAAAGCAAAGAGAAAAGAATGAATATCTGAGCCCTGACTTTAGTGAATTTAGGAGAAACGGCAGAAAAAGTTGAGGCTAAATCAACAAAGATTAAGTCTGAGCTACCGGGACCACAGGCAGAAAATTCTCTACTTCAAGGTGAATATTTTAAATGGCTGCTTTTAAAATGTATCTGCAACTAGGATGTCAAAACCAGTGGCTCTTAACCTGTGGTCCAGGGACGGCTGGGGGTCTCCAAAGCCCTCTCAGGGGGTCTGTGACTGCTTACAAAATTAAATACTATTAACAGATTAATAAAGTGTATATAAATAAAAAAGCAAAATGTAAAATTAAAAAATGTAAATGTTTTGTAATTGTGAAGGGGTTTGAAATTAGAGGCGAACAACAAAGCTAGTATCCTCAGATTGATTTGTGGGAGCAGTGCAAGTGCATTAAACAGAATATAGTATGAGGATGAGTGGCCTAAGTTGAATTTAGAAAAGCTGCAACCCTCCGATTTAAATTAAAAGTTTGATATTTTTTCCCATTTGTTTGCGAATTAAATAACACATTTCATAATTTGTGCATTTGTTTGAAGAATGGTTGTTTTTTATAAATAAATAAAAGAAATTGCGTATTGATTTGCAGTTCAAATAATTGAAAATGCTTATCCGGGGTCCCTGCCTTCCAATAATGACTCAGGGGGGAGTGGGTGGGGGGCCCTGGATTCCAGTAATGATTTAGTGGTGATCCCCCGGGCTTCAGTAATGATTAAGTGGGTTGCGCAGAAGTCAAAAGGTTAAGAACTACCGGTCAAAAGGATCTGAGTTCTAGTTCATTAGGACTCAAGCACTCAGCTTCAGAGAGGATGGGTCATTAAGTAGTATTATGAAGTTGTCCATGAGCAAAAGGCTATAGCATAACATAAATGTCAATGGTGTCATCAAGGACTGCCATCTGACCTGGACCTTTCTCTATGCCTCTATCAACGTCTAGATACCATTTCAAAGTCAAAGGGCTCAAAAATGTTAAAAGGCTTGAATACCTCAAGCAAACCTTTAAGGAACAGATTTGAAGTATCAGAAGAACATATGTGAAGAATTAAGTGAGGGGCATACAATGACACAGACCAATATGTATAGAGGACTGCATTCCTCTTCATCGCTTCAGTGAAGCCCACCAAGATCTGATCATCCACTCCGTCTTGTTGTGTGGTTAATGTAGTAGGATACTGCACGTCTGGTGTCCAGTCTTTGTAGTTGTTCCTCTTCTCGGCTGGACATGGAGGTGTGAAGCAAGTTGAAACAGTGATAGACTGGGTCATGGTAAAGGCCAAAACTTGGAGTAAGAAGAAGGGGTTGGTGCAAGGAACCAACTTATCCGTGGAAACAAATGTGAAGAATGGGCGAACTCAAAGGCTGTGAAGTTCTCAAACCCTGTGAGCAGAAGTAATCACTATCAACAGAACAGTTTTTAGTGTTGGGAGCTGAACTAGGCAATTATGCATCAGCCTGAATGGAGATGCCTCCATAAAGTCAAAACAAAGTTCATTTCCCGCGGAGGCACAATAAAAGGAGTTGGAGGAACAAGTAAAGCAAACCTTTCAGAAAACACACCAGTAGTGGCAATGTAAACAGGGAAGGTTGAGCAGGATGGCACAAACATTTATAGAGCTGTGTGACGGGGAGGAAGACGTAGGGGGAGAGATTCCATATTCCCCTAGATACATGCCGACTGAAGCCCTGTTCCTTTCTGCCTGTGTCTTTAAGACCACAACGGAGTATCTCAGCAGGGCGGAAGGTGGTCTGCGACCCCTTCTGACGGACTCGGCCTTCAACCAATCATCATACACTCTGAATCCAGAAAGTCCAGAAGAGAAAGCAGTGGGCGGCCGGCGTGTGAAGAGAGATCCGGACGGAGTAAGAAGACGCCAGAGGAGAACAGCGTCCAGAGCCCAAAAGGTACACGCGATCCGGAGGAGGACAGAGGGTCCGTTCCCGATATCGGAGGGATGCCAGGAGGCAACCGGTCTTACGACTCGCCCCGCCACGCTCACAGAGGAGCGTGCCTAACCAAGGTACGAGTTTGTATGTAGGGGCTCACGGGGAGTTGGGGAGAGAAAAGGAAGTAGATAGAGGGAGGATTCAATTTCCTTTGGTTTTCTAGTATAATACTCGTACAATGGGAAATACTGAGCAGAACGCTAAGAAGGAAACACTATAAAACGAGTGACTGAAAACCATTAGAGATTCTCTTTGTTCTGGTTTTCTCCTACATTTTTTTACTGTGCCCCAAAGCTGGTGAATTAAGTGGATTAGAACCAGGACCCTTTCCAACACTCGGTGGTGGGTCAAGGCGCTTAATTTTTTTTTTGGTGATAACTCCCTCACAAACTCCTTCCCTTATGACGTTGTTGCCAACTTCCAGACGTTTACCTTTGGTTTCTCTTCCTCCGAGGGACATGTACAAACCGGTGAACCTGGGAGATCCCCATCCTTGAAAGACCACAAGGCGAAACCAAAGAAAAAAGGACCAGTATTCCATAAAGACTTATAAAGCCCTCTATTAAGAAATAAAGGAAGTATAGTGAGTAAAACCGAGTACTACGACATTTCTTTTTGTCATACCGCCCCCCTACAAGGTGACAAGTGGTGGAGAATGCAGGCGCTACCCATCTTCTAAAAGATGGAACAAGTAGTACATCAGTTACAAGACGGCCAGACTAAGCTGGAATGGGCCCTGGAAAAGCAGTCAACGGGGTCTGTGCAGAAAGGAGCAGGGCTTCAGTCGGCATGTATCTAGGGGAATATGGAATCACTTCCCCTACGTCTTCCTTCCGTTCACAAGCTGTCAGGCAGGCTTTGGCCATGGCCACAGGATAACTCTGCTGTGCAAAGGACACACACTTATTCAGGGCCAGGCACACACACCTGCTTAGCAACAGGATACCCTTGCAGGTATTAGTGTGCAAATATACATAACCTAACAGAAAATAACAATGGAAACCTCAAGACATCAGACAGGCGAGATTTTAAAGAATACGACTAACACATATGCACAGATCTCCTACAGTGGCCAGTGTAGATGGATTTGGTGGCAGGGCATCTGGACCACCAAGACAAAGTCTATTACCTTACCAGGAAGGGAAAAGGATTCTATCCGGCACCGGTCAATTTCCATGTGTGCAGCCTGCAACGTCCGGGGATTGGTGTGGAGGACCTGACCATTCTGTGCCAGAGTGGGCTTATTCTGTGCTGGAGTGGAAGAGATGGCTGAATACGGAGTGCCAACATACCACTGTACAAAATCCTTTCCATCCAGTCTGGAGAGTTCAGAATAGGCTACTCCCAATCATCCTGCACTTTCTATAGTAATCTGGGCATCACTGGATCAGGGCAAACACGCAGCGCATGGCAGAGACCAGCTGAAAATGAAGGTATCCCCCAACGAACCATCTGATGGGAAATGTATGGCACAAAGGTTAAGACACTTATTGTTTTGGGTCGTGGCAAGGCAAAGTGATTCACAATAGAAACGACCATATGGAGAAGATCACCTCCGTCACCTCGAATGCAGCTCCCACCCGTGGTCCTCCAGCGAGAGGTAACTAAAGTCATCCGTTCTCACATTAAAGGAGTCTTTCAGGTGAGCTGCCACTGGGAAGATTCGCAGGTGCTGTGTCCCCTTCCATAAGCTAATCGCCTCCCAACACAGAGCCCACAACCCCATCACACACACTGTTGACAGTAGTGGTGTTGTCTGACGGAATTGGAATGTTCCCCCTGTGAGGGAAGGGAGGAAGGCCTTCAGACCAAGATGGACCATCCACAACTCAAGCACATTTATGTACAGGCGTTGCACTGACAAAGAGCAGAGGACCTTGCTCTCCTTTCACCAAGGTGAGCATCCCCAACCCAGTGAGAAAGCATCTAAGACCACAATAGCTTGTAGGGGACTGAAATAGTGACCACTCAGGAGTGTGGAGGGATTGGTCTCCAAGGGCATATCTGCAGGTCTTGATTCACCGGCTCAAAGATTTGTATCAGAGTTGAGAGGGTGCCTCGATGTTACACCCACATCACGGGACGGCTTTCATCCGCCATCTGGCATGGAGGCACCAACAGGAAGCAAAAGGCCAGTATAGCAATGCAAATAGGACCAGGATCTGAGCTTCAGTCAGAATCATCACCCAACAAATCTGCATACCTCTTAGATAAGGGACGGCCATCACCTCAATAAAACTCAGCCTTTGTGTGGGAGTGAAGTGGGAATTTCAAAGGGTGAAGAGTCTACTATAGATGCTCCTGGACTAGTGTCGGCGCTCCCCCTTCACCAGACAATCGTCCAATCAAGGCAGCAGATAAACTCCAGAGCTCCACAGCAAACCTGTCAGCACCTTCGAAAGAGGTGTGACAGCCATCGTCACTCCTAAAGAGAGGAGAGCAAAATGAAAATGTTGGAAAATCACTGTGAACCTAAAGAAGCACCTGTGGCATGGAGAATTAGAACGAATCCCCTTAATTCAAAGCCAACAAGACCAGTCTCAGGGACAGCATTTTGAATTTGTCTTGCCGGATGAACAGGTTCAGAGAGTGGAGATCGGGAACAGGCCTAAGCCTCCAGCCTTCTTGGGGAGCAGGAAATAAAGGGACTAAAACCTTTGCTTCTCTCTTCCAGAGGCACCAAAGACATCTGCCTCCAAGATGGAGGCGTGAATGGGCTAGCATGCTCTGAAGGAGGGTATGGTCCAGCAGGGAGGACTTGAAAGGAATGATATAGCCCCAGTGGATCAGAAGAAAGACCCAGCATTCCGTTGTGATTGCCTCTCAACTGTTGACAAAATGGGAGAACCTCCATAGCTCATCCACCGCTCCCTTCCTACCCCATGCCCCCCTTCCAACACCCACGGCAGATGTTGGCATGCAGGGTAGTCAGAGAGGTTTAGAGGTGGCAAAGCCTACAGAGGACGGTGGAAACTAGATCTGATCTGGCAGTTGATTCTTCTAGACCCGCCCCTGCCTCGAAAGGAGCAATGCATCTGCTGAGGCATTTTAACAGGCTGAAACAGTTGCCATTGCTAAGACTGCACAGTGTTAGAGTAACAGCTGAAAGTCTGGCGGCAACTGGTGGAAGTGTTGTGCTAGGAAAGGCCAAGCCCAGAGATTAGCCTGTTGTCCTTGAGGAAGACCAAGGAGGAAATAATTTCCTCTATAAGTAGTCATTTTCATTCAAAGGTAAAGTCTACAAGTGTAGCCTGGACATTCCCGAAAAATCAAGCAGAACACAGCTAGTATATAGCAGTTTAAATGCATCAAGTTCATCATTCGTTAGTTGTGAGAATTGCTTCGTCAGATGCTCTGGCACAAAGTTGTGCAGTTCCCATAAGCCATAGACACAGCATCCCAAAAGGCAGGTATCATTAGCTGTTCATAAAGCTATGCTGCTGGAGGAAAAATTTTGTGACCCAAAGAATCATGTTTTTGGAATATCAGTCCAGAGCAGCCATAGAAAAGGCATTTTTGTTCTGCTTTGAAGATGAGATCTGCACCACCAGACTCTCCAGTGTGGGTCTCTCTGAGCCGGCTTATGGACCAGGGAATCTATGGCCTATGAATTGCAGGGCCTGAAAAGGGTTTCTCACATACAGCCAATACAGGGTGCAGGGGAGCCAAGTAAAAGGAAGTAACGGCTCCATAGAACTTGTGGAGGGTTACAACATTTCCGTCAGAATGTTCTACTTTATTAGGACAAAAATAAAATCCATTCCAAGGTCTTCTGGACAACTTTAGTGAAAGAGAAGACCTCCTACAAGGCAAGTGTTCTGGAGTAGTATCTAGGCCACTGGCATTTTGTAAATTAAAATAAAGATCAATATCAGTATTCTAAAGAGATAGCATGTGATCAGCTTCCACGTCATCATCCTCCATGCATCTGTAGTACGCATCCTCAAAGACATCAGTATTTGATTAAAAAACCTCCCCATAAAAAACGAAACCTTGGACCCTGAGGACAGATGACAAGGTGGTTCAATGCTGAAGTTAGCTTTGACTTTTGCATTGCCAAATGGACAATACTTTCTCCTATTAAGTCCATAATCAGCGCTGGAGCCAACTGGTAGTGTGGCATCACCCCCAACTTTGGGGCAAGCACCGAGTGAGGACCCGAACAAACATGGGACAGGGCTTGAACAGTTTTAACTTCACTTTAGGTGCTGGACCTTTAGCCTGTGAAGGCGCTGTTGTCTGGCAGCGTCAGGATTAGAGTCCACTTTGGGTTCTCACTGCAGGCCTTAGCCAAAAAATAATTGTCCACCTGCTGTGTTCATCTTGGGGTGCAAGAAATTGCAAGAGTCCGAGGAAGCAGCATTGTTTCATGACAACATGCACAAAATACAGTTTTGTGGGACTCTGAACTGGACATCCTCTCACAGGCACCAACTTCAAGGCATGAAGCCAGAGACATTTTGAGTAGATATTTGATCTAGTTGCCATGCCATCAAAAGCTGAGAATTTCATCTGTGAGACACCAAGAGTGAGCTCTCAGTGAGATACGGAAAATAAGATTTGATGTAAGCATACTGGCTGGCACCGAATATACCCCAGGGATGTCACATATAAAATCGGAGTCTCAGCTGGAGCTACGTGGTGCCACTTGGGTGGCGCTGGAGAGTCATTGCTAAGGAAAAAAGTACTCCGGACCAGTTTGATGCCTGTAAGAAGTATTCCTAAGGTGAAGGAATTGTTGGAAGAACTCTCCATCAGAAAGCTCAGGCTCTGTCGAACTACGGTCTTCAATAGAAACTCCAGAGCTATTTGGGGACAAAGCACTATCCGAAAGCAGTGCTATACCACGTTAATGGCAGATTGTTTTTAGCATTTGTCTAATGCACAAAGACTGCCTAATCAGTGTCCAACCTTTACTTTACCCCATCATTTAGTCTGCTTTTACATTGTCAGTACCTTTGTTTTAAGAAAGTATTGAATTACACAATCAACTGGTTTAAAGGTTCAGGAAAAAGAACGTAATGTAAGTATCATTCATAAAACTTAACTGTAAACCAATTATGTTAACTTGCTTTTGCTTGATTTAGTGTGACTACTACTGTAATTAATTGAAAAATAATTTAATTAAGTTACAGGATTAGAGCTGCATACTGTTATGTATTATCTTTTTGGTATTTAAGTTGGCACAGGTCAATAAAATGTAATATGTATAGTTATGGTAGGGGTTAATATTAAAATATTTGATGAAAGATGGTTGAATATTATTAATAAATGTGCGTAATTAAGTTTAAAGGTAGTGTTAGGGTCAGAATAAGGTTTAGAACCATTTGAATATTGAGTTAAGAATAATTTAATTCAATTAAATTTAAATAATTTGATTTATATGGTATAAATTTAATGAATTATCTTTAGGATCCACATAGGGTTTATTATTTTTCAAATTTAATTCAATAGATTAAAAAAATCAGTTGGAGTTGGTATTCATTTATACTGTGAAACTGATGAAATTCGTTTAATTTAATTGAGGGTAGGAGTTAGTCGTACAATAAGACAACTTATTGTAATGATTACACAGCTCATTTTTTATTTAGAGTTAGGATAAGCATTAGTCTTAATGAATAATAAACTACAAATAAGATTAAGAAATTGGTGAGTATTATGATAAAGTTAGAGTGAAGCAGATGGACAAAGTAAAAAGCATTTCTATAATATGAGTTGGTGGGTAAAGTAAAGGGTGAATGACGTAACGTTGGTGGTAATAAAGTAGTTTAAGTAAGTACAAAAACATCAACTAACCACTAACACATTTCCAAGTAAAATAAATTCTTGCACTCCACATAAATATGAATCTTTACTGTGGTGAATATATGAAATGAGCTTCTTCGTCAGTTTGGAAACTAAACCTATTAGAAGCACTCAGAAACAATAAAACAAAAATGCAGTACTTTAAAGCCAGGTTGTCAGGAAGAAAGCAGACTGATCTCAACTCCCAGAATGAAAGACTTGAACTAAAGAATACACCAAAGGTATGCCTTATCAACCAACTTTCTAAACCGTTGGCTGTTTCTAAAGTCCTGATTGTGGCTAATGGTAAATTAACTTTCAGCATAGTTACTTCTTTCTGAAACACTTTAAAAAAAAAATTATAATATTAGTGATTATCTGCTTTTCTTACACTTAAAATTCCAAAGAGGTAGAGCAGCTTCCCCTCAAGATACAAAGGGAAAAACTAGTTGAAGATATCTCAGCAATCACTCAAATGTTGAACACTTACCCAAAAGCTTTTCAGCCAACGTAGTTAACTGCTCAATGCTAAGGCCGCGCTTGGTGGTTGAAGAAAACTGCCAGCTTAACACCTCAGCCACTTGATCCCAGGTTCCAATAGGTGGCTTTGTAAAAAAGTTAACATTCTGCATAAAAAATGGAAAATAAAATAGCTCATTCAAACAGTTATGAAATCCAAGCTGGTTACACAAAACATACACTGGAGACCATTGCTTTGCAAGTAATTAACAAATGGTTAACTATTTCAAGCAATTTTAAATATTAGAAAACTACTGACATGTAATGATATGTGACAATATACAATTTTAAAGCACATTCACAAAACTATCTCCAAGACACAAACACAAAAAACAGAAGGAACGGCATCTTCCAGGTGCAATGTTTCTTGTCTACTATGAGACCCAGGTGTGAAAGAAGACTATACCTTGGGGTTGTTTGTCAACATATTGTACCACAGAATTGAGGCCCAGGCATTCGGCATCTGACAGATATTGGAAATCACCACAACTGGTAGAGAATGAGTCTGCAACAAAATGACAAAAATATTACAGTGGTATCTCAACATACAGTTACTGTAATTCCAGTCAGAAACCATAGAAAAGTTTGATACCTCAAAGGAGGTGGTAACTCATTTGCAAAAATGAATCTGTCCCCACAGGCAGCATCTCTGTTTGGAATTTTGATTGGCAGCCTCAGGGGAAGTAGAGAGTGGTCAATGGGTCCACTATCCTGGCCCTTAATTTCTTCCCAAATAAAAAATATATGTTTTTAAACAGTACCTATTGCTTAAGATGGTCTGCCATTCCTTGCAGGCCATCATACCTGTGTTGCTAGTCAATCGCTGGGGGTAGCTAATAGCTACCCGTCTAATTATTATTTATTAAGCAGGTCATTCTGCAACTTCCTGTACCCAATCATTTTGCAACAGGACCTATTAGTACATAGGTTACATTGCAATATGACAGGCAGGTGGCAAAAAGTCGATATGCAATTTGCATTCACTAACTGCGACATGCCATAATGTACACCACACCTTACATTACATGTTATGGACGGGCCGACATCATCTGTATGAGTTAATAGTCATATATACAGAAATTTATTTACTCTTTCTTCATAATAAACTGTAAATATTAGGAATTATTTGAATTTATTTAGTACATAACCACAACACACTATTAGCTGAAAGCATCTGTACTGGAAGTCAATAGGGTTCTCAGCCAGTGGTTCAATAGTAGGAGCATCCAGAGGACATAGCAACATACATTGGACAACAGAAGGAAACACAAAAGAGGCTGTGTTACGGTGCATGCATCGGGGCATGATCTCAACAAGTGCATTTAAACGAAGCCAGGAAAAAGAGGGGAAAAAGGCGCTCTCAATGCTCAAGGACCATGATTAGGAGCTGGAAGCCGGAACACACGAAACTGCCAAAGCAGGGTAAGACAGGACCAGTTATGCTGCTAGAACACTTAAGGGGGCAAGGTCACATGCCTACCTGGCCATTCCTCTCATTTTCTTACATTCTCCCAATGAAAAGGTGCATGGAGGCTGTTTTTAGCCAATCAGAGCTATAGTAGGGTAATTTACTTCAACAGATTAGCCTTCGTTTTACACATTAAAAAAAAACCTTATGTTAAGATAGATGACCCATATAAGAGTCCTTGCACAAAAAGGCTCTCCAAGAGAAGGTATTTTCTCTTGTAAAACTGCTCTGAGACATGGAGAGGACTACTCAATGTGTATGTCTTGAAGAAAGGTTCCCATGATGGAGGAGTATTGTTTTGAGAAGCTGAATTTGTGCTTATTAAAATCAGGAAGAAACAACATTCCTCACACTGAGGTGTGAAGGTGGAAATCTGAAAAACTTTTAAGGTATCACCAAAGGGCACGTTTGGGGAGTGAGAGAAGCTGCGCTGAGTTAGGTTATGCTGAAGCCGTTTGTGTTTTACACTAACAAATATTAGTAGACTGGTACAATCGAATGCAAAAGCACAGTAACTACGAAGGTTGGTGTGCTTACAGTAAATGACAGATGCAACGGATATACTTAATCTTAGGGCAAACAAATCGAGAGGAGAAAGCCAAGTAGGCGGCACTTTTACCGCAGGGTTTGAGAAATAGTCTATGAACTGGAGAGATGCACTAAGCAATAACAAACAAGTATTACAGTAAGAGGCAATCCTAGGGTAACACATTCCCGCTGATAAAAGAAATGTGTGTAGTATTAATTGCCTCATAACTTTAAAATGTGTGTACCAATTAATAATAATGATATGCAGCAGAAACATGCAATAACAAGCACTGGCAAAGCCAATAGGTCAGACTTGCATTTTGAGTCCTGATTAAAATAATTAAATAAAGCCCGGCGCAGTGAAAATCAAAACAAAAATAGATTGTTTTCTATATACAATGCATTGATGAGATAAATGTAAGTGATAAATTCAGTGAGATGTAAATAGTCACTCAGGCACTGCAATGCAAGCACCCTATAGGAGCTGGTACGATACAGTAAAAAGCTAATAGCATGAGGTGAGAGAGAGAGGTAATGTTCTGGGTGGAGTCGAAGCTCATTTTGCGCTGTCAAGCCAGACAAAAAAATAAACAAATCTACAAAAAGGGGAGTATCTCCCAGGCAGCGTCTTCACTTTTTAAGTCCTTCTTATACAATATCACAAATTGGGGCCTGTACTTTTATTTTTGCTGCATGAATACTACACTTTGACATAAGGCCACTTAAATCCCTTTATATACAAATTTATAAAAGCGAAACCCCAAAATAAGAAAATTATTGTATTCAATGTCTTGTGGAACAAATGAACCCTCTCTGTACCAACCTCTAGATCGATCTTCAGGCCCTGGTGGTACACCTCGGTCTCGAATGTGATCAGATGAAGCTCTTCAGTGACAATGAGAGACGCCTGCAAGAGAAGGTGCCATTCTTTATTTTAATGATGGCTGCAGTATAAGCTGTGTCATTTCATTTCCCAAGTGACTCTTCTGATGCTGGACTAATACAGAGTTATTTGCAGCAGATAAAGATCACACAATCCCACTCAAGACAAATACTGTTGAAAAGGTAATTACTGAGAATGACCCATTTGCTGTCATTGATTTAAAATCCTGCTTTAGCCTTTACACAACAGAAAACTGCAGGGTGATTAACTTTTTGCACCTCTGTAAAACTGGTGTAGTGTGCCATTCCTGACTCCCAACAGCCAAGAAGTGCATTTGCAGACCAGGAGGACATTACTACAAAATGCAGCTCTGAACCCCAAAGTGAAGATCCAATTTTGGATAGTATGCCTGGGGTGGAAATAGATGCTGCCTGGGATATGTTTTGGGAAACACTGGAAAGGGTCTAGTCACCCTTAATACTCCTCAATTGGGCTATACAGCAGCTTTCTAATTCTTCTTCCCTATGCTCAGGGACGAAACGAGTTGGCTGTGTTCTTGTCCCAGATTTTAATGAAAGAAAAGATACCTTTTTGAAAACAGAATATAACAGTTTTTGTGATGTCTATTTCCTTTGTTGCAACATTGTTTTAACTCTGCTTCGTTATTCTATCTTCTTGGGTACTTTTCCAGCATACAAAATGTTTTCTTTAGGTTGGACTCATACACATGTGTGCTTATCGCCTTGTCTTGCATGAACCCCAAAGTCAATTTACAAGTTCTAAAGCATCATTTATGGCATCAGATGCAAATAAACTATCGTTCAACAACAAGGCTGGTAGGGCAAAGAAAAAGCAGCAGGAAAAAGGCTCCCTGAAACTGCATTGCTCTCTTTCTTTCAAACTCCCATAGAACAACAGAAGAACTACACACAGTGGATCTGGAAATCATCCCCTCACAGGTCCAGGGGTCGGTTTGAGAGAATCTGAAGACGCATCTGTGAAAATACGATCTCATCATCATGATACTTCTTCCCCAGTCAGGAGAACTCTTTGAGAGACCACATCCCAACATCATTTTTCACTCTCTATACCTTTACCAGATATATTCCAAGACCTCAAGCGGCCAACCTCTGTCTCGCAGCTTAATTAAATACAGACCCATTTTGATGTGGGGCTCGGTTGTCTCACTTTCCCTTCCAGAGGATGTGCTCAGTGTGAGCCACGTAGTGAGTTGGTCAGAGAGCCACAGTTACCGACACAGACAACTCCTGTAGAAAGCTATGCCAGACTCTGGATCTCTTGACTTCCTAGTCTATATCAACATTGGACGTCTTGATGCACCAGCTGCTTCATGAGCCATGTGACTACCTGGACATCCCAATGCCGTAGGCCTTTGTTTTTTATCCATAACTATTTCAAGCAATACAAAGTTTTGCTTCGCCGCACATCCGGCAAATACTTTAAGCCTTATTCCATCAGAAAGAGCAAGTGTCCAGAAGATGTATAAAGCAAATAATCCAGTATGTAATACTCAGATGACGGGTAGGGGATCCACCCGAAACACTGCATGTTGGTAGAGAGTAAAGATTCAGGGTTTATTTGCTGCAGGTACTCTATTATTTAGATTTTAAACCTCGCCATATGCATTTTTCACATCAAATACTGTTGTGCTTTGTCACCTAAAGAAACGGTTTTGAAATTGTGCTGTCTTGATGTTGTGGAATGTCCTGATGAACAAGTTACTTACCATCAGCAACGCTTTTTCTGGAAAAGACTATCTACCTGCAGATTCCTCACTGTTTGAATATTACCCAGGCGCAGTGCTTAATTTGAGCCGGTGGGTTCCGGTTATATGACAGTCTGCCACATGGTGGTGCTGTCTGTATTATTTAGACATGAGCACAAAAACTGTTGTTTATTAATTCAGTATACATTAAAAATGAATACCTGCCACCCAAGCCATTCTTATAGCTTTACGGGTGTGGAATAGTCTGATTATCACACTTGCAGGAGTGTGATAGTAGTTGTGTTGGTACTGTCATTGGCAGTGCTAGCCGGGGCCATGGGTGGAGCAAGCTGCAGTTGCTTCCTGACTATGGCCCTGGCACTTACTTTGTTACAAATTAAGAACAGCCAGGCGGTCAGACTTGATCCAGACATTTTTCAGCAGTACCTCTGAGTGCCGGCTTCGCACCGATGCCATTCCGCTATAGAAGTGACGTGCAGAGCCTATGTAGGCGTCACTCCTGCACGCTGATGTCAGTTGCTTTCGAGACTGTCCACATCGCCAGACGTGGAGCCCCAAAAGCAAACTGGTAGACAAGTGTGCAGATTTCTAGACTTAAGATCTTATTAAATGGATAAAGTCCAATCACAGAGCGGGGAGGATGGGTGAGGAATCTGCAGCAAGTGTCTCTATTAGAACAAGCATTGGCATAGCCAATAGGTCTCGCTTTTGGGACCTTATAAGTATTTAGTTATGCAGCACAATATCCTTGGTGCAACAACATGAACTGTTGTATGGCTAAACACTTATAAGGTCCCAAAGGCGAGACCTATTGGCTATGCCAATGCTTGTTGTTTATGTGAAGGCCAAAGAGGTAGGAGTTTTAGCAGGATACATGACTCCGTCTTCAGTTTTCAAATTATTACCTTCAAATATGCTGAAATTGGCTGTTGCTGCTCTGAGGCCTCTTGAACTGATTGGTAGTAGTCGACTGTTGACCTGTTTCAGCTCTAGCAACTTCATTTTTATGGGTTCCAGACTTCTTATTTCGCTAGAAGATTGGAATGAGTTAAGTGCACAAGCTCATAAAGCAAATAGGCAGAATGTCAGGCGCCTTTCTCAATTTTTAATCTGGTGACACGACTGCAGTGACTCTAACTGGCATCTGCGCCACAGCTACAGAGTAAAGAAACAATGCATGCATGATGTTTAGTCAGGCTCACCTGCAAGTAACCATGTGCTTTACGTTTTGTTATGAACCGAAATCATCGCTTAGGCAAATCGAATGAACACTGAGCTATTTTCATGCAGTTTATACAGGCCTTGTAAAAAAAGCTGCAGCTATTTTTGTGTGAGGGCGAACATACGAGTTTGTTTCTTGCACACACCAAAACGGTTACTATAAACGTAATTGTTTAACACTGGACAGGTACTTTAAGGAGTATGGCCTTGGAAAAATGGGTATATTGTTTAGGGATCACCAGAAACTGATTCGGGGAATGTTAAGAGACACAAATTCTGCTACATTAGTTCATCTATATAAATAATCCATATAATCAATAAAAACAGCTCATGTTTTAAAAACACAATTTCATCTGCAATTATTATTTTATCTTTTTGAGAGACATATTTAAACAGCACCTTTAAATATACCATCCACATCTATTTCATCTTTAAACTGGGGATGGTGCAAGGGGCTCCATCGGTAATATCTGCCTGTGAGACCTGCCATTAGCAGCTGAATGCAGAGGTTTGATACATTACAGGTTTCGTGGACAGAGAGACAGGATAGAGGTAGTTGTCCACTTTCTCACTCCGTATTAACTGGCGTAGAAGGTCCTTCAGGGGGAAGTACAAGGGGCAAGACTAGGCTCTGGCTTTCAGAGGACCGGGCACTGAGGGGCAGTGCGGCTGCATGCGTACACCCAGCAGATTCAGCCAGAAATCTCTTCCCCAGTCACTGAGAAAGAGAAACAAGTTATAACGACCTTTCCGCATTAACTCTGTAAATATGGTTTTGTGTAACCTTAATCGCATTAAAATTTCTAAATATGCAATTTGTAAGAATAGGTAATTTGTAAATACTTAACTCTCACCATGAGTAACCATAGTAGCTATAGATACCGTCACTTACTACCCTGTTATTCTCAATTTCTCATGTAACGAAAGCGCTCTGACACCTCTGGGTAATATCCGCGCTATATAAAAATGCATAAATAAATAAATCAGGGGATGGTGTCGCGATTTTGATAAGATTAAGACAACCTTCTCAGGGGCACAGGTTAGCACGGGGCAACATTTTTCGCACGATATAGCACCGGGTACGATGAGCTCATTTGGGGGTAGGCAACAAGCTGCACCGAAAAGTAGCCCTTTTGGGAGGGGTGCAAGGAGTGGCACCAGGCGTATGCAGGGTGATGAACCGGGTAGGTTTGAGCTGGGGACTGCACGGGGCGAACGGAGGTAAACCTTTGAGGACACTGACCTGCACTGCACAGGCCTGGAACAGCAATTTAATGACGGAGATGCACTGGCGAGAAGCAGGCTACTTTTGGAGGCGATGATAAAGAGCGTAGGCTGACTACAGCCCTTTACGGCAGGGCTAGCGCTTATGTGCAGAGGATGCGCTTAGCCAAAGATGGGGACCTGGCAACACTGTCAAAGTCTGGCTTACAGGGCAAACTTAATACTATTGTAACAGGTTACTGGGAACCTTGCGGTCTCTTCACGCGGTTCCCCATGGGCGCTGTGACTCACCAGGACGGGCAGTCGAAAAAGGGCTTGATCGGATTAGGGGCTCCAGCCATTTTGTGTACAAACCACTCGAGCAAAATCAGAAGGCACGTCGGGAAAGGACGCTTCACCAATGGCAAAGGCAGTGCGGCGCATACGCACTTCCAACAGACCACTGTAGAGAGTAAATTTCAGAGAGGAACGAAACAAGCCCAGGAGTGGTGCGTGCGTGCGCTGCCTGGAATGCAGCTGAGGCGTGAACCGGCAAAAGCTAGACAAAAACAAGTGACGCGCTATACAGCTGACCACACGCTCGTGCATCGCGAGTGACGCGCTGGACAGCTGACCACACGCTCGTGCATCGCGCCCGCGGGTAACCGCACGGAAAAGGCCATTGTGCACGAGCGTGTGGTCAGCTTTGAAAACCACCTACATAAAGTCTCGCAGAGCAGCGCATGCGCGCTACTCTAGGCTCGACCTAAAAAGCGTTACCAAAGGTAACTTGTTCTTCTGATAGAGACTTCTACCATCAGATTTCTCACCTTATGAATAGATAGCCAAGTAGTACCTATTGGAGGCGGGTCTGCAAATTCAAACAAGAAAGTCCTGCAGGACCGAGTGGGCAAAGTGCCCTTCTTGTTGGACCTGGCTGTCCAGACAATAGTGCTTTGTGCACATATGGAGGAACACCCACGTAGCTGCCTGACAGATGTCTAGGACAGGGACTTGGCTTGCAAATGCAGTTTAGGCAGCCTTGGCGGAGTAGGCTCGCAAGCCTTCTAGAGGCTTAATGCAAAGCAAATTTTACTGCAGATCACGATCCAGCGCAAGAGGGTACGTTTTTGTCCAGCCCTTTCTTTCTTCGCTCCTGCGATCCCCACAAAGAGCTGATCATCCACCCAATGTTCTTTGGTACGATCTATGTAAAAGCTCAGAGCTTTCTTGGGTCCCAGAGATGGAGTCTCTCCTCCTCCTTCGTAGAGGGGTAAGGGGGTGCATAGAACGCAGGCAGGGTGATGGTTTGGCCTACGTGGAACGGAGTTACAATGTTTGCAAGAAAACGAAGCTCTGGTACACAACCAGCTTATCCGGGAAGGAGGTAGTATATGGAGGATGGACACAATGCCTGAAGTTCACTCACCCTCCTAGCTGAGGTGATGGCAACAAGGAACACAGTTTTTAGAGTGAGGAACCTCCAGGGACAACTGTGCAGAGGTTTGAATAGAGCACACATCAGAAATGTCAATATAAAATTCAGAACCCACTGGGGCATCACAAAGGGTGAAGATTCCACTGGGGAATCACTAAGAGTGAAGGGGATACAGTTGCTGTAGCCCTTTCAAAAAACACATCACAACTGGCGATTTAAATAGGGAGAGCTGATCAGGTAACCGAAGAAAAGGCGACAGGGCTGAAAGATAACCACTGACGGTGCCCAAAGCAAAACTTTGTTGGGCTAGAGAAAGAACAAAGAGCAGGCCATCGGACAATTTAGCGCGAAGGGGGTCAAGTTGGTAGGTGCTGCACCAAACCACAAATTTGTTCTAACAATAGGCACGTACAGTCTTTGTCAATGGACATTTGGCTGCCAGAATAAAATCAACAAACTTCGGGGGAAGGTCAAAAGCATTAAGCTGTTGCCGCTCAATCTTCATGCGTTAAGGTGGAGAGTGTGTAACTGGGATGGAGAACCTGACTCTGCTACTGCAACAGTAGTTCTTCCCGAAGGGGCAGTCTGATTGGAGGAAAGATGCACAAGCACAGGAGTTCTGGCTACTGCACTTTCCGTGCCCAGTCCAGAGCCACGAGGATGACTTTGGCCCGGTTGATCTTGATCTCCTTGAGAACTCAGGGCAGAAGTGCTATCGGCGGAAAGGCGTACAGGAGTCCAGAGTTCCACTGGAGCCGGAACGCATTTCAGAGCGAGAGACGCCATGGAAACTCTAACGTGCTGACATTGCGCGTTCTCAGCAATAGAGGAGCGATCGAGTCAAGGTTCTCCCCATTTGCAGAAGAGACCTTGCACCATCTCCTGGTGTTACACTCATGATCCACGAGGTTCCTGCGGCTGAGTTCATGCACTCTGACGTTCAGTGAGCCCGCCAAGTGTTTCAGCACTAGGAAGATTCCTTGGTCTAGCTATGTCCAGAGGCATAATGACCCCATGCCACCCTGTTTGTTGCAGTACCTTATGGTGTTGTCTGTGAGCACCTGTATCAGCCTCTCTTTGATGGATGGTAGCAAGGCTTTCAGCACCAAGCTGATGACCCTCAGCTCCAGAAGTTTGATATGAAACTGGGACTCTGCCGGAGACAAAAGGCCTCATGGCCACCCCAACCCAGGCGTGACGCATCATTCGCCACTGTCAGCTCTGAGTGGGGCAGGGAGAACGGTCTGCTGCTGTCCCAATTGCAGTCCAGTAGCCACCACTGCAGACGATTTGCAGTCTCCTCCAAAATCCAGACGTAGTCAGAGAGGTTCCCTTTATGTTGGGCCCACTGGAACTTCAGATCCCCCTGCAGAACACACAAATGTCACCTGGCGTGCTCAGCCAGCAGAATGCAGCAGCAATCAGTCCCAGGATCTTAAGAGTCACTAAATCCAGGACTGAGGCTGAAAGATGGGGGATCATAGCCTGAATGTCCATGACTATCTTCCCCTGAAGAAAGGCACAAAACTGAACCATATCCAGAATGGCTCAGATAAAGGAATCAGGTGTGACTTTGGCTCATTTATAGTGGATCCCAAAGATGACATGACGTTCACCGAAGTCTGGAGGTGGTTGGCGAGTGCCTGTGGCGAGCCCACCTTTAACAGTCAGTCGTCGAGGTAGGGGAAGACTTGCACCCCATGACTGTGCAGCATGCTGACCTTGGCCATATGCGCCTCAGCCTCTCCTGCGAAAGGGCTGGGCCCCTTGCTGAGACTGGATTGGCTGACGGTAGGGATGCCTCGCTCAAAGCCTCAAAAGGAACAATGGACTGTTGGGCCTGGCAAGGCTGCATGGAAAGACCCAGAGAGTGAGTGGTAGCTCTACTCTCTTAAACTGTGCAAAGGCGGAGTCAGTCTCGTCTCCAAACAGGCAATTCTCATTAAAGGGCATGTCCATTAGGGAGGACTGGATGTCATCCTAGAACCTAGTGACCGTAGCCACTAATGGCGACGAATGGCAAACCTGCTGCCCACTGCGTTCCCAATGGAGTCAGTGGTGTCCAAGCCATAACAAATCGTGAACTTGGCCGCATCACAACTATCTTGGATCGTATGCGAGAGGAAATGTCCGGGTCTGGTGGCTCAGTGGACTAATGCGCCATTACAGGGGCCTGTGTTCGACCTCATGGTCACAGGTTCAAATCCCGGCGGGTCCACTCAGCCTTTCATCCATCTGAGGTCGATAAAATGGGTACCATTGAGTTGGGTAACAATGAACATCTGTTATTCAGCGCCAAGAGACCTCTGGGTGAACGTGCGCTTTACAAATACACATGTTATGTTATGTAAATGGCAAAGGTCCTCTGGAACACCACGGAGGACTGTTGCCACCGAACTCCCAATGGGCATGGGTGTAGCAGCCTAAAAAGCAAGCGGCATTAACGGAACACAGGGCCAAACTAGCAGAGGAAAAGAAACACTTCCCAAAGGTCTCCACGTGTTTAGGAGTGTTTGGGAAGTTATTTGGGCTGGACCAGCTAGTAGAGGCCTGTGCCACAAGGTTCTTCTGAGAGGAGTGCTGGACAGAAACGCTGGGTCGCAAGGAGCGGGGCAGTGGAGCCAAGCAATCTGTCGGTTGACCAGTGGGCCATGCAAGGCTTGGCCCAGGCTCCCAGAAAGATATCTGAGAGGGCCCCATTAAGGGGCAGAAAGGGCTCGGAGGCGGTCTGACCTGGTTGGAGGACTTCTGTATGAACATTCGTCCTTACCTCCATAGTGGGGAGGGGAAGGTTGAAGACTTCGGCTGTCCTACTAATGACCATAGCGTATGAAGCAGACTCTTCTGTGATGGGGCCCAAGGGAGGGGGAACCATGGGCTGGGAGAAAAGAGCTCTCTCAGACGAGGTGTCAAGCCCACTAGCCTCTTGCAAATCTTCATACCAGTTATCCTCTGTATAGGGTTGAGCATACTCCGCTGCTGGGTCGCAGATCCAAATCTATGCAAAAGAGTGCCTATAAGGAATGGTTGAGGAGCCGCAACGGCACCTTGCCCGGAATCAGGTGCGATTTCAGTTGGATATGGGCATTCTTCAAATCATTGTCGGAGAGGATAGTGAGGACCACCTTCGAGGGGGGAAGAGGTTGGTTTCGGTGTCAAAAGGCCAGGGCCCAAGGAGTGCCTGAATTGGCTCAGAGTGTAAAGATGGCACCGAGGATGAACCGCCAGCTGTAATCCAGATGGAGAGCATCTCAGCTCTGTGGGGCCCTAGGGAGCTGGTAAAGTACCAAAGAGCAACGTAGCTAAAAGCCCTGGGAATTACAGGTTGTGCCAGAACCAGCAGCCGAATTGGCTCCGAAGTCGGCCGACTTCAGGAATGCGACAAACGGCACCCCCTCACACGCCATCAGAAGAGTGATAATGGCAGGAAGGAGTGAAATACCGCTTGGCCTTCTTGTGCTTATCTGAAGACTTCGAGCATGTTAAAGAATGGCCTCGCGGCTATGGCTACTCCGGGTGCGGGAACAGGATCGGGAGTGGGACTTGGAATGGCCTGGAGGGGGAAGTCTTTTTGTGCTTGGTGACCTAGAATTTTGCCTCACACTCCCATATGACCTTGGGATTCATCAAAGTACAGTCTTCACAGGTCTTGGAGTCGTGGTCCGACCCCAAACACCACAGGCATACCTGGTGAGGATCGGTCACATACATCTGCTTGCAACAGTCCCTAAAGGGTTTAAAGCCTAATGTCTATGGGGGGTCCCTTGCACAATGAAGAGAATTGTTTTAATTTTTTGGGGAAAAACAATAAGGTAACAGTCTCTATGAGACGAGTTAAGGTTCTGATCGGAGTCTGGTGGCGTGGAAAGAAAGGAACTGCTGTCAGTGTGCAGGAGTGGCGCCTATATATGCCCTGCACGCCATTTTCGGAGTGGACGGCATTAGCGCGGAGCTGAACAGTGACACTTTCCGGTGCACAGAGGTACTGCTGAAAAAAGTTTCTGGATCCAGTCTGATGCCTGAGGAATATTCAAAAGGTGAGGAATCAGCGGATAGAAGTCTCCATCGTAAGTCACTGCCTCACGATATCCTGGTCCATTCTGATACCATGGCTCCCTTTCTGCATAGCCCTCATGTAAAAAGGTAAATAACATGTGAAACGAAAAATACACTTCAGAAAATAATTTCGTGAAAAGGTGAACAATAAAACAGGATCTTACTCAAAGAGGAGAAACTAATTATGACTGTGACTGACAGAAGGAATTAGAAGATCATACACAGGTCAGTACTGGGAGAAGATACACGAGGCTCTACAGATTAGTAGAGACAACCATGAGCATGAAAATATGCCCAAAAACAGATGCTACACGATTAGAGCGACCAGGCACAATATGGATTAGACTTAGCCCAATAAACAGTCTTACATCTTGACATAATGATGGAATGCAACAAGAGGTTAAACACTTGATAAGCGATTGTTAACCACCACTCCATTTAAATGTAAAATTCTGGGAGGCTGAAGATCACCAGGCCACACTTCAACATCCTCAGGATTGAAATGCTCATTTGAGAACAGCTCACAACCATTGGTTCAAACTACTAAAATAAGTGTTGAACTCAAGATCTACAAAGTTTTGTTTCTAAAGGTTACTATCCTAACTTTGCATGCAAAGGTGCTTAGAAAATTAATTTCATATCATGGCTGAAAACACGGGCACTGAAACAGCCAAAGTGTGATTCTTTTGTAAAACAGAGCGCCTCTCTGCAATGGTCTCTCTAAAGAAATGCCTTGTTTAAAACTACATTGTCAAAACATTATTCTGTACAAAGGAGAATCGCCAAATAAGGTATTATTAAAATGTTGGAAACAAACTTCAGAGACACAGAAGAAAAACTGCCTTGCAATCTGGATGGTCCATCATTAAGAATACGTGCTGAATTCATGAGCAAGGAATTTCTCACTTTACTGCAGGATCACACAAGACTTTCCATTTCTTAAATCTCTTAACACAGTTAAATATTATAACTGTAACTATGCTTAACAAAGGAGTCATTTTCTTTTATCACTGCAATTCAGTACTTTTAGAATACACTAAACATTCAAATTGGTTTTAAGAATTGAACCTTTTCTCATTTTTAAAATTAAGGAAAATAAAAGACAAATGACCAGGCAGAGATTGATATCCCCTAACATAAGAAAAAAGAAAAGGCTCCTGGATGACCCAGGTATCTCGCTGGGCACATTCCAGGAAGCTGAAATGCATTTTATCTTGAAACTTTCAATTTGAGCATAGGCTTCTCTTCAAATGTTTAGCCTATATGATCTTTCAATTCCCAGGAGAGAGAGCTGCATGTTCATGAACATCCTGCAAAGATTCATATAAAGGAGAACAGAATTACTGGTACGTACATGGTTATTCTCCAATGTAGAATTTTTCCTGATATTGATGAACACTGAATAAAATAGGAGTAGAATGCTCACGCCATGAAAGAAGGAATCAGAGTAAGATGACATAGAAGAAAAAAATACAGTTGGAAATTGTCATCTTACCAAAGAGGATTTTATAAGGATGCTTGTCCTACTGTGTGTCCATTCTAGAATCACAGACTAGAGAGTAATGCTTTTCAAATTTGAGGTCACATCTCCAAATCGCTGCATACATACTTCTGTAACAATCATGTGCAAAAATGGCTGAAGCAGCTGCCTTTCCTCTTGCTGAATGAGATTTTGGTTTATTTTGGAGTGACTTATCCGCACAGCATAAGAGAATATAGGACAATTCCCAAATGGATTGGATGGCAAAGAGACTATGCTTGCCATACGTAAATAATTAAGTTTGAAATTCCTTAGTATTTTCCAAGTAGACGTTAAACTTGATTTACTTTTCTTAACAGAATCTGGATTTGCAGAACATTCCATTGTGATATTGCAGTGTCCTTCTCCTTTTGCATTTGACTTTATTTTGTTGCTATTTCTTAATTTTTCAAAGTTCTATTAGCACATCAGTATATAACATCGTTAAAATATCAAGTATGACGATAATTTCAGTTGACAGATTTTGACATCTCTCTGCAGTCAGATTAATCATTTCACTGTGTATCACTCGATGACTCAGCACACTTTGCAACCAAGAGAACTGTTATGTCCCGTACCTGGGATAGCATAAGAGTGAAGATAGTTGATTCTCTATGCACTTTCTTTGTGAGCATCTTTAAAAAAAATATTCCTTGAGGGTAGACCAGGTTTCTTTGGCCTAGATTTGGATAGCAGAAGGGTACTGCATATATATGTATTGCCACTGCAATATATTAAGGTTTGAAGCCAATTCTTTATTTTAGGTATTTTTGGCAGTAGACCTCTACCCCCACGCATCACCCCCTATGTTTGGCAAGCAGTAATGTGACAGCTACAACCAGAATGTCTTTAACAAATCCTAGCAAAGCACTCATGGGGGATGGCCTAATACTGTTTTGAGTCATTTCACAATCTCTTGGAATATTTCTTTCCAGAATGCCTCAATACCCAGACAATCCCAGGCTAGGTGCATAATTACATCTTAAATAGCTTGCATTATCTACTAAACAATATGCCTTGCGTCTATCCAGTGTATAATAAAATCTTTGAATGTACTTAGAATGGATTAGTCTGTATTTACTATTTAATGACACTTCTTTAATCTGGGTAGAGCAGTATTTCTACTCCTCATCTGTTTAGGGCTGTTCCAGATCAGTATCCCACTTTGTATGGGCCCAGCTCTGAGAATTAACTTGTAAATGAACTATATCATCATTGATTAGGGAAGTGAAATGCAGAGTGTTGTTCATCTCTATCATAAGTGTTAGTAATGGTAGACGTTGGGGGGAGGAGGGGAATCAGAAATAGCAGACCTCATAGAACTCCTAATTCTGAAAAATAGAAACATGTATAGGCGATAAAGGAGTCCTTTCTGTCGTGCATTTTAAGTATTTAACATCAAAATAAGGTAGATGATGATGTAGCTATTATTTATTGCCTAAACCGGAGGCTGTCCCTTGTTCCTTTAAATGAACCACTTCAAGCCCAGTTTCTTGATATTAACTTTTACCCTACTCTTCCTCTCTTGTTACTGAGCTTGTGTATCTTAGTCCCAGGCCTGCTTCTGATTTTGAAAGTGTTCTTGCGAAATTTATGTCCACTTTAGCGGTCTCCGCCTACAATCTACTTTTACTGATTTCATTATTTGGACAAAGGACTCCATGTTAAGTACAAATTAAAAACTATTCGGACAGGTCTGTTCTTTCTACACAGCTCTTATGATCTCTGCTGATAACAAAATCAGATTTTGTTTTAAATAGCAAAGAAATGTACCAATCCCACTTCCTGTGCTGCAGTTATTCCATCAACAGTTGACCCATGCTAATCTTGATCATTTTTTAGTTGTAAAATACATATTATCCAACCTTTCTTCTACACCATACCAGTCACATCCATTTACATGATGTCTGTGAAAGCTATGTCTACTTGCATCCTCTTCTGTAAATGTGTTCCTAATAGTGCAATAACACTAATATGCCTATTCTTGCTACTAAATCTGGCCCCGCACTGGACTCTTGCTCAGCTTGTATCCTTCATCTAGCTTCCACAATATAGGCTCCACTTCTTGCTTCACTCATCAAAGTCTCTTAAGACTACTACTATTCCTCCAAGATTGAAGTATCTATTCTGAAGAAACCCCTGGTTCACCAGCCACAGCCAGTGTTAATTACAGCTAGTAACTTTGGTTGCATCTCTCTCTTACTTTTCATGTCCCAAGTGGCCAAAAGGAAGGTCAACAAGCAACGTTTGCCTTTCATCAATCAGCACTCCATCTTTTTATGGCACTGAGGTTGTTCTACTTACAGAGATGGATCAGCTCTGGATGATTTATAATGGGGTGTCACCCTCATATTGCTGGACCTCTCTGTAGCCCTTGACGCCACATATCATGTAGTCATGGCATCCAGACTTCAGCGCCTTGAAGCCTGCTTTACTGGCATATGTTGTGCTCTACAAGCTTTCCTGGAGTTACTGTGCTGCACTATTGTGTGTTGAACTATAAAATAATGAACAAACGAACATAAATCAAGTGTCAAAGAAAAGCTTTGGCTGGCTTTGCTCCTCCTTGGAGCTCTGGGTCCTGGCAATTGTTCCACCCTGTCAATCCAAGATGGAATGATAATTGCTCACAACTGACTAATTTAGTTACATGGATAATAACTGCTTTAAACTAACTAACACAACGGAGGTCTTAAGTGGTCTAATCTACTTGGTTCCACAAAAAATGGCCTACCTCCTTACATAACTGCCCCACTCAGGTTTCCATAGAGTCTAGTTGGTTAATTTCAATGACAAACTAGACTGTTCTCCCTAGATCTCCAATGTTAATTCTTCATATTTTGACCATATAAGGACCTTTACACAGATTCTCCCTCTTCTTCCGCCTTGCTCTCATTTCGTTTATTTGGCTTGTTGTTGGCTCCTGCTCTTTTTCTTGGTTTCCTTCATTACCAATGCAGGAAACTGTAGTTGACAGACATGCCATCTAGGCTTCCTCTCAGCCTTCCCCACTGACCTTCCATAACACACCACCTTAAACAGATTCACTAGTTTCTGACAGCCAAGCAAACTATATCAAGAGCTTGTCACAAAGCTATTTATGGACAGAGCTTAGCTTTCACACAAAATATGTTCAGCTTACATGGACTCTGTTTTGCTTTGGTCCTTCTGAAAAATCAGAGACTAATTGGGTACCATCTGTCCAGTAGAAAAGCTATCGAAACTTTGCTGTACACAGAAACTGCCCTTGGCCTTTCACTCCCTGCAGTAGTTTTAGCTCCTGGATACCCTTTGAGATAACTGCATACTCTAAAAACATAAAAAATAAAAAAAGGTTTCCTTTTAACATTTAAAGTCTGGAGAGAAACCTTCGATGGAGAAGTCAGACTGGGAAACAATACACTATTAAATATGATCAGTGAGTACCTTCGCTAAAAATGAAGAGTGAATTCTGGGAAACACCTTAGTGTTTTGCAAGACTGTATGCAGTTCTGTACTGACATAACTATGAGAAAAATAGCTTTCCACAGCAAGAGTTGTAGATCACATTTATCCATGGGTTTCAAAAGAGGACCTGTCAACAAAACGAACACTATATTGAATTTCCACAGTGGGGCAAGATGCCGCCAAAATTTGTTTATGATTGTTACTCAAAGAGCTCTGAGAAGCAACAGGCTTTAATAGCTGGTATATGAACTTTTATGGACAAATCGTTTTCAAGGCACTTCACAAGACACAAAGTTGAATCAACTAGTCTCTAAATATATCACAGGCAGCACATTTTTCACTTCAAGGAATATGATAACCTTGTAGAATGTCTTTTAGCTTCCTGCATGATGTTCCTGCATTTCGGAGATAGATTCAGGTGGCCGTGCTGGATGAATTCAGGAGCCAAGCTGTTAAGCTCAAAGATGCCTTTGTGCTCTGGCTTGGTCTAAATGAGAACCTCATGTGTGGCTCTTCCTTTCACAGCAAAGGTCTTGGAGAAGGACGTTAACATCTGATTCTCTTTTTTATTGAGGCTAATAACATATCAGATAATGCGCTAGGGGGGTTTCGTCCACTTTACAGCAAAGACACTGCCTTGCTTGTTGTTCTTGGCAACATCCAAATGTTGCTCGACAAGGGTGTAAGAGCTGCTCTGGTCTTACTCGATCTCACTGCAGCCTTCAACACTGTCACTCACATTGTCGTTTGTCCGAGATTCCAAGCTGCTGGCATTCCTGGGAAAGCATTAAAATGTCTATCTCCCTTTCTGAGAGATAGGGTATAAACTGTGATCTTACTAACCTTCTTCTTAAAATGTAGACCGCTGCCTTGCAGTGTCCCACAAGGGTCATCACTAAGTTCAACATTATTCAAAATCTACTTGTAGCCTTAGGCCAAACTGATCCGGAAGTTTAGATTTTCTTAAATGTCATACGCAGACACCCAAGTTCCCTTCTGTGTGGCAGACATGTTGGCAAAAGCTTCCAATTTATATGCATACCTACCATCAGTAGCTCCTTGGAGGAGTAGGAATTCCCCGAAATTAAACAATGACTAAACCAAGCTTCTCATCTTCAGTCCGTTTGCCATCATTCGTGCTCCTCATTGATGGTCATCAGAGCTGGGAGTAGCGACTAACCCTTCGAAGCCCATCAAAAACTTTTTACACGTGCTCTGTAAAGTTCTTTCCTTCCTGTCTAATGAGGGTCACCATACAGTGGTTCAAGCAAAAATGTTGTCACTTTAGACTACTGTAACGATTTGCATTTGGGCCTCCTGATAAAATCCTAGCAGCGATAACAACTCATCCAGAACTTAGCTTTCAGAATACTTCTGGGTCTCCCTCATATCGGCTCAGTAACAGAGACACGAAGGGCTCTACACTGGCAACTGATCAACTTTTTTGTGTTTTACTTACAGAGTTTTTTTGGCCCTTGGATGTTGGAAATTAAAATTAGATGCTATGTTATCCGTCGAGCCTTAAGGTCTACACATGCTTATATGCTAGACATCTCTTGCATCTCTGCCACCCGTATGGGTAAAAGGGCATTTTCCAATTTCACTCCAATACTCTGGAACTCCTTACCTATCATTCTTTGCTCTGAAGTGAACTATCTAAAATCTTGTAAAGGTTTAAAGACCTGGATTTTTTAATTAAGTCGTGGCAGCGTCAGGAAACCCTTTTTGGGTCACCGTTGCACTTTATAAATACGCTTCATCATCATCGTCTGATAGATGAACCACCACTGTCTTCCCATCTGGGACAATTTGCATAATTTTCACTTTGCTCTGCTCCATTTTGCTTTAACTGAACTATAAACTTCATGAGAGGTAGGAGGAGAGGAGATGTACAGAAATGCTTTCAACCAACTGATTAAAGAGGAATTCCCCAGAGTTACTATTTCCTCGAATCGAGATGCAAAGTCTTAGCAGTTTGCCTTTTATGCCACTGCAAAAATTAAAATTTGTAGACGGCCCCAAATATAGTTCAGAACATAGTGGTAGAGAACCCATGCATGCTCCCACTGCTTAATTTGTGAAGGTGACTGTCTGCAATGAGCCCTTATTTAATTTTTGCACTGGGACTTTTTCCAACCCCCATCTGACTTTGACCAAGAGAGAAAGGGCAGAAAATGGAGAGTAGGAGGAAGAGAGAACTAGTGACAAATGGAGAAGGTTGGGATGAAATAGAACCTTCAACAGAAATAAACTATAGGTTCCAGAAGAGGTATGAGGTGCATTCCAAACTAGGTAGCCTTTGTATTTGGCAAACCAGGCATTCAGCAGTAAGTGACAAATTCACAAGAAAAACTCTGGGCCCCTGCACTTTTAAAAAAAACAAAACCATATTAAGCACTAAACGGTCCTCTGAAACGTACCCGTTTGCAGTGTGCCAAGATCATGTCTCTGGCTATCATCTAGCACCACGAGGACTGCACCTTCTTGGAAAAGGTTCTTGCCCTTGTTCCCACCTGGGAGTTGGCCCAAACTCTGCATCAAGGGAAATGACCCTTTGCCGTTTTTGCAAAGGACCGTCTTCAGTGCTTGTTCAGTTCAATTTGCAGTTTTTTGTTGTTGTTTTTTTTTTAGGAGTGGGAGTACCCTTCCCAACACTCACATAGAACACACACACAGTACACCCCCCTGCCCGAACACCCTCCGACCACACGTTAGGCTTGACACTTCTTTTCCTTCTAGGTTTTCACTTCCTGTGCAGGGGAAATAGTAAATTGCAAGGAAGAGTGAGCAGTTTCTCCATCGCATAACTTGGATTTTTTCTTCTGCATCCATCGAGGCACATGATTCTATCAGTGCAACAATAGCATGCATGTTGTGAGATTTTCTAAATGCGGCTAGCTTGATAATTTAAATTACATTTTATTATTCTTAACAGTTGAAGACTAATGTGAATGACAAACGATATCTGTGTTAACCAGTATGATACAACTCTAAACCCACACTGACTTACATCACAGTTGGCTCTACCTCCATTGCCACATCTCTGCTCTCGCAAGGTCTATAAAAACAAAGAAGAAAATAATCCGTCTTGAGACCCAAAAGAGGACATAAAACAGCAGGTCATTTGTAACCGAAAAGGAAGTAAATGGCACCTCAGAGAAAGGTTCAGACACAAAGAGGCAAAATACAATAAAATGCAATAAGGACTAGAGGTCAAGTTATGAACATATATCAGTAGCCAAAAATTAAGAACAATGAACATGTGGTCCACCAAATTACTCTATTAGTCGGTAAAAAGCATGTAAAGTAGCAAAATGATATATCCGCAAAACTAGTACAGAAGCATATAACTGATTTAACAGGCAAGCATATTTCAAAATAAAAGTATAAACACCCTAGATCAGATGATTTAGCTGTAGGTAACATACAAGAGCTACGACGCGCAAACACACCAACAAAAAATTCTATGGCAGGACCCGGAGGCGAGGATTAGGCATATTCTCTCTTCACTTTATTGTACTTGGTTAACTCCAGCAGCCATTTTTGACTTTGAAACATGACAGAAAAAAAACTCCAACTCCCATGAACATCCGGGAGTGACATCATTACATTCCAGCCAATCAGGGTACAGTCCGTCCAATAACATCCCGTGGAGACCGTCTATATCCCTCTTTCTTCGCTGCTCCAGCAGCAATCAGATAAGTGCTCTGTGTTTCTCACTTAAATTTCCCTTTGGTTTTATTGTTATTGAACGCTGTTGGACGTCGCGTTAGCGATTGTTCCCGGCACTGTGATAATTACTGACACCGCAGGAGTCCTGACTCCTACTCGGTTGATTTCAAGGCTCGTGCGCGGTGAGGTCTTCCGACCGGCAGGGGGCCCATGTGTTGTTTACGCGCACAGCGCGTCTCTCTCACTCCCCCGCAGCGGCCGCAACACGTCAGCTTTGAAGCTGAAGACAGTGTTCCGGCGGCGTTTGAACTCACGGGCGGCTGAGAGAGAGAGCGTGCGTCTGAATAATTTGAAGGTGACACACGCGAGGTGTAATTGAATTCTTCTGTCAATTGCACTTGTGTGTCTCTGCTTTGTCTAAAATCAAGCCGGTGCCTGAAGGGATTAACACCCTGCGGGGTAAGACAAGATTTGCATATTGGCAAGGGACACCCCAGGCACTTTACCCCACGATAGATTAAGGGGGCAGTCCCTATTTAAGTGCACTACGTGCATTACTTGTCCTAGCGACTATAAACCCCTTAAATTTCAGTGGGAAATTTCCCTCATATTAATACTACCCTCATGGAGTATGAGGAGGTTGGGGATTACACGGAAGAGGTAACTTACCTTCCTATTGACGATCAATTCTGTGAAGTCATGGACGCATCCATCCTACGGGCGGTGACGCAGGTGGTGGCCCCATTGGAGAAGAGACTGGCGGCACTCCAAGCACAGTGTCAGCAACCCCTCAAACAGAGGTAAGACCACTGGCCCCCGGCCCCCTACCTCCTACACCGGCGGTTAACCTACCTTGCGTCACCCCTCAGAGTGTGGAAAAGCGTAAACGCACAGACGATCCTGGGGTTGATTTGGACGCCTTTGCACACCTTAAAAAGGCTTTTCTAGATGCCCAACCCATTGTAGACATTCAACCACCAGGCCCCTCAAACACAAGCCCACGTTCTCCGCCTCGGACGGATTTAGGGGATGGGGATGATTCGCCCAACAACTCTGACGGGGAGGAGGACTGTTCTAGACCGTGGTGCCCGACGCCTAGTTCCCTGGGAGGGTCAGACCTCCCGACGGACACCGATCTATCCACCCATGAGGATTTACTGAATCCTGATGATCTCCTACACCCTAGATCGGCGGAGTGGTGTCCGGCCCCTAAGGTAGCGGCCTATATGGCCAGCCGACTTTGGAAACCTTTGGATAAGGAGGTGAGAGGCTGCCTTAAGGCAGAATGTCCTCGCCCTGCCCTGGACGGGAAGGTGGCCCCGACCCCAGAGATAGATCCCAAAATGGCCACCTTTCTCGCGAAATTCGTACGCGACCCTAAAAAAGGGATCGATCGTTCTTGGCGCTCATGCCAGGATAAACTCCTGGATATCGCCGGACCCCTAGCCAAAATAATGGATATGGCAGAGGACGCCAAGGCCTCTGGCTCGCTCATATCCCCCGAGGCTCTTTCCAACTGGGCCCAACGGGCAATAATATTTTTGGGGAACGCGAATTGCGCGATTTCCACTGAACGACGCAGGTCACTCCTTATCAAGATTGACCACAAACTGGGGGAACTCTCCACATCGGAGGCAGGGACAATAGCCCAAGGGAACTTATTCGGGGACCCCTTCATAAAGGAATTGGGCAAATATGTCAACACCTTTAATTCCTTAGACAAGGCGCAATCCTCAATTAAGAGAATTTTTACCCCCTGTGTTTTTGCGTCAGCCGGACGAGGTAGGGGGCGCTCGTCCGGCCGCTCATTCCAAACAGCCTCCAAAGGCGGAGACTCCAGACGCGGCCAATGGCAGGACCCCGGGAAGTTCGGAAACTTCTACCAGACGAAGTCCTATCCCCGTCGTCGTGGCGGCAGAGGAGGCCAGAGAGGCAACTTCAATAACACACAAGGTGAGAGTACAAGACTCTATGTGGATTTCAATCGGGGGCGGTTGGCCCTTTTTCAATCGAATTGGAGGAATATCTCCTCAGATGCATGGGTGATTCAGACGGTGGGTGGTTTCCACATAGAGTTCTAAGGGACACCATACCAACCCCGCCCACCTACCCCGTTGATTTTTCCTCCCGAACAGAGAGCGCTGGGGACCCAGGAGGTGAACGACCTTTTACAAAAAGGGGCAATATCTCGTTCAATACTCCATCCACGCGGCTTCGTCAGCAATATTTTCCTAGTGGAAAAGAGGGACGGCGGCCAAAGAACGGTCATCAATCTCAAGGAGTTCAACTCCTGGTTACTCTATCGGCATTTCAAAATGGAGGGTATTCACCTTCTGCGGGACTTGCTCCAAATTTCAGATTGTATGGTTCGCCTAGATCTGAAGGACGCCTATTTAGCGGTACCAATCTTTCCACCGCACAGGCGTTTCCTCCAATTTTATTGGGAGTCCCAAATTTTCGAATTCACCGCCCTTCCATTCTGTCTCTCCTCAGCTCCCTGGTGCTGATGAAACCGGTGGTCGAACACCTTCGGGCCCAGGGGATGAGGCATATTGTCTATCTCGACGACATCCTCCTTATGGATCAATGCCCGATACGCCTGTTCCAACATTTACAGACGACAATAGACCTACTGGAGTCTTTGGGCTTCGTGATAAACGAGAGCAAATCTGCCCTAGTCCCATCCCAGTCAATGGAATTCTTAGGCTTTGTGGTAAACGCGTCAGAAGCGACTCTCAGCCTACCACCGAAGAAGTTATCCAAAATTCTACACGAATTACGCAGGACGATGGCCAAATCCCACGTCTCAGTTCGACAGTTAGCAAGGGTGGTGGGACTTCTATCGTCCTCCATCCAAGCGGTCTTTTCGGGTCCCCTCCATTACAGGACCCTGCAACGCTTAAAAATCGAACATCTTCGGAAAGGTCTATCCTATTCACAAATGGTGCCCCTACTACCCGAGGCCAAAGAGGAGATGGGTTGGTGGTTAAACCACATGGAAGCCTGGAATGGCAGAGCAATTTTCGTCTCTCAACCCGATCTCATAATCGAGTCGGACGTCAGCGGTTCCGGATGGGGCGCACGGTGTGGGGAGCACAGGTGGAAAATGGTCCTCCGCCGAGCGTTCTTTGCACATCAATTGCTTGGAGCTGATGGCGGGGTCCTTCGCGATCCGCTGCTGGACCAAGGAGAAGGTGAAATGTTCTGTCCTCTTGAAGATGGACACCGTGGCAGCGGTCCGCTACGTCAACCATTTGGGAGGAACAATGTCTCAGACATTGTCGGACCTGGCCCGAACCCTCTGGGAGTATTGCCTGGCCAACCAGATATCATTGTCAGCAGAGCATCTCCCAGGGAGCTCCAATCAGGTGGCCGATTGGCACTCCCGCCATTGGAGAGATGTCAGCCTGTGGAAACTGAATCCACAGATATTTCGGCAGATTCAGGACAGATGGGGTCCTTTCTCCATGGACCTCTTTGCGTCTCGACTGGACTTCCAACTCACACGCTACTGCAGTTGGAGACCGGATCCACAGGCAACAGCCTTGGATGCCTTCCTACAGGATTGGAGCACGGAACGACCGTATGCCTTTCCCCCCTTCGCTATGATAACCAGGTTGACGGCACAGGTGCGCAGACAGAAGGCGGACATAACGCCAGTCTGGAGATCGCAAGTCAGCTTGGTCGCAGTGGTTATGTTGGTGTAAACAACACCAAGCTGATCTCTTGGGGGCAGACGTTGTTCATGTCGTAAACTTCCTTGCAGATCTGGATTCCCAAGGCTTCGCCTACCGATTAATAAATACTTATAGGTCAGCCATTTCAGCAGGACATTTGCATGTGGATGGACATCCAGTCGGGGAGCACCCGCTGGTCAGAAAATTGTTGAGAGGAATTAGACTCTTGGTTCCTCCTGAACCCAAATACACATCCCTTTGGGACGTGAACAAAGTTCTATCCTTGTTTCAATCTTGGCCCCAGAACAAGTATCTGTCCCGGAAACAACTGTCGGCTAAACTGGCAATGCTTTTGTGTCTATCATGTCGCAGAGTCTCGGATGTCCGGGCACTGGATATAACAGGTAGAGTGTTCACCCCGGAAGGGGTTTTATTTCACATTTCACGCAGAACAAAGACTAATTCTAGATCAATTCCTTACCCAACATTAAGAACGAATTCTAAGTTATGTGTGGTTCGCGCTATTAAGGCTTATGAAGTTATGACTGAGGAACTCCGCCCTCATGGGGAGAAACAATTGCTAATCGCATTAACCAAACCCCACAAAGGGGTTTCATCTCCTACGATTGCCAGATGGGTCAGGGGGATCATGCAAGAAGCAGGGATTGATACGTCCCGTTTCGGAGCCCACTCAGTAAGGGGGGCCATGGCTTCAAAAGCATTCCGTCTAGGAGCTCGCCTTGAGGATATCCTTAATGCAGCAGACAGGTCAAATGACTCCACCTTCAAGACCTTTTATTTCAGACCGGTTCCCTCTCTGGCAAGCGTGGTAGTGGATAAGCTTTGAACTAGCCTAATCCTCGCCTACGGGTCCTGCCTTAGAATGAAAAATTTCCTAGCTAACGTAACGGAAAGTTTCAATTCTATTAAGGACACGGAGGCGAGGATTAGCCCACCCTAGGAATTCTTGAGACAAATAATTCACCCTTGCCCTCTGATGGGGAAATGTTAATATTATGGTCTTACTACTGAGATGAGAACCTATGTTAATCAATGTTGTAATGCTGGATCTAATCTTATTGCATTATGCTGTTAAAATATTTCCAGTACCATGGCAAGTAATGGGTATTCCTTTGTTACAGGGGCTGATTCCAATAAACAGGAGCAGTGAACATGGCGATTGTCGCATGTCGCAGGAAGAAAGAGGGATATAGACGGTCTCCACAGGATGTTTTTGGACGGACTGTACCCTGATTGGCTGGAATGTAATGATGTCACTCCCGGATGTTCATGGGAGTTGGAGTTTTTTTTCTGTCATGTTTCAAAGTCAAAAATGGCTGCTGGAGTTAACGAAGTATAATAAAGTGAAGAGAGAATATGCCTAATCCTCGCCTCCGTGTCCTTAATAGAATTGAAACTTTCCGTTACGTTAGCTAGGAAATTTTTCATTATCAGACAGCTGGGAGACATAACTGCAAACCACGCCTAGTTGCATGTGAAGCGCACTGTGTGGAGCCGAATCCAGCAAAAATGAATTGTGAACAAACTATCAAGTAGGTAAAAATAAGCATGCGTAAAAACGAGCAAGATGAAGCAATGTCACTCACATAACACCAGCAGTTTAGAGCTCATTAGACTCAAATTATATAGAACTTTTCAATATAAACTGGAAACAACTATGCTTCCAAGAAATCCTGAAATGGTTTATGGTAGACTTGTGTTCTTACAAGCCAGAAAGCAAGCTGGCGAGCTAACAAGAATGCACTGCAGCAAGCACAAAATAAAGAGTCCTCTGCTCATTACAGGAGCTTAACAGACCTCTGGGGCGCCCTGCTCTAAATACCTACCAGATGTTTGAATTCTGCAGACAGACTGCCATTGTTGGACTCTTCCATGTTCATGACCTTCGTATTTGTTCCCAGAATGTTAAACTTTCTAGACCTGTATGTTTCAGAGGAAATATCAGAATATACTGAGGGAACTGCTTATAAAAGAGTACATTTCTGCAATACATACCAGTTTCATAGTTTGTACATCGGTTCCTATTCAGAAACTAAGCTTCAACAGTGGCATTTTTTCAACAACAGAACAAACGCTACCAGTTGTTACTTTTTGCATTTGCTGAAATAGTATGAACACAGACCACACTCTCTGCAACCATCACACAAAGATGACAACTATGAAACAGATCTACTTCATAATGACAAAAGGGATGAAACATTAATGTGTGAAACCAAGTCAAAACAAGCATTTACAATGCAATAGGTCTCGCATTAGCAAGAGTTAGAGCTATTGGCGTTGTAAATGACAATGTCTTTCCTATGTGTTTTGGTTCGGAGTGTAGTGGATGGATGTGGTGTTTAGTGGATTTATGTGGGTTGTATTGGAATTTTTAGTTGTGGAATTCTGTGGGGTGGAATTGTATTTATGTTGTATTGAGTAGAGTGTAATTATGTGTAGTGTAATTATGTGGCGCTGAGTGGTATGGAGTGTAGTTTAATTATGTTGCGTGGTGCAGAATCGCGTGGCACTTGAATTGTGTGGCGTTGTGTGGAATTAAGTGGTATGATTTGTAGTGGTATTATGTGGCATGGTGTGGAGTAGTATTAAATGGTGCGGAATTATGTTGCATGTTGCGAGGTTGAATTATTTTATGGATTGTAATTATGTGTTTTGGAATTGAGTGGATATATGTACAATGTAAATATGTTCTGTGAAATGTAGGTTGTAGTGTAATTATGTGTAGTAGAATTATGTGGAGTTGAATTGTGTTGTGTGGATTGTAATTCTATATTTTGCAGTAGAGTGGAGTTATGTACCAGAGTGGTATTCTGTGAATTGGAATTTTGTGGTATGTAGCCGAGTTGAATTATGTGGAGTTATTTTATTGGTTTGTGATTATGTGGCATGGAGTGGAATGATGTGGATTTACGTGGTGTGGCATTGTGTAGCATGGAGTGGCATGTAGTGGAGTGGAATGATGTGGCATTATGTTGAATTAAATTGTGTGGATTACAATTATGTGGTGTGGAGTGGAAATATATGGGTTGCAGTGGAGTTGTTTGTGGAATTGTGTGGTTTTGAGTGCAGTTATGTGTAATTGAATTATGTGGCGTGCAGTGGAATTATGTGAAAATTATAACAAGAACAGCTAACAAATCACAAGTTATAAATTAAATATGGAAGCACATAAAGAGAGTATATTGAATCAGCAAATAAAAAGTTGATGCTCTAGCAGCTTTGGTGATTTATGAGGCTCGTGGTCTGCCAAGGCAACCTTGGCCAAAGCAAACAAATCTCGTGAAGTAGAGAAAACTACAGCATACAGCCAGCAACAGAATGCCTCAATTAATAAATGACACAAATGTATCAAAATAATTCCCATGCAAGGGCACCAATACAAGTGTGCCTTGCTTGTGAGACACATGCACAGGTAACTGGTATTCTTGTAAAGTGCCCCTCAAAATCACAACGGAGCTCAAGTGACTCTTTCAAGGACAGCATTTAAGTAAGAGTTGCCACTCTTGAAATCAAATGAGACAATTAAGGAATCTTCATGGCAGTCTGAGTGAAGCTGTAAATAAAGTAGCACAGAGGATCAATGTGCCTGCTGCAAAAAATGCAAATTAAAGATATGTATTTTATATAGCTAGGTCAGTGCGTGACTGCTTTTATCACACAAATCCTCTGGTCAGTGAATCATTGGGGGAGGTCATGGGAAGACTTGGGGGTGCGCACTTAAATTGTTGCACACTAAGATTGTTGCACCCGGTGCTACCAATACTTAGTGGGTCGTGCGCAGAATACAAAAGTGAACTGGACCAGAGTCACTCTTCTCACTTGTCACATTTAATCCATCACTCTCTCAGATCAGTGTCAGATTACAAATGATAACGCAATTGAATTATGCCTAAAACAGTTTGTATTGACAACAAAGCAAGAGCTGGGCAGGCAACCGAAGCAATGTATCTACTACTGGCGTCAAAACTCCACTAGTCAGCTGGTCCTAGGCAGAAAGAAGACACCATTAAGATAAACTCAACGAGTTTACCAGCACTCTCCTTAGGCAACATTTTAAAATAGTTTATAGCTATTAAGGTAATAATATCAATTATGCCGCAGACCATCGACACTCAAAAGAGAGCGGCATGCACAATTTTTGTAATATATTTACTGTCATTTAGTAAAATTACAAATTTTTGGCACATCACTCCCTAAAATACACCTGTACCCACCGCAGATATTCCAGGAGCACAAAATGCAATTTGTTGAGTTGTATAGCTCAATGCAGTATAATGTGTGTCTAAGATTGTTTATGAATGTTTACAAGCTACAGATAATTGTACAGAGATGTGAGAAGAATACTGGCAATCTACATCAGATTTAATCAGTGAGAGATGGTGCACTTTTGTTTGATCTTTTTTTCCCTTTATTGATTGTTTATGTTATAAATTGGAAAAACTTCAGTAAAGAGATCTTTCAAAAAGAAAATCCTCCGAACATCTTCAGATAAGAAACAAAATGCTTCTTACTTTGAGTTAAATATACACTATAACTAGTATGACATACGAATATCGAAAAGACAGCAACCTCTTTGTCTTGCTTCAGTTTTCAATGGATCTCAAAACAAGGCTTTCCGGTTCCAGTACTGTAGAAGACGCAAGAACACTCCCTCCCAGGAGTCACCATGCTGCCCCTATGCTGTCATAATATTCAGCTCTGTCAGCACTTACAATGTGTGCCACAATGCAAGAGATTTATGTGACAGGTATGCTTGTGAAAACCTGTGCTTAGAAACTGCAAACAGTGAGAGCTACAAATTTAACAAACGCTGCAATTACACTACTGCATGAGACAATCGGAAGAGAATATGTAGGCACTAAGAGCAGATTGGAAGGATGCGACAACGACGATAGGGGCAGAGAGGGAGGTGGGGGGACAGAGAGAGAGAGTTAGCAAGTCACAGGGTGAAGTGAAATCAAACAGAGGCAGCTCTTCCCATGCACAGGGCGTCTGGTTATCACAACACCCTGTGATCTTTTAGTAATATTGATTGGCCTTAGGCTGTACAGGGGCCCCATTTGAAGGATGGGGGTCACCCTGGAGGGTTGACGGTCCCCTGCAGGAAGGGGCTGGTGAGAGGCAGTTAGAAATAAAGAGGGAGGGGTACAGGAGGGAAAGAAGAGAGGAGGAGGGACATAAAGGAGGAGAGAAATAGTTGAAAAGGAGGAACATTCTCCTACCACCTTTAATCTTTATATACACATTTTCCTCGATGATGCCAACAGCTCACTGGATGCCAGAGACAAGTAGTTGAGGGGCATCACTGTGGGTCTCTGCTTCTCTGGATGCAAAAAGGATCTGGTTTACCCACCACACTGATGGGTCGCAATGCATGTAGATTGTTTACACAGCATAGAAACAGTGCTGTCATGGTTAGACAGACCCTTTACACTTAAGTGGGTTGTGTTCTAGTGTGCCAAAGTCCCCATTAAATATACTGCACACTTGATTACCACCCCACTTGAGACCAGGTATACCATAACATAGGCCGGCGCTCGACGGGTGCCTGCTGGGATACCACAAGGCAGCGATCGAAACAAGTTGACTCCAACAGAAGTGAAAACACTAAGACGCCAGACTCTGTCCCCAAGTCAAAGTTAAAGTAATTTTCTCATTCGCCATGAAAGGCAGAAATGGCACCGAAATAGATTCAGAAAAAAATACTTATATTAAGAAAGGCAACAGTAGAAACTTTTTCACGTCCTTGAAAAAGAAAAAAATATACCGCTGCGAACAATGGTAATTCCTGCCATTATGTAGACCAATGAAATGCTGGTTTATCAAGTTATACAAACACAACGTATATAAGCGACAAGAGGTCAAGAAAATGGAAGCCGCTTCTGTGTGTGGGGGCCCGCACCTCGTGTCTGGAAACACTTGTGCCTATTGTGAGCTGTGCAGATTCCGCGGCTTGTGTCGCAACCTGTGAAAGCATATGCTGGGAGTCAACACATCTCTATTTCAAGGAGTCTCGCTGTTTTACAAGCTGGCTTCCGAAACCCATCCCTTACCTCCTGGTGTCTAAGTGAACATTTCCAGCCCCCTTCCAACAGCTGAGCTGGCACCGGAAAGAATCAGGAAGAGACCTGAAGATCAAAGAGCGGCTGTGAAAACAGAAAAGGAACGAAAGATGCGCGTCCTTTCTCCATGAACAGGGAAGTGCTGAAGAGACACACCAATAGACACTGAAAAACACCACTGTGACGCGAGAGAAAGATATTCCCTTTACCAAATATGAGAACTTGGATTTTTGTTTTAATTGCTCAAGTATTTGAACACAAAATACTTTTTACCTTTTCTTTTTGATTCGCAGTTATTTACCACTAAATTGACTAAATCTGCAGTTTACATAAAAACAATCACGGCCCTCGCGCTTTAGCTTTAAATATCCTAAGCTAAAGCGGCGGTGCCGGGATTGCTTCAAAAGTTAAGAAATACACCAACATTTTTTGTCTATTTCTTTACTTTTGAAGCAATCGCGGCACACGCACTTTAGCTTAAGATGTTAAAGCTAAAGCACGTATGTCGCGATTGTAACAAAAGTAAACAAATCCAAAAAACATGGTAGCCGCACTGTTTTTTTTTTTTATTTATTCACTTTTGTTACAATGGCGGCACCCGCGCTTTAGCTTTAAACATCTTCAGCTGAAGTGTGGGTGCCGCGATTGCTGCAAAAGTAAAGAAATAGATTTTTTTTTTCTATTTCTTTACTTTTGAAGCAATCGCGGCACCCATGCTTTAGCTTAAGATGTTTAAAGCTCTAGCGAAGGTGCTGCCATTTTAGCAAAAATAAATAAACTGAAAATAAAGGCATGCGGCCACGTTCGGCACTGCAAATAACAAAAGAAAGGCTCGGCTGCCATTATGCCAGCCGAGGCGTGCCGCGCTCGGTACATAAAACCAGTGGTGCGCGCGCACCACAGAGGAGGGGGGGGGGAAGGGAGCGCGGCAGCGAGGCGAACGTGCGCTGCTGCGCGTGCTAGACAACGGTGGGAATGGGCGCGGCAAAGGCGGGACATGCGCCCGGCTTTGCCCAATTGCGTGCTGTCTTTCTTATAAAGACGCACGCAAAGCCCAATAGCCGGGGGAAAAACGAATAGCACACGCACGAGCGCGTGCAATTCCTAGGTCACTTTCAAAACCCCTTAAAGAGGTCTCGCGCTGCGCGAGCAGTGCTGCGCACTGCAACGCTATGCGCGAGACCTAAAGATAGACAAGATGTTGCAATCTAAAGACTGTCACTTACAGTTCTAACCACAAATTCCCACCTCTTTCTCATCTATTACCACTCTGCAAAAATCACATCTAAAAGTGGCACTTCATAAGCCCAGCATTAGAAACCTGCGATTTTTTTAATGTAAATTCGGACTTTTACTGCAAAGCATAAGGTAAACCAGAAACGAAATAAATTCTGTGTAAAAATGCGAAAACACAGTTCCACCTACTGAGACAGCAAATTTGTCATTATTTCCCAATCTAATGTAGCTCATTACCGTGTTCATCCATTCAGGGTCACTAAAGCAATCACTACTCAAAACAAGAGCAGAGGATTTGCATCAGATATGGGCATTGAGATGAAGAGTTACGTATTTTCTCCTGATTTCTGCCCAACTTCTCTCCTCTTAGAACAAGATGGGTTGTAATAAATCTCAAACAAAAGGAGGTAGATGTATTGAGCTTATTTCATCATGAAAAAGGTACTTTTAATCCAAGTTATTCAGCACAGAAAACTTCACTTAACAGCTCTAAACCAGTCAACAAGAAAATATATATATATATATATATATATATATATATATATATATATATATATATATATATATATATATATATATATATATATACACATATATAGATATATAGATAAATATAAGCACTTTAAATACCAGAGTTAGAGATAAGTTATGGCTACAAAATAAAAAAGAATTAAAAAACTTTAAGTCCTCTAGTTATGGTCAGATCTGAAAATCCTACCTTACACACCTGCCATTCAAACCATAATCCACGCACCAAATGCAATGCTCATTGCTCATGACCGCACCCCTGATGTAGCAGATGACTTTACAAATTATATAATTATCTCGCTAGTGACACGACATTATGAATGACAATTATGGTTACAGTATGATCTTATTGTTTGTATGTGGTGAAAATCAAAGATGTGGCGTAAACCCCTACTGAACACGTTACTTACCTTTGGCAACGCTCTTTCTGGTGGATACTTTATTTAACTTCAGATTCCTCACCTTTAGAACATTCCCAGGCACTAGTAGACTGCATTGGATATTTTTTCAGCAGTGGTATGTGGCGCCGTATGGATCCGCAGGGACTTCATACAGTTGCAGAAGTGACGGAGTGGAATAGCATATGAGAGCCACCCCTTCTCCTTCAATGTCCTAAGAGACAGAGCACTTCAAACAAATTGCAGGAGTCTGCCAAAATCTAACTGGTGACCTTATTATGATGTTCATGAGTCCACTCCACAGAATGGGAAGGTGAGAGGGTAGTGAGATATCTGCTGTTAGAGTAACCACCAGAAAGCCGGGTACTGAGGAATTTGTTCTTCAAAATGCAGATTCCTCAACTTTAGAATAGATACCACAGCACTACCTCTTAAAGGTGAAGGCTCAGAGAAGTGGGCTCAAATTACTAAATCTTGCAAGACCAGAAGGACACAATGGCCCTTTATTCTGAACTGGCAGGTATAACAGTAGGGTTTCGTGAACATGTGCACTGTTGCCCATGACGCAGCCTGGCAGATGTCCAGAACCGGAACCCCCCACTTGTCAATGCCATTATAGCAGCCATTGTCCTTGTAAAATGAGCCTGCATGACTTCAGTGCTCCTTCTTAGCAAACGCATACCAGATTTTAATGCAGAAGGCTATTCGCCTCAACAGAGTCCTCTTTTGACCTATCTTGCCTTTCTTGGTCCTGGTGAACCCCAAAAAGAGCTCATCATTCACACTTTGGTCACTTGTCCGGTCAAAGGAACTCATAACTCACTTTAAGATCAAACCAATGAAGCTGCTCCTTCTCTTTTGGGGTTGTGGCAGAGTAAAAGATTTTGCCACAGTGATCGGCTGACCGACATGGAAGGGTGAAACCATCTTTAGCAGCAAGGCAGCCTCAGCACTCACCACCAAGTTGTCCAAGAAGAAAGAGGTGTCGGGAAGTTGCACAGAGATCATTAGTAGTGCACACACCCAAAAGAGATTGCGATAAGAAAGATAGTCTTGATCATCGAATGCTCTAGTGAGCAACTGTGCCCAGGCTCCAGCAAGAAACTGTGCACATAAGGAATGTCAGGACTAGATTTAGGTTCCGGTGAGGCATGACTAATGGCTTCGGAGGAAACACAGGCTTCAGGAAATTGAGAAAATGCATCACAATTAGTTATTTATCAGGCAAACACAGAAAAGCTGAAAACGTTTTACGTTTACCATGCCCATTGAAAGGTCAGACTGGCCCATGACAAGATGAACAATACATCTGAAAGTTTGGCCTGCAAGTGTTGAGGTGACGGACCCCCACACCATGCCACAAATATTTTCCAGTTCCTGGCCTAAAGGTATTTCATGAACAGGCTTCTGGCAGAAAAGATGGCATCTACTGCTCAGAAGCCAAGTCAAAAAATTCAAGTTATTACTCAATCTCCATGCATGGAGGTGCAGGTTGGAGAGATTTGAGTGTAGGGTCCTCCCTTTTGCTGAGACCGAAGGAACTCCCATAGGGGTGGCTTGATTGGAGGGCAAATGCTCAAGATCAGGACCACTGGGTACCACACTCTCATAGCCCAGTCCATGGCTATTAAGATGGCGTGAGTAGGCCTGTCCAGACATACCTCAGAACTGGAGGCAGTGACGAGAACTCCTACAGAAGATCTTTGTCCCAGTGTGCCTCCCTATGCCCTTTTTGTAGGAAACTCTAGTGACCTGAGGCTTTAATACGGTGTGTTCTTGACAGTGGAAAATTGATCTTGCCAAGGAATGCCCTACTGTTTGAAGATCTCCTGTGCCATTCCGGGAAGGAGATACCATTCGTGGTCCACCAGCTGACATCTGTTCAGCTCGCCAATTCTGGCACTCAGAGACCCTATTACGCGACTGACTACCAAAAATATTTTCTGTTATTTAAACTACCTTCAAAGATTTACAGCCTCTTGCCAAAGGATTCAAGAACCCCACCCTACTCTGTTTGTTGCAGTACCACATGGCACTTGTGTACCAGCCTTTCCTTGATCATTGGTAAGCTTTCAGGGCCCGGCAGATCACCCAAAGTACCAAAAAGATGATGTGGAGCTGGCTTTCGGCTGGAGATCAGAGGCCCCTTATCTCTCTCCACCTCCCCCAGATGGCCTTCCCGAACAATAACAGCGCATCGTTTACAACTGTGACATTTGGTTGGGGAACGGAAATTGGGCTGCCAATTGTCAAGTTGGTGCACATCTGCCACCACATGAGGTCATCTGCCATCTTTTGCAAGACCTAGACAAAGCAGGAGTGGCAACCATGGGGCTGGGCCTATTGAAACCATAGGTTCTATTGCTGGGTCCACATCTGGAGCAAAGGAGGATAAAAATGGTAGGAGCCCAAGAAGCCTCAAAACCATCCTCAATAAGAACCAGGATTGAGCTTGAAACATTGGGATAAAATCCTGAATGTCCTGGGCTAAAGCGCTGAAAGGCCTTGAAGGCTACAGTGTCAAGGATAGCTCCTTTGAAGGGAAACCTCTGGGTAGGGCTCAGATGAGGCTCTGTCTCACTGATGGAAAACGCAAAGGAGATCAAGAGCCCAGCCTTTGCTAGTAGATGGTCTGTGACTGACTGCAGCTAGCTCACCTTGAGTAGCCGGTCATCGAGGTGCAGGAATACATGTATCCCCAACCTCCGAAGTTGAACTGTGACAAGGCAGGAGGCCAACATGGCAAATGGGAAAAGTTGCAACACTACTATGTAAAATAAGTAGTATTCATGGGTCTGCAGGATGATGTATGAAAATAGGCATCCATAACATGGACATTATTTAGAGCCCTGGATCCAGAGTCGATCTGAGCCGGAGTAAGCATTTGGAATTTGGCCTTCTTCAGAAAGGAATTCAATAGCCACAGGTGCAGTATAGGCCTTAGCCCTCCGTCCTTCTTTGGTACAAGATAGTAGCACAGTAGCACACCTTGCCTCGCTTTGCTTGGTTTCACCCGTGGCCAGCAGGAAAAAAAATTCTTGCATCAAGATAGAAGAGTGGTCCCCCAAAAATCCCTCTGGTGTGAGGCGAATAGGAAGCGAAGAAGAAATGAAAGGACCCTTTGAACAATTTCTAAAATCCATTGATGAGACATGACCAGGGAGGAAATAAAATGTTACTCACTAAACATCTGTTCACAGAATGATGTGATGTAGATTCATATGCTCTGCATACTCCTGCCATCTAGTGTTGGGCCCGGATGTTGCAACTTGTATTTGGTCAACGAAGTTAAAGTCACAAGACCTGTAGTGACCCCTCCCACAGTAATATGCTACAAATGGAAAATTGTACTTTTCTTTTAAGCATCGCTTCGTAGTGTGTAGATTCAAACACGCCTACCTGCTTCCCTGGAGGCGCGCAGTGGTTATAGATGTCTAATTACCGTATCAATTACTTTCAACATCTACAATACACACCACACATTATACCCTGGGCCACTGGAAACATGTGATTCTGCTGCTGCGTTTTTCGCATGAATATGAAGATTTTAACGGAATCTTTTTTGTTTCTAGCTCAAAAAGATCAAAAGTTACTAAAAATGCACTGATACTTGTTGCTGTGTAGCGGAGGTGCTTCGCAAAGACTGACAATTCATCTTTAAGTTGGATATTCCTGCATTTGGGTGTTCAACCAGTACCAATAAGGTGAAACCTTTGTCCAGGTCCAGACAGTTTTAACATGTGTAAAAATAACAAAAGAATGAACTGATATGATCACAAAAAGTTGCCGCATAATTTGAAGATGCTGCCACATAATTTGACCCTCCCTTGCCACATAATTCCAGTTGCCCTGATTATACCTGTCCTTGACACTGCACTCCACTTACACTACTCATCGGCTGAACAGAAAAAAATATGAGGTGGAGTTGGTGTCCTCATGCATTGTGGTCATTGGGAGGAGTCACAACAGGTCTTATGACTCCAACTTCTTCAAACAAAAAACAAGTTACAACGTCTGAGCCCACAACCACGTCAGGAGTACGCAGGGCATGTGTATCTACAGACACACGCTAAACACATACTGCATTTTGCACGCATTTCCCACAAGCGGATTGTGAGCTTGAAAGAACAAGTCAAAGTGACACGGGAACTGATGCCGCAGAGGAGGAAGAATTGGATGATTGCTGTCCCTGCTGCAGGGAACGGCCTTGACCGCCACAATACCCTCTGCTCAAAAAAGGGTGAGTTTACTTTTGCACCATCTGGGAAAGTTAATGCCACTGGTAACCTTGGCATCTTAAATAGCCCTAAATCTTTCAATACTGCTGGTGGAATAATCTGGCTGGGGACAATAACTCAAGGTTCGAGCCGTGGTGGGAATATCTTTGAACTGCTTGGGCATATAGTCAGCCTTCTCTCCGAAGAGTCTCGGTTCATTGAAAGATATGTTATAAGGTACACTTGCTCGTCCCCTGGAAACCAGAAAGATATTATTCAGGCATCCCTCCTAAGCAATATGCTGGTGCAAATAGCATGGCCTATGCAGTTGTTGGTGTCCAGGCCTGCAAGAAACACATATTTTGCTGCCCCCTGTCTTTCTTCGATCATTTGAGCCAGCAAGTTCCTGAGAATTTTCCAGAAACGATCTGAAAGATTTTGTGGATCATTTCCCATTAGACAATCAAGAGGAAAGGATTTTCTTGCCAGAGGCATCAATAAGTATTAACTCCCTATCCGGTGGGGTTCAAAGGAAAAGCATTCAAAAATACTTTACTTGTGAAGCCTGCACAAGGCTTTCAGGAATCTTTTACAAATAAAACTGGGTTGCTAGTAGTGTCCTGTGACACCAGACCACAAATCAGCTGTCTGGAGGGTTTGAACATAGCTTAGATCAAGTGGCTATGAGAGTGTCCATAAGAGCTTCATTAAATTTTAACAGTGGGTCAGATGAAGTTGGACCTGATTGAAGAATCTCAGTCAATAAACTGGCTTTGGTTCCCAGGGTAGGTAATTGCAAGTGTAGCACTTCTGCTGCTGCTCATACTAATACAGCAAATCAGCCCCTTTGTTTTGTTGGTGAGTCCAGTGTGGTGTCTAATAAGGTATCTCGCCCACTAATAGTATCAGAGGTATTTCCCTTCATCAGTGTAATGAGAGGGGAGCAGATTGTCTGCCTCCTTATCATCAGTGTCGTGTGGGACATTAGGTATGCACTGATAGTAACAGCATCAAGGGAAAGGCAGAGGATCTAGCTATACAACTACTGGCTGCGCTTTAGTTATTTCATAGCATAACTCATGCCTGGCGTAATCCAACATTGGTTCGGGTTCACAAACTGGCACTGTGACAAGTCAGATACAGGTGCCGGTACAGAGGGAGCCGGAGTGGGTGGCTGGACCAGCTTAAGAACAGGTCCTAGAACGGGGCCTGAGGTGGCAGTCAATGTCAGGGGAGGGCACACCGTAAGAAGCCCAAATAGGGGTCCCTACGGGCTTGCCTGAGGGAGCCAGCAGTGCCTGAAAAATTTGCAGCATGGTCACCTTGAAGGTTGCTATTTGTAACCTGGGAAATTAGTGGTGTGCTAGGCCAAATGTGGGACTGGCTCAGGTGCAGAAGACGCCAGACCCTTCCAGTGACACCCTTGCAACTTCTCCACTGGTTCTGACTGGCGGATTTGGGGAGAAGTCCTACTTGGCTTCTCATGCTTATGGCATGTTGTCGACTTCTGACTTACAGGAACACTAGGAGCATAAACTTCATATGTGACCAATCTTGTGATTGTGATCGAGAATAGCCCTGTTACTTAAAGTGGGAGCTGGACCTCTGTTTCGACCACAACTTTTTCCTATGCTCATCAATGGAAAGCTTTGCCACCTGCTCCGATTGCCTTCAGGTATTTGTGGGCACACGTATCGCATAACTTTGAGTCAACCCTGGAGCCCAAGTACCGTGGGAACACGGCACCTGTTTCCTGCCTTCATGGCATGGTTTGAATTTGGTTGTTTTCAGAGGAGACATCTTCCCTGGCACACTGTCTGTGTTAAATCTTTGAGTGGATGGAAAACCAAAAACAGTTGGGAGCGGAGCTCCGGATCTCTATCGGCGGACAAGGATGGTGCTTATATGCGGCTCAACTCTCTTGCATCTAAGATGGCATGAAGCCATCATGGAGCCATACAGCACCATTTACTGACACGCAGGGAGAAAAAACCCTAAGAATTTTCTAAAGGAGAGGAGTCTGTGGTTAGAAATAGCCACCAAAATATATTGCTATACATACTGAGTCACAAACATTTGGTGTGTGAATTATGGGTTTGATGGCAGGTGGTTTTTCTTTTCTAATTCATAATCTTTAACTGTGTGTGTTTAAGTGAATTTCAGAAGTTTTTTTAAATAAACATACATAAAGCTAAACCCAACTATAACATCTTATGAACTTAGCTTGAAAGTATGCTTCACTGGTGGTTGGGTGGATATATGCTGTTGGTGATACTGAATGATAATGTCTCTGTATCATGTTGCAGTCTACTTCCCATTGCGCATGGCCTTCGGCCTTATGCAGCAAGGGTTGGCTGCAGGACTGGGCCTTGTGCCCAACACTCGCTGCACATACCCTTTGGGCAGCCAAGCATAGACTGGCTGTCTTTCTTTTGCGTTTGAGAACACACACAAACTTGGGGGGCGTTGTTGAAACTCCTGCAGGGTTTGCAGACCCAGAATCAGGTTGCATACCACACAGGAGGTCCAACAAGGGCTGACTAGTCTGAGTGGGTTTGTAGAACACGAGCCAGCGTTCACGAACCCGAGATGGAGCTCAACATGGGTCCAAGAGCCTTTGTCGGGGTTCATGGATCCCATGACAAGGTTCATGGAAATAGGAGCTGCGCTGAGGTCTAACTGACATAAAAAAGGAGCTGCTGCAGCCTAGGGCTCTACTGCTGCTTTCAAAAAATGTTCAGAGAAGCCGCACTTCTTTGAATGAGGAAATAACTCACTATCCGCTTAACCCTAGGGGCTGCTCTCATTGCTGAATACAGAACTTTGACTGTGGTGATGCAGTTTATTTTGGAACTCTAAAGTATTAGCATATTACATGGAACAGACCATGTGGATCCACATCTGTGATTTCCCACGAAGGTGGACAAAAAAGCAAACTAACCAAAACGCATTTGCCCATCTGAGAAACAGCTCTGGAGTGCAGGAAGTAGGGACTTGCAGACAGGTGACTTGAAATAATGTAGCTAATTCAAGTATGATTGTCAATCGGCTTTTACTCCAGAGGGGCAGGTCCTAGGATGCAAGCTATTTGGAAGCAGGTTTTTAAACGGGATAATACAAACTGCTTAAATGTCAGTATTCTGCATGGATAGGATCATAATGAGCAATCAAATGCTTATGCTTATTATTATAATTTGTTTTGTTTCCTTTGTTTGGGGAAGTTTTTGTTTTTTGAAATCCATGTTAAAAGAATTTTCTGAAAAAAGAGGAATTATTTGGGAATAGGAAGGCAGGGACATGACTGATTTACATGAAAAGTCAATATCATCTCTAAGGAGAAAGGTCCATGGGTTCTTAAATCAATGCTACTCTAAAATTTCAAAATGGCCGGTCTTCACTAACCTTGCATGCAATAAAGAAAGAAGCACCCTGTACACTGGCTTTATGCATGCTATCAAAGGTTGATCAACAAGCTTTGACAGGACAACATTAAACCGTAAAGGAACCGTATCCCATCACACACTCATCAAGAGACTGCCCCATATCGAAATCCAGGGAGACGCGCTCAAATGGATCGCATCTTTCTACACAGGATGAACACAGAAAATCCGCCTACCACCCTTCACCTCAGCACCAAAGAGTACCATCTGCAGCGTCTCTCAAGGTTCATCCCTCAGCTCCACCCTGTTCAACACAACGCTGGCCGACATCGTAAGAACCCACCATCTCAACATCGTCTTCTACTCAGACAAAACCCAGCTCATCCTCTCGCTCTCAGCAGACCCCTCCACCACGAAGACCAACTTACACAACTGCACGAAGAATGTCGCCAACTGGATGAAGACCAACTGCCTGAAGCTCAACACCCACAAGACCGAAGTGCTGAGCTTTGGGAACAACACCTCCCCGTGGAATGACACCCAGTGGCCCACAGAACTCGGACCCATCGCTACACGGACAGACCATGCCCACAACCTCCGCATCATCCTGGACAGCAAACTCACCATGAAACAACAGATCAATGCAGTCTCCTCCGCTTGCTTCCACACTCTACACATGCTCCTAAGAATCTTCAAATGGCTCCCTATCGACACGAGGGAAACCGTCACCCACGCCCTAGTCACCAGCCAGCTGGACTATGGCAACACACTGTATGCAGGAACCACCACCCAACTCATAAGACAACTCCAGACAATACAGAACTCAGCAGCCAGACTCATCCTCAAACTACCCAAATGGACCCACATCACCCCCACCTCAGGAACTTCCACTGGCTCCTCGTCCACAAAAGATGCCAATTCAAGATGCTGACATGCCTACAAAGCCCTCTACAACCAAGGACCAGCATACATCAAACACCGCATGAACTATCCATCAACACTCCAGACACCTTCATTCCTCCTCCCGGGCCCTCACACAGACACCACACATCCGCCGAAGTCACACTGGAGGCCGTTCCTTCTCCTACCTCGCCGCCAAGTCCTGGCACAGCCTACCCCTCCACCTCCGGACATTGCCCTCCCTGGCAGACTTCAGGAAGGGGCTCAAGACCTGTCTGTTCGACTGAGCCCAGCAACCAAAGCGCTTGGATACCCTCATGGGTGAATAGCAGCACTTTATAAAAATACTGATTAATTGATTGATGAGCTGAGATAGCCACCAAAAGCACTAACAAAAGATTGCAATCCATATTTTACCAAATATTGTAGACATCGCAGTACAATTCCTTACTGGAACAGCATGAGGGCCAATGGACTTCTCCAAATACTAAATGCACAACCGCTGCAAAGTACGATGGTGATAGAATGCGTAGCTTATTTTAAAATGTTCATGGAGTCTTGTGGCAGGTTAAAATATCTACACTAGAGGAATTTCCCAAAACAATATGCTAAAATAAGTGACTAATTTGTGTGTAGTTTTCTGCCTTCTGCTCTGGATAGGTCTAATCTGATCTGTACATCAATTACCTGAGCGGTTGCTTCTTTTTACCTGTCCAGACTTTTCACTTTGGCATCATGGGTGACTGGTGGAAACGCATCAAGTTATGTCCTTGATCAGTTCAATAAAATAATGCCTCTTCCCCCATGGATTTTGCTATCTTGCACCAAAGATGAACTTTTGGAATTTTGCATTTTTATCAGTTGTGAAAAGGTCCATCTCTGGCTTCCCCAGCAAGGGCAAAGCTGGTCAAGAACATTGACTTTCTCTTAAAGCTATGCAAGTAGACTCCTGTAACTGATCCTTCCAATGAGCCAAGCACAACAGTATGAGCTGCCTTAAGAGGATACTTAATCTTGCTCCTCCCATTTTTTCGGGTAGTCCATCATCAAGGAGTTGATCTTTAACTAAATACTTGCCAAATGATTTTAGGGTGGGGTGAACCGCCTTGAGCTCCAGTAGGCTTGCTTAATACTGCTTTTGAAAACCATCCTTTGAGCCTAGCAGGAAGGCTTCCCTTACTAAGGCTTGAGACACCAGTGGTTAGAGAGGTCTCTCCATCTACTATCCTTTTCTGCTGTCCTTCGTGGGAGGGATAAAGTGAAAGCTATTTTCCAGTGGGCCACTGAGAAGGTGATGATCAGCTCTATGGCAGTTTTCTCAAAGGCGTATCTCAGTCTTGATGTAGTATGTCCACTCAACTGCAAGCGCTTAGACTTTAACAGTAAGGCTCTGCCATTCTTAGATATGAAATATCTTGATGTGGAGTTCTTTGACATCAATCTTGCAAGCAAACAAGAGGATCTTGGTTTCTTTGATGTGGAGTCTTCATGATTGCATTTCTCTATGTCTACTGGGGATGCCATGACCACTGTTTTTCTTTAGACTGGATATCACAGAGGCTCAAGATCTAAAAAATCTTGTGGATCTTTTTCAAATCATCTCTAGTCATGATATACACAATTTTCTAGAGAAAGAGTAGAAAACAAAGCTCACATAGAAACCATGGCAACCAGCAGCCTACCAAACTGAGTGGGGGAAACAATTCCTGACAGTTTGATAAACTATAGATTGTATATATATATATAGAAGGGTAAATGAACTGCGGGGCAAATAATGAAATAGTGCTTTTTGAGTTTGGAAGATCAATTTATATAATTAAATGTGTTCCATCATCCCACATGCAAGCAAAGTTAATCAGCGTAAATGAATATCACAGAAGATACCAAGGTGGAGAAGGATAATGTTACTTACCCAGTAAGCATCTGTTCTTGGCATGTAGAGCTGTAGAGTCGCATGCTGTGCATAGCCCGCCATCTAGTGTTGGGGCCGGATGTTTGCACTTGTTTTTCTGCGAATTAGTCTTTCCAGTCACGAGGTAGGTGACTCCTCCTTTCGATGATAGTGCGCATGGGCTTCGACTCCATTGTTAGATTGTTTGCCGCAGAGGGTGAGAATGGAGTAGTAGTAAAGAATAGAGATGTCCATGCGTATGTATGTAAATTAAATAGAGAACTGCAGCAGCTACAGGTATCCGGGGAGGTGGGTGGGCGCATGTGACTCTACAGCTCTACATGCCCAGAACAGATGCTTACTGGGTAAGTAACATTATCCGTTCGAGGCATGTGAGCTGTAGATCACATGCTGTGCATATATTACATAGCAGTATCTTCCCAAAGCGGTGGCTAACCTGTAGCTGTTGGAGCTGTCTGAAATAGTGTCTTAAGTACTGCTTGACCCACATTGGCTTGTTGTCTTGCTGACACATCTACACAATTATGTTTAGTGAATGTTTGTGGTGTAGACCATGTTGCAGCTATGCAAATGTCAACAATAGGAATGTTTGCTAAAAAAGCCATAGTGGCCCCTAGCTTACGAGTGGAATGTGCCCTAGGGGGTACAGTTAGAGTTCTCTTTGCTTTCGTATAGCAGGTTTGAATGCACTTAACAATCCACCTTGCAATACCTGATTTGGAGATAGGATTGCCTTTGTGTGGTGGCGCAAAAGCAACAAAGAGTTGTTTCGCTTTACGAAAAGATTTTGTCCTTTCAGAGTAGTACAAGAGTGCTCTTCTAACATCTAAGGTGTGTAGAGCTCTTTCTGCAACTGAATCAAGTTGAGGAAAGAATACGGGTAATTCTACCGACTGATTAATGTGAAATGCAGATACGACCTTGGGTAAACATTCTGGATTAGTACGAAGAACCACTTTGTCTTTGTGTAGTTGGAAAAATGGTTCTTGTATGGTTAATGTCTGTAATTCACTCACTCTCCTTAATGATGTGATTGCAATGAGAAAAGCTGTTTTCCAAGAGAGGAACTGTAGTTGGCATTTGTGCATGGGCTCAAAAGGTGGGCCCATCAACCTTGTAAGGACTATATTAAGATTCCACAGTGGAGCTGGTGGAAGTTTTGGTGGTATGACTCTTTTTAGTCCTTCCAAGAAAGCTTTGATCACTGGTACTAAACAACGACAAATGCTGTCTATTTTGTAGATATGCAGCAATTGCCGCTAGGTGTAGTCTGATAGAGGTATAAGCCAACGCTGACTGTTGCAAGTGTAACAGATGGCATATGATGTTCTGTATGGAGGCATCAAGAGGGTTGATATGATTGTTACCACAGTAGATAACAAATCTCTTCCACTTAGCTGCGTAGCAGGCCCTTGTAGTAGGTCTTCTAGCCTCCCTAAAGATATTCATACATTCTGGTGGAAGGCTTAAGTAACCAAACTTTAAGATTTCAGGAGCCAGATCGCGAGGTTCAGCGGTTTGGGATCTGGGTGTCTGATTTCTCCATGGCTCTGAGTGAGGAGACTGGAGGTTAAATGCAGCTTTTGATGCGGAACCAGAGATGGCTCCAACAGGGTTGTGAACCAAGGTTGACGTGCCCACGTGGGAGCTACTAGGATTAGTGTGAGAGACGTTTGCCTGAGCTTGTGAACCACTAATGGAATGAGTGGGAGAAGCGGAAAAGCAAATATCCCTGACCAGTTCATCCATAGTGCACTGCCCTTGGATTGCGGGTGTGGGTACCTGGAGGGGAAGCTTTGGCATTTTGCGTTTTGGTATGTGGCGAACAGGTCTATGTGAGGGACTCCCCAACTTTGAAAGTAAGGGAGGAGAACCTGAGGGTGGAGTTCCCATTCGTGTATTTGCTGCCTCTGCCTGCTGAGGAGATCTGCAATCTCGTTGTTCACTCCTGGGAGGTGTTCCGCTAGGAGATAAAGTTTGTGGTGAATGGCCCACCTCCAGATGTCTTGGGCTAAGTGGGACAGTTGGAGAGTGTGTGTTCCCCCTGTTTTTGTATGTAATACATAGCTGTCATGTTGTCTGTACGAACCAAGACAGCTTTGCCCTCCAGGTGAGTCTGAAACGCCTTGAGGGCTAGAAAGATTGCAAGCAGCTCTAGATGATTGATGTGGAGCAACTTCTGCTGTTGACTCCACAGGCCTTGCACTGTGTGATGTTGTAGGTGAGCTCCCCACCCAGTGAGGGACGCATCCGCTGTCAGTCCCATCTGTGGAACCGAGTCTATGAACAGCCATCCTTTTGACAAATTTTGTGTGTTCCACCACTGCAGAGAGCGATGAGTACGGCCGCTTACCAACACTAGATCGGTCAATAGACCCTGTGACTGGTTCCACTGACTGGCTAAGCATTCTTGAAGTGGACGCATGTGCAGCCTGGCATGGGGGACGATTATGATGCAAGATGCCATCATTCCCAGCAGTTGCATATAAACCCGAGCTGGAATCCAATGATTGGGTTGAAACTGGAGAACTAAAGCCTGAATATTTCGAATTCTGGCTGCGCTGGGGAAGGCCAGAGCTTTTTGAGTATCTACCGTGGCTCCTAGGTAGTCCTGAGTATTGGCTGGTTGGAGATGTAATTTTGTCACATTGATTGTGAACCCTAGTTGATGTAGTAACTGAATCGTTGTGAAAGTGTGCTGAAGACATTGCTGGTACGTGCTGGCTTTGATGAGCCAGTCGTCCAAGTATGGGAAGACATGGATGCTTTGTCTTCTTAGGTGAGCAGCTACTACCGCCAGACACTTTGTGAAGACTTTGGGGGCTGTGGTGACTCCGAATGGGAGTACCTTGAACTGGAAGTGTTGACCCGCTACCACAAACCTGAGGAATTTGTGATGAGCGGGGTGGATTGGAATATGAAAATAGGCGTCTTTTAATCTAGAGTAGACAGAAAGTCGCCTTTCTTCAGCAGAGGAAGTACGAAGTGTTACCATGTGGAAATGATCAGAATGAATGTAAAGATTGAGTTCTCTGAGATCTAATATTGGTCTGAGAGAACCATCCTTTTGGGGTATTAGGAAGTAAAAAGAGTATACTCCCGACCCGTGATGTTGCGGTGGTACGGGTTCTATAGCTCCTTTTAGAAAGTAGAGACTGAACCTCTTGTTTGAGGAGGTGTAGGTGATCTGGTGAAAGTTTGTGTGACTTTGGTGGAATGTTTGGAGGAGTGCTGATGAACTCCAGGCAGTAACCAGAACGGATAATTTGTAGTACCCAATTGTCTGTTGGTATTGACTGCCAGATTGGTAGGAAATCTAACAGTCTTCCCCCGACAGGTGTTAAGTGGTCGGGGGGAAGTGGAGACAAGTCACTGCTTTGTAATGGAGGGGGAGGTGCGTGTGTTTGGACCCCTGCCCCTGCCTTTGCCGTTACCTCTGTAACCCCTCCGAAGTAACCCCTAGATGGAGAGGGTTGGTTATTGCGCTTATAGGTGGTGGTCTCCGAGGAGGAATTTTTTGAGCCTCTGCGGTAAAAGGAGCGGCGAAAGGAACCACGGCTTTGTGATGACTGAAGGGCTCCCATGGATTTGGCCACTTCAGTGTCCTTCTTCATTTTCTCTAGTGAAGAATCTACCATTGGGCCAAATAGATGTTCTTTATCAAAGGGAGTGTTTAAAATGGAGGTTTGCACCTCTGGTTTGAACCTTGATATGCGAAGCCAAGCATGTCTTCTCAAGAGGACACTGGTGTTTACCGCTCTAGCAGCAGTGTCTGTCTGCAGCATCTAGGGAACATCTTATAGAGTTATTGGAAATAAGTTGCCCTTTACGCACCAGGTCTTGTGCCTTAGATCTGTGTTCCTGGGGCAAATATTGTATTAATTGCTCCATCTCGCCCCAATGCGCACAATCATATCGTGCTAGCAATGCCTGAGTGTTGGAGTCACGCCAGAAATTGGCCGCCTGAGAGGCCACCCTTTTTCCGGAAGCATCAATAAGTTTGGATTCCTTATCCAGGGGTGGAACATCTCCTGTTGTCTGGGAGTTGGCCCTTTTCCTTGCATTGGACACAACCAGGGAGTCTAGTGGCAACTGACCTTTAATATATACTGGTTTCGATGGTGTTGACTTGTATTTTTTGCCTACTCTAGGGGTAAGAATACGAGCTCTGACCATCCCTTTGAGCATAGGTAGTGTATGTGATGACCTCTGCGTGGTACTGAGGGTTTCAAAGAGGAAATCCTCTTCTAAGGACTCCTTATGTAGCTGCACCCCATGGTAGTTGGCAGCTCTACCCAGTAACTCAATGTAGCCTACACTGTCATCTGGTGGAGAGGGCTTGTTAGGATATAAATGAGGATCATTGCCTGTGGGCGAATTGGTATTGTAATCATCCCATGGGTCTTGCATTGGTTGATTATCATTCCCATCCCCATTGTCATCCCCATCATCCTGGTTGTCAGGTGTATGTGGTGGTGAATGTTTAGGTGAAATAGGCTGAAACTGAGGTGAAGGAGGTGAAGAAGGAGGAAGAGTAGGAGGGGAAGGGTTAGTTCCAATCGTTCTCTTCTTTAAAGGAATGTGGTATTCTTCCTCTGTATCAGTTCTTCTTTTCAAAGTCAGTTTAGTGGTGATATGTCCAGTTTGTTTCGGATCCGGTTTGTCGATCGGAGCGTTGAAACTGTGCCTTTTTGGTGATTTCGGCACATCTGACTGTTTCGGCGCCGAAAGTTTCGGTGCCGAAGTCTTGGATGTTGATGTTTTCGGATCCGAAGTGTGTTTCAGCGCCAAATGGGTGGGGTCAGTGCCGGACTTGTGTTTCGACCCCGAAGTTTTGGGCTCCGAACTTGATTTGGAGGGAGTCTTTTCGTAGCCGGAAGGCTTTTTGGTAGGCTTCGGTGCCGAGCCAGAAGGCGGGCGTCGGAAGCATGATCTCGGGCCCAAACCCTGACGCCTGGAGCGACACCTGGTGGCCCTCGGAAACCCGCCAACACCCACGGACCACGCACGCAACCTGGGAATCATCCTGGACTCCGAGCTCAAAATGGACCGCCAGATCAACTCCATCTTGTCTTCCTGCTTCCACACCCTCCGCCTCCTTCGTAAGACCTTCAAATGGATCCCCCTCGAACACAGAAAGACCGTCACTCACGCCCTGGTCACCAGCAGACTTGACTACGGCAACGCACTCTACGCCGGAATAAACAAAAACCTCACCCGCAAGCTACAGAACATCCAGAACACCGCCGCAAGACTGGTCCTCAACCTGCCAAAACACTGCCACATCTCGCAGCACCTGCGCACACTCCACTGGCTCCCCGTCGAGGCTAGAATCACCTTCAAGATACTCACCCACGCACACAAGGCCCTCCACGACACCGGACCAGCATACCTGAACAGCCGACTCAAATTCCACGCACCCCAAAGGACCCTACGATCAGCCCAGCTCTCCTACGCCGTGGTCCCCCGCACCAGAAAGACCAGACCGGGAGGCCGCTCCTTCTCCTTCTTCGCGGCCAAAGCCTGGAACGACCTTCCGCTCCACCTCAGACAGACAACATCGCTCCCCATCTTCGCAAGAAACCTCAAAACCTGGCTCTTCGACAGACCCCCTCCTTAATGGACTGGAACCTGCACCCCCCCTATCCCTAGCGCCTTGAGACTCTTACGGGTGAGTAGTCGCGCTTAACAAATGCCTGATTGATTGAACCGGAGCGCAAGGGCGCGGGTTGGACCTGAGCCTTCTTTTTTTGTGGAGTTGGGTCTTTGAACGAGGGGGGGAGCTGTACTTACGGTACTTTGTCCATGTGGGATGTCGTCCTCTTGGTCGGAGTCAAGCTCTGGTATGGCGATCGGCTCCTGCTCCTCCTCGGTTCCCATGGCCTCGCCGGCCTCTTCGTCCGATTGTTGTCCGAAGATGTCCGGAATGGAGCTTGTGTGATGGCTCTGCATGTCGCGACGTCGAGCCCGATGGTCGCGAAGTGTCTTCTTGGAGCGGAAAGCCTGGCACGCGTCGCAGTCCTGTGTTCGGAGGACAAACACAGGTTACACACTTCGTGTGAGTCGGTGCATGGGTATTTCGCCTGACACTGAGGGCAGAATTTAAAGGGAGTTCATTCCATCGACTGCGGGTCGGCCCGACGCGGGTAGGCCCGACGGCCTTCCACAAGCTCTTCTGATTGAAAGTTTGTTTATGCAAGTAAATACAATACGCGAAAAAAGGGAAAACGTGATCGAAAACAATACCGTCGAGGGTGAGTATCTTGCTCACCGAGGGAAACCGAAGGAACGGTGTCGAACCAGAGCGCAGCGATAGACGTCCGACCCCAATGGCGGAAAAAAACAATCTAACAATGGAGTCGATGCCCATGCGCACTATCATCGAAAGGAGGAGTCACCTACCTTGTGACTGGAAAGACTTCTTCGAAGAAAAACAAGTGCAAACATCCGGACCCAACACTAGATGGCGAGCTATGCAAAGCATGTGACTCTACAGCTCACATGCCTCGAACCTTACATTCCTGGTACAATATTTTGTGTTGAACAGAAACAACAAATAATGGTTTAGGCTGGTAGAAACTGCCTTTCCACAACAATCTCAACTGTTAATCCACTCACAGGTTTTCTTATTTGCTCAATACAACCTACTTATCTAGCCTGCACATGCCTCTGTCAGTGCAAACCATCAAATCCGGTGCATTGCGGAGGATGATGGCAAAAGAAAAACAGGTCATTCAAAGACCACAAGTTACTGACACAATTAGTGATTGATTCCACCCTCTAAAAACAGAAAGAAATCCATATCATAGTGCTCTATTCTGTAAAAATAGTGAACAGTGAGCCATTACATAAAGGTTCTCAAAAAGGAGCAAACAGCTTCAAGACAACTGGTGGCTTTGGAGAATGGGGAAGACATGGAAACCAGACTAGCATCATTTACTGGGCCACAAAAATATCAAAGCACACTGGAGTAGTCAGATATTAGAGAAAGATCTTCTAATTCAGTTACACAAAACACAGCTAGAATAACAATATTGATATATATCCATTTTGGCAGCACTGCTTTACATGTTCATTAAGCTGTTTGTATTATTTTTTAATGTTTATGACGAACGTGCATTTTGTTGTTTCAGTTTAAATGGCACTTAAAAATGTCAAACAAAAATAGATGTCTGAAAACAGGCCTTACCCTCTGAGTGCAGCCACATCACCAGAATCCCTATTCAGAAAAAGATTTTAAAAAAGTGAAAGAGAAAGAAATTGTCAAAGCTGGATATGTGTTGATTACTTATTGCATGTTAAAACCCTGAAAGCACATAGTAATTTATCTTGCGTACTTACTTATCAATGCAAACTTTAATTTTAAGTTGATAATTCAATTCTGGAAATTTGACCAGCAATCTGTCAACATAAAAAAAAAAACGTTACTGTTCACTATAAAGTCTTGGTGAGCAAGTTAAGTTTCTACTTGTAGCACAATTAGTCAAAGTATATTCTGTATTCTACATAATCGGCTTTCCTTCAAAACATCATTTTCCAGTAAATGTCAGATGGACTGTGTTCCAATCCTAAAACCATATATATATATATATATATATATATATATATACTTTATTTGTTTAATGGTGCCTAACACCCCCATGTCGTGGGTAACCTTCAAGCAATGCAGTTTTTTCAACCCAAACATTTTTGTTCTAGGAATTGTAGATGTGATTTTTCCCTATCTAATAAGAGGCTTAAAAATCGGTTGGTAAATTGATTCTGGCTGAAAGGATATAACACTGTTCCAGCTCGAGGCATCTCACACTGTCATGGGGCTTCTCTAACTTTGGTTCACTTCCTCAACCTCACAGGTAAAAAAGCCATCACCTACCTGACTTTTGTAGTGAATTGTACACCAGTTTTGATGACCAGAGGACGATCAGGATGCATCGGCATGCAGGGTTGCCTCTCCACTACAAATGCACTGCAGAAGGTAAATAAGTATTTATTTTGTGAAACAAGGTAAGGAAGTATTGTAGACAAATGTTGGTAGGATATTGCTCACACTGTGGTACAATCAAAATATATTTTCTTTAGCCCCAATGAGAAGGGAAATTTACTATTACAGAACCTGAAATGTAATAAATCAACAGCAACCTCTGGATTTTCATGTCCACCCCCCTGTGGTGGTGCATCAACCACTGCAGTACAAATGTACTATTACACGATGAATCTTCATGTGCATCCCTAGTAGCGACTAATATAGTAACCACTCAAATAGAGATGAGCTATGACCCCTCCTGCCTTTATCCGGATCACGCCACTTCTCTAGCTGAGGGGCTGAAACCACTAACATAGCAATGTACATGGATCCGATGATTAAGTGCAGCATCACCCCTATATTAAAGCACATGCACCCCACAGACCATGAGCAATGCAAACACTATTCTGTGGTGCAAAATAAAAGGTTACTTACCTTTTGTAACAATCTTTCTGGTGGTTACTCTATCTACCTGCAGATTCTATGTCAGGACCAGAGGCTTCGGATTAATCATTTCTTTCTTCAATTTATGGAAACAACATTTCAGTAAAGGACTGCCAATCACATGAGTCCTTGAACAAAACATCTATGGCCTCCACATCTTGTTCATCCATGCAAAACTATCTCTCAAGCAAGGCATTATCACACTGGGTAGCGACAAAATGAACCAAATTCTGCATGTACAACATAAGATACAATGGAACCATGGCGGAGAGCGGGGCGAGGGTGCTTTGTTTCTACGACAATAAAATGTAAATCATTTTTTTTTTTTTTAAAGGCATTTCCTTTTTTCTTTGCTGGTCAGCAGCCAGATGAGTGCCTTTCTTGAGATTATGTACTCATATGTGGCTTTACTATATAGCTTCAATGGTTAATCGCAGCATTATTGTGCAAGTTGAAACTGGTTGTTTCCTTTGAATCGTGGTAGCCCACGCCCTGACAAGCGGTGCCGGGGGAGTCATGTACTATCCTCAGCAAGAGTTCAGTTCCTTCTGCGTGGTCAAAGGCTGCTGGAATAGGCTGTGCCCCGGCGCTGGTTTGATGAGACACAATAAGCAGATACTGCTTCCAACGTCCGCCTGTTACTGGAAGATCTTGAGGGAGGTGTTGATGCATTCACGATGACCAAGTCATGGTCCTCCCGCTGCTAAAGGGTGCTGTGCCCAGGAGTGTTCTTGTCAATCTCAGCCTCCGCAGTAGGCATGAGCGAGTTGACGAGAGCAGGCGCCCTTCTACACTGTGTATGTGTCAGTTCTGCAGTAACTACCTTTTTCCAGGAGAACTAGGCCTCAAGAACGCAAAGCCCATTATATCCAAGGGCATGGAGAGCGTTATTCACAAGAGATCGCAGAACTCATTGTGCAGCAGTACCTAACCCCTTGAACGGCAACAGCCTTTGAGAATTTTGAGAGCCAATCACAGCCCGAACATCCACTGCAGCCAGGAGGTAGGTGAAGGACAATTCCCTTTATCCCTGAATGAGGCGTTTGTCAATGCAACTGAATCAGTCCATCACAGGGCTGTTACCTCGGCCCTTGAATACCTGGGCAAGGAAATTCTAAGCCTGGCATCAGAGTGGAATGTCAGCCCCCTCTGGGGTAAGCCTGGAACCCCAGAGTATATAAGGAGAAGTCTAAAGCCCAGGGAAGGCCACCCACTCGGTTGTGGCGACTCTGCCCCACATTGAAACCTTCAACAGACCTAGAAGGGACTTCCTCAAAAGGTGCGTCAGGTCCCTGAAAGAAGTAAAAGGCCCGAGTCACCCTGCGGGTAGCCCCATAGAGTACGAGGATTCCCCCCTACTTCGTGAAGGGTAAGAACGGGGAAGAACAAGAGTTTCCAGATCATGGCAACAAGCCGGGTGACGCATCGGGTACTAGCCAACCATGGCGACCAACAAGTAGGGCCAAGAAACACAGGGTGGAACCCAACCCCTCCAAGGGTCGGCAGGGGATGAAGGAACCCCAGGGAATGTTGAATCCTGATATTATTTATCAACCCTGCTGTTCTGAATGTTCGCCAGCCACTTTGGTGTAGTCTGTCAGCAGCGGGTAATGCAAACCAAAGAGGTCGGGTTTCTGTTGCGTGCCAAATGTACAAGGCCCTCTCTTGAGGAAAAAGCGTCTCAGTGGCTGGCAAGATGGCCACATCTATAACCAAATTCATTAAACACCACAAGTAGGGGATTGGTCAGTCCTGGCAGACGCAACAGGATACATTACTGCACGTCCTCGGCCTCTTGTCAAAAATACTAGACACAGCGGAGGAGGCAAAAGGACACCAGGAACCTCTTTTCTCATGAGTTCCTATCAGGAAGGGGCATAGAAAGCGGTGTGCTTTCTAGGCAATACTAATTGTGCACTGCCCGCAGAGCGGAGACAAATACTTTGGATCAAAATAAACCTTAAGCTTAGTGAGCTAGCAATGAAGGGGCTGGTCCAGATGCTCAACAGGGGGTCTTTGGTGACCCTTTTGTAAAGGCACTGAGTAGATTCGTCACCACCTTTTCCTACTTAGATAAAGCCCAATAGGCTATGAGAAAGGTCTTCAGCCAAAGGTTTTTTTGGGTGGAGTCTGTAGAGGCAGAGGTCGCTCTACTGGCTGGCAATACCCCCAGGCTTCCCAGAACTACCAGGGCAGAAGGAACTCCCAGTGACAGGGAAACAAGCGCTTTGGGGGCTTCTTCCCGACAAGAGGCGACAGTAGCCACGGTGCCAGGGGTGCTTTCAGCAGAAATGCCAACTCCCCTTGAAGGGCTTGAGTTAGGAGTTGCCACTTCTTTTCTTGCAAAGGTGGGACGCAGGGTACACCAGTTTCTCCAAAAGTGGAGGGAAATAACAGGGGATGCATAGGACCTTCAGATGGTGGAGGGTTTCCACATAGAGTTTTAAGGCAAGAGTGAAGACCCAGATCTCACGTATTTTCCTACTAAGAGGCTGCCATCATCAACGCCGAAGTACCAGCATGGCTCGACAAGGGCGCTATTGTTCCCTCTTCGCTTGTCCCAATGGGATTTTTAATTAACATCTTAGTCTACTAGAGGTATGGCGGACATCATCCAGTAATCAATCTAAAAGACATAAATGGCTGGTTAGTTTGTCGAAATGGAGGGCATACACCTTCTCAAGGAAATCCTACTGGCCAACCATTGTCTAGCTCGGATGAATCTGAAAGATGCGTACCTCACAAACCCGATATTCGCCCCTTACAGGTGCTTCCTCCAGTTCATGTGAAGAGACAGAGTTCGAATTCAGAATACTTCCGTTCAGTCTCTCTTCTGAACCCCAGTGCTTCACGAATGTGATCAAGCCAGCGGTGGAATACTTGAAGTACAGAGGTGCCATGCTTATTGACTATCTGGCCAATATTCCGTTTTCTGAATCAGCAGCCAGAACAGCTTCGGGAAGAGACAGCATTGTCAACATCTCTGCTGCAATGCTTGGGCTTCATTATCAATGAGGCTAAGCCCAATCTGGTCCCGACACAGTGTTTTGTCTTCCTAGAATTCGCCGTAGAGTTGACACAACAAACCTTGAGTTTGCCTGCACCAAAGATGGCATGCATTCGGAAAGAATTGAGGAAAACCCTACAGCGCAGTTGCGTCTTGCTGAGAAATCCAGCCTGGGTAATGGGCCTCAATAAAGGGCCCTCCCACCACTCAAAGCCTCCCATTTGAGGAATGGTTTTTCATATTAAGAGGATGTCTCAATGACGGAGGAAGTCAGATCGGAAATTCAATGGTGGCTCAACCATGTGGAGACGTGGAACGGACAAGTCCTCTTCGGTTCTACTCCAGATGTAGTTATAGAGGACGCGAGCAGTTCGGGCTGGGAAGCGAGATGTTGCCTAGGCTCTCCATATCAACTGCCTCGAGCTGTTGGCCGACTCATTTGCAGTGCAATGCCTATCCAAGGAGATAGTGTCATGCTCAATTCTGTGAAATGGACAATGTATTGGCGGTCCGATACATCAACAACCTAGCGGCATGCAGAATATCGGTCACAGCAAAGTATCTCCTTGAAAAACAGAACCCGATAGCGGATTGACACTCATGTCACCCAAATAGTGTTTGGAAGCTGGATCCAGCATGCTTAGAGGAACTGATGGCCACACGGTGTCCGTGCCATGTAGACCTGATGGCATCTTGAGTGGACTTCTAACTTCCACGATCTTTCAGTTGGAGGCCGGACCCCCTGGCAGAAGTCATGGACGACTTCTTTCAAAATGGTAACTTGTTTCAGGATTATGATTTTCCTCCGTTCGCATGATCACACAATTGACGACCCAACTCAGAAGTCAGAGGGTGAACCAGATAGTTGTGATGCCAGTTTGGCAATCACGAGTATGGTTTCCACTTCTTCTGGAACTTTCTTCAGAATATCCAGTCCTTCTTCCCCAGCATCTGAATAGTCTCAGGGAAGTGGGGCAGCTTGTACCCCTTAGTTCTGGAAGGCTCTCTCCAGTTGGCAACCACGATGTTTACTGGAGTACATGGAGCCTCCTGTGGATTTCAGAACATTCTTCTTTTATTAGGGGAGCCTGGTCCGAGTCTGCCGTCCAATTCTATGGTTTTGCCTAGCGTAGATGTACACACTGGTGTATGGGAATGAATGTAGTCAACATCCTTAACTTCCTGTCATATTTAGCAGATAAGAGGCTTGGCATGCCGGATGATGAATTCATGTAGGTCAGCAATCTCTGCTGGACATGTTCTAGTGGGAGGAGTTCTGGTAGTGAAACATCCCCTGGTTTGCAGATTGCTTCCAGGAATCAGACTGTTGATTCCACCAGAGCCAAAATATTTATACCTACCGGGTGTCAATGTAGTTTTGAGTTTGTTGGAATCCTGGCAAGACAACGTGTATCTGTCGAGGAAAAGAGATATCAGGTATGTTAGCTGATCATCAATGTCTGATATCATGTAAAAGGATGTCTGGTGTGAGAACTTTAGATAGATCGACCAGGGTATTCACTCCAGAGAGGGATCACATTTACAGTCTCGAGATGAATGAAATGCAATACTAGTGCACCACCTATCTGGCAAGTCCAGGTCGAACAGCAGAGCTGCTGTCGACTGTAGATGGCACATCAAAACCTCTTAAATATCGGCTTTGAAAACCAGGCTCCCCAATCAGCTGAGATGTATGGCAATCACTGCCATCACCTTGGTGAAGATCTGAGGTGCCGAAGTCAAGCCAAACAGAGTACCACAAATTGGTAATGGGTGGAGTCCACCACAAAGCAACTGCAGAATCGGAACATGAAAGTATGTGTCCTGCAAATAGAGTGATACCAACCAGTCTCCCATTTCCAATGCGAACACGACCTGAGCTAAAAAGGGTCACCATATTGAAGTTCAGGACCCTGAGGTCTAAGATAAGATGGAGACCGCCATACATCATGGGAACAAGGAAGTATAGACAGTAACAACCCTGCCCAATTTCCTGCTCTGGTACCAACTCTACTACTCCTTACATGAGCAGTGTTGCCACCTCCTACTGTAAGATGGAAAGGAGATCTACAGACAGGGAAGAAGGTTGGAGAGGAATGGGAGATGGTGGAGCCTGAAGGAAGGGTAGGGCATACCCCCTCTTCACAATCTAAAGGACCCACTGGTCCAAGTAATGGCTTTTTGGACCAATTGGAGCAAACTACAGCAGCTTTTCTGGTTGCGCAGGGGAGGAGCGAAAGGAGGAGAAAACCAGCTGCGGGGACCCTTGTCCTTTAGTTTACGGGGTTTTAGGGTTGGTGTTGCTGGTACTGATCCAACTGTTGGAGAAAATCGAAGCCACCCTGAAAGCCTTGGAAGTGGTGAAATTGCCTGTAGTTTCTTTCAGGCTGATGTTGCTGGCCTAGGGATCTAGTGGTCTCCCCTTGAACATTTGAACAAGCTTCAAGCTTTATCACCAAAGAGACGAGCACTGCCAAAAGGGAGGTCCACAAAGGTGGCCGGCACATCCAAAGGAAAGTCTGACATGCTAAGCTAAGTGTGACTGCTGATGTCAGCAGTGTCCGGTTCCAATTTGATAAAATGATGGGAGTAACTTTCACTATCGCCAACAACCTCTGAAAAATTCCCATTGAGGTCGCTCGGAACATGGGGCACAACCGAACCATGTCCCACAGGGCATGTGCATATCTGCCAAGCAGGAACATGGTATTTTGGGACTTTAATGTCATGCTGCAAGCAGAGACTATCTGCTTTCACCAAGCTTCTAGGCATTTTGATTCCCTATCAGACAGGGTGTTAGGGAAAGTTTCCAACACCTGTCCCTCCCAAAGAACACAAAGCCTGAATCACCAAGATCTCTGGCGAAGGATGAGTGGACAAGAAAGGAGGGGCTGCAAGGGCATGGCGATAATGTCTTGCCACCAATCTATTCACTGCTGGAGTGGAAGATGGTTCAGCAAGCACTAGATCCAGCAAAGCGAGATTGAAGGGGGCCAACGGCTCAGAGGATGAGGGTTGAAGAACCTTTGTTAGAACATTAGTCTTTGTCTCAGTAGATGGTAAAGGAAGCTCCAGCACCTCTGCAGGTTTTCTTATCACCGAGTGAAAGGATATCACTCTCCGGAGGAGGAGTTCCTGCAGGAAACTCAACTTCAAATTCTGCAGCGGAATCATAACCACTGGCTGAAGTAAGGCCAGAAAATTCCATTGCCGGGTCAATGGGACTCTGGCTCAAACCTGTCTCATAAATCCCAATCCATATCTGCACCAAATGCGGCATATAAAGGCTGGCCATAAGACATAGACACTTCCTGAAGGTATCTTCCTCTTTCTAGGAGCCTTTGGGCCTACCCTGGAATGATGCTCAGCTGTGGTGAGCACTGGCTCAGAGTCCAAGGAAGCAAGCAGCACCAGCAGGGTCCTAGATGGTGGTGGCTGTAAAGGGACGGGCGGAAATATGGCTTTGGAGGCTTTCCATCTGTGTGTCTTTGAATGGTGTTTTAGTATTCCATTGCAAATAAAAGAAAATCAGGAGTTTTAGCTTCATTGGCATCTATATGTTCTGGTTCACACAGTTCAGTAATTTGGTCCCCTTCCCTTTTGCAGGAGTTTGTGAGGAGCCACTGACGTTCCTGAAGGAAAAAGAAAGATTAACCCAGGCAAGTAGTGGTTTTAACTCAAATTGCTAACTTCTTTCTTTCCTTACTGTAATTGGTATAGGTGGTTACCGTTCTCGCTTTCTCTATCCTCCTATAACGGATATTGCTATTGTCTGGTTTGAGAAAGGTGAATCAAGGTAGAATCTATACCCAGAGATCATGCTCCTTTAAGCAGAAGGTTTTTTTTGGTTGGTTTTTTTTTTTAAGAATTCCCAAACCAGGTAAAAAGAGGAAAAATAAAATAACCTACTGAAAGAAAAATCCCTAGCACCGTAATCACTCAGTCTCTAATTCTTCTCCTTTAACTCTCTAAGTCTCTTTCCCCTCACTCAAATTGCTCAAGGTCTCACAATTCACTTGTGCACTTTTCCCACAAGTTGTGTGATTGTCAAACAGTAAAGATGTGCAATATTTTCAGTTCTGCCACCACATATAAACTATACCATTTTGTTTTTTTTTAAAAAAAAACATTTTTTTGAAGTGCTGAGGCTCAAAAAACTAAAGGAGAGTGAGCTCTGGATCCGCATCCAAGGTGCGGTAAGAAGGGAACTGACGTCGATATGCCTGGAAGGATGCTTTATGTACAGATGCAGAACCAGCGCACCCTAACAACTTTGAGAGCTTTGAAGTTTCTGGATCCAGTCTGACACCCGGGTTCATTGAACAGGTCAGGAATCTGCAGGTAGATAACAGTATCCACCAGAAAGAGTGTTACTGAAGAAGTATCCATCAGAATACGGTCATATACTAGATCCACCAGAATATTGTGGCCAACATTCTGCCTTAAAGCAGGATGAAGGTGCGCCTAGTTCTCCATAATGTCTACTCTCTCTTATTCAATCAACAATAAAATACCTCAGAGCATGTGCAAGATTTCAGGATATATTTTTTTAAATAAGCATTTGTAACTGAAATCAATTTAATAGGAAACCAAAGCAGTAGAAAACAACGTTTTCTGCCGAAAATATATTTTGTTACACAATCCTCTGGAAGAAGGTAAATAGCACTCTGCAATGTTATCTCCTTATTTCATCAAGGAAATTCACATTGAAAACACCCTACACGTTTCCACCATGCATTCTTTTTCATATCCATAATTTGCAGTCTTTCTCAGATTTTTTATGAAATCCCATTTTTCTTCAGAAATCATGTTTAACTGCATTGCATCTTGAGCATTGTAGTGCAAGTATTTTAATGAGATTGGATAAAACAGTGTTTGTTACAACTGTGTATTCCATGTTTACAGGCATAAGATGTTGATTTATAAATATCTGATCACTTTTGTACATATGTTGCTAACCTGTTTGCCAATGTCTTTAATTCAACTTTTCTTACACAATAACTCAAATCTTTTTCAATTGCTTACAATTCCTACTGCTATTGTTTATTTCTGTGTTTAGGTACTGCGCACGTGTACATTCTCCTTAGTCCAAATCTATATATAATTCTTCACCCTGATTCAAACCCATTAGTAACATCACTCGCAGAGAAATTGTGTATCTGGATTCAAGTTGGCAGAGTTTTTTTTATCCATCTCCTCCTCTCTCATGTATAATTGAACCTCTGTATTTCATAAAATTTCAATGCTTTCCAGTTACCTCAAGGTTTTATTCAGCAGAGTTTTGCCACTGCTTACTGCTCTGATATATTCTAGCATTCTTTTCTCGAGTGAGCATTCTGTGCTCCCTAATAATTTAAGATCACCGGGACAAATTAAGATGCATATCACGTACTGACATGAGCAGGATATTCTATGTTTTAATTCTCTTATGTAGCCTTCTCTCATTTGATACTGTTTATATTTACTCCACTTGTGGAGCTTTCCAAAGTTCACATTTCAAAAAACCATTCTGTTGTAACAGCTATGTTTATTCTGGTCTGTTTTTTTTGTTAAAATGGCTTTTAGCCAACCTGTCTTTTATTGATCGTGCTTCTCTATGTGTGAAAGTTTGCTATATGTTGGTTATTTTCTCAATCACTCCAGGTGAATATACAAACATTGGTTAATTTTAGAATTCCCAAAATGTGTGTGTGTTGGTTTGGTGGGGGTGGGGTGGAGTGTTGGTTAGGTTAAGGATGCTAATCTGGCCGGGATAACATTTATGGAAAAAAGGGTATTAAGACTCAAATGCAAAGTGACTGAAATAAAGAAAATAAAAAAATCTCAGCATTGAACGGGGTAAGCCTTGGTAGCTATGGGGTAGGTCAGTATCATCTGTCTTGTACAGTCTAAATATAGATGCACCTTTCCCTTCTTTCTTTTACGTTTGAAAACCCTTTAGTAGGGCTTGGTTTTGATTCAACTGTACTTTATTATGACTGTTTTGAGTACAAAGGTTCATAATTAAAAAGAAAATATATGAAAATGGTGCCTCCTACAGCCATGTTTCTTAGAAAATGATTTCACTCTAAAACCAAGTAGTTAAAAAAGATAAAAAAGGTGTTCATGAATTCTGCACATGCCCCAAGGTTTTCTACTGTTCATGAGTGTCAGGTGGAATTCTATGATGGAGAAATATTGCTATCACACTTTACTAGAGCTTCACAGATTGTGCCAAACCATACTTCTATGGTGCTTTGAGATGTATATAGCATGTAACAGATGAATATATAGACAACTAATATACTCATAAACGTAAATCCATGTAATGAGCGCCTAATCACTCACACTCTAATAGCCAACTGCTCTGATTTTTACAATGTTAAATTGCTGATATACAAACTGAATTATTTGTTTCTACTTTTAACCAGATATTCTTTAGTATGGCTAAAATATTGATACAACATCGATTGGAAAAGCTACACAGTAGAATAAAGCAGGCAATCAAGAGATCTGTGTCTAACATGGAAGTCACAGGTTTCAATCGCGATGGGTCCACTCAACCACTAAGATGGGTGAAGTTGCCCGCACAAAGGGACAATTCAGTTAATGTGCCAAGTACAAGAAGTAGAAGTCATTTAGTAGTAATTCCGTTTTTTCCTTAAATGTATCTACTTTCACCTCCTAGTACCAAAAGAACAGCCACAGAAGTCCATTTTTAGCCTGCCCGCCTAACTCTATATCCTTGACACCATTAATCTACTGAAGGCATTTCAAAAGAGGTCTCATATGTAGCTTTAAATGAAGCACAATAAAAATGATCTAATGAGGCGTCTGCCAGTTGAGTCACTATGGAGGGACCCACGTCGCTGTGAACACCCAGGTACTTTCATGATTACCACGTAGAAGAGATGAGAAGGTCGCGTCATAGATACCTCTCATTAATCTTTAAGCAGCCTCATATGTTTTAAGATATACATCTGTTTAAATTTTACAGAGTGATCCAGATCCTACAACATAGAAATATTGATCTTTTTTTAAGCGACTATGGGCATTTACACATTCCATATACAAGCGCCATGAGCGTTCGTTTGCCCTACAGATTTAACCATAAAGAAGATTCATCATCTCTTTGATAAGGACACCGTTTCTCTCAGGACATTTGTTGAGAAAAACGGACCATCATTACTTCCCTCCACCAATCTCCTTTATACATGGATTGTCTGGAATAATATATCTAATTCCAGCCTCAGGATAGGAGTAAGTTGGCTCTCTTGCCATCATGTACATTCGAAATTGGTACCTGGTGACCTCCCTTCACATATAGGAATTCTCTAGACATCATTCAGACCAGTTATATACAGTAAATTCTGAGACGGAACCCTGATGAAGGCATTGCCGAAACGCGCGTAGAATAACAACATACTGCCAGTTTCTACATACAGTGTTTATTCATCGCTACACTGCTGAATTGTGATTAAGGATTCGATCATTGAATTATCTGTCGTATATCTTTAGGTCTTATGACCTTTGTATATTAAATTGTACAATATTAATCCTTGCAAATAGAATACTGAATGATTGCAATATTGACTTGAATATCAATTGATTCATGAGACATTTGATGCACATGTATATATTAAGAAAAAAGAGAAAAATATTTTTATATATGACTTTATTTAATAAATATCTATTTTGACATATATGTTTGACTTATTATGATTGGTTGTTGATAGATTGGAAATTGTTATGCCCGCATAAGTTAGAATCCACCTTGCCCAGGTGTTCTCTTACCATTTATTGTCTGCCAGTTGTGTGCCAAGTTAAAATGAGGAATTATAAAAGAGGGTTTATTCTAGCTATGTGATTACGCCAACTTTTACTACTAACTGCAAGGTAAAAAACAAAAACAATATGTGGCCTGCAAAGGTAATGTTCGGATATTCTGCATAGAGATGAAGATATACCATGTTAGAAAAATATCATTCCACTTTTTCTATTGCTACGTTAACTTCATACAATGCAGTATCACATTTGCAAGTCGGCTGTTTAAGCACCTTGGCTGTGTGCACATAACCACACCCAGAGTAATAGAATTTCAGAACCACCACAGAGTGGATAGTGGATTAGTCTGAAGTTTGGCTCAATCACTTCATCGTCCAGCAATACCCTGAATAACAAAATCCAAAGAGTAAAGTTTACAACTCTTCTCTTACTCCTGCACTCACTTGAGTCAGCAAAATATTAATTATACAAGCAAATGTTCCATTTATACCTTCACAGGGGACACATACCTCTTCATCAAGTTCCTAAACAGTTCAACAATACGTTCCTCTAGCATGGGTCGGTGCTGGATAATGGGATCTCCCTTATAGGAAACTTTCTGCTGTAGTTCTTCCAATTTCTTGATCTGTTGGCGGGTTTGGAGCTGAGACTCAGCCAGAGAGGTTATCCTATTAACAATAAAAGTTATTCTTTTTTAAACGTCAATGCAAAAAAACAAACTGTGAAAACTGGGCTCACACTTACCCAGGATATATTACACACAGGATTTTCTAGATGAATCAGCTTGGAACAAAAGCAGTGATGCAGTTCATAGCTTGCAAAAATAGTTGCTTTTGAGATATACTGCATTATGCACAGTGTGGGCCAAATTGTGAACAAGCCTTGAATGATAGAGTCTAGCCTTTTATGTGTTGTGCACATGCACATTTTGCAAACAAATAATTTGAAAATCCTATTTTGCTCTCTACTGCATACTATGAGAAATGTGGATATTGAGAAAAACAGAAATTACATTCTCTTTGTATTTCTGAACTGCAGTAGCCTCGATAAAAGCTTATTTAACTTGCTCTCCTCCCCCCATTTTAGAAGATGAAGTGAAATTTACCAGTTTTCCAGCCGATCCAGACAGATGTTCGGTGGCCCTCCTATGCATGCAATCTGCTGCCTTCTCTTCCAGTCAGCCAGCTCTTCATCGGTCAGCGTCTTCTGCACATACTCCATTGCAGAAAGGAGTGCAGCCAGCTCACTCACAATATTCTGGTGGAGTTATAAAAAAAAGTACTGTTAAAGGAACCACTTATGTTCAATTCACAAATGAGGGGCACTCAACTTCTTTCCTTTTGGAGCCATGCTCTGCAAGTTCTTGCAGTAGTGGATAATCATGATGCACACTGAAATACAAGTGGCTGCATGTGCAGAGGATATATAGCTAAACTGCTCAAGGGAACAATGTTTTATGACGTAAATTATTTTAACAGATTTTGCTTTCAGATGCAATGTTTCTAACACTTTGCTTAGGAAACCGAGGAGGCGAGCATCTCAGCTCATCCCTCTCCCCATCTCTAGAACGATGCATCCCAAATGAAGCAAATAATGCATGGTTATGAGCAGAATGTTACTGTACAAGCACACTTCACCTACCTCTCTTGTTCATCGTGACCTTGCAGATTGGTGTAGGCAGTAACTGTTTTTTAAAGAATGTTGAGAATAATCTCATTTGATTGTCTCAAGTCTGACGGAGAGCTTCAGGGCGGGGCCGAGAACATGCATATACCTACAACACCAACACATCCCACATCATCTAATCCTGCATGCCCAGCTACTCCGTTACCTACACTCCATACCTAACCCCAGGATCTGAAGCCTACACCACTGCAAACCTTACATCTAATTAAAAAAAAACACACTACACAATGAAAATGGGTTTCAAACAATACAGCACAGAATTGTAACCCTATTTCCATTCTCCTTTAAAGAAAACAAAATGAAAGAAAATGGTTTTGATAACATACAGGGTGCACGGTTACTTTATGGCAATTAAGATTAGGAGGTGCCAAAGTCTTAGAATGCAGTTTACCAAATTTCAATGTTTCGTTCTTTTACAAGAAGTTTACTGAACACAAAGCCCTGGCTGTCACCCTTTTTTCATAAAAATTGCTTTTTAAAACATTTCTTGCCACCTCACACAATAGTTTGTACTTTTAACTTTTTATGAACACATCTTTCTAAAAAGGTGAGCGTCAGGGCTCATCTCAAAAGGTGAACGTCGGGACTCACTGTACTCTTTTCATGGTTTCTCAACCAGCAAAGACCCAATTGTGTGACAACAATCTGGCCACAGTAGGATATGGTGCTAATATCCTTGGTATCTTAACATGGTTTGATTGACTTAAGATATTGCTTTCTGTATGAGAAAGGCAATGTCTCTCCAAAGGCATGAAGACTAAAGGACATAAACAGCTGCTACTGGTTTGGGGGTCTAAAAATCCTTTTGAAGTAGGACTGGTTCATATGCCAGATTTGAGTACCAGCACGGCAAAAGAGACCTTAGGTAAGCAATGCTTTCACTGTAGTCCTTATGTCTCCTCTGACATCTCATAGAAAGTTCCTCATAGGCTAACAATTTTGCATGACTAAACGTCTAAAGGACAATGGAGTTAACTCCTCGGCTCCTATAGACGCTGCGAGGGCCCTCGATGTGGCGAATACCTCTATGTAGATAGGGGCATGACTGGGACGCCCATGAAGTCAAGAGGTTGGGCACACAACTGAATACCAATGGAGATAGTCCTAATGAATCAGAGGCTAAGATGGCAGCTGTCTGCAACATAACAATGACAGTAATGAATAATGAAGTACAAAAAGTGCATCAGAGATGGTGCAAGTTTGTGAGTCACTAAGATTGTTATTTCAGTAGGGCAACAGGGATTATTCAGCTGCAGCTTGGTTCCCACCTTTCGGATCAGGGTATATGTAGAGAAAACTACAGAACCAACCATGACAAGTTAGTCAAAGCATACAGGTGTCTGAAGACCAAAATGAAGGGGATTCCCTTCAAATTGTTTTCCGGATACCTATGTAGAAAATATTGCTATTTATCATTAAAGGCAGTTGCCAAGAATTCACTTCTACTGAGCCAATGGGAAGCTTAACAAAGTATTCCACTGTAGGCAACCAATTTGTGACTGATATTATTCTTTTTAATGTGTTATCTTGTCTGACATGTTCTGCGGGGAGAGGCTTTGAGAAATAGGCCGGTATCAGTAAGCCCTGCCGTGGTCCTCAATCATGCAGCTCTCTATTTGTACAAGCTAAGCACATTTTTAAATACTACTCAATAAACTCTGATTTGCTCTTTGTTGCTGATGGTGAAGACTTCAAAGATGTGAACTGCTCTCAGTTCAACATGTTTCTATATGACACAAGGACTCCTCCTAGTGGACCATGCTCCAAGTTTAAGTAGATCAAAGTCAGCTCTCCAACAATCAAGCATCAATTCCTGTAGTATTTCATGGAATGGAACTCTCTAAGAAGCTTTGTGTCTATTTATCACAATGAGAAGTAACTCTTATGCTACCATCAACAAGATAAAATTATTGTTTTAGTGGCCCATTGCCAGAGCCACAAGCTGAAAACCCGGAATCACTTGTTCGGAACACTTATTAAGCCTTTATTGTTTCCATCCAATTGTGCAGCCACTGGATGCTGATTATTGTGTCCAGTGGAGGAGGAGCATGACTATCATCTTATGAAAGAAGGGCATGTACAAGCCCGGCCTTGCTGTCTAGAACTAAATGGTGTCTTTGGGAACCAGAGAAAAGGAGTTTTATCTTTTACCCTATCTTATGGCTTCAGTTTGCTGAAAAAGGCTGTGATGGGGACGTCGAAGGGAAGACTCTGAATGATGGCAAAGTCTTAAATGTCGGGAAAGACCGCAACATGTACTCATAATTGGACATCGAATGATGCAAAATCAAGTACCTGAAGCGAGAATGATAGAAACAGATGATCAGAGATCATGTCCTGAAAGGTGCACAAATGGGGCTCCATCAGACAAATAAATAAATATTCCAGAGGTGGAAAATGTGTGCTTACCAACCTCCCGAGTCACTCCTTTGAAATGTACAGCCTTTCTGTGGGATCTGCTGTCAAATGGTCATATCCAGTAACAACATGACAAGTGGGATGGCAAACTAGGCACGGCTTGGTTTTCTTTTTTTGACATTTTTCAACCACTGGACCGACACTTATTGAATAAAGCCAACATGCTGAATGAAGAGCTGCAAAAAGATGAGAACACCTCGACAAAAAGTGATGGGAAAAAGGTCCCAATCTAGAGATCAATGTTTAAAAAAAGCAAAAAACTTCCTGAGATGAGGACTGAAGCCAAAAAACTCAGTTAAAAATAGACGTCAGCCCATAAAATACCTTAAAAAGGTAGCAGTGTTCTCCACGCTCAGTATGCAAAACAACATAATTGCATCAAACACCTTGAGATGCATAATGGAACAGTTGCAAAGTATGAACTTGCTAAAAGAATATGCTATTTTTTTTCTCCATTAAGAGCCTCTGCATGCAACTACCATTTCCTGCTTGATTTTGTCAAGTTGGTTACAAGAAGGTGATTTCAGTCTAATGTATTTGACTAATTTGATTTCAATGACTTGCTAAAAAGAGAGAGACAATGATGCCTCTTATAGGTTCTACATTATTACAAAAATGCTAAATATATTTTAGGACCTGTCCAGCCACACAGATAATGTACTGTTTTCAAGTATCAGAGAGAATCCCATGATTTAGAATGTATATTTAGCTATACAATTTAAAAATAAATAGTAAACAAAAAAGACTTCTTTGGTTCATTGTTGCATAACACTCTCTAATAGGTGAAAATGTGAGTATTAGTGGAGATCCCATGAGGGAGAACTAAGTGGTCTTTGTTAAGTGGTTCAAGGTGGCCCATTTCAAATGGTAGCATTAGCTAACATAGAAAGAAGACATAATACATACTCTTCTCATCTGATCCAACGCAGTTAACATTTGCTCAAGCTGGGCCATTTTTTGCCTCGTCACTGCCTGATTTCCATTTACATCAGCCACATCTGTATGAAAACAAAAATAAATATGGAACACCAGCAAATAAACATAAAAATCATTCAAATGTATTATTACATTAAATATTTTACAAACTGTATGAACTGATCTGAGAAAGCATTAATAAATATGTGTTGACAAATAGATGTTGACGATCTTAAACCCATTTAAATCATTCACATTCAATCTAACAAAATTCTTTACTCCTGAACTTCATAGCCGAATGGATTATACCTTTCTAATCAATTTGTTTAAACATTTTAAAAAACATTCTCTTCCACGCACAATTCCACTGATTCTGGTTGTTCTATACAATCTTGTACTATATTCACAGAGTGAATGCATTTTCTTTGCACTTCACTGTCACTTAGTCTACTTAATCGTTCCTCTTTTCGTAAATGAAATTGTGACAAAGTCATGAATTTGAAGTCGTTCAAAGTTCGATTCAAGGTCTACTCTGAAGTACCCTAACTTATGCTTAATTATCTGAAATCAAGCATTTAAATCTATGAGCAGTACAATACTATATAAGAAATTAACTTTGCATCCAGCCTTCGCCTTTTTCCTAGTTGTTCCGTTGCTCTTTGTGTTTCAGCATTTCCCCCCCCCTGAAAACTGCTCTGATCTTATCGGCTTAGTGGTAACTCGCTTTTGGAATTTGCTAAACAGTATACTATTGAGCTTCCTAACTGTATGGTTTAAGATGATCATTGTTCTTACTGTACTTCTTACAGGGTTTATCCCTGAACACAGTCCTGCTTTCTGCTCCCACTACATGGGTTTATGTGTTTAAATGCTGCAACCCTACATCAACAGATTTTGGCTGATCTTGACTGGCAACCACAGTGCCTCCTTGTTACAAATACATAGAGAGATCTGAGGGTAAAAGAAAAAGCATGCTGTGTTCACACTCATTCAACCTAAACCATCACATAGGGCACATTTCAGACCCAGTGAAAGATCTTTCTACTGCTAGAGGTTTTCCGCTCTATCATAAAGTGAAAGTACACATTCTTTAGTTCTACTTCAGGCAATCAGTATTCCTGCTGAGTTGAGAGAATTGAATAAAGTGCCAGCATGCTGATTGGCTTACATTTGATCCATTTGTTTCCAGGCTTCAATTTGAGGATCTAAGATCAACTTCTTATTTTTCTTTTGTACCAGAAAGCATAAATAATAAATTTTTTGAAAAGAACTAGCCCCATCTTCTCTTTCTGTCGAAAGAGGATTACATCTTGCAGACAAGCCTCAAGCAAGTGAAAAGACATTACTCACCCGCCTGTGTTTTGATATGTGGCTCTTGACTCTGAGGCAGCAGCTGATACAAGCCCCTGAATCAAGAGACAAGGCTGCCCAAGGTACTATCCCTGGTAGGCATACAGACACAACAAGAAGTTTGCAATCTTCTTGGGATGTGCTCACTTCTTGCAGAATGGCATGGTCTCCGACTGCCTTGTCGTATAGGGCATCCTTGGGGTGCGATTATGTCTGGAGTGAGAGAATCAAGGAAACCACAATCTCTCCCGATGTTTTTGGGATTTTTCATTCCAGAGTGCATGTAGTGTTTATTCAAAAGCTTTCTACTTTTGGTACTAAAACTGGATGCTGAGATGTTGTATGCAGAGTGATGGACCTTTGTAGAGCATAAAGATGACTACTAGCACCTCAACCTTGGAAGAGTAAGGACTTCATCAGACTACTCCAATTCAGATTTTGAAATATGCCTCAACATTAAAGATGCTTTCAGAAAAGATTCCATCAATGTTATTGATGTCTTAGACGTTAAACGCCATAGCCACAACAGACTTCTTGATTAAAAATAATACTCAACGAAGAATACGTCTCACCATTAGGTCAGTTATCGAGTGATTTTGCATCGAGCACATCAGTGTTCTCTTTTGTGACATTTATAGTTAAAGATTCGATATAACGGAGGTGAAGAGAGTGCCCCACAGTGCCTCCACCTGCCATCCAAGAGTGGTGCACATTTCCTCACGACGGCTGCCTCAGTTTCCTACAATCTCTCAGCCTCCGACGCAGCAAAATATTGTTACAGAGTTAGAGTGTCCTCTGATGAACTTTAGGTAAATTTTCTCATTCCTCCAAAATGAGCTTCTGGGGGGCAGACTACACACAAAAGTGTGAAGTTCTATTTGGATGACACTAGGGACCCTGCTCAAGGGAGCGAAGAAAAAAAAAACTAAAAGAACTAAGGTGACTGCCATTTAAGGACAGAGTGGGGAAGTGCGTTTGCTACCTACTTTAGCAGTGAACCATTTTCACATTCTTATGCGATTGTTTTTCTTGCTACATTTACTTTAATTTCCTTTTTAAAAGATTTCAGATAAGATGGATTGAAGCCTCTGATTTTACATGTGACAATTACAATTTAAATTGGCTCGATGGAAAGAAAAAAAAAAAAACACAATTCAAAGGCGCTCTCTCACAGAAGTGCCCTGGACTCCATCACAGGGATGGTCCTATTCAGTGTGTTTATTACAATCAATAAAGAACACACAATAGAAAACTAACCTTCTGGTTACTGCATGAGAATTTCAAAAGATGCTGAGTTTAAATAAAGTTTGATACTTTGAGATGTACAATTGCGTGCCTTAAATTTAACTGAAACATCCCCAAAATAGCAACTAAATTATTTAACACATTAGATGCAACCAATGCGAGAGAAGAGGAAAAGCAGGGTGAAAGATGCAAAACAATTAATTCTGAGAGGAAAAGTAAGAAAAAAGAAAAATAGTTGAATCACAACTATCCAAACAATTAAAGAATTCCAAGACACTGTAACAACAAGCCATGAAAACCATAACAAACAGTTGTTTGTATTAAAAAAAAAACACTGGGAGCCTAAGAAAATGTTTCTGTGCCATGAACCCAAAGCTTTATATAAACTGCTAGTCATCGGTTGGAAGAGGGAGAAATAAATTTAGAGACAGGATAAATTCTCAATTAGGCACACATTTTACACAGTATTTGGCTATCAAAATGGGTTTATTACATCCAAATATAACTCTTGCACAATAAGCAAACAGGTACAGATTATTGAAAGACTTAAAAATGCTAATTATTAAACATATGTCAAATAAATCTAAGATTAAAAAAGCTCATGCTACTTTATTATGAAAAATAAAGTCTTGCATTTCAATTACCTCCTTGGCTCTTCAACGTTTTGTAGTTAAAATCAAAGTCATCCTGTAGGTTTTCGACAACTTTCATCTTTTGTTCCAGATCCTGGAATATCAATTGGATTAATAAACATTATTTGAGGGTTAGTTACTCTTTAACAGCAAAAGTAACCTGCTCAGCCTAGTCCTCAATTGATCGCAGAAAGAAGAAAGGTAGTTTCTGCTCTGCTGGGATTCACACATGATGATGTCTTATGTGCTTAGCTAATCAAACTATCTCACAGGCAGCAGAATCTAACACCAGCAACCTAAATAGTCAAGAAAGACAGTTATGACCACAGCACTTGCTTTCAAAGTGATCCATCTCAAATTGTTAATCTAGTAATAGTGAGGTCCCCTCAGGTGAGAACATAGGGTTAGATCTACATAAATACATACATTTAAATATTCCCACATATACACACTACTAGCAAGATCACCTTCTAGTGCGGCTACCACTGCATGTAATGAGGCCATGGACCATCAGACTTCGAAGGAAAAAAAGGAGCAAAAGATATGCGTTTGCACCTTAAGCACTTATGCTAAGGACAGCTGGGGCACTATGCCGGACTTCTGCAGGTGAGTGTTTTACGTCCAAGACATCCTCTCACGGTGTCATAGTAATCCTTAGGAATCGGGCAACACCCTCTTTGATAGTACCGTTTGTGGGTGTTAGCTGGGAATTCTTTCCTTTTCTTCCAACACGTTTATGTAAGATTCTTTCTTGACATATTTTGTGGCTTTGAATTTGACAAATTGGCGGAGTCGAGATTTGCTTTGAGCTGTGAAAAATCCGTAAATTGCTCGGTATGTTGTTTATGTCTTCTTACAGGTACCACCGGTGAATCCATCATCATGCTATAGTTGGGTCACTGGTTTTGTATCAAATTCAATATACCGGCTCTTTGCCTGGATGTATAATTTTTGCACCCCGTTTTTGTTGATATCGGTTTCTTGTGCAAGTACCTACTGGCTTACATTACTCCTTCAGCTCAGCCTATTCCACAAGACGTTTTGTGTCTGAAGGCTTTGTTATTTCCTTAGAACGGAAGACTAGATTTTAAAAGAAGCAAACGTGCATACCAGTATGAGATATGTACACCATAGCTCACGGACTACAACAGAAAATGAAAGCAAACATACTCTTACCAGAACAAAGCTAAGCTTGTGTAAACTGTATGCACTGTGAAGCCTGGCAAACATCACCGTTCAACGGCAATGGTTGCAACACAAGTGCACAAGGTCACTGTCTTGGCCGGTGGCCGGGAAAAGAACAAAATCACTTTTGTCCATGTCACAGTGCATTTCCTGCCTTCTTCTTGGAAGTCTGGCATCTGTTGGCATTTCACAACAGAGCGCCATATGCAAGAAAGCAATGTCTGTAGGTTCTTGCACCTTCAGCAAGGTCTCCAAAGAGGGGCACACCTAGGGATCAAACAGATTTCCTCTGTGAAAGATCCACAGCAGGAGTTTGCTTTGAACAGAATGACAGAGACGGAAGGAGGGTGGGAGAACACTCCCAGCACTTAAGTTACCCCAATGCATCATGGTAAATGCAGTGCATGTTAACACATACTTCCGTAGTAGCCTTTCATTTTTCACCAACCTTGTTGGTGCACCCTGTGCTGTGTAACTCAAGACACATGTTTCTGGATTCATTCCTTCATCAGTAGAGATCAACAAGTCGTTTTGAGGGTGCTGAATATGCTTCCCAAAGTATTCTTAGGTCTCTGTATCATTCACTGGGCGCAAAACTATGTGTTGCTCTCTACTGAAGGGCAAAACGTGTCTAGAGATACACAACTCTAGCAGCAACAACAGGGGTGAAAAGCTCAACACTGTCACGGAAGTGAATGCTACCATGCACTGCATTTACCATGATGCTTTGGGGCTGAGTGCTGGGATGTGAGGCAGTGTGCTCGCACCCTCTTTTTGTTTGAAAAGGCTTCCTTGAGCTAATGTGCCGACGAGCTCTGCCTGATTCACCTGCGCCCAGTGAGTGGTGCATAGACCTGAGAAGACATTAGACAGCATTTTTGAGCACCTCAAAACGACGCGTTTCTCTCAACTGATGAAGGACAACTATCCTGAAACACGTGTCTAGAGATGCACAACACATACTGCACCAACAAGGGAGAAAAACTCAAGACTGTCACTGAAGTAAGTGTTATCATGCACTGCATTTACCATGATGCACTGGGGCGAACTGAGTGCTGGGATGTGAGGCACCATGCTCCCACCCTCTTTTTCAGAATGACAGAGACAGCCTACACTCACCAGAAATGGCAAAGACACGGACATTTTATTTCCAACAAAAATGTGTGCAGCAGGCGCAATATGTGGTCTTCCTGCTGCTTAGGGTCACTGTACACAAACATATATAAAAACCAAGCCAAGTTAAAATGAAAACAAACATGTCAAACAGAATGGGATGTAAGCAAGGTCTATGCTCAAAGGAGCGCACTAAATGTACTCCCAAGCATTGCAGATTCACACAATCAGCTGAACAAAGCAGAAGTAGAAATGTCCCACCTGGCCCATCTAGTCTAACCATTTCCCACTCTGCTGTAGAATACTCTACCATGACTTGATGACTCGTAATGCCATCTCCCCACTCCTGCCAATGAGAAACTAATCCAAGCAGTTTCTGGCATTGCCACTCAAGATCTTCCAAATACAAACAACCTCCTACAGACCAAGACCCATGCCCATAGCCGAATGGGGTGGTACCCCACTAATGCGAGAGGTGTTCATGAGGCTCACATGGTGTTCATGCCTATGACAGAGGTTAAGGGGTGGCGCATAGCAATTCGAAGGGAAATAAAAGATTCCAGGGAGCCTGGGTCAACAGAAATGGTTAGGTGAAATCTATGGCATCTGCTTCCGATTACTATTGATGGGAGAGGTTTAAAATGATCTGGAAATGATAACTTTGCCTGTAACAGGATTACTGGTTATTTATTTTATTTTCCAAAGGATTAACAGGAATCTACCTTAAACGAAAAGCGAGGCACCCTGGCAGAGTTCAAACAGAAAGATTAATAATTTCACTTTAGTCTTCGCTTCCTAGACCCGATTTGTTATTTCTATTTTTTCAAATCAGATTTTTTCTGAACACTGCATTGCTAATGGGTGTGGGTAAGAATTATACATCAGTTACAGTGGGAAAGGCTGCAGTATAAATACATTTATAGCAGGTGTGGCTAAGACCTAGAACAGGCCTCTTGGATACAGATATTGCCTCTAGGTTACCTTCAAGGCCTGTGGGTACATCATCCAGATATTTCCACAGTGGGGCTACATTTGATACTGTGTGAGAGACTTCAATTAATGGAGCTTTTAGAAAACTAGGGGCCATTTGTTTCATGGGAGGGCAATGGAATAATGCAATCACAGAACGCTACAATATCCGGCACATTCTCATTGCTAATGAGATATTGAATATAGATGTACAGTGGTACTACTTCATTCGCACAGGTTCCTCCAAAAGAACACAGCGCTCTTGAAATGGCTACCAGATATGTGATGCAGACTGAAACCTGTAGCCAAGTTAAAACCATCTAAGCGTGGCACATGTTTTTGTAATGGCATAATGGTAACAATAATTAGCATATTTTAAAACGACATGGAAATGTTTTGTATCCATAGCAGATCCATTTCTCATTAGGATGGAAGAGGAGCCACTTCCTAATCATAGTGGCACATGGCCGAACATGCACCAAAGTACCATCGCTCCTCAATATGATGCCTCTTTTACCTTTGGGTGCACCCAGATTTTAGTAGCACTCTTTGGAGTCTAATATAATGATCCGATTGCTATGCCACACGGTTTCTTGAATCCCTGGATGCAAAAGACATACCTGCACTCTCTTCCTCATGTCCTGTAGGTGCTGTTCCAGCATTTGCTGTTTTTCGGTCACCACTGCAGCAGTGGGGTGAGTTGCTTGTCCACTCTGCAAATAATAAGGTTATTGAGATTGTAGTTTAATTATGGGGATTTCAGATAGAAAACAAAGAAATCTGGAGAAGTCCTGGATCCAGTAGGTCAGCTTCTAGGTTCTTCAATCCTTGATTTAGGTTTTATCTCATACCATCTTAAGAGTGCCCATGACAAGGCGACGCCTGCAATGATCTACTGTACTTTATATACGCTTGTTATTTTAAATATTTTTTTTTACATTCAACAGAAATACGTAAACTTCTAAAAATTCTCTCAAAGGGCTAAACAGGCAGTGTCTAACCCTTTAAAATGCTAGCCCATCATAAAGAAATAACATTCAATTCTGAGGTCCATGTATTTATGTTGCCTGTAAAAACGTCTGTTAAGGTATCAGCGGCATGCAAGGTTTATGACCAAGACTTGTAAATCAAGACTTGTAAACCACATTCTGCGGTTGTTTTATATGACCTTTGTTATATGAAACCTATATGAATAAAGATGGGGGGAAAAGTATCATTAGGGAAAGATCTAGCGAGTAGCACCGGGTTCAGAACGGTTCTGAGCCCCGACTGCTTGTGACGTTTTTGGTTTATTTTAATGGTGTCAGCACATGGCCTGGAATCCATGTATATCTTTAAAGTCAAATCATGTTTCCACACAATTAGAAAAATAAATGCGCCCATTTCAGAACAGTAATTTGGGTGATCATGTTATAGGTTTACCCATGTTTAAGATGCAAAGAGGCCCTCGCTATGACAATAACTGGGAAAATGATGCCGGCGGAGCACGCAAGCCCGCTTTTACTAACCTGGGTGGCGGAGGCTGCCGTCTGAAGCAGGCGCGACTCTTCCCATAAGCACCTTGCCACGATCCGTGCTATTTCCATGGGCTTTTCAAGGTATCGGCTCTAGAAATAATTTACAAGCGAAAGGGGAGAAGACACATAGAGGGTAATTTGAGTTGAGGTCCACTAACATCTCATCACAGTTAATTGGCTACTGTATGACAGATTCACGACCAGTTATGAGCACCCCACTGTGAGCTGTACGTCTGCAATAGATGTTATCTCGGTCACAGGTTCAAAAACAGCGATGAGCGCAGCATATTCTCCGTTCCTGCCATCTCTTCCTCAAGTATCGCGTCCCACAAGAAGCTCCACTCCTTTAACACCAGTTATTTTTGGCCACAGGCTGAAGATGAGTTACGAACGCAGCATATTCTTTTTTCCTTCCCCAAATTCCCAAAGTAATGTGTCCTGTAGGGAGCTCCACTCCTACTAACACCTGTTATTCTTGGTCGTCAGTGGATATGCCCAGCTATGAGCACAGCATGTTCTCCTTTCCACCCCCAACTTCCCAACACACCCCACACTAGCCTCACTCCTGAAACACCTGGTCTTCTTGATCACTGGTCAACAGCCCATGACCAAGGAGAGGTAGCACATTTAGTCATAGTTTTCATTCTGGACTTTCAATCAAACCACAGACTCAGCATATGCATAAAGGGTGCAGTAATGATCCTTTGTAAAAATACAGTTAAATCACATTAAACGAACCACTGGATTGAAAGCGCAGCGAGTTGTCCAGGAAAAGCCTGTGTTCAGGGCCGGACTGACTGTAGCGGGCATCGGGCGTTTCCCCGGGAGGCTGGAAGAGTGGGGGCCGTTTTGCAGGTGTGGGTGCTGGTTTTGTTAGTGGGGGCCGGTAACGTGCATAAATTACTTGAGATACATGTTGATGTGTGGAGTGCTTCAATATTTTTAAGAGCCTAATCGCAAGCACAGAAAAGGCAGGCACTCTCTGATAATCATACAATCAAGGGTGGTGTGATGACAAAAGATGGCTGGATGAACTTGCGTAGTCGCAATGCTTCCTGGGGGCAAACCCGAATGTTGAGTTTCCACAGTGGGCATGTTTTTACCTTTTTTCTTACATCAGGGCACACCAGTGTTACGTTCATTAAGCTATGCAAAGAATTCTCTACCTTCTGACCAGCAAAGACAGCAGGATGTTCAGAGAATTAAACTCCCTTTCTTATGTTACCTGAAGGTGACCAATGGGTCACCATTTCAAACCACAATAAAGTGCTTTCAGAAGGCGAAACTATAGTTTTAAACCCTATATATAGCAAACAAGCATTGGCAAAGCCAACTGGTCTCAACTATAAGAGAGCTATTGACTTTAGCAATGCGTTTTAGCCATGTTGTACACCAGTGTGGCTGTTGTACAGCATGGCTAGAAGTTAATTGCGTGGAGTGTCGAAGAGTGGTGTGGAGTGTCACACAGTGTTGTAGAGTAGGGTAGAGTGTCGTAGAATATCATAGAATGTCGTAGTGTCAGAGTGCAGTAGACTGCCATAGAGTGGAATAGAGTGCCATAGAGTGGAATAGAGTGCCATAGAGTGGAATAGAGTGCCATAGAGTGGAATAGAGTGCCATAGAGTGGAATCGAGAGCCATCGAGTGGAATCGAGAGCCATCGAGTGGAATCGAGAGCCATCGAGTGGAATCGAGAGCCATCGAGTGGAATCGAGAGCCATCGAGTGGAATCGAGAGCCATCGAGTGGAATCGAGAGCCATCGAGTGGAATCGAGAGAGCCATAGAGTGGAATCGAGAGAGCCATAGAGTGGAATCGAGAGAGCCATAGAGTGGAATCGAGAGAGCCATAGAGTGGAATCGAGAGAGCCATAGAGTGGAATCGAGAGAGCCATAGAGTGGTGTAGAGTAGCGTTTCAGAGTGGGGTAGAGTAGCGTTTCAGAGTGGGGTAGAGTGTCAGAGTAGAGTAAAGTAGACTGTCAGAGTGGAGTAGAGCGTCAAAGTGGAGTAGAGCGTCAAAGTGGAGTAGAGCGTCAAAGTGGAGTAGAGCGTCAAAGTGGAGTGTTGGAGTGGAGAAGTGTCTCGGAGTGGAGATGGGTGCCACAGAATGGAATAGAGTGCCACAAAGGAGTAGCGTGTCGGAGCAGAGCAGCGTGTCGGAGCAGAGCAGCGTGTCGGAGCAGAGCAGCGTTTCGGAGCAGAGCAGCGTTTCGGAGCAGAGCAGCGTGTCGGAGCAGAGTAGAGTGCCGTAGAGTGCTACGGAGTGGAGGAGAGTAGATTGTCACAGAGTGGTGTATCGTAGAGTGGCGTGGAGTGGCATGGAGTGGCATAGAGTGGAGTGGCGTAGAGTGGCATAGAGTAGAGTGGCGTAGAGTGGCGTAGAGTAGAGTGGCGTAGAGTGGCATAGAGTAGAGTGGCGTGGAGTGGCGTAGAGTAGAGTGGCATAGAGTAGAGTAAAGTGGCGTGGCGTGAAGTGGCGTAGATAGAGTAGAGTGGCCTGGAGCAGAGTGGCCTGGAGTAGAGTAAAGTGGCCTGGAGTAGAGTAAAGTGGCCTGGAGTAGAGTAGAGTGGCCTGGAGTAGAGTAGAGTGGCCTCGAGCTGAGTGGCCTGGAGCAGAGTGGCCTGGAGCAGAGTGGCCTGGAGCAGAGTGGCCTGGAGCAGAGTGGCCTGGAGCAGAGTAGAGTGGCCTGGAGCAGAGTAGAGTGGCCTGGAGCAGAGTAGAGTGGCGTAGAGTAGAGTGGCGTAGAGTAGAGTGGCGTAGAGTAGAGTGGCGTAGAGTAGAGTAGAGTGGCATAGAGTAGGGTAGAGTGGCATAGAGTAGAGTAGAGTGGCATAGAGTAGAGTAGAGTGGCATAGAGTGGCGTAGAGTGGCGTTGCGTAGAGTAGAGTGGTGTGGCGTAGAGTGGCGTGGCGTAGAGTGGCGTGGCGTGGCGTAGAGTGGCGTGGCGTAGAGTGGCGTGGCGTAGAGTGGTGTGGCGTAGAGTGGCGTGGCGTAGAGTGGCGTGGCGTAGAGTGGCGTGGCGTAGAGTGGCGTGGCGTAGAGTGGACTAGAGGAAAGTGGACTGGAGTGGATTGGATTAGAGTGGAGTGGAGTAGATTAGAAGTGGAGTGGATTAGAAGCGGAGTGGATTAGAAGCGGAGTGGATTAGAAGCGGAGTGGATTAGAAGCGGAGTGGATTAGAAGCGGAGTGGATTAGAGTGGAGTGGATTAGAGTGGAGTGGATTAGAGTGGATTAGAGTGGAGTGGATTAGAGTGGGGTGGATTAGAGTGGGGTGGATTAGAGTGGGGTGGATTAGAGTGGGGTGGATTGAATTCTTTGTGGATTAGATTAGAGTAGATTGGAGTGGAGTGCATTAGAGTGGATTGGATTAGAGTGGAGTCGATTAGAGTGAATTAGAAGTTGAGTGGATTAGAGTGGAGTGGATCAGAGTGCATTGGATTAGAGTGGTTTGTATTAGAGTGGAGAGGAGCATAGTGGAGCGGATTAGAGTGGACTGAATGGAGTAGATTGGATCGGAGTCGATTACAGTGTAGTGGGGTAGAGTGGCCTGGATTGGAGTCGGATGGATTAGATTGGACTAGGTTAGAGGGGACTGGGTTAGAGTGGTTTGGAGAGGATTGGAGTAGAGTGGATTAGAGTGGGCAGGATATGGAGTGGATTAGAGTGAATTGGAGTGGATTAGAGTGAATTGGAATGGAGAAGATTGGCATATAGTGGAGTGGAATGGAGTAAAGTGGAGTGAAGGGGATAAGAGTGGAGGGAATGAGAGTGGAGGGGATTAGACTGCAGTGAGGTGGAGTGGAGTGGATTGGATTGAAGTTGATTATAGTGGAGTGGATTGTAGTGGACTGGACTGAATTCGAGTGGCGTGGATTAGAATGGCGTAGAGTGAATTAAGTGGATTAGAGTTGAGTGGCATAAATTGCCTCTTACTATTTCTTAAATTATTCAACACTGCTGCATAATTTGGACCTCCTCTGCAGCACAAATCCAGTGGTACTGCCTATGCAGAATGTTCAGTGTGCAAAACATTAACAGAACAGGCTATTACATTTCTTCAAATGGCCTTATTGTTATTACCACCCCAGTATTCTTTATGAATGCAGAGACAAAGCGAGGGGAAGCGACCTTCACACAAGGTTATAAGCCCCCCCAAGTGCGGCCATAATAACGTGATTGACAGTCAGCAATAGTGACCCACAGCACAGAGTACTGCAGCTAAAAAGTAACAAGCATTGGCATAGCCAATAGGTCTCGCTTTTGGGACCTTATAAGTATTTAGTTATGCAGCACAATATCCTTGGTGCAACAACATCAACTGTTGCATGGCTAAACACTTATAAGGTCCCAAAGGCGAGACCTATTGGCTATGCCAAGTCATGTCATGTCCTGACCTGGATACATCTTGACTTCTTTTAACTACAACAGTTATTTATCAGTACAACTCCTACAAATGTCTGCAGCCCAGATAAATAATAAAGGGACATGGAAAGGTTGAAACTTTTGTCATGGTCACACCTCCAAATAGTATGCACTGTTTTACGAGGCTGATATTGTGGAGTACCTGCTTTCTGCAGATAACTTTAAACTCAATGACAGTCTACTGCCAGTGAGCAGCACTGCTTCAGTGTCAAACGAGAAAATCTGAATGAAAAGAAAGTTGCACTTACTTCTAGAGCTTCATGTTGTGCTAATGAGTATACATTCTGATATCTTATTATTGGAATATTATTATAGGGATTTTTCTGTTTACTTTTAATCATAATTACGTTTCACTTCCACACAGAAAATGCGTTGTGTGTGACACTTGCAGTGTAACACAAAACGCATGGGATATCACTAATAAGCACACTTAAACGTTGGTAATGACACACATATGCAAACTGAAAACTTGACAGCTATGCATTACATGGTCATGACTGCCCCTTTATTTGCTATGAACTGTGAGTCAAAGTGTCACAAGTAAGGCACTGATATGCAAACATAAGCACCCTTAAAAAATACAAATGGCACTCAAATTCAAACTAAAAACTAAGTACTTGTGAAAACAACGAGAGTCTCCACGAACAAAACAAAAATCATGAGATTACTCTGCAACTAAAAATCACAAAACAGTTCAGAAATATTCTAATGACGAGTATAGGTAATTCAGAAACTGTGCCTTCCAACATCTTGTATAGCACTCAACTGAATTTATTAAATTAAACTAATGGTGAAATAAATTGTGTGTTTGAGTAGCAAATAATGGAATGGTTTTAAAGTTGGAATAACATGATCAAAGCCTTTATAGGGCACTCCAAAGGTGCCCAAAAGACACATTACAGCACACGTGTGTCATGGCAATGATGTGGACAGAGAGCATTAAACTTAACCTCAGGCTGCAGGTTCGTAGGCTGCTACGCTGTACTGCCCAATAACTCTCCCTCTGGCTCAGACAATGGAATAACAAGATAGTTCCTCAGAACCCGGGATTGGACAAGCAAAGGAAAGTAGAATGATTTGAACATTCGCCAAGGAAAGCAAGGTCGTCAAAAGATTTACTAAAGTGAAGCTGACAATTTGGCCCTCATTTGTAACTCGTCAGCTTGCTTTCGAAATATCTCCAGTAGTAGCATTAGCAGGATTGCATGAGCACCAAGAGGCCACTAGGTGGCAATAGTGGCACTCTGTAAATATCCCGATAACATAACTGAACATGACTAAACAAAGACTCCGATTTTGAAAGAAATTATTGCGTACTGTAATGCACCACTACACAGGTTCAGCAGGTTAGCGGCCCTGCTTAATAGAAGCCACCTGGATGTACATCCACTGCATCTTCTGGCCAGGCGTGGCCAGAGCTTTAAATAAAGTGGAGTAGGCCGCTCCTGGTCTTACGCCCATACGGCATTCCGGTGTGTGTGTCGGTCATTGTGGTCGAGAGTGTGGGGCCTACACAACACACCGGGTACCTATTAAGGTGAAAGGCACCCCCCACAACACTAGCGACGAGGGTGGGATGCGCCCCCGCGCACCCTGAAGCCACTGCGCCGTGATGACCCGCAGCCACAAAGAGCCATCCCCTGCCTTCCCGCGGACCCTGCCAGAGAACACGAGGAGCCGCAACGGCCCGTCAGCGATCGCAGCCAGCACAGAAGCCAGAGTGCTGCACCAGCTGTTGGCGTACCTTTCTCCCCCACCACACAGCAGAAGTCTAGCCGTGCTGCGGCGCCACGCACGGAACGAGGAGACGACAGGCCACCCCAGGATAACACGCTGGCAAAGCCCTGCCTGTCACCAGCAGAGCCCGCAGTAAGTAGCAGCTCAGACCAAGGGCCCACCGGCCGCTCTGCAGCACACGTGCTCCTCAGCTGACACCATGCTCCGCGAAGGCCTGCCTACAGCCCGGTCATCCCCAGCTCATTCGCATGAGCTCTCACTACTTTACCAGACAAGAAGCGAGCTGGCAAACTAGCATTGTCTCAAACAGTCAGCTGGAAAGGGAAAACGAGAGGAGCGGGGGCGAGCGTGCGCGGCAGCCTGCAGAGCTGACCAGACGCTCGTGCGTCATGGCCTTTTGCCTGCGATTACGCGCACGGCCGGCATGTGTTTCCAATTATCGCGCCCGGGCACGATAATTGGAAACAGATGTGTGCCACGCACGTAACCGCAGGGAAAAGGCCATGACGCACGAGCGTCTGGTCAGCTTTTTAAACTCCCTAACTATAAGTCTCGCAGAGCAGCGCTTGCGCGCTACTCGAGGCTCGACCTAAAAACAAGGGAAAAAAGCACTATGGAGGGAGCAGCAGGAGTGGGTGGGGGGGAGAGAAATATTACCTCAATCATGTCGGGAGCAGCAGATGGACACTGATTAAGTTGAATTAATCTGTGCTTATCCGTGTGCCACAGTAAGCATAAAAAGTGATGTTTCGCCTATTCTTGCCAATTTTAGGAGGCAGCAAAGAAGAGTGACGCTGAAGCGTACAAATGGTAAGCAATGGACGGGCTCCAAACCCTTTTTGTATACAATAGTGTCTTGCAAATGAGCACATGCTTTTGCAGGCTCGAAATCCGGGTAGACCGTTCAGGCTAGTAAGCAGATTTTCAGCTACTACTCTGGTCATCATCACCTTTTGCTTTTCAGAAAACAATCCTAATGCAGAGGGAACTGTTTATACTGCCTATTACTTAAAGCAAGGTTGTGTATTAAATAGAGAAGCTGATAATTGATGCATTAAGCAACTATCACCTGGACATTTTGGCCTTAACCATAGTCATCCAGACTTAGTCGAGCCCGGCTTTAGGGCAAGGAGTCTTTAAAAGCTATACTGACAGCCAGTGGCGGCTCCTCGAGAGAGTGTGGCGGGGGAGGGGCAGGGTGGGGGGTATTAGAGAACAAGTTACTTACCTTCGGTAACGCTTTTTCTGGTGGATACAGTATCTGCCTGTGGATTCCTCACCTTTTGAATACCCCCTGCGCCAGCATTTCCGCAGAAATTCTTTTCCTAGCTCTCCCACGTCGACGAGGACGTCATAATAGCACAGCTCCGCTCGCGACTCCGTATGACGTCATCGGAGCCATAAGAAGACCTCGTCGGCGTGCTGATGTCAGTTCCACCCATTTTTTCCGTGCCCTCGAGGCAAACGGGCGGTCCGACAACATTTTTACAAGTATACATTGTATACATAATATATATATATATGAATGCAAATATACACAGAATATACAATAACATAATGAAAAATGCCAACCAAACAAAGCATTTTCTTGAAGAAAACTGTAAGCATGTAAAAGACTTTTTTTTTTTTTTTAAACTGCAAAGTCAAACAGTTAAAACATTTTTGGTAGAAACAGGACGACAATGGGGAGGAGGGTGGGTCAGTGAGGAATCCACAGGCAGATACTGTATCCACCAGAAAAAGCGTTACCGAAGGTAAGTAACTTGTTCTTCTGATGGATACATCTGCCTGTGGATTCCTCACCTTTTGAATAGAATCCCCAAGCCGTACCTCTCCCAGAGGAGGGTGTCCAGTGGAGAGGTGTGGTGTGGTGCAGCGGCCAGGGCAGCTGACTTCGGAGCACAGGGTTCACGGTTCGATCCCCGGCTCAGCTCAGCACCATGTGACTCTGGGCAATAGCTCACTTAATTTCCACGACGGCCCCCAGCGCCTTGAGACCTGTAAGGGTGAGTAGCTGCGCTATATAAAAACGGACTTACATTTATATTTTACTATACCAAAAAATCTTGCAGGGCAGAGCGTGCAAAATGGCCATCCCTCCTAACCTCGGAATCCAAGCAGTAATGCTTCGCAAAGGTGTGGAGGGAGGCCCAAGTTGCCGCCTTACAAATATCAACAACAGGAACACCTCTAGCCAAAGCAGAAGAAGAGGACTTCGCTCTGGTAGAATGAGCTCTGATACCTTAAGGCGGCTCCTTCTTGGCCAGGGCGTAGCAGATCTTGATACACAAGATGATCCACCTGGAGAGAGTTCTCTTGTGGACAGCTTTTCCTTTCATCCGACCAATGTAGCCCACGAAGAGCTGATCATCCAGCCTTAGATTCCTTGTCCTGTCCAGGTAAAAACTGACCGCCCTCTTGGGGTCCAGGCGATGAAGTCTCTCCTCCTCCTTAGAAGGGTGATGGGGAGGATAGAAGGTAGGTAAGGTAATGGACTGTCCTAAATGAAAAGGAGTAACCACCTTGGGAAGGAAAGCAGCCCTGGTCCTAAGAACCATCTTTTCTGCATGAATGGTCAAGAAAGGAGGTTTAGAGCTAAGAGCCTGCAGCTCACTTACCCTCCTGGCCGAGGTAATAGCGATCAGAAAGACCGTTTTGAAAGAAAGAAGCCTCAACGGACAACTACGAAGAGGCTCAAATGGTGAACCCATCAGAAATGTAAGAACAAGATTCAAATCCCACTGAGGCATAATGAAAGGAGTGGGAGGAAACGTATTAATGAGGCCCTTAATGAACCTCATAACTACAGGAGATTTAAACAAAGACGGCTGATCCGGCAAACAAATGAAAGCCGACAAATAACCTTTTTTTTAAATATTTTTTTATTGAAATCCATAAAAAGAAAAAAAGCATTTTGACGATACATACATCCATATAATTCATTAAACGTGTAGAGTAATACAAGATCGTTAAATACCACCGATAGGCCTAAAAACAGTAAATTGTAAAATCAGTAAGAAAGAGACAATATATGCATTTAAGCCAACATTCAAATACTGCATAAGAAAGTGCAAGAAGATGAATCTAATAAATCTTATGAATCTGACTTTAAAAAATGCAACGCATAATATTTTAGTACAGCATCAACTGCCAAAATTAACACAAACTAAACAATTGATTGAACCTTAGGTCCGACAAATAACCTTTAACTGTAGCCACAGCATAACCCTGCTGTGCCAAAGAGAGAGAGAAACTTAATACGTCAGATAAACGTGCCTTTAAAGGATCATTGGACCTCTCTCCACACAACTTCACAAATTTGGACCACCGGGAAGAGTAAATAGACTTGCTGCAGTGTCTCCTGGATGATAAAATAACATCCACCACATCCAGTTCAATCTCCAGGCATGAAGGTGCAGGCTCTGGAGGTGGGGGTGTAGATCCTGCCCCTGCGACTGCGAGAGGGGATCTGCCCTGAGAGGGAGACAGAGCGGAGGGTGCGATGAGAGGTGAAGTAGATCTGTGTACCACACCCTTCTTGGCCAATCCGGGGCGATCAATATGACTTGGGCCCGGTCTTTGCGAACCTTCCTCAGAACTCGAGGAATCAAGGGTATGGGGGGGAAACGCGTAAAGGAGCTGCAAACTCCAATCCAACTGAAACATGTCCCCCAACGCTCCCTGCATCGGAAACTGGAGACTGCAGAACAACGGGCAGTGCGCATTCTCGCGAGTGGCAAAGAGGTCCAACTGAGGAAACCCCCACATCTCGAAGACGAGACGGACCACCTCCGGATGAAGCCGCCACTCGTGATCTGCCGAGTAATGCCGACTGAGACTGTCCGCACAAACATTTAGCACACCGGCCAGATGATTTGCCATTACACAAATCTGATGGCCCTGAGCCCAGGACCAGAGACGCAGAGCCTCTCTGCAGAGACAATACGAACCTACACCTCCCTGTTTGTTGATGTACCACATCGCGGTAGTGTTGTCTGTCAGGACCTGAACTGACTGACCACGAAGGGAAGGAAGGAAGGCCTTCAGTGCCAAACGAATCGCCCGCAATTCTAGAAGGTTGATATGAAGCAACCTTTCCTCTGGAGACCAAAGTCCTTTGACCTCCAGATCCCCCAGATGAGCACCCCACCCTAGAGTGGAGGCATCTGTGATCACTGTGGCCACCGGTGGAGGAAGTTGAAAGGGCTTTCCTTGAGACAGGTTGCCTTGCATACTCCACCAAGACAGCCCCGCTGCAGTGTCTCAGGAGATCCTTATGTTCTCCCTGAGATCTCCGTTGTGCTGATACCACTGCCTGCGGAGGCAACAATGGAGTGCCCTCATGTGCCAGCGTGCATGACGGACCAACAGTATGCAGGAAGCGAACAAACCGAGCAGGCATAGGACCTTCAGGACTGGAACAACCGCTCCATCGTGAAACAAAGGAATCATTTCCTGAATGTCGAGAATCCTCTGTGGAGGCGGGAAAGCTCGACACACAGTAGAGTCCAGTATTGCCCCTATGAACAGGCTGCGCTGAGAAGGTACCAGGTGAGATTTGGGTACATTTATTGAGAAACCCAAGTTGAACAACAATTGCGTCGTTGCCTGCAAGTGGCGCAACACCATCTCCGGAGACTTGGCTTTCAGCAACCAGTCGTCCAGATAAGGGAAAACAGGAACCCCTGACCTTCTGAGATGTGCTGCCACCACCGCCATGACCTTTGTGAAGACTCGAGGTGCGGAAGTAAGGCCGAATGGAAGGACTGAAAACTGGTAGTGTTGCGACCCTACCATAAACCGGAGATACTTCCGATGTGACTTCAGGATGGGAAGATGAAAATACGCATCCTGTAAAATCGATCGACACCATCCAGTCTTCCTGTTGCAGCGCCAGAAGAACCTGAGCCAAGGTCAACATTTTGAACTTTTCCTGCCTGAGGTAAAAATCCAAAATCCTGAGGTCCAGAATCGGCCTCAACCGGCCGTCCTTTTTGGGAATCAAGAAATACCGGGAGTAGCAACCTTGACCCCTTTCCTGCTCCGGAACCACCTCTATCGCCCCTTTCTGCAACAAGACCAGAACCTCCTGTTGTAAGAGAAGCAAATGGTCTTCCGAACACCAATCCTGGCGAGGAGGGTAAGGAGGAGGAAACTCTTGAAAGGGAAGGGCGTACCCGTTTTCTACAAGATTCAAAACCCAACGATCTGTGGTAATCAGTTTCCAATCTTGTAGAAAAAGGGACACCCGACCCCCCACAGGACGAACGTGCTCCAAGATGGGGGATCTAGGGCTGCTTCCCCGAGGTACCAGTGGGAGGGGCAGGAGAAGAGGAGGAGGACTGCTGCCGGAGGGCTCCTCGAAGACGGCCTCTATTCTTTCCCCTGTACGACCTATATAGGGGGTTTTGCTGCTGTTGCTGCCGAGGCTGTTGACGGCCACGAAAGGAAGCCGCCTTCCCAAAGCCTTGATATCTTTTATATCCATACCCTCTAGGCTGAGACTGTAGACCCAATGACCTTGCAGTCGCTCTACTGTCCTTAAAACGCTGCAGAGCAGAGTCCGCCTTGGTGCCAAAAAGTCTCGATCCATCGAAGGGGAGATCTAAAAGAGTAGCCTGAACATCCGGAGAAAATCCAGAAGATCTGAGCTAGGCCTGCCTCCTCGTGGCAACAGACGAACCCATAATCCGGGCAACCGAGTCTTCAGTGTCCAAACCCGACTGGATAACTTGCCGGGCAGCTGCCTGAGAGTTCGACAGAGCCTCAAGAAAATGAACCCGATCTTCATCAGGAAGTTTAGGGGCCAGCTGTTTAACAGAGTCCATAAGAGCATGAACGTACCTCCCCAGTAAACAAGTGGCATTCGTAGATTTCAATGCCATACTTGCTGATGAGAACACTTTCTTGGCCGACTGTTCCATCTTTTTAGAGTCCCTATCCCCTGGAGTGGTAGGGAAGGACGCAGTCGATTGCTTGGAACAAGAAGCTTGAATCACCAAACTTTCCGGAGATGGATGCGCAGAAAGAAAGGCTGGATCACCTGGAGCTGGTCTATATCTCCTTGCGATAGACCTGGAAACTGCAGGAGCTGATAAAGGCTTTTGCCACACCTCCAAGATAGGCTCAGTCAATGCCTCATTGAAAGGCAGAAGAGGCTCACTAACAGAAGAAGAAGTATTAAGGACTTCCGTTAAAATGTTCGACTTTACTTCCGCTGAGGGTAGCTGAAGATCCAACAACTCAGCTGCCTTCCTTGTTACTACATGATAAGGAGCAACATCATGATAGATGACAGCTTTAGGTGAAGAAATCTCCCATTCTGGGGAAGTATCTAGCCCACTGGCCTCTTGCAAGCCCTCGAATTCTTCCACAGATTCGAGCATCTCCCCTTCCTCCTGCTCCTGTCGATATTCATCCTCCTCAAACAGCCTTTGTGCATCTCTTCTGGAACGATGCTTCGGTGTCGGCGTCGGCGGCGCCGGAGACAAAGGAACCAGCGTCGAAGGAGGACCTTCTGAAACGGGCAACGGCGCCGTACGAATCCGAGGCGGCGCCGAATCGACACCGGACGGAGTCTGAGGATTCGGAGTCGAAAACCTCGGCACCGGAAACTGCCAGGAAGGAGCCGTCGGCATAAAGGGCACAAAGGGCGCCTGGCCGTACTGTTGGGGAACACCCAAGTTAAAGGCCAGCGGACCCACGGGGCCAGAAGGCGCACCGGTAGGGTAGGATGCCCTGGCAAACATGCCGTACATAGCATTTAAAAAAATGCGTGGGATCCGTTCCAGGACCTGGAAAAGGAGGGTAAGGATCCATACCTCCCTGATTAGAACCCATACGAGGACGAACCAGAGGATGGTTAAGCGGAGCCGGTGAGGACGGTGCCCGCTCAGGCAAAGGCACAGGAGAAGACTCCCTGGGCGCCGGCAAACCTCTGGGCGCCGGAGACTTTCTTGGCGCCGGAGACCCTCTGGGCGTCGAAGAACCTCTCGATGCCGGCGAATCCCTCGGAGTCGGCGAATGCATCGGAGTCGCTTGCGGAGAAGGAGAAGGCGACGGAGAAACAAAGTCCTTTCCCCGGCGCCGCTGAACAGGAGAAGCCGACCTCGAAGCCACAACCTTGGAAAAGCAACATCGAGAATTGCGACCTCTCTTTTCTTTCTTCGCCTTCGCCATAAAGAGTTTCGCCTCCCGCTCTTTCAACGCCTTAGGATTCATTTTTCTGCAACACGAACACCCATCGACATCGTGATCAGAAGATAAGCACCAGAGTTAGTCATCGTGAGGGTCTGTAATCAACATATGACCACTGCACTCTCTGCAGGGCTTAAAACCAGACTTCTTTGAAGAAGCCATTTCCCCAGGAAATCGAAGGTAATACAGAGAAACAAAGTAATCTCGAAGAAAATGGGGAGTCCCAGAAAAAACCGCTACGCGTCAACGGCGCGGAAAAAAGGGAACTGACGTCAGCACGCCGACGAGGTCTTCTTATGGCTCCGATGACGTCATACGGAGTTGCGAGCAGAGCCGTGCTATTATGACGTCCTCGTCGACGTGGGAGAGCTAGGAAAAGAATTTCCGCGGAAATGCTGGCGCAGGGAGTATTCAAAAGGTGAGGAATCCACAGGCAGATGTATCCATCAAAACTCCGGCATACGGCCGAACGGAGTTAAGTAAATAAATAAATAAATCAATTTACATTGGGCACGCTGCAACGCCAACTCGGCGTTGCAGCGCGGGCAATGTAAATTGTTGTATTTATTTACTTAACTCCGTTCGACCGTGTGCCGGAGTTTACTACCCCCCGCCCCGCCTGCCCGCAGCACTCCCTCGAGGAGCCGCCACTGCTGACAGCTGGACTCTCCCCCATGAACAAACTGGTGTGTGTGTGTGCGAATCACTTTTTTGCAAATCCTGCCCATCCTCTATGTATACTAGTGTTCCCTTATTGATGTATAGCCAGTGCAGCTAAAGATCTTGAAGCTTTCTGCAACTGATCTACAACTAGCAGTGCAGCATAACCATCTTTCCATGCAACCAAAAGAAAACAGGTCATCCCTATGGATCTCATTTTAAACTGAAGCCAGAATTTACTGAGTGGGCACATCATTTCCATGTAGTGGACTGGGTAATAAGCAGTTCCCTCTAGATTCACATGCCACTAAAAACACACCCCACCCTGTTGCCCTCTCCAAATACATTTAAGGTCACTACAGTCATTACAACAATGAGAAATGCTAGCTTTTTGTGCAAGCACCTCCAGAGAGCCTGTAAAGCTTCACTCATCCAATCGCTGGGTTTCTTCTGCCTTTGACTACATCTCTACTCTAAAGAAACAAGAGGCCATCAGGGATTAGCATCATCAACTCATAGACTACTCCTGCGAGATCTATTTAACTGCTTACATCACTTTCTGAAGTCAACATCGAAACAATCTCGATGACATTGCTTTCAGCAGGTCACGCCACAGCTTTCACAGTCAATTTCCAAGTCATTATCAAGTTTGTGTTCGGTGTTATACCGTACTGTAAGTGCATTATATATCTGGAACCTGTTCAGAACTGTCAGCCACACTAAGGTCTCCAGGCCACTCTTAGAGGATAAATTATTCATGAATTCAGTGAAATTTCTTATGAAGAAGAGCTAGGATTACATTTAACTGTTTCTTCTCTATTAAGGGATGTTCCCAAATATTCATGAACATTAAATAGAAAAGCAAGCTCATGGTCACTGTAACATGTAAGAAACAAAAAAGGAATGAAAGCAGACACCCATCTACTCCTAGACTGAACCAAAAAGAGTACACACAGTTAATGGCCGGTTTTGGCATCGGTTTTGGGGTTAGGGTTTAAAACACTGTTCCCACCATCCGTTTAACAGCAAGCCCGCGGCCCAGCTCTATGTCCCAGCCCCCTGGTTATAGGAGCACTGGACATAGCAACAACAAAATGCTCCCACTTGTCAGGTAGAGGGGAAATAATGAATAAAAGGGGACAGCATCAATTAATCTCAGCGCACCTAAAAAAAAATATATATTAACCTGACCTTGTGTAGTGTAACTGCCGCTTTGTAAAGCGCTCAAATACATTTGGGCCAGTCAAGTTTGCACTCTATAAAAATGCCCCCAAACATTAATCTGACCTTGTGTAATGTAACTAGTGTACATGTAAAGCAGTTCAACACCTTCAGGTAGCTAGAGTTTACATTGTATAATTTAAAAAAAATTCACTGTCCCACCGGAACTCCATGAATGTGCTTTGAAATTAGAGCTCGGACAGGAGGAGGATGACAGGAAGAGGTACCAGGCATGCAGCGACATGGGAGGAGGTGGGAGGGACGAATGCTGCTCCCATTTGTCAGGTAGAGGGGAAATAATAAATAAACAGGGGAGGCGTCGGAATCATTTAATCTCCATGCACCTAAAAACAAAAAAATTAATCTGCCCTTGTGAAATGTAACTGGTGCTTTTGTAAAGTACTTCAATACCTTTGGGTCAGTTGTGATCGTGCTCTATAAAAATGTCCCCCAAAATTAATTTGACATTGTGCAATGTAACTAGCGCTCAAGTGAAGCGCTCCAACTCCTTCGGGTCGCTCAAGTTCACATTATATACTTGAAAATACCTCACAGTCCCTGGGGAGCTGCCATGAATGTGCTTTGAAATTAGAGCTCTTAGAGGAGGAGGATAGGAAGAGGCAACGGGCAAGCAGCGACATGGGAGGAGGTGAGAGGGACGAATACTGCTCCCATTTGTCAGGTAGAGGGGAAATAATGAATAAACGGGGGTGGTATTGACATCATTTAATCTCCACGCACTTAAAAACAAAAAAATTAACCTGACCTTGTGTAATCTAACTGGCGCTTTTGTAAAGCGCTTCAATACCTTTGGGTCAGTTGAGTTTGCGCTCTATAAAAATGCACTCAAAATCTGACATTGTGTTAATGAACTAGTGCGGATGTAAAACACTCCAACACCTTCGAGCGTCAGAGAAAATGCAACGGAAGTTGCCCAAGCCTTGCTTTTGACTGTGCTGCAAGGTTGGGCTGCTGAAGGTCCGGTGACCGAGGCTCGCTAAAGCAACAAGCAGCGAAGCGGGAGGGGTTTAGGGGAAATCCTAGCACTTTGATGTCAGAGAAAATTAAAGAGGTGATTTCGAAAACAGCATCTGGCATTTCATCTCACCATTTGAACGGGACGGGGAGATTAAGTGATGGGCGCCAAAGCTGAACCACCGAAGATGGGCAAATAGTGGTACAAGCAGGAATCAAAGAAAAAATAGTCCCCTAAAGGAACACAAACACAGAAGCGTAATGTTAACAGTAATTGGGCAGTGCTCTGTGGGAGGACACCAAACACAACAAGCATTTGCAATGCAATAGGTCTCGCATTTGCTTGAGTGGAGGCTAAACTTGAGGCCTGGTGTTCTTCTGAACTCAAGATCCGTCTTTGCTCTGTTTACACAGTGTATGAGGATTCACATTTTACAGTCAAGCACTTAAGTTCATGGGGATACAGGAAAATGAATTATGCACTGTGTCTAGTCACCATTCTTCATTTAAATTCTAATGTTATTTAAATTCAGGTGGAAACGTCTCCCCCCCAACCATGCCCCAAATGCTACCATGAAATCCTATATCTCTTTAAGCTTCTCAGCGAGTAACTACATTGTGCCAAAGTGTGTGAAATACCAAATTGGTCACAATTGGAGCATGTTTAAGGATATTATTCTCAATGTACAACATCCAAGAGAGGAGCAAAGAGACAGCATTTCCATTGAGTCTGATATGTAGGGTGCATAAGTTGCACATGTCAATGTTGTGCTAATATGGTGATTTTCAGCCTACATTCAGTACCACAATGTGAATAAGCCAATATTGGGGAAATGTGTGGAAAGTTGATTATGTTATTGTACCCGTTTTCCTGCAAAAGTGCCTCGGACATGCAAGCACTGGATTAAACAGGTAGAGTGTTTTCGCCATAATTGTATTTCATATTTCCAGGCATACGAAGCTAAATTTGCGATGTATTTCTTATCCAGGGTTTCCAACTAATCATAAATTGTATGTGGTGTGAAGCCAGTACGAGGACAGTACCAGAGATTATGACAAGATGTAAGGGGCAATAAGTTATTGCTCTTCTGAAACCCTTCTGAGTGTGGACGAGTGCATGTTTTAAGTGTAACGCGCGTAAACTATATGTTTTGAAGATTTAGGCACGTGGTGAAATTTCATTATTTTGCAACTGATGAGAGGGGATGTCTAGAGAAAGCACGGTTGAACAGAGTTGACACTCAGTTTAACGGACTGCAAATGAACGCTATAAAAGTGAGCGCAGGCCGATTTCTGCTGTTTTGCGTTGTACCAAATGAGTTCGTAATTAGCCTTGTAGTTTAAAAAACACACTTATTTGAAACAGAAGTTGGAAGTTTACAATGTTATGGCTCGGGAGTCACTGTCTCTTTGGGTCAAAGCTACACTACTGCCCTCGAGGAAGAACAGAAGCGGGCATATACAATCACAACTACTTCAGAGAGCTTTGAGCCGACAGCATACCACGTAACAAAGCCCAGATCATTATAGGAATAGCCCGGTAGTTATTCCGCATCTTGCTACGAATTTTGCAGAATGAGGATATTGACCGAATGGGGACGCCGCCTTTGTGGTTTTCTCAAGAAATGTTTCAGGGAGGTGGCCAGGGTCTGTTTTATTGAGGGAAATTAAGCCAGTCGAGCAAAGCTACAAAATATCAATGGGCAGCTCACCTTTGTCCAGGGAACTAATAAGACAGGACTATTAGTATGAAAACTCAGACAATATTCGGATAGCTAAAGGTATCATTGTAGCCTCGCCATCGCCCACACAAAGACTGAGGCTGTTCGCCCATTCGCCCATAAGTACTGCTTATTGGCGTGAATTAAGCATCTGGCTTTACTTGTACGTCTTTACGGCGTCGCAGGGGTGAAGGCATAGACGCTGCCTGCAATACATTATAAACAAACTTAACCCCTACTCCGCCCCCTTTGAAAAATAAAGGGGCTTTAAAAACCAGTGATGCGTTTGCGAGGCACTTACTGTTCTGGCTGAGCACAGCATTAAAGCAGGGCGGGAGAGAGGCCGGGGAGGGGGGCTCGCAGCTCAGTTCTGCGCAGAATGAAGCTGGCGCCGTAAATCGCCACAGCCCATGAAGCGGGCGCCGTGGCAATGTGTTGGTATGCATCTGTTTTTTTTAAATCGCCACAGCACATGAAGCAGGCGCTGTAAATCGCCACAGCCCATGAAGCGGGCGCTGTGGCGAAGTGTTGGTATGCCGAGTAAGCCCAAGTAGTCCAAAACGAAAGTAACAAAGCCCTACAGCGCAATAGAACTGTAGTTGGTCGGTGCTGCTTCCGATAAAAACAGAAGTGATGCATCGGACCAGCAACCAATAGGAAGGCCAGAAAATCTCAGTAACGCTAAATAAGCCAATTGCAAGCAGGAGGCTAGCAGCAGGCGGGATTCCCCTCACTATACGGATTACTAGATGTCTCGGAGAGACAGCGCATGCGCACTGCCTACGCGAGACCTAAAAAGGAGAGACAAAGAGGAAGGATTAATCACTCGCACGCAAGCATTTTTGAACGTCCATTGAAGGGACGAATAAAAAGGCAATTGGTGGGCTGTAAGCAAACAGAGTGAAGACAGCATGCCTCGAAGAGACAGCGCATGCGCTGCCTAGGCTCGAACTAAAAACAGATCTTTTTTGGTGGACTTCAGCTTCAGGTGGGCAATGGTGGTGAGGCAGGCCTTCAGAAGGTTAATATGAAATCCAGAGATGGCCTTGAGGTACACCTCGATGTCATCCACTAGTGAATACGAATGGCATTTCCAGAGAGTAGGATCCCAAGGTATTCCATAAATAGGCTGAAGATCACTGGCAAAAGGATGGAGGCATGGAGAGTGCCACAGGTAACTGGGGTGGTTTCGGCTCTGGAAGAACCCATCTGGGCCAGCTGAGGTCATCAAGGTCCCAGTGGCCCAAAAGCCTTCTTTGTGGCAGAACATTCAATGCCAGGATTAGCACAGAAGGTCTTCTGTTCTGACCTAGGGCGTCAATGATACTAAACCATTCAGATGACAAATAAAGAGATGTCAATTCCTAAATTAATATGCTCCTCACAATTATCTACTCCTAGCAGGCAGACAAAAAAACGCTATGACGTGACACACGTATTCGACAAACAGATATTGTATAGCATATACACTCAATCTTCATTAAGATTTAATGTTCCTTTAGTAGTCCAGACACAAAGTAGTTATAATCATGGCAGACTACATTTTCAACATTATCAAGATGGTAATAACCTCTGATGAAATAATCTACTGTGTAATTTTCCACCCAGTAGAGCCTCTTATAAACTCCACAGGGATGCCAACCAATACCAATAGGCAATAATCTACTGTACTATAAGTAAGCCTGGGCAGAGTTCACGGAGTTCTGCTACGCGGAACTCCACGAAGTGCAAAAAAAACTCCGTTCGCTGTGATTTTCAGTGCCAGGTGCTTGTCCTCACTGTGCAATCATCGTGAACGGCACCATGCACAGCGCAAGCGGGCGCTGCTTCCTTTCTGCTGCTCGAGTAGATTTTTACTCAAGCGGCAGCTTTCTCAGCGCGAACAGACTGTTTCGCAACGCGAACGATCGCGAGCATACGCGACCACTCGCAATGACAAATCTGACCACCCACGTTGAGAAATCTCGGTGGGAGGTTGATTTTCCACGCTCGCGCTCGCCAACTTGATGTTGACGTTCGCAAATGTGGAAAAATCTCGCCGAGAGGTGGATTTTCCTCACTCGCGCTCGCCAACTTGACGTTGACGAACACGAGCGAGGAAAAAAACTCCACTACGCGAAGCGAAGTTTTTGGGAACTCCGTGAGCTCCGCGTAACGCAAAGTGCGGAAAACTATGCAAACTACGCGAGCGGAGTTCACCGCCCAGACTTAACTATAAGGCAAATAGCACACGTCCCTTTAACCCTTCTTTTGTAACATTTTTGTTGACTATAAAGTACGATACAGATTTCCTTAGGTCTTACACTGCGGACACCCCAATATACCAACTCGAGTTGGTAGCGGCATTAGTTTAATGCTCTGGAGCTGTATAAATATTCACCTCACGCAGATCTAGTATCAATCTTTTGCAACAGTTTACATATTTTTAAAAAATATTTATAATATGTCACCCAGAAAGGAGCTGCCAATATCTTCCTGCTATAAATGCCCATTTCTTCTAGGGTACACACGCATCCATGGAGATACAACTCACCTAACTCACCTAATCATGATACAGGAATAATTATTGATAATGATGCGGATCAAGAAGCAGGAAACTGTACAACATTGTACAGCTTAAGACCATAAGTCACTGACATTTGCAAAAATTCTGGTCACAGCATCAGCTAAAATAGACTAGTTAATGTATGTGAGCAAGAATGATGCATTAATCTCACCTATGCAACTTGGAATCAGCATAATCCTAAATATACAACCTTCATCAGTTTCAAATTGGGGGATTTCTCTTACCTGCAAGAATTGCTTGATCTTCCTGAGATTATGCTGATAGAGGACATTGGATTCCTGTAAGAAGCGGCTGTACTGCTGGTCAATCTCGCCCAGGAGGTTATGAAACACCAAGGTGGCGTGGGACTCCTTGCTAGCAGCATAGGCCCTGTTATGGGAACACATTGTTGAAACACTTATGGAGTACAGTTCGACAGGAATAGGGGAACTGAATACTACTTTGGAAAAACTTGATCTACGGAAAACTAGAGTGACCAAGTGAAATAACCTGAATGGCCATCAAATCGTGTTGTTTGGTTTCACCAGCACATAAATATTCAAGAAGTAAGCCAGGAAGAGAATGCGAATAAAAAGGTTTGTTGCCAACTGTTTTTCAAAAGGAAAGACATGCTATTTTCCAAGAATAGGTTTCATTCTTTAAACCCCTGGCAATAATTTCAATGAAATAATGACAGACTGTTGTTTACCCACTATCTCCATTTAAGGCAAACTAACACAGATTACACACTAGCGTCCAAGCAAGACCTCCATCCACATTGATGCCTACACATGAACAATAACATCCGTTATTGAACACCGAAGCCACACATGGTGAACGATACGTTGCAAATCACAATTCTTAAACAGAGCAGACTTCGAACTGTGCATTGGAATCTTCGAAACCACAGTGAGAAGGTGGCAGACCTTACTGGTGCTGCAAAGACCTGCTAATGGCCAAATGGCTCTAGGTAACTATGTATAATATAACATGAAGTGCTGGTATCTGGTTAAGGACCATCAGCTTCATCCTGGCTAGTGCACCTAAATATCGGACAAGTCACTACTGTCTATACGTTAGAAGCCTATATATGCGACTATTTAGCTTTGTGGACTGGTTTATCATTTTAATTTACTATATAGTCATACTATTTAAAGCTGTAGAACATCACACCAAAAAAATAGTCTATGAGAATATTCAGTATTGTAATAATTTTATTGCAGTCACTTACCAATCCTGACTCTCGATCCATGGTGCCAAGAACTGGCGCAGTTCCATTGGGAAGCTATCGCTGTACAGCTGATGCAGCTGCTCCAGATAGCGGGTATCCAGCTGTTGCAACTGATTCCACTGCGCCATGGCCACAACCTCCGCTTCACCCCTAGAAACAAGAAAGAAACAACATCCTTTTTACAACTTGAGCACAACCCCCAGCTCAAGACCATGGCATTTAAAATGTGGGAAACAAGAAACATCAAAACAAATAGGGCGAGAGTAGAAGATGCAATCATGGTGGAGGTCTAATCAACATTTGCAGCACATTTCAGAGCAGGGCAAACTTACCAGCTACTGTTTTTCATCAGTATAACATTTGTCAAAATATTTTTTTCATAAGAAAAAATATCAAAAGATAGTTATGCAGCTAGGGATCTGGTGGACTCTGGCATGTACTTTTTCTGTAGCAACCAAACTATTATTGATGGTTTGAAATGTGGTTATGCTGCGCAATTAATCTGTACAGTGTACATGCTTGTAAAATGGAGAAGAATAAAGGCAAGGAAGAACACAAGTACTTGGTCCATGTTCTGGGGAGGAGTTAACACAAGAAAGCAAGGGAAGTCAGCGGGAGCTAAGCAATCGAAATACTGCATATGAGTGCCAACGAAAACAACTAATGGTATGCTGTGTGTGGGTTGTAAGCTCACTGAATTATAAACAATACACTTCGCAGCACAGCGCATGTGCCGTGTAGGCAAAATCTAAAAAAGGACAGCCATGTACTACGAAAAAGAAAATATAAGATTAGAATGAAGATTTTTAAAGAAGAAACACTGACAGCAACAGAAATCATTTCATATTTGCAAAAACTAGATGTCCATTTTCAGCTGTGGATGACTCTAGTCCCATATGGAAGAAGATGCCCTAAACACAGCACTTAACTTTGAGAATTAAAAATGAAGCCTATCCGCACTTTAAGCTAGGTTCATCTGGAAATTAAGTTTATGGTAAAAATAGAAACCTCCTCCCCCACCGTCGCAATACTCACTCGCTGCACTCCATAGATCATTAAATAAGGATACTCCATGACTTTGCAATGTATGCAATGGCAACAGGATGCAGCATAGGACCAGATTTTATGGTCAACAAGTTGGGCAAAATGTACAATAATTATTTACCAAACATACGCGTCTGTATATAAAATAAGATGCAAGGCTTCAATAAGGTGCTCATTTATAGCGAATATTGGTATTTTGCAAATGTAATAAAACAGGTAGGCACGAGCTAGGCGATAGTAAATTACTGTGGTTCCCAATCCAGAACTCATTTGACTCATGATATTCATTCTCGGGTATGCAACATTTGTTTTCAACTATTTTGGGCTACATTCAACGCCTCCTGTACCAACCAGTCTAGGAGAGATCAGAAGTAGCAAAAGAATGAACATTCAGGACACACACAGGAATTACTAGCTGCAATGGAAGCAAATACAGTCCTTCCGCCTCACCTCTCATCAGTACATTTTTTGCTCAATTGTGTTAAAAACTCACAATATCTTTAGACTGATCTAGTATGCCTGTATAAAGTAGAGATGAAACTGAATTAATAAACTGCACTGATACCAGCCATATTTGTACCGATTGACTCAACCTTCCATTTTAGGAGTGCCTGAATTAAGTTGATTGAACAAAACAGTGTCCCCTTCAAAAGCAGGCACTTGGGACCCTGGAAAATGGGTGTAGCAAATACAGTTATTGTTACTTAATTTTACGCTAAGAAACCTACAGAGTTGTGCACCGCACTTAACAAGGACTATGATGATGGTGATAGTATAAAAGGGCAGCCACTACACGCTGCACTGCACCCTTTACTACAACCTCTACTACAACCTCACCCTTTTTTTAGGTCGAGCCTGGGCAGCGCAGGCGCTGCTCTGCAAGGCATGCAGTATTGGAGTATGGACTTGAAGCTCCGCCCACTCTCCGCCCATATTTTTTATTGGCTTGTGTCATTGTCCTTTGTAAATGCTGGCTTCTGATTCGTTAATAGGCTTGTTAGTTCCTCCTTAGTACCGCATTGCCTTCATTTGTAACCTCCCATGAGGACTGGCCTTTTTACTTCTGTTGTTACACGGTATGTCTTATTTAGTCTGTAAGCACCATTTTCTTTAATGAGTTTCTCGTAATGCAGGCATGACATGCTTTCCTGCAACTTTCAGCGTGCCATGCGTGCTTTCACTTTCATTGTAGCGTGCAGACCGCACTTAATATGTAAAATGGCGGTTGCGCTTTTGTTTTCTTCTGCATGGCTGGCCACAAACTACTTTACAAACATCCATTTATTATTTTATAACAGTGCGCATACCAACATACCGTGCTTTCACTTTCATATAGTGGAACCCTCTATGCCTTCCAGCACTGCTATGTCCCGGACTCACATGCCACCCCCCTCTCCCCACTACTCAGCAGCAGAAGCCAGGAGCAGCGGTGCAGGAAGAAGAGCAGTCGGCAAGCAAGGTAAATGGCACAGGAACATCTTTTAATAGCATTTCTTATTTATTACAGCGCCTAATGAATTATTGGCGTTTCAAGTAATTTACAGCTTTTGGCGGCAGTACCAGCGCAGCTCTCCCCCTTTAATATTCGACACACTAATTAATCTGGCAGTGCGGGGCTGCAGAGGTCCTTCCCCTACCAGAAGATGTGCCGTCTGTCTAGTTCTCAATGCCTTTATCTCTTTCCATTACTGACCATGAACTTCTCCCTTTCCCACCGTTACAGTTCTTTCCATTTTTCACCCCTCTTCCATCTTTCGTGCTTCCCAATCTCACTCTTCTTTCAAGTACGAGATCCTAAATACTACCATATTGACATGAGTTATTCAATGATCTTGAGCCTAGCCGCTTGTCAGGGCCACTAGAGTGTGCCTGCCGCCATATTAGCATAGGGAAGGGTCATATACACAAAGACCAGTGCCTGGCTGCCCTATCTCCCTGAGCATCTGATTCTTCACCTGCTGCCATATTTGTATGGGATGTGCTACACTTTGAATGACCGCATGTGATCTTCTTACAAGGCACGAGATCCCACATTCCACCATATAAGTAAGCAGAATGGTGTCTACTGAATGTTTTGAGTTGGTCCTCTTTCTATTGTGCACTCACAGCACCGCCTGATTTCTCAGGATGCGACTTGTCATATATAGAATGGTCTAGGTATGGCTTCCTATGGGGCACTGCAGCATGCCTGCTTATTGGTATGGGGGTGCTGCACTAAGTAATATGGCGGACAAACAACTTTTTTTTCTATATGTATCTACTTTTGTAATAATGGTGGCGCGCTGTGCGGCGTGCATCCCTTACTACAAAAGTCAATAAAAAATAAAGTTAAAAAAAAGAACATTTGCTTGCCCACCATATTACTTTTCCATTTGCAAAGCCAATAGCTCTGCATTTAACTAATGCGAGACCTCCAGCATTGCAAATGCGTGTTTAGTATAACATTACAATGCGTTCTTATGCACTATAAGATTAATATTGAATTTGTAACTTTACTTTAGGATTGGCCATTGTCTATTGACAATACACAAAACGTAGTTCATTTGATTCTATGTACTGAGAGAGACCACTGCCATGCCATTAAATACAGCAAACTGCAAATATATGGCTGTTCTCTAGGTATATTATGCAAGAATAAAACCAAGGGCCCGAGATAGAAAAATATATAATTTTACTTAAAAATTTAATAAAAATTCGGCGACACCAAAATCCACACGGAGGGAAGTAAACTTAAGCGCAGGGTCAGGCCAGGCTGCTAGGTAGAAGCAGGAAATGGCGGATTAATGCTAGGTCGGGGCAGCCCAGGTGCATGGGAGGACACAGGATCCCAGGGGCCTTCACGTCACACGGCAGCATCGGGAAACAGCCACTACAACGCGGCCGTTTCCACGCATAACATTAACCACGCATGCATTACAACGCATGCGTGGTTACCACGTATAGCCTTTACCAAGCATTCCTTTACTACGAGATACGTAGTAAAGGCATGTGTGTTAAAGTCTATACGTAAAAAAGGGGGCTTGGGGGGGTCTCCCCCCAAAAAAAGAAAAAAAACGCACCCTTTTCTGTTTGTGGAGGCAATCGGCGTCGTTAGAGGAAACGGAAAGACACTTCCGCTTCCTCTTAACGACGTACAACGCACCACGTAAGAGCATGAAGAGGAGAGGACGTGGAGAGGTAAGGGGGATTAAAGTTAAAAAATAAAAATTAAAAAAAAAAGGAATGAGGGGGTGGTGTAGCGCAGGGGTAAATTTTAAGGGGTACGTGGAGGGGTATTTAATAGAAGGGTTTGTGGATGGGGGCAGAGAGTCACACAAGAGAACAGGGAAGGGGTAAAATAAAAGAGCGGGAGGGGGAAGGGCACAGGGGAGCAGTGAAAGAAATTAGGGCAGGGATCGGAGAAAACCTATACCATGAAAATGCCATTACCAAGCATGGTTTTACAACGAAAATCGTTGTAAAGGTATGCGTGGTAAAGACATTTTCGTGGTAAAGGTTATGCGTAGCAATGGCATTCGCGTTGTAACGCATGCGTGGTAAAGGCATGCGTTGCAACGGAATGCGTTGTAACGTCATCTAACCAAAGGGAGCAAGGAGAGCAGGATCGCTCAACGCAGTCGTAAACATGGCCTGGATTTTTTTTTTTTTTTTTTTAAAACCTCTTCAGTGCTGGTTTCTTAAAGTCATCCAGGAACATATCATCTCAAACTGCCACTCAATGATCCCCCAGAGTTCGTCGCCCCAATAATCGACAAAGAAAGTAAAGTATGCGTAAATATTCAGCGTTGCATCTAGAGATATCGAACAATGCAACGCATTTAATTAAAGTGCTAGATTCTGCTGCACAAGCGTCGCTGGAGAGATGGCGTAGGCCATTACATTTCCACATCACTGAATGTTCCGGTTTAGAATGACTAGCTCGGAGTTGGAAATTTAGCAGTGTAGAGCGCCTGGTGAATAACTGCAACGAATTGATACGTCATAAACTAAAATGCACACGAGCCAATTACAAAGGGTGGGAGAAATCAAGAAAAAAAACTGCAAGTTTCCATGGGGGCTAAATGAAATCAATTTGAGTGAGAACCGGAGGGTCAAGTTGCTCCTGATGTGAAAACATGCACAGAAACCAAAATATCTTCTATAGAAGTAACGAGGAGCTGTAAAGGCGCGAGAGAGAGCCTGCCTGGGATGCACTTCTGCCTGTCGTGCAAAGAATGCCGAATATTTATGCTGTCGGCCCAAGGGCAAGTAATTGTGAGGACACGCATCCACTTAGCTTGAAAAAAATACCCGTGTAAATAAAATATTTCCCTATCTTGTCTGGTTTACCTGAAAGTACAACTTGGATGCGTAGTGCAAGGTGTATTTAATCAAAAACGTGTACTTCAGAATTCAATCTAATGTAAAAACTGTTCAGAAATGGAGAGAGTACAATCAAATCTGGGATGACTGAAAACAGACGCGTTACGTGCGCTTCTCGGGAGTGAGTCAATGAGTTTCACTTAGTGAAAATTCAATGTTTCATATGTCCTGCACATGTTGCTACTCTGGACAGACCACAGCAGTAGAACAGCAGCACAGAGTACTCTAAAGGAGCTGGTCTAGTGCTTCGAAGTTCATGGGCACCTTCCGATAAGTGACTTATGTAAACAAGGAGTCCAGCATACTTGGACGCACAAACCTGTGACCCCCGGTCTACGCTACACTCGCATTTAATGTTAACAAGCATTGGCATAGCCAATAGGTCTCGCCTTTGGGACCTTATAAGTGTTTAGCCATGCAACAATTGTGCTGCATAACTGACACCTGGTTAAACACATATACGGTCCCAAAGGCGAGACCTATTAGCCAATAGGTCTCGCCTTTGGGGCCTTATAAGTGTTTAGGCAGAGCTATTGGTTTTGCCAATGTTTTTAAGAGCATTGTGGCTGCTGTGCAGCATGTTGAAAAGTTATAATAAAAAGACTTAAGCATTTTTGTTACTTTAAATATAACTAAGACGACATTATGTACAACTGAATGACCCAATTAAAAAAGAATAAACATAAGAAAGGTCTTGTCGTTTATTTTGTCGTTGCAATGTTGGCAACTTCTTCCTGCCTATTCTAATGTTGAGGTGGTGCTTAGTGATGCTGAGGTGGTGTTGAGTGATGTTGAGGTGGTGCTTAGTGATGCTGTGGTGGTGCTGAGTGGTGTTGAGGTGGTGCTGAGTGATGCTGAGGTGGTGCTGTGGTGGGCTGAGTGATGCTGTGGTGGTGCTGAGTGATGCTGTGGTGGTGCTGAGTGATGCTGTGGTGGTGCTGAGTGATGCTGTGGTGGTGCTGAGTGATGCTGGGGTGGTGCTGTGGTGGTGCTGAGTGGTGGTGTGGTGGTGCTGTGGTGATGCTGAGTGATGCTGTGGTGGTGCTGAGTGGTGCTGTGGTGGTGCTGAGTGATGCTGTTGTGGTGCTTAGTGATGCTGTTGTGGTGGTGCTGAGTGGGGCTGTGGTGATGCTGAGTGGTGCTGTGGTGGTGCTGAGTGGTGCTGTGGTGGTGCTGAGTGATGCTGTGGTGGTGCTGAGTGATGCTGTGGTAGTGCTGTGCTGGTGCTGAGTGATGCTGTGGTGGTGCTGTGGTGGTGCTGAGTGGTGGTGTGGTGGTGCTGAGTGGTGGTGTGGTGGTGCTGAGTGGTGGTGTGGTGGTGCTGAGTGATGCTGCGGTGGTGCTGAGTGATGCTGCGGTGGTGCTGAGTGATGCTGCGGTGGTGCTGAGTGATGCTGTGGTGGTGCTTAGTGATGCTGAGTGGTGCTGTGGTGGTGCTGTGGTGGTGCTGAGTGATGCTGTGGTGGTGCTGAGTGATGCTGTGGTGATGCTGAGTGATGCTGTGGTGGTGCTGTGGTGGTGCTGAGTGATGCTGTGGTGGTGCTGAGTGATGCTGTGGTGGTGCTGAGTGATGCTGTGGTGGTGCTGAGTGATGCTGTGGTGGTGCTGAGTGATGCTGTGGTGGTGCTCAGTGATGCTGTGGTGGTGCTCAGTGATGCTGTGGTGGTGCAGAGTGATGCTGTGGTGGTGCAGAGTGATGCTGTGGTTGTGCAGAGTGATGCTGTGGTTGTGCAGAGTGATGCTGTGGTTGTGCAGAGTGATGCTGTGGTGGTGCAGAGTGATGCTGTGGTGATGCAGAGTGATGCTGTTGTGGTGCAGAGTGATGCTGTGGTGGTGCAGAGTGATGCTGTGGTGGTGCAGAGTGATGCTGTGGTGGTGCAGAGTGATGCTGTGGTAGTGCTGAGTGATGCTGTGGTGGTGCCGAGTGATGCTGTGGTGGTGCCGAGTGATGCTGAGTGGTGCTGTGGTGGTGCTGTGCTGAGTGATGCTGTGCTGGGTGATGCTGTGGTGATGCTGTGGTGATGCTGAGTGGTGCTGAGTGGTGCTGTGGTGGTGCTGAGTGGTGCTGTGGTGGTGCTGAGTGGTGCTGTGGTGGTGCTGAGTGGTGCTGTGGTGGTGCTGAGTGGTGCTGTGGTGGTGCTGAGTGGTGCTGTGGTGGTGCTGAGTGATGCTGTGGTGATGCTGTGGTGGTGCTGAGTGATGCTGTGGTGGTGCCGAGTGATGCTGTGGTGGTGCCGAGTGATGCTGTGGTGGTGCCGAGTGATGCTGTGGTGGTGCTGAGTGATGCTGTGGTGGTGCTGAGTGATGCTGTGGTGGTGCTGAGTGACGGTGTGGTGATGCTGAGTGACGGTGTGGTGGTGTTGAGTGGTGCTGTGGTGGTGCTGAGTGGTGCTGTGGTGGTGCTGAGTGGTGCTGTGGTGGTGCTGAGAGATGCTGTGGTGGTGCTGAGAGATGCTGTGGTGGTGCTGAGTGGTGGTGCTGAGTGGTGCTGTGGTGGTGCTGAGTGGTGTTGTGTTGGTGCTGAGTGATGCTGTGCTGGCTCTGATTGATGCTGTGGTTGCGCTGAGTGATGCTGTGGTCTTGCCGAGTGAGAGATAGAGTGAAGATATAATGCCCAATTAGAGAGGGTGGTGAGAGAAAGAGAGAGAGAGAAAGGGTGTACATAGAATAAAGAGTGGAGCGGGATAGAGAGAGAGAAAGAAGGGGAGAGAGTGAATGAAGGAGTTTGAAAGAGAAACAGATAAAGGGGTGAGAGAGAATGAAAGGCTAAAAAAGATAGAGAGGGGAGAGTTAATTAAGTAGAGAGAGAATAAGAGAGGGGAGAGAGAAGGAGAGAGACAATAAGAGTGGGGGTGTGGAGTTTAAATAGAGTGAAGAAGTGACGCGGAAAAAGTAACCTTAAATATAGCTTTGTGCTTTGCGCGAATAAATATAAAAAAAAAAACAGTGAGAGACAAAAATACTGGTAATTAGGCTGTGACTCCCAATATAAAACAAATAGCGATATAAGGTGAAATCAACCCACCGAAGCAATATTTCTAACTAGACAAAAAAAGCTTGCATTTCAATGCTAATCGCTGTTGTTTTTCATGTGACTGTAGTCCAGGGCCCTCAGTTGGTAATGTGAGCTGCTGCTGCGATTGAAACATCAGAGTCCAGAGAGTTAATGAGCCATGACGAGGAAATGAGGAAGAGATAGGAAACAACAGATGGCAGCTGCGCGTGCACGCCATCGTGAACTCAAGCTGGTCGCCAGCCGAAAGCCAGTGTTTGCACTTCCAAAACCCGCTTACTAAAACTCTCGGCCAGACCAGCGCAAGCGCTGGTGCAGGCCGAGACCTAACAAGCGCTGGTGCAGGCCGAGACCTAAAAAACAAGATACGACAACGCTTACAAAAACTCTGATACCAATGTAAGGCAGGGCAAGTATAGATACGAAGCGATGCTTAAAGTCAAACTGTACAAGAAAAGTATTGGGAGTTAGAACAGACTCTCTCTAATTAAACACACTGCCTCTGTACAATACCCTGGCCGATGGACGAAGCTGGAAAGGAATGTCCCACTCGTTCAGAACAACTTTTCATGTCAACAGTGGTGTATTATGTGACGTAATGAGCAGTGTATGGTGGGGGGCACAAGTTTTAGTTAGGTCAGTAAATTATAACCAATGAATTTTAGAGGTTGTTTGGTTATTAAGCATTACTTTTTATATTATTACAAGACAACTCTAACCTTTGTTTTTATCAGTGAATTTCGATGGGGTTTTTTTTAAACGCAAGCTAAAATCTCATTATTTTACCTAACTATAACCAGGGCCACAGGAACTATGCGGCAGGAGAGGGCCAAATTATGCGGCAGGGTTGAGTAAAATATGCGGCAAGAAAAGGCAAATAATGCGGCATCATGCAGCACTTTATTTTTTTAAAGTAGTACTTCATTATTTTGTACTTTTTACACTTGTTAACACTGTCAGGGCATTAGGTGCATCTCATTAGTACCGATTTAATACTCAAATATAGCAATAAGCAAAAGAAAGATTACCAGTCAACATTTGCAAAAGGCCTTTCACTGTGCAGTAACATGTGGCACTGCGTTTTAGTAACTTTTGAACCGTTCCAGTAATAAATAAATAAATATTAAAATCTGCAGATTATGCAGCAGATGAAGGATTATGTGGCAAATGCAGAAAATCTATAATTATGCGCCGCACAAGCACATAATTCCAGTGGCGCTGACTATAACTTCACTTTAACTTTAGTTTTTTTTCCAGTGAATTACTGAGTATTTTTTAAACGAAAAATAAAATCTTATTACCATACCCAACTACAATGTCTCTTTAACCTTTGTTTTTTTCACACGATTTCCAGTATTTTTATTTTCTTAAATCATATTTACCGATCTCCATCACTTAGCATAGTTTAAGGCCATGCTCCGTTTGGGGCTGACCGCTGGGCCTGGCCTGCAGAAAAGCCCGGCACTCAAACCCTTGCGGGCAGCCAATGGCCCTTCACACACGGAGTAAGGCCCCGCCTTGCATGCAACTCCTTGAGGTCAGTCAATCCTCTGCCATGCAGAGCCGTTAGCCATGTGCAGCAGGGGTTTTGCCTGCGGCCAGGCCCTGCACCCAGAAACCCGTGGGCAGCCAACCCCTGACTGGAGGCCAACCGCCCACGAATTCCCAACCCACGTTTTTTGTGGGGTGGGTATTCGGTACTCCCATGGTACCGTAGCTGAACCGCCACCTGCGGTGCAGCACAAGCTTTACTTGCCGATGCTCACTTAGTCTTGCGGCACCAAGGCTTCTGCGAGAGTCCCGCGGTACCACACAAGAGGTCCTAATGGGTCCCACGGGACCAACAGGCCAAACATTTTTTATTTATTTCCCCTTGGGACGCCTCACACCCTCTTTTTATACTATTTTTTAAAATTATTATTAACTCTGAACACAGAAATAGAGTTTTTAAATGGCGGCAGCAATATTTCTGTTCATATTGCAGCCAGCCAATCAGATTGCTCGGTCCCATACTGGTCCCTGTCGGACAATCGGCATGCTTTATTTTTTCTAATTTGAGGTACAGTGGGAGTACTGTAGGATTCAGCGGCACCACCATATCACTATATTTTTAACCTTAAATTCTCAAAAAAGACTGAACGGATTCACACCAAATCACAAAAAGCACACTTTTGGAGTCAAAATCTATCTCTCTGCCAAATTTGGTATAATTCTGTGCAGCAATTGTTTTCTAGATTGCTTCCCAAAATTCTTATGGGGATTTACATGGGAAAATATGATTTTGGAACCCATTCTTTTTCATGGCCATCACTTGACGGATCATCCTGAAATTTTCCAGTAAGGAGCAGAGGAGGATCTACTTTCTTTTTTTGAAAGTTTCTTGAACATTCGTCAATCAGCACCGAAGTTATTAGCAAAACAAAAATGCTCTCCCTATGGAAACTGTTATTCACAGTGCTCAATTTGGCAAATATATGGCATCACAGAATGCTTTGCTTTCCATGCAGTTTTGAGGTTCCTATCACAGATTGCAGGGTGAGGATTTTTGGGGCCCGACGGCTAGAAGTTGGGGAACCAGGTTCGAGTCTCAGCAGGGACGCTCAACATCCTGTGATTCTGGCAAATCACTTAATCTCCCATTGCCTAACAAAAATGAATGTGTCCGTCTGTAACGTAACTGGTGCTCATGTAAAGCACTGATACCGTCAGATCGAGTTCGTGCTATATAAAATCCCCCCCAAAAAACAAAAAAAAGATCATTTGTGGGTGCCAGGTAGGAACAACTTTAAATTTACTATCGATTTTTAGTTAACTCAAACACACGATGCCAAACACTACTTTATCTATTTAATAACTCCCTTTTTCCACACCTTTGCTTACTAACCCATGTTGCTCGAAGATTTTTAATTTTAAGTTTTAGACTCAAAGGTGCTCCAATGACCGAATGCAACAAACGAAATACTGATTTTTTTGTTAATCTTTAAGAAGTGGAGCACACAAAAACTGCTGAAAGCTAAAACTGTCCAGCGACCACCAGACAATAAGTACAAAAAAAAGCTTGAACCGGCATTGCCCAGGGCCATTGCTTTTTGCACTTTTATCAACATCGGTTTTGTCCTACAACTTTTTACATGGAATTCAATGCCTAACTAGCCTGCTCCTCTTGCCGTAGGAAAGACTCACTTAGGTCGCTTGGTTGTGGACTAGTTCACAACCTTAAACCATATAGTCACAGAGCTTGAAATGTAGCTTTAAATCACAGATACCCGTAATAATAAATAATTTTCCCTATCACAGCTGCCATTCTTGCTGCGAAAGGTCAAATCAAAGCATTCCTCCTCAGATTTATTCATTCCCTCAGGGGAAATCTGATACTTTCCCCCATAATTCTCTTCTCCTGCCTTGGCCTTCCTCTTCTCTTTCTGTGTGCACACTTCCTGGCCAGTCAAGAGAAATGGCTGCAGGCAGAAGACAGGTAAAAATGGTGGTTAATTAGAGAAAGGGTTCATAGAGAGACAGGGAGAGGTGCGATAGAGAGCGGAGTTATACTGAGATGGAGACCGAGAGGTGTGGTAACGAGAGGCGGTTGAGAGAGACATAAGGTAGATGGAGAATGAAGGCGAGAGAAGGTGAAATGGAAACAGGGCAGTGAGGAGCAGAGAGAGGGGTGAAGCAGAACGGGATGAGGTACAGAGAAGGAGATCAAGAAGTAGAGGTAGGCAGAGAGACAGGTGAGAAAGTGAGAGACATGAACAGAGAGGTGGGATAGAGAGACATGTATTGAAAGAGGCACCTCATGTAGACTGAGGTGACATAAGGAGAGGGATGCGAGACACAAAGCTATGTCAGGCAGGGTGAGAGGAACAGGGTGGTAGAGAGGTGACGGGTTTAAGAAAGAAAGGGAAATGGAGAAGTGAAGTAAAGAAAACACTGGGGATTCAGTGACTGGTAAAGTAGAGGGAGATTAGATATAACAAGATAGACTGATTATGAGGAATGAAGTAGAAAAGGTGAGCTAGAGGATGGTGAGGCAGGTTAGAAAGAGGGAGGTAGCAGTAAGTTACGGAGTGTGAGAGAGTGATAGAGATAGATATAAGGACGGGTAAGCAAGGTAGAGAGCGAGAAGACAGGACAAGACATAGGCGGCACAAAACAAGAGAAATAGATGAACCACCAGAGAGTGGTTTACTATGGATAGGTAGAGAGACGCCATCTGCGGTACTGGCAGTCAGAGAGATGTTAAGATTGAGAAAGAGGATAGAGCCTTTTTTACTGTCCCAATCACTTTAGCAGACGGCCCTTTGGAAGGTCGTATTGTCCACTTTGCTCATGCCTTAAAAAGTCAGTGACAGACCGGATTTTTTTTTGGGGGGGGTTGTGAAGGTGTGCAATCAGGTGTATGGACAGTAGGTTCAAGAAGCACTATAAAATGTTTGATATCCAATACAATTTCAATGGGACGATAGTGAATGTTTCTGTTTTACTGGTGGATTATCCACTGACCAGCTGATAATTAAAATCAAAAGAAATGGGAGACATTACAGAAAATGAAGCAGTAGGTTCCTGAAAAGTTAGATATTTGGGTCAGTTAAAAAAATATCAGGGGCCAGAAAAAATATGGAGCAAGTAATCTGAGACAATCACGCGACCTGTGGATCAGTTAGAAATTCTCTGATATAATAGGCAACATTTATTAACTAAAAACTAGACTAGGGTTTATTTTTTGTTACCATATTTTTCACGCACTAACATGATTGTTGGTCAGAAAGTCTATTTCAAAAATTCCAGAGAATACTTCAAAAATCGCACTCCTATCGACTAATGTTACTTGTACAAAATGGGCTACACTTATATAACACCACCTTAAAGTAATGCGAACATTGCAGAACAGAAATCAGTAGCATAACCACCACAGACCGAGAACGGAGCGTCAAGAGCGGGTAATTTGGCAACACGCCATGTCTTCAATCAGTGGAAAAGATTACGTGCTAGACAACTACACTCGGACGGTCATGTCTTTGGAATCAAGCCGAGCATTTGAAAAGCAATCTCATTTTATGAAAGTTGAGAGTTCCTGAGGTCTGAAAATGCTAAGAGCCTACTACACTCAATATGGACAAGAGCACACCCTCAGTCGGTGGGCTAGAATGCTACAAGCCACAATCTTTTCCCTCCAAACGCTACAATAAGCCAACATAGATGTAGATTCACACAGCCAAGGCAGAAGCTTTTGTGGGGCAGAGGGCCAAAACCTTTTGGGGCCCTCTTTGATTTCTAATCCCAGGAGCAGTTTGTAATTAGGATAGCATTAAACTGGGGAAAGGGAAAAACACAGTACTTGGGGCCAGGTAATGGTATAGGGCAGGTTAGCTAACAAGTCCGACTGGCGTATGGCGTTTTATGACGTAAATATGCGTTTTCACACGAGTGTCCGCCACAAAAGGCACTGGGCCCCGGACAAGGAGCCCCCTGCTGTCTTCCCCTTAATTCAAATACTAAATACATCCGGCTGCACTGTACACACATTTCTAAAGGATGTCAGTAAGGAATCCACAAATTAAGTATCAGCAACTAACATTATATTGTCCAATAGGGGCCAAGCTAGTTGTTATCAGTGACAGGGACGTCACTCAAAACAAGCATTGGCATAGCCAATAGGTCTCGCCTTTGGGACCTTATAAGTGTTTAGTTATCCAGCACAATATCCTTGGTGCAACAACATCAACTGTTGCATGGCTAAACACTTATAAGTTCCCAAAGGCGAGACCTATTGGCTATGCCAATGCTTGTTCAGACGAGTGGTGAATTATTTAAGGGGGGTAGCGGGGGACGTCGGTGCTGCTGCTCAATCCCTCTGCACATGGAGTGACATGATAAGCAGCTGCAAGAAGGGGGTGACGTGCAATGCCGCATATCTTAGATATTACACACAGACCAGTTTATATGGCGCAAAATTAAGTAAGGCTGCAAAACTGAAGTTTGAAAAACCAGACATGCCCCTGTCAGTCACAGGGAAGGAATGTTTACAAATACGCAACCTGCCAAGCGATTCACTCTACCAATTAAATGAAACAAAATAGGATAGTGTGCCTGTCCAGAAAGGCGGTAAGCACTGCAGCTTCAGTACTGGAGGACTCGGAGCTGCAGCTACGGTGCCAGACAAAACTGCCCCAGGCCATGAAAACCAGTTAGACCAGATGCAGCAGGCGGACCGCTTGCTTTCTATCCGTACTCCGCACTTACACCGATCCACACAGTTTACTCTCAATCAAGTGGGCGTTCCCGCCGCGCGCCTGATGCCGCCGTCTGCGTGCTTCCACGGCACAGGGTTAGCTTTTGAGGCAGCCCCACATTTCAGATAACCCCGGAAGCTTAAGGATTTGGAAGCAATGTGGACTGCAGGGGAGGCAGAAGCGTTCACAAGTGTTGTCTGGGCACCCCCGCGCCCAGGCACAATTGGTTTATGCCGCGGATTAAAACCATAGGCAGAAGAACAAGCCCACGAGTGGTGCGCGCGTGCGCGCACGCTGTAAGACGCGAAAACAATAAATAATACAATTTGGCAGCGCACTGTTGGACACAATAAGATACAGATTAAAACATTTCAGGGGGTATATATCGCGCAATGAATAACATGCTTGAACAAGACCGCGTGTGGTGCGCGCACACTGAAAGGAATGTTAAGTATGCAGCTGGCACCCAGCCGCGCTGCTGCTCGCTCCCGAGCTCCCTAGGCCATGGGAGTCAACATTTAGAGAGAAGCGGGCTTTCAATTATTGAAAGCCACACGCAAAGGCCAATGGGATGTGTGGGAGGAGGCACACCCACACGGAGAAGGCTCTTGGAAGTCTGAAGTGATTCCTCTAGGCGAGACCTAAAAATGTATACAGCACGCTGAGAAGTAACATCGTGTTAAAAACAATCAATGATAAAGGCACACTTTGACAATTTTCTGCAGAAATGTATTTACTAAGCTTCACTAAGACACAAACCAGGTAGAGCATGGCCGCAGGGGCACTATCTTACCTCACTTTACCCCTGTCCCACAGAGTAACACACTGCAGCAGGGCAAACCTCCCACTCTGACAGGGCAGCCAGAAACAATGCAAGGTAACACTGAGGAGAGGACGGGGTTCTGAGAGAGCAGCATTAATGTACAGGAGTACAGAGATGATAAAACCAGCATAAAAGAGAGGTTGTTCACCACTCTAGAAGGAGCAGGCAAGGCCTCAGTGGCCTACTTAGTCGAGATTTGACACAATTTCCACACTGCTACTCTTTTGAAGTGCACACCTGACGCATTGAGCCCAGTTCTATAGGCAACATATCCAGTTGTGTGGTCAGCTCTGGAGGGCATATTAGAAGCTGTGTGTGCAGTGAAGACCAGCTCTAGAGGCAACCTCTGGTCAACAGTCTCAAATTCTGTGGGCGCCCTAGTGGATTTTTGTCCAGATTTAGACGTCACACCCGAGGTGTTGTGAGAAAGGGTTTGTTAACTGATGCATGGATACGTGTGTGCATAAATGGACAAACAGAGCAAATGGAGGACTGCAAATGGTTGAGGTGAAACTGGGAGAGGCAGAGAACCACTTATCTGGAAGATGGGCATAGGAATGAATGTATAGATGAGTGAGTTTTCTCTATACTACATTCACACTACTGCATCATCATTACTGGCTCGACTTGCTATAAACAACTTCGATCTAGTACTTCAACTTGGTGTGACTAGATTTAAACACGAAATCTGCCAGGCACAATAAAGGGAACGGCGAACGTTCTAAACGGGTCAATGTAGTGGCCAGTCTCTTCATGGGGATGGGGTTAATGAATGACAGTCAACCAGAGACTAGGTGAAAGGATGACTGTGCAGGTGGGAGGAAGAGTGAGTAAATGAAATGCTAAGTGGATGAAAGAGAAAAAAAAATTGAAACATAGCAAAAAGGTGGATGCAAAGTTTCAGAGAGACGGAAGACACGAAGAGAAAGTAAGGCGGAAACAGAGAAGCAACAATCGAGCGAGACACACTGTTGCCTTCGTACTGTAATTTGTGAAGTGCATGCAGCCCTTTGCAAGTAATATATTATTCATTATTGCAACATACCCTAAAAGTAACATCATCATGAAAACTATGCACTACATTTTTAAACAGACCTTTAGATACCATCAGGATTTATGTAGACAATAAATATGAACATAACAGGGTAGCTAATGACTGAGAGGGGGACTGGGTGCCCACAGAGCTACAATGTGTGGGGTGCTGGAGGCATCAACAGCCCACCCTAGTAGCACAAACGGAGCCGAGGGTGAGCAGGAAACCCACAACAACGCCTCTAGGTCAGCACATCTAACTAAGGTCATGGTTGCGAGCCAACCCTGAGGGCGCTTTGAGTACATAGGCCTAGATTGCTAAGAACAGTGAGGGTAGCAGACACTACCTGCACACAACGACCATTACTGGAGGAAAGTCTAAAATAGGAGATTTGCATCTGGGAACCAAATATTACTTCCACTCAACAGTCCAGAGAGTACAGCGTGCTGTCTGTTTCTGAATATGGACCATGGCTCGGCTTTACCATATGGCCTTTATAAACATATTTCAATGCTCCTGTTGAGATTCTGGCCAGTGGTCTTCTACAGTTTATGTCAGGGCCTCCTTGAATACAGTCCCTCAATTTATTTGTTAGAGGCTAACTGTTGCGAAGAAGATAATATGTTGAAGTGAAGTTTGGGGGTAATAACTCCAACAGCGCTGTCTGTTGGGAGACATAATGTGGCTCATAAACAACATGCAGGGGCTTGGAGCCTGCCCAATGCTTACCATTGGTTTGTCAATCTCATTTGTCTGCTTCTTATTCGCGTCTCAACTTGTCAATCATCTGTTTGTCCCTGCCATGGAGCATTGTCTCTTTACATCTCTTCTGAGAAGTTGCCTTTGTGGCTTCCATTGCTTGCTTTTCAACAGCATCTTTTTATTTTGTGTCAAACACTGCATGAGAGTGCATGTATTTTCGAGCTCTCTCCTCTATGTATTGCTCTCTCCCTGCAGTCCGTTTTGCTCTGCCACACGTCTACTTCTCCCCCGCGTCTCCATGTCTCGCTCACGTTTGTGCTTCTCCCCACCGCTTCCCCCTCCCACACCCTCCATGTTGCTTCCCCACAGATCTAAAAAGAGAAAGAAAAGTACTTGCATCATTTTGTAGGTGTGCGCATGCCTACAAAATGACGCAGGCACTCAGGTCAAAGGCCTTTTTTTTATCTTTAACCATGCTGCACAGAATCGGGAATGTTGTGCAGCATGATACAAACAATTGGCAAAGGCAATAGGCCTCAAAGGAGAGACCTATTTGCTTTGCCACTGCTCGTTACTTAAGACACCACAATGGGTTAATAATTTTCTTGAAGAGATCCTTGAGTTACTTGCAGGTTGCAAGTTTACTACATTCTTAGCAAAATTAGTTCAGATCAAGACATGATTGAAAGCTTGCAGGTTTAGTTACTCTAAGGTTGATTATAAAGGTTCCAACGGGTAGTAATAAACAGATGTTAAGCAGTACAAATTTTTTTGCACTATATACTATACATTATTATTATTACTGTACCTACACACAAACACAAAACAGAGAAACATGGCATTCTCGAGAACATACATAGACCTATAATTTCTACCAAAGACACAGAGCCTGAGAAAATCAAAAACACCATTTATTTCGAGACAATTCCTAAAGGTGCACAGTTTTACTACAGTTCTCTCAATGGGCTGTTATTTGTGCACCCAAGTTTGGAGTTATAGCTTTATTCCATGTGACCACCAACTGCACCAAGGTCATACCACTTTGAAACAAAAGGAATTACCTTACTTGTAAAGTGAGATATATGAAGCGGAGTTGTACTGGTAAGGATATTAAGCGAATTCGACCTAGGCATCGGCTGTGTGAATTTTGTTTGAATAAGGAGGATATGCTTAGGCTCCTTTCCTTTCTCTCCGTATGTGAATTAAGGATATTAAAAGCCCTCCTCTCTCATGGGGAAGCATACTGAATTTGCACTGGTGCCTATGCACACAGCCGGATGTCCTATGCCTACTATACCAGGCACAGTACACCGAGACACTGATTGGATGAATAGTTGGGAGTAGGCCTGTCAGAGGCAGCTCCTCCGCAATGGCTGAGGAGCGTCGCCCCACAAACCGTGCCAGCAGACAACAAATAAAATAATAATAAGACAATGTTATTATCATTTTATTTATGCTGTCTAAACCCCGTAATACAATACGTATAGGGGCAGGGAGGAGTACTGTGCTCTCATAAGTGTGCATGCGTGCTTGGCCGGCCTAGGTCCACTTTAGGTAGGCGGCAGCCGCCCTGAGGCCTAGAATCCAATTCTTGATTAACAATAGCTGTGGGAACCATAATCTGGCTCATTCCCATTCTATTCCAGCACTGCCCTCAGTGTCGCCATATGATCGTGCCTTTTGGAAATCGTGTTATTTCTATGCTTTCCCTGGTAATGATCCCCCAGCTCCTTTAATACTTTGCCAACCTCCCAGTTCTCACCCACCTCCGAAAATGTTGCGAGCTGAGCACCCCATTAAAAGACCTTATTTGGGGGAATGTATAAGCAGAGTTGTGGTCTCCAAATTATGGCTTACATCGACTGGAGGTGGCATGGGGCGCATGACGTCTTTAAATATTACTGTGCAGCGAAACTCCAATGGGCGGCCTAACGGTTGGCCAGACATTATCAGGCAAAGACAGGTCTCACACATGCAGCTTCGTGATGGAACTATGCAAGGAGCCCTCTTTCCAAGTGCCCCAAATTTGAACCCCAATTTCACTACTTTTAAGCACATTACTCCACTACTTATGACAAAGTTTCGCCCACAATGCACAAATAACTCCTTACTCATTGACACCACCACTCAGGGGGATCCTGACCGGAGAAGGCACTCTTAGATCTAGGCAATTAAATGCATGGAAGGACGTTGATATCAACACAATTGGAGATTTATTCTCTGAATAAGCCCTTTGAGCTTTGAGGGCCTCTCCGACCAAACTGGCCTGCAGAGAGGCAACTACCGGTTATACAGAATTACCAGGCTTGCAATAGTCACACACTCCAATACTAGGGTCCTGGAACGAGAAATAAATTAGCTTTTACATAACCTTGACACGTTGGTCATGACAGGCATCTAATTACGAGAATTTATATATCCTGCTAACTGGAACCCACCAGGGTCTTGCTACACCTAAAAACCACATGGAAGACGATACTGGGGCAGGAGTTTAGGAACACTGAATGGCATGAAGTTCTGGATTATCACCAAAAGGTCTCCAGGAATGCTCGATGAAAAAATGTTCAATTCTGCATATTCCACAGAGCATAACCCAACATAGACTACATCTAATACTCCCTGGCTTAATAGATGCCTGCCCAAGGTGCTGCGCCTCTCAGGCAGATCTGCTACACGTCTTGGACGTGTCCCACCTTGAGTCCATTCTGAAGGATGGTATTAATTGATAGAGAGCAGGCTACTGAGAGAACTGATGTCTCCTATGCAGCACCCTGCCTTTTCGGTCTCTTTCCCAGACCCAAAAACAAGAAAGTCTCTCTCAGATTCTGTGATCTACTCCTTTTTACTAGCGAGCGAATGCGATTCGCTGGAAGTCCCTATCCTCTGCCATGATCAAACAATGGAGAAGCTAGGTCATTAGATGGGCTCAAGCAGAGGCTATGGTCCTGCTTAGGGAGGAAAAAAGAGATGTACGTAAATATCCCCTTGCAATACACTGGGCTACAATTGTACACAATTTTCCTGCACACTCCAAAGAACAGGAGAGACCACCCTGGCCCAAAGGTCTCAAACACCTCTATGCTTAACGACATATAAATTAACCCGGGAGCCAATTCCTCCAGTCGAAATTCGTCACAAGACTAGTTATCCCATTCATGCCTCCACCTCCCCCCACCCCCTGAGCATGCTGACTTGCTAACCTTGTAGTGACCCCAAAAAGGCTTAGCCGTATAGGACCTGAAAGAAGTATTGTCCAATGGAGCACATCCCTATCTACCCTTTATGTCAAATGGCGGCATCTCTGGGTAGAGTTTTAACCATTTTAGAGAATTCATTAAGAATCTGATGATTATAAAAGTAAAATCAAACTACGTTTTTATGATGGTTGGCGTATTATAATGCATAACAATGTCTGCGCCAACTGTGATGCACCATACAAGTCCTTTTTTGTTATATTGAAAAGTAATAATTATCAAAAAGAGATAAACAAGCATTGGCAAAGCTAATAGGCCTCGCCTATACGAGATCTTTTGGCTTTACCAATGTTTTGAAAAGACGTTGCTCACATGACTTAAAGTCAAGCAGAAATAAAAGCGCTATAATGCTACCAGCATGGACCTTGTCATAGCGCTTTTGTTTCTGAAGCCATGCTGCAGGGCAGCCCGTGCTGCTGTGCAATACGTTTAAAAATGCAGGAGGGGATAAGAAACAAGAGGGGGGTAAGGGGAAGGGAACAATAATAAGGGAAAGTGGTAGGAGGGTGGGTATAGGTAAAACAAAACGAGAGAGGTACGCAGCGGCGGCTCCTCCATTGGAGCGGAGGAGCGTCGCCCCACTCATGTGCCCCCCAAAGCCCCAGAGATAAAAAATAAAATAGTAATTGATTACCATTTTATTTTTTACTGTCCCGTCCTGAACAGAGTGTCAGGACGGGGCAGTGCCTGCTGAGTGAGCAGGGAGGAGTGGTGGGCACAAGGCTGCCTTTGCACTTGTTTAAAGGGCGAATGTGTCTTCGGTTGGCTGTCTTGTGACGGCCACCTACACATGCGCACTTTAAACCTCCTAACCCAGCTGTCTTAATGCAGCTAGGTTGAGAGCAAGTGCAGGCATCCAGTGCCTTTGGGAGCGCCGGGAGAGGCTGCTCCCACCAATCGGGGCGCTGCTCACATGCTGGTTAACAGCACGTGAGCAAGCCTGGATTGGTTGAGGGAGTTTGCTGGGGCATGCACTGCAGTCCCAGCAGATGAAGTCGGAGAGAGGAGGACATCCTCAGGATCCGGTAAATGCTTTTCTTTTCTCTTTTCTTTTTTTATTTTGTTTACCCCACCCACCCTCAGTAGATGCCAGCCACCACTGCAGGTATGGGGTGGAGGGAGGGAGTACCAGATGGTGGCTGGGGGGAGGTGGAACAAGAATCACATCGGGAGGAGGGGACGGGCATTGATTAAGTTGAATCAATCTGTGCTAGGGCATGCTCCACAGAAAGGAACGGAAGTGACACTTGGCCTGCGCTGGTCAATTAGGAGGCTGCATAGAAGAATGAAATTGAAACCAACAAAAGGTAAGCAATGGTCGAGCTCCAAGCCCTTTTTGTAAACATTAGTGTCTCGTAATCCAATATGTGAAAATGAAACTCAGGAAAGGAAAACGTCTAACGGGCTTTGACGGTGGGCTGAGGTAGAACAAGGGGAGTCTTGAGGACGTTTTCAAAGGTATATGTTAATAGTTATCTTTGGCAGTGACATATTTAGCATTTCAAACTCTGCAATCGTGTTCGGTTTTTGCCATTTGAAACATTTCATCCAAGTGCATTGTCAAAACAGTGGTACTTTACAGAGACAGCCTCAGTCACCCCTCCTTCCAAAGCCTCACGCCCCTTTAAACAGCCCTTCACATCTCCCCCACACAGTCTGAAGACCAACTGTTAAAACTCCACGTCCATTTAGTACCACCAGTTAAAGACATATTACAATAAGAACAAGCATAAGCATCATAAGCATCACGGAAAATACACAACTACGAGGTAAAAAAAAAAAAAACACATTTATTATTGATCAAATAAAGCAAGGGTGTCCATTTCAAGTCGAATGAAAGGGCAGGAGGTCAACGACCAACATTAACTAAGAATCATGCAGCACACAAAGTGGTTAGACTCCTATTACGACCCTTCTGCCTGGACGGTGTTATAGGCTCCCTAGGAAATATAACATTCATTTATTTTTCATAGCCCTCGTCTAGAATCAGCCTCACCGTGGGTTGAGAAACTACAAAATCAATACAGGGTACTAAAGGCTATGATGAAATATGTCCTTTGGCATTGAAACGGAGCTAGAGCGATGGCTGCAGGGTGGGACGTACCATCTAATTTATGAAAGTAGGGGGTTAAAATGGCAACGATATATATATAAATATGTTCCACGCTCCCATGGTCCCATTTCTGAATGGAACACCAGAGGCCATATAAAATGTACTGATGCTGGTTTACAAAGCAGTCAATGGCATGGCCCCGAACTAGGTAGCTAGTACCATTTTCCAATACACTCCAACCCGAAAATATAATATCTGTTAGTCAGAACGCCTAGTCGCAGCCAGGCTGCCCTGTGCCGCCTCTAGCTTCCGGCCGTCCTACCTTCTACCTGCTCTGCACTGAACGCACTAGCCATTTGTGCTACTACAATGCCAAGAGCGAGCATGCACCACCTGTTTATCTCACTAGCTATAGATTGGTGGTTAGACTGCTCCTTAGATGTGTGCTTAGATTGTTCCTTTTCACCAATTACATCCAAATACAAGCATGAACCAGTTGTATATCTCACTAGCTATAGGTGTGTGAATAGACTGCTCCTTAGATGTGTGTTTAGATTTTCTGTTTTCCCCAATAATATCCAAACACGAGCATGCACCACCTGTATGTCTCACTAGATATACGTGCGGATAAATTGTTCCTTTTCTCCAATGATACCCAAACACGAGTGTGCACCACCTGTATATCTCACTAGCTATAGATGTGTGAATAGATTGCTCCTAAGATGTGTTTAAATTGTTCCTTTTCAACAATAATATCCAAACACAAGTTTGAACCAATTGTATATCTCACTAGCTATAGGTGTGTGAATAGACTGCTCCTTAGATGTGTGTTTAGATTTTCTCTTTTCGCCAACAATACCCAAACACGAGCATGCACCACCTGTATGTCTCACTAGATTTAGATGTGTGGATATTTTGCTCCTTAGGTGTGTATTTATATTATTCCTTTTCCCCAATGATACCCAAACACGAGCGTGCACAACCTGTATGTCTCACTAGACAGATCTGTGGATAGATTGTTCCTTTTCTCCAATGATACCCAAACACGAGCATGCATCACTTGTATATCTCACTAGATATAGATGTGAGTTATCTCTCATTAGTTATACATCTGTGCCATATCTCACTAGATCTAGATCTGTATTATATCTCACTAGATCTAGATGTGTGGATAGATCATCATAAAATATCTCAAAGAGTTAATGTGCCTGTTACAGAGCATAGTATATATGTCACATTTTTAGGTCGAAACTTACTCCATAGCGCATGTAGTCTATTGCGAGATCTATTGTGGCTCACCAAAAACCTACAGGGGCTCAGAGCCCGCCCACTGCTTACTACTGATTGGTTTTCTTGTCACTCATTTGCTTGATTCACATTCATGTCCCAGCTTGTTAATCTTGTGTTTGTGTCTGCCATGAAGCATTGTCTCTTTACATCTAATTTGATTCACTGCTTTTGTAGCTTCCACTGCTTGCTTCTCAAGAACTTCTTTCTTTTATGTTAAGCACTCCATGAGAGTACTTCTCTCCCCGCACTCCGAGTTGCTACGTCGCACATTTGTTTCTCCCCGCCCCCTCCATGTTGTGCTTGCCCAGGTGCTTCTCCCCATTGCTTCTTCCACTCAAGCCCCTCATTTTGCTTCCCCCACCCATGCCCCCTTTCTTTCTCGCCCCTTTCTGCCCCCCAACCACATGCACCCTCTGGGTTGCTTCCCCTCCGACCCACTTGTGTTGCTTCTGCTATCCTCCCGCCCTCCCCATGTTGCCTCCACGGACCCTGCTTCCCCCTGTGTTGCTTGAATGGCTGGTGTTGTTTCCACCCCGTTGCTGCCGCCCCAACTAGCTTTTAAAAAAGAAATAATGCTTTTTCTCATTTCGTTTTTTTTTAGTTACCAATCCAACTCAGATCAGTAACTAAAAAGAAACATACCTGCGTCATTTTGTAGGTGCACACTTTTACAAAATGAGACGACTGCCCAATTCAAAGATTTTTTTTATTCTTTAGCCATGCATTAGTGGTGCTGGGCAGCACTGCTACAAGCAACTGTCAAAACTAAGGGATTTTAAAGGCAAGACCGGCTATGCCAAGGTCTGTTATTTCAGACACCGCAATGGGTTAATGCTTCTGTTGTATAGGTCCTCATGTTACCCGCAGGTAGCAAGTTACCACAACCTTAGTAAAATAGGTCAGGTCAACACAGGTTTAAAACCTTGCAGGTCTGGTTTCTCTAAGGTCGATTGTAAAAGTTCCGATTGGTAGTAATCAACATATTTTAAGTGCTAAAAATTCAATTTGTACTGCACGATATGCACATTATTAGTTTACTTTGACACAAACACAAAACAGACAACATGGCATTCCACGAGAAAGTACACAGACCTATAACTTTTACAAAGGCACAGAACCAGAGAAAATCAAAAACACTTAAAAATCTCCATTTATCCCCGACAATTTCTGAAGGTGCAGATGGTTTCTTTGCTTCTCTTCATGGGCTGCTATTTGTGCAGCCAGACTTGAAGCTGAAGCTTTGTTCCATCTGACCAACAACTGGACCAAGGTAATACCACTTTGGAGCAGAAGGAATCACCTTGTTAGCGAAGTAACATATATGAAGCCGGTGGTGCTGGTAAGGATATTAAGAGCCCTCCTGCTCCTCCTCTTGGGGAAACACAATGTACGCTGGCGCCTCTGCGTATGACCCTGGATGAAAAGATGGAGCAGGCCCAGAATCCAATCCCTGCTTAAGGACAGCTGTGGGGACTAGAATCTGGTTCATTCTCATTCTATTCTGGCACTGCCCCGAGTGCTGCATTCTGAGAGGACTGTTCTTGATATGCTTCCCCTAAATATCGGATAACAGGCATAAAATGCGCGGAAATAACCCAGCACAATCTGTTTCAACGTATGTGAATCAGAGAGTAAAGAATGGCGAATTAACATGTTTCAGATCACACGCATGCACATTTGTTTCTTAGGTTTACTTAACTGATTATTCCTTGAATATTTGCAACAGACTAATGCAGCCCATTCAGAAAGAAACAGGTCACTTTTTGAAAAGCAGTCAGTCATGTAGGCGTGCATGTTAATTTGGACTTGGAGTGTCCATTTAAAAGTACTCTTAACTAGGGCAAAAACAAAGGCTTTGAATTTTTTCAGCTCCCGATCGGCAGCTAATTGAGCCTTGACAATAGTCAAATTGGTGTCATCACAGCATCCCAGATTGTAGATACTGCTGACTAATTTGTTTCAGAAAAATGGCAACCCACCACTAGTGAATAAACTGGGGACAAACAACTGAACTGTGCAGTCCTTCATTGATGTCACAGACGCTGAATAAAGAGGGGTTTCAAATGGGCTCCAAGGCGGATGGGTAGGAAAGGGGTGAGGAATTTTCCATGATTCTGCAGACCAGAGAAGGTTTCGAAAATGAACTCAAACTAAATGGCATTTCGAGGTTGAGTGATGGATTTTTTTCAGGAGGGGCAAGACCACTGCATGCTTGATTTGGGAAGAAGTCTGCCAAAGCATGTGTGTATGATGAACTCTTGTGCAAGATGACTGCTAGACTTTTGGACGCTAGGATAGGGCATGGATCCAGCAAGGAAAGGGAGGGCCGAACAGGCCAATTTTTCCATTATGTTGTTTTGACTACAGTAGCTTTTGTATAGCACTCATACCCCCACGTGAGTTCCCAAAGCATTACTCAGTGGAGGGGTAGGAGGCTACTCTATTCCTTGTGCTTGGTTGAATGTGGGTTTGTAAGGTGGCTCACTTGGCAGTAGCTTTGGTGTTGTGCATGCGGACTGGACGGTGCCCCTATCAGATTGAGGCAAACTTGCAGCTTGGCGAAAGAGTGGCATTAAACATAGTAATATACACAGTGGCATATTTTGCTAATACATGTCATCATAGTATAGATGAGGAATCATTTTTCTGTAGAGTTGCATTCAGGGTTTAACAGTGGTTTCTGCGATGCTCATCTGTATGGGAACAGCCAGGTCTAACTAAATTACAGGTGACCCAAAATATTCCTTATGTTCGCCAACTGGAAGTTTTAGACTGTGGTAGTCCAAAGAGAGAAAGAGTCCTCACTGAAATGCGTTTTCTTGAAGGCCGGTGTGGCAAGAAGAGGTGCCAATTTAGAGGAGAGAATTATGTTTTGATGTATATCCCCAAAGTTTTACTTGGATGAAGGAAGTTCCAGTTTCAAGGATAGACCTGTGGATGAAGCAGAGACCCTTGAAAGAGAAGGGTCTGCACATTATGACCAGGATAGAGTTTGCAGTGCTGGGAAGATGGAGCCACACAGATAACACAGTTGTCTGGCTTTCACATTCCTTATCCTCTCTAATCTTAATGTGCTCCAAGGAAAAGTCCATTGGCAGAGCCAAGCATAACACCACCAGAGAGACTGTGGCCTGAACAATCCTAGGAAAGGGAAAATGCAATGCAGGATTTACATGGCAAAGAATGGTAAGTCGCTGCACCAAGGATAAGCTGGAGTCCATGGCCATTCCAAATTTCCTTCCTTCATCAATGGTAGCAGGCTGGTAATCACCCCAGTTTTCACAGGAGACGGTCTCAGTTTTAGGTGGCTGGTCAGCATCCACATGGCTTCACGACTTTCAACCTGCCAAAATCGATGCATATGCCAACAGTCCAGCTATGTTACTTCGCAAAAGACTTGGGTATACTGAGCAATGGTGTGGTAGAATTTTTAATCAGCCCCAATCATAAAAAAAGAAAAAAACATGGACATATGAGATAGAGTGTGTTTTTCAGTCAGCACTTGCAAAAGTTTGGGTGTAGATCTCTTCGGGAAAAGAACTGCTCACTTGAACTGAGTGTAATAAGTGTGAAATGCTAAGTAGTTTAATGAGGTCAGTTTTTTTAGGTCTCGCCTGGCGTTAGCAGCGCGCATGCGCTGCTCTCGCCATGCGAGGCTTCTTGGAATCAATACGGTTTGCAATGTTGACTTTCGTCTCCGGCCGTAATTTTCATTGGTGTGCGTCATTTGACGTCACCAATTATGCTAAACGGGGTGTACTGATTGTCCAGGAGGCTTTTTAGTCCCTCCCGGTTACCACCCTGTCCACTTTTGGCCCCGCCCACCGGGACTGGATCTTTTACAGGCGGATTTACACGCTCTCCTTTAAAGGACAGTAAGCACTTTTTTCTTTTCATTTGCAGCGCCGTCCACACGCTCGTAATGGCCGCTCGGACAGCCTCTCCTGCTTCAGTCCCCCACCCCTCGTTTTATATTATTTAATCGCACAAGCGCGGTCCGTTTCGGCCGCGTTTGTGTATTTAATTAATTATGTAATCACACAAGCGCGGTCCACTTCGGACACGCGTGTGTATTTAATTAATTATTTTACCAAACAAGCGCGGTCCGCTTCGGCCGTGCTTGTTCTCTTTTATGTGCCTCGCTGTTCTCGGAGGAGAGCTCGGGCTGCTAGAACAGTACTCGGCTGCTGGCTGCAGAGCACACTGCGCGCTCATAGGCAAGGCTGAAGGCCTTGCGCTCTGGATTCGCCACAGGCGCCCTCACCATGGCGGGGGAACCCTTGTTTTTTTCTCTTATCTTTGGCATCTTGCATGATCATGTACTGCATCTATGGCTGTGCACGGTCAGCACTTCTCCGCCAGAGGTTTGTCTTTGTGATCTAGCTCATGATTATAGTTTTAGTTTAGTTGTACAGATCTTTAAGAACGACAAACCGTGTTTGTTTAAGTTAAAGGAAGCAGGTTCTTTACTGGTGTACTGGAAACATTTTCTCATTTGTTGTGTTGAACCCGGTTTGTTTCAAGAATGACTTTACACCTGAATCATACTTGCTCTGTGATAGTGAAGGGCTGTTTAAAAACGCGGTAAATGCAAATGGTTTTTGATGGTGCCATTTCCGCCTCCCTCCAGGGCTCATTGCATCATTGTTCACTCTCTCTTTAATGGTGAACTTCATCTTGATTGATCTGTGCTGTCCCTGCCTGCGTCATTTTTCCTCCATTCCCACATTGTGTCCCCCTGCCATGTTGCTCCTAGTGCTACTTTGCTTCGTCCTTCCATGCCGCCTCTGAATATGCCCCAGGGGCCACAACTATGTCTCCTATTCTTCTTTCCACTCTGTCTTCCTTGCCACTCTATATCGCCCTACTGCTGCCCTGCCGGTCCTTTCTGCATGTCTCCTTCTGTCTCCTTTACCCATCCATGCACCCCCTTACCAGAGATTCCCATGTCCCCCCCCGAATCTGGCTATGACGACTCCCTTTATGGCTCTCATCCGCGTCCTTCTACCATGGGGGTGTTCGTTGTGCCCCTGCCTCAAATGCTCATCTCCGCTTCTTCCTGCTCACCCTGATCTTCCTCTTCTAATCACACGCGCCCTTTTAACCTTTGTCCTTCCTTCCCTCCCCCTCTCAACACGCCTTCCTTCCCTCGCCCGCCTCAACTTCCCCACCCCCTGCTCGTTACCCCTTCCAAAATACCACAGGCTGCCCTGACCGGCCAGGCAGGGCTCATTTGCCAAGCCCATTTTCGGGTGACAGTTAGCAATTAGGATTTCACTTTTGAAAAGTGCTAGTCACGCAGGGAGCGTGCATATTTCCCACATAAAATTGAGATGAATGGGCTGCTCACAGGGTTTAACTATATTACAGGGTTAGTTTTAAAGTTTATTTTATGTCAACAAATATTTCCGCACTAAACTACAAACTACAGTTAGTTTGGACCAATGGATGGAGGGTATTCATTTCTAAGGGGAGACCCAGAGGATTGGTCACCAAGGACGCTGTGTTACAATCCAGTGCATTCTGGGAGTAATAGCCCAAAGGCATTACGGTTAATATAACTGACCTAAAGCACAGGAAAACATGATTTATAAAAACAACATAGTTGTCAAGTTCTCAGTTTGCTTATGTGACATTTCCCTGTTCACAGGGCTGTAAGTGGGATAAAAAAAAACTGGGTGGGGGGGGTCTCTCAAAGGGGCGTGGTCGATATTATTAAGGGCGTGGCTTAAAAACACCTAAGCTAAAAATCTGTGCTTAGCATAGTGTGCCGCCCCACTGGTATTTTGCTGCTTCTATCATTGCATCTAGATATATAATACAAGTAACATTACACCTACAACAATCCAGGACTATTGGCTTTGTCAGTGGGTATTAGTTGCATAAGATAAACAAGCATTACAAATGCAATAGGTCTCGCCTTTCATTAAGTTAAAGCCATTTGCTTTGCTATACAATACCATCAATCAATCAGAACATTTGTAGAGCGCGCTACTCACCCGTGAGGGCCTCAAGGCGCTAAGGGTGGGGGTAGGCAGCTACTGGTCGAACAGCCATGTCTTGAGGCGTCTCCTGAAGGTCAGCAGGTCCTGGGTCTTACGTAGATGGGCGGGGAGGGTGTTCCATGTCTTTGCGGCGAGGTGGGAGAAGGATCTGCCGCCGGTGGTCGTTCGGCGGATTCGTGGGACGGTGGCGAGGTCGGCGGAGCGCAGTTGGCGGTTCGGGGTGTAGAAGGACAGTCGTTCATTGAGGTATGCTGGTCCAACGTTGTGGAGTGCTTTGTGTGCGTGGGTTAGGAGTTTGAAAGTGATCCTCTTGTTGATCGGGAGCAAATGGCTTTAACTTAATCAAAGGCGAGACCTATTGCATTTTCAATGCTTGTTACATCAGTATTGAACTCTACAGACAATACCGACTTTAACAGATCCATGGAGAGTTCATTTGTTTTTCAAATTAGAGACAAGGTTGGATAGCTTAACCATGGCGTAGATGAAAGCAAGCGTTGATAACATAAAAATGCCTTGGGTACAGTCTGGCACATTTTAACCTATGGCCTGCAAAGGATGATATAGCTAGTCTGAGTTTTGTGTCAGAAAGAGATGAAACAAGGGGATGGTAGCACATGTGTGCCGTTTATGTTAAATACAGGATAGAGTCCCTATGGATGACTAGACTAGATTAAGGTTTCAAACTCTGCAAATATTGAGACTGCCCGTGATTAATACAGAGTGCAAAAATAAAGTGACCTGCTTGCATTCAGTGAGTAGATATTTGGTCTTGGCTGCAAGGAAACCTTAAACCCCAGTAGACGATGGAGTTAACATTAGTATTCTGCGAGGAGAGCTTTGGTGTGTCCTTGAATTTGCAATTCCAGAAGGACTGAGTGGAGATGCTGGTCGTGTGGTGGGCAGCATATGTATGAAATCAGAATAGGAGTAAACTTTTTAATTAGACGATTGTGTTTTAATGTTTTCATGCACATTGAGTTTAGTAAAAGCTTAACCTGTTCGTAATGTTACTGTGCTCTACAGCCCTCCACAAACCCCACCTATGCCTGGGTTTGTCCTTAACCAAAACTCCAATATTAAGTACCTGGGGTTTCCATCACCCACCCTTTCCTGGCATCTTCAGAGGCTTTGAAGAAAAGTTAAAGCTGCAGACTTGTTTAATATGGAACAGATGGTGCTTCGGCGTTTGAGGGCCATGGACAGAGACACAGCAATGGGGAATGCTTCAGCTAGAAAGCTGAAAGGGAAGACTTAGGCCAATAAATGACAAGCACATTAGGATTTGCAGAAGACACTACTTGCCCGGCGTGGCCTCTTCACTGTACAATAATGAAACACTCGGCATCTGCATTTTGTGTGATGGCCGGCACGAAGGCAATAATGATTTCCCTCAGAAGTGACTGTCACAAAAGCCTGCTCAATTGAGGTTTAGAATAAACCCGAAATCGCATTTCTGGTTAGTTCCCTTTCTTACCCTGGTTTCAATGTGTGATTTATGTGTTAAACCAACTGGTGTGAAAAGGGGACAGGAGGCTCCTTTATCCGTTTCACGATTCTTTATAATGAATAAAAAGTTCCAGCAACGTTCCTACGAGTGCAGAAAGATGGCAAGGAGCAACCGAAGGGTTGGATGGACACTGGAAACAAATGAACTGTCTTCGTTACAAAGGATCTGGGTGAATAAACAGCATGTTTGGTATGGGGCTGGTTTAGCACAATAAAAATAGTTAGTGTTTAGTTAACTTGATATTTTATTCTATGATGAATCTACTATTTAAAGGTTCCTACTGAATAATGATGAAATGGTTTGTGGTGTATGCAATTCTGGTTTATAATTTCAAAAACAAAAAATGAAGACAGCCCAGGTCTGTTAGTCCACGTGCCTCGTGCAGTCTCAAGATGCGAGTAGCAGAGAGTAATAAAAGAAATCCAATTAGCATTGCACATAAGGGGTCCATGGGTAACCAAAGCCACCAGATTACTTAGCAGATAGCACGATAAAATGTGTCTTTTTATTAACCAAAATCAACTATACCAACATTACGTAATTTTATTAACCAACATTCAAAAATACTGAAATTCAGAACATCTTTTCTATCATAGCTATTTCTGGCAAAATAACAATTTTTCAATACTCTGCAAAACGTCTCATCTATCGCTATCACTGCCCCACACTAAGTGCAAGTGACTGCACATAGAAAAAAAATACGTTTGTGAGTAAAGTTGACTGCACTATACCAGTGGTTCTTCTGTTTGAGTTCCGTGGACCTCCCCCTCAAACAGTTGCTGTGATATGAAACTCACAACAATACACAAAAGTCTAGAAACAAGTGCACATCCATTACACAAAGTCTGAAATATTTTATTTAACTCACAGACAAAAACATATGCAAAGATCAAAATTTTAATTGGAGGGTTGATGGAGGGTTGAGACATTTCAAAATGTAGGTTTATTTCTAAAAGATGAAGTGATATGCTGGAATCCATCACATCATGTTGCCTTTTTTGCTTCAAATGCATGCTCTGTGTTTATCCGGGGGTACCAGTGCTTCAACTGGGGCCACTAATCATCCATAATCTATACTAGATTCCTTTTGCTATACCTGTGCTGCTCCCACAAAACAAGATAAGGACACAAACTGTTTTATCCCCCAATTTCAAATGCCTTCACACAGAGCGTTGTAAACTTTTCAATTTAGCTTTTTTTTAATGTATGTATACTTTCCAAGTCTGCTAATATTCGCTAATTTTCCAAACTGTTGTGGACCCCCTTGAGTAAGCGTCACAGTCTCCCAGGGGTCCGTGGACCACAATATTCACTGCACTACACTTCTGCCCAAGGGAATAAAATTGCATTCCTAACTTTATTAGGGTGACTTTCACTATTTACGTAGAGCAGAGAAGCGTAGGAAAAATAAAGCATTGAGTACTTTATAAGTGCAAGTCATAAAGCAACAATATTTACAAGTGTAGCATGGAAAGTTACGTTTAACACACTGTTGTAGAGGAGGCGTGGCCGGTGGAGCAAGATGGCGGCTGACTCTTGGTAGAGCTCCCGGCCGTCGCAGATAATCCACCTTCATCCTGCCCTTGCTCGTTGCCTCAGCATAGCGGGGGAAGCAATTGGGACTATTGGGGGCTCAGGCAAAACACCCCAGAAAGAATTAGAGGGCCATGGGACCTGTGGCACCTGTGAAAGCCGGCGCAGAGATCAACTGAACAGGCTCGGCCCGGGCCACACAACTGCATCCGTGGGCTGGATGCAATCAGCGCACTGGCCAGACCAGGAAATCAGAAGGAACCTGCGATGAGACAGTCTCCTCACCCCTCCCCCAGTTACAGCTGCGAGCGGGTTGGGTAGTGAGATCAGCTGCTGCTGCCGCCCACGCATCTCTCACCTGAGCGAAAGCGGTCTGGATCAGGCACCTATTGCATGGAGGACCACCCACTCTCTTTAGTCCTGTTGCGGGCCCTTGGGGACAGGGCTGGGCCGTGGCGATGGAGTGACGTGTGCACCACAGAACTCCATGGGTCTCAACTCACGCTTTGAGACCCGGTGGACCAGAAGGGGGGCCTTCCTTAACCAATGGCACTGTCGGTGTGAGGCAGGCATAGCCCATGGAGCGTGTTTTCATCACACCTGCATTGGGGGGGGGAGGGTGCAAGGCCTGCAGCCGCATGACTGCCGCGCTGGGTGAGCCGAGGGTCTAGGAAATCAGTGCCTCTTTCCTGCGCCGCGGTGTGCCGTGCTATACACTGCCAGGGACTGCGGCACTCTGAGAGGGCAGTCAGGCAGTTTGTTGTGAGGGCTGTTTCGTCCACCTTTTATCCTGGCCTTAAGAGTTTCACAGGGGAGCCCTGTGGGTGCCATCAGGACCATCCCATGGTATGATGGACAAAATCACCACAGAACCTTAATGAGGGAGAACCTGGGCTGCTCATGCCACCCCATCGTGGGGGGGCAGGTGAACCAAGTAAACCAGAGGACATACCCATGGCAAAAAAATAAAGCGGCCCGCAAGCAAAGCAAACCTGATATATTCACCAACCCGGTGGAGACTCGGTGCCCCCCATGTTGAAGGTGCTGCCTTAAGATGGATGCTTCTGCAGGCCATCCAGGAATCCAGGCTCGCCCTTGAGGGAAAGAAATGGTGAGGTCGGGGATGATGTTTCGCTGCTCCACCTGGACCACGCAACACAACTGGTAGAGTGAAGGAGGCAGAGGGCAGCATCTCAACCCTTGAAGACACTGTAATTAAACTGCAACAAAAAGTCTAAACTACAGTCAGCAGGGACTGAGAAGGCAGCAAGAGTCGAGGACGCAGAGGGACGCCCCTTCCGCAACAACATGAGTTTTGTGGGATTTCTAGAGGGGGCGGAGGGTTCACAGCCAGAGACCTTACTTGAGACCTGGCTTCGCACCTTTCTCCCCGGAGAGCAACTGTCTACCTGCTTTCTTGTCGAGCATGGCACACACACACCCGCCACCCTTCCCACCCCGAGGCTACCCCTAGAGCAATAGTCTCCCGATTTTTTAACTATCAATCCTATGTATGGCGGGATCCCTGGGTGAAACTCTGTCTGAATTATCGGAGGGCCTCATATTTCTGGATTATCCCAGACTGGTTCAGACTCCGCAAAAGTCTACTGAGCAGGAAAAGCAGAAAATTTGAGACATGAACATTAAGTACATGCTCCTGTTCCTAGCTAAAGGTGTTCGTACAGGCAAGTATTTGTTTTTGACCACCGGGCACAGGAGTGGGTTGAGGAGTGCCCTCTGCAGACCAGGAGCTCTACGCAACGGTCCACAGAAAGGGATCAGATGGGAGTGCAGCAGTGGTGCTCAGTCAGCGCGGGCTCGGGAAGATGCCGCTGCTCACAGAGGAGGACCCTGAAACAGAGATCGAACCAGTGGGGGGCACCCATGCTGCCTCCCAGATTCAAAATGCATCAGACACAGACAATGGCTAGAACTAGCCTGGGACCCGCGCAGCCAAACCACTGAAGATGCATCCCCACTTGCACCTGAGCAGAGCACTGATAATGGCTCACATGGGCGCTTCATAGACATTCACCATGCTGGGTCAACAGATGCTTCCGGGGGGGGGGTGGTGGTGAGGGGGGCTGTCAGGTGGGGGATTGTTGTGCACTATGTTTTACCTTTTGTTCCCCCGTTTTGTTATCTTTCTATGCTGAAAAGGCAAGCATTATCGGCGGATCTCTACTTCACAAATAGTATGGGCCCGCAGAACTCCTGACAAACACAGAAATTAGCTCACATCTCAAGGTGCAGTGTTGGAATGTCAATGGGCTCTTGGAGAAGATTAAGAGGGGGGCCGTGTTTAGATACGTGAAAAGGTAAGCCCCGGCTATCCTCCTCCTTCAAGAGCAACACTGACTGAGTTCCCGTTGTCCCTTCTTAGCCAGATACAGGTACAGAAGGCTTTTTCAAGCTGGTTCTCTAGAGGGGTGCAGGAAGTAGCCGTCCGTATCCATAAAGACTACCCGATCAATATCACACAGTACCAACTCAACCCGCTGGGCCACCTTATGCTCCTGTCAGGTACCCTAGAGGGCAGACCCTGGGATTTAGGAAGTACCTATACCCCCCTGAACTGATTAAAAAATAGTTACAGTACTTGTCTGGGGCACTGCTCCACACCCAATCTGGAGTCTGCCTAATGGGAGGACCGCGCCGGTAATGTAAAAGCGATGTTTTACCTGTTTAACCTGCACTGTTTTATGTTTAAATACTGCACGTTGCTCTGTCCTTCGTTACACTGAATTTGAAATTGAACCTTTTTTAAATTGAAACTGAATCTTTTAAAATTGATGTGCTCACCTTTTAGTTCACCGTAGCGTTGCTCGGTGGTAGTAGAGCATCAGCCTCCAGCGGGGCTTGCAAGACGCTGATTGGTTGTTGGGGGTCCAATCAGCTTCCTGATTGGTGAGGGGCCGGGGAGAGGGCAGGCTTGCCATAAAAATCCACGCATGGCGCGACCGCGCCGGTAATGTAAAAGTGATGATTTACCTGTTTAACCTGCACTGTTTTAGGTTTAAATACTGCACGTTGCTCTGTCCTTCGTTACACTGAATTTGAAATTGAACCTTTTTTCAATTGAAACTGAATCTTTTAAAATTGATGTGTGTGACGTCTTAAGGATCCATTGTATGCCAATGTAGTGTTCTAATAAAGAATGTTGGGGGGTTTTGAGCTGTGGGGATTCTTAGAAACAGTTGTTGATGGCTGAGGTGATTAAACGGACCTTTCAGCACTTCGTCCGTCTATTTGTCTTGTTATTTGGTGTGGAGAACACCACATTAATTTGGCGACGAGCGTGGCGGTGTGACTCTCACCTCAACATCCTGTGAAGTAACGGATTCAGCGGATTCAGCGCCTCTCCTAGTCCCTTAACGCGAAACTCCTCCAGCGGCTGACTGGCATCTTCAGAGAAGTACAACCCACTTCTCCAGCGGCTGATGCGGCGATCGATGGTGTGTCCGGAGCAAAGGAAATCCGGTGAGGAGTTGTGTGCGGTGGGGCGGGGAGCTGAAACGCATATGCGTTCCACGAAGGGAGTGGAAGACGGCTGCGATAGAGAGCGTGCAGCGTGAAAGAGCGTTTGGTTGCTAGGAGGCAACACGAGAAGAGGAGCAGTGAAACAAAGAAGGGCGCCACTCACTGTGGAGCGTCATCACGTCGGGGCACGTTTTCGGCGGCCATCTTGGACAGTTGGGAAGATCTTCACCAGCCTGTGTGCCTTGTCCGGTGTTGGTGAATGAGAAAAAGAGGTTTGGTGTGCAAATTGTAGTACAGCAGGCCAACAAAAGAAGACATGGTGACAATCGTGCAGGAATAGCTGTGTGACGCTGAGGGCACCCTGGTCACAAGACAATAGCAACTGTGACTGAGATATTTTTGTTGTGTTTGGAACTTTAAAAAAATATATATATATTTTTTTTTTTATTACTATTTTTGGCTTGGAATTATAAAACTTGGGGTTGGTTGTAAGGATTGAAGTGTGGGCTTTTGGTAAGAGATAACCAAGCGCAAGGGAAAAGATAAAGGAACTATTAGGGACAATATATTAATGTGATGGTGATAGCAAGGTGAAGTGCACATTATCTAGGAGGTAGAATTAGAGTTAAGTGATTAGCTTTGAAGTGGGAACAAGGGGCTAAGTGAGAAGCATGCAGAATGTAACTCAACCACCGTTTTTTCTTAACAGTCCAGGGGAGCCCACGATAAAGTGGCAAAAGTGGAAAAAAAATTTTTGCAACTATGCACGTGTATGTGGAACAAACTTGAGTGCGGAGAGGAAGCATTCGCTACTTTTGCACTGTTTAGGGGGTGAAGGACAGGATGTATTGGAACATTTGCCAGATCTCAGTCAAAATGACCAAAGATCACTCAATGAATATGAAATATGCATCCTACAATTAGATAGGCACTATCTGCCTCGTTTGAGCACTATAATGGAACGGTACCACTTTGGGTTACGGGAGCAGAAAAAGGATGAGACGATAGAAGAATTCGTCACAGCGTTGAGGAAACTGGCAGCGTCATGCAAATTTGGAGGGGCAGTAGAAGAAAGGATCAGAGATCAGTTTGTGTTGAGATGCGCACACGACAAAATAAGGGAAGAACTGTGGCTCAAAGACGAGCCACCCCTAGATGAGGTACTCGCAATAGCTAAGCGAGTTGAACATATGATGAAGTGTGTTCGCGAATTGAGTGTTACAAGAGAAAAGTCAGGTGTTACGAATTCAAGTGTAGAGGAAGTTGTATGTCTTGTAAAAAACAGAGCACCTGTTGTCAGTGAGAGCGACAAACATCCTCGTGCTGGTGAGGGTACTTCGTATAGTACTTCTTATTTGCCTTCTTTTGCCTCCTCCAATGACAACAGATTAATCTGTTTTAGGTGTGGCAGGACTGGACATAGAGCAAATGCTCCGTTCTGTCCTGCTCTTAACATTACTTGTAGCGCGTGTGGGAGAAAAGGTCATTATGCAAAATGGTGTAGGACCAAGAGTAAAAGAAGAGAACAACCTCAAGCCCAAATTAGAGATCTCCCACAGGTAAAAGAGATTATGTATCAGGTAGATGCGGAAAAAGCAAATCATCCCTCACATATGGTTAAGATTCATGGTGTTGGGCTTGAGATGAAGTTCGATTCGTGCTCACACCTTACTGTGATAGATAAAGACACTTTTGATCACTATTTTAAGGGCAAATGCGCACTGTTGAAAGGAGATGTTTCGCCCGTGGGTTATGGTGGTGTTCCAATAGACCTTTTGGGGTACTTCACATCCTACATTGAGCTAGGGGGACGCAATATCTCTGGGAAAGTTTATGTAGCTAAGTGTGGGGATGCACTGTTGGGGTGGACTCATCAACGTTCGCTTGGTGTAATTCTCAATCCCAACACAGAACCTCAAGTCGTCGTTCAGTCTGTAGGAGATTCCTGGTCTACCTTAGCCGAGCAATTTGGAGATGTTTTTGGGGACAAATTAGGTTGCCTTAAAGGTTACAAACATCACATAAGACTGAAAGAGGGTGCCATACCTGTGGTTGCTAGAGTCAGAAGGATACCTTTGAATGAACAGTCTGGTGTCCAAAAGGAGATCGAGCGGTTGGTTGATCTAGGGATCATAGTGCCCGTGGAGGCGACGGAGTGGTTGGCTCCCATTGTTGTCGCAAAGAAGGCCAGTGGGGAGCTGCGCCTTTGCATTGACTTGCGCTCGCTAAACAAAGAAGTCATTGTTGATAGGTTCCCTTTGCCCAATATAGATGAGTTGGTCAGCACTCTAGGAGGGGCTAAGTTTTTCACAACCCTAGATCTGGCATCTGCATACCATCAGGTGGAGTTGGATGAGGGTTCGCAGGATTTGACAGCATTCGTCACTCCCATGGGAACCTATAAATTTAGAAGGATGCCTTTTGGGTTAGTTTCCGCAGCTTCCGTTTTTCAGCGGATCATGTCAAATGTCCTCAAAGGGGTCTCTGGGGTAAAGTGCTATCAGGATGACCTGCTGATCTATGGTAGCACTGAAACGGAGCATTATTCTAGAGTGTGTACTGAGGAAGGCGGGCTTAACAATAAAAAAGGAGAAGTGTAGGTTTGCTGTGGAGGAAGTTAACTACCTAGGGCACTGCATAACAGGTCGAGGTGTTTTTCCGAAGAAGGACTTGGTCAAGTCTATTGAGAACGTCAGTGAACCTTCCAACAAGGAGGAGTTACTCTCCTTCTTAGGAATGGTTGAGTTTTATAGTAAGTTCATTCCTGGATATGCTGATAAGACTCATGCCCTTAGGAGACTAACTGTTAAAAGTGCAGTGTTTGATTGGAGTGCAGAGTGTGCCAACGAGTTTGTTGCTATCAAGCAAGACCTCAAAGAAGCACCTTCTCTTCACTCTTTTGTGCCAGGAGATGAGACTCTGATTTTCACTGATGCCAGTGCCAAGGGTTTGGGTGCGGTGCTTATCCAGAAGAGTGGTGGTGTTGAGAGACTTATCGCCTGTGCGTCTAGATGTTTGAGAGGATCAGAGCTAAACTATTCGGTAATAGAAAAGGAGTCACTTGCCATCTTTTGGGCATTGAGGAAGTTTAGGAATTTGATTTGGGGAACAAAGGTAAAGGTTTTATCTGATCATAAACCACTCAAAGAGGTGTTTTCTAAGAAGGGTTTGGATTCAATCTCTTCCAGAATCAGGAAGTGGATCATTTCTCTACAAGAGTTTGATTTCTGTGTAGACTATATTCCAGGAGTTATCAACAAGTCGGCTGATTGTCTCTCTAGATTGGTGGATGTTACTAACTCTGATGATAAGGAGGAGGTTATACCGGATGATGTAGTAAACGTGTGTGAAATTACTGTCGGTGCGGTAGATGAGTTAGAGTGGAAAAATGAAGTAGTGAAAGATGAGGAAATATCTAAAGTAATGGAGTTAATAAATTCAGGCAAAAACAAACATTTGGTAAAGCCGTGGTCCCTGATCTCTGATGAGTTGGCTGTTGTGGATGGATTACTGGTGAGAGGCACCAAGCTGGTTCCCCCGGTGGGGGTGCGAGGCAAACTTTTAACTCTGGCTCACTCTGGTCACTTAGGGATTGTAAAGACCAAGGGTTATCTGAGGATGCTCTACTGGTGGCCCGCCATGGATAGAGAGATTGAGAAAATGGTTCGAGACTGTTTGGAGTGTTACTCCAGTGATAAGATTCTCAAGACCAGACAAATGCCCATGGTGTGCAGGAAACTACCTAAATATCCCTGGGATGAGCTAGCAATAGACATAGTTGGCCCTTTACAAGGGGTATCAGATACTCCTTACTTGGTAGTCCTTCTGGATCTTTACTCAAGATGGATTGAGGTACGCTCGGTTAGAGATATTTCATCTTTGAGTGTAATAAAATTCTTAGAAGAAGTTTTCAAGAAGGAGAGTTATTCCAATTCCTTGCTTTCTGATAATGGGACTCAGTTCTGCTCTTCAGAGTTTCAGGCGTATCTGAGAGGTTGTGGGATTATTCACAAACGCAGTGCTGTGTATCACCCTGAAACCAACGGAGCTATTGAGAGGGTTAACAAAACTCTTAAAGAGAGTATCCAGTTGGCAAGGGCGAGCAATTTAAATTGGAAAGAGGCGTTGCAAGATAGGATCTCTGCCTATCGCATGTCTCCCCACTCCACCACTGGCAGGTCCCCCTTTGAGTTGTTTAGAGGTAGAGCTCCCAATTCCAAATTATGCCCTGGGTGGATCAAGTTAAATAAGGGTCTGAAGGACAATTGCATTGGAGGTTGGAGGGATAGAGAGCTACAGAAGCAAGTAGAAAGGAAACGCTACTTTGATGACAAGAAATGTGTACAATACAATAGTTTGTGTGTGGGTGATTTTGTAAAAATAAGGGCGCCAGTGGGTTGTCAACCTTGGTCAAAGTTTTCAAAAATAAGAAAAATTGTGAAGATCTTCAGAAATGCTGTGAAGACTGAAGATGGTAGGATTTGGAATAAGAGTTGTGTGGTCTCTGTTAATTCTCAACCTACTTTGGGTGGGGTACCTACCTGTTCGTGGAACACTCGTAACAATTCTTCTTCATCAAACTCGCACCCTTTACCTGATAACAATAGAGAGAAGAGTGCGAGAATGTGCAGTCTACCATTTCATATGAAAGACTTTGTCATGTGAGCTGCTCACTGCTCAGTGCATGTTTTCTTCTAGGAATATGTCATGTGATATTCTGCTTCCATCTTTGACTTCTATATTCTGTTTTGTTGTTTGTTTATAAGGAGAGAAGATGTGTGACGTCTTAAGGATCCATTGTATGCCAATGTAGTGTTCTAATAAAGAATGTTGGGGGGTTTTGAGCTGTGGGGATTCTTAGAAACAGTTGTTGATGGCTGAGGTGATTAAACGGACCTTTCAGCACTTCGTCCGTCTATTTGTCTTGTTATTTGGTGTGGAGAACACCACAATGTGCTCACCTTTTAGTTCACAGTAGCGTTGCTCGGTGGTAGTAGAGCGCCAGCCTCCAGCGAGCTTGCGAGACGCTGATTGGTTGTTGGGGGTCCAATCAGCTTCCTGATTGGTGAGGGGCCGGGGAGAGGACAGGCTTGCCATAAAAATCCATGCATGGCGCGTCCGCGCCGAAGGCAAGCCCATCTGCGCCCATCCGCGGCCGGACGGGGCAAGGGGCCAGCCACTATGCCCATTTTATTTCCTATGATAGGAAAGCTCTGCTGGAGGTGGGAAATGAGACTCATAGCATCCCTAGTACCCTCCTGTCCTTCCTGAAGGAAGTAGGGCTATGGAGCCCCCCCAGAAAAGTAGATTTAGAGGATGGTTGCCAGGTCAGCCCTAACAAGAAGCACAGGGTAAGGAGTGTCAAACCATCGGCGGAAGCGAGTGAGAGGGCAGACACCAAGGTTATCTAACTTAACACACGCTCTTTGGCTAAACATCAAGATGAAATCTTTCATCTTCTTGAGTTGGAGGCTCCAGATCTGCTGTTACTGACGGAAACGTGGCTTACAGAGGAGTCATCCCCTGACATTTTGGCAGCGCTCCCTAGTGAGTATTAGATCTTATGTGCCAACAAGGAAACAGGCAAAAGGGGGGGGGCGTAGCAGCCATAATCAAAAAATCCATCCAATTTGCCAAATTGCCCTCGCTGGGTCTACCAGCGGTAGAAACATTAGTGATCCGGTCAAAGTCAGCCACGGAGGATTTTGTGCGTTTTGGTTTACAGGCCTCCGCACTATATGCAGGAGTTCGCTCAGGCTCTTGCTGAAGCTATAGCTCCGCTAGTAGTAGACCATGCCAATGTTCTACTGGTTGGAGACTTAAATTACTGGGTCAATGAGGAAGATGGGCGGCCTCAAGCCTTGGATCTTACTGCTTCTTTACATGAACTGAACCTGGAACAGGTGGTGAACTCACCAACTCATATTAAAGGCCACATATTAGATCAAATCTGGACCTCGAAACTACCCGTGAAGAACTTGAGCATTGTCCCGAGGGGGTGGTCAGACCATCATCTTATCTCCTTTTTGGTGACCAGACCAAAGGAGCTAAGCCCCCTTAGGGGACCAGTGGTCTCATTTAGGAACTGGGCTCTGGTTAACCTCACGGAGTTCTGCGAGGACCTGGGGAAATCCCCTCCGGCGCCTAGGAAGGATATTGATGATTATGAGCAAAATGTGTTTAACTGGCTGAAGGGGACCAGTGACACCCATGCCCGCAGGCATATCTCTAACAAGTCAAGAAACCACGGGGCCGACAAATGGTTCTCTGTAGATCTGAGAATGGCGAAACTGAATCTCCGAGGCGCAGAAAGGAAATGGCGTTCGGAATATTCGCCAGCTCTGAGAACCAGTTATATCCAACAACTTAAAATGTACAAGTCTCTAGTAAAGCAAACTAAAGTTAGCCATTTCATTAAAAAAAACAATCCTTAAGTCATCAAATAAATCCAAGGAAATTTTCAGAATCGTCAACGAACTATCTAATTTAGATAGGGTGACTCTCCCTATCACACCATCACAGAGTCTGTGTGACACTCTTAATGAATTTTTTGTGGACAAGATTGCCGCAATAAGAAGGAGCATCCCCTTGGGCTTGTCTGCTCCTGACTCCCCGCCAGGGGACACGAACAGCCTCACGCTCTCGCACTTCCCCAATGTATCGCAGGACGACCTGATGGAACTTATGATGAAAGTTAAATCAGGTTCGCCTAACGACATCCGTCCCCCGAGAGTCCTTAGAGAGGTGGCAACCTATGGTGGAGACGGTCTCCTACAATTTCTTAACTACTCTATCAGTTCGGGCCTGGTACCTAAATCCTTTAAAAAGGCAGTCATCGTACCCCTCCTGAAAAAAGTGGGGGCAGACCCCTCAGACATGAAGAACTTTCGCCCAGTGTCCCGTCTCCCGTATTTAGCTAAGATCTTGGAAGCCTACGTGGCTCACCATCTCTGCGATTTCTTAGAGAAGTCAGAGTTTCTGGACCAGTGTCAGGCGGGGTTTCGACCAGCACACTCCATTGAAGCAGTGGTCACATCAGTGCTGGACGAATTGCGAAGAGAAGTGGATAAGGGGAACACTCAGGCGTTAGTGCTGCTTGACCTGTCAGCGGCCTTTGACACGGTGGACCATACTCTGTTGGCTGACCGTGTCTGGGCCGCGGGGTTACGGGGCGCAGCATTGAATTGGATGACATCGTTCCTGAAGGATAGATCCCAATCCGTGCGACTAGCTCCTTATTCCTCTAAAGAGGTTAAGGTGAGCTGTGGTGTGCCCTAAGGGTCCTCTCTCTCCCCCCACTTATTCAACATCTACATCCAACCTTTGGTCAGATCCCTTAAGATGATGGAAGTAAACATCTTCAACTACGCGGATGATATACAACTGTTGTTCGCGATCGACGACAGCGATGCAGCTAGACTGCACTTCCAAAACACCATGCTATTCATCAGCGGATGGATGAATGATAACCAACTGAAACTAAACTCAGACAAAACTGAGATAGTCCTCACTAAGAGTAGAACGGTATGTTGGAATCCGGGGTGGTGGCCTAGTGAGATGGGATCCCCTCCCACTCCGAAAAGGGCAGTAAAAAGCTTGGGTGTGATCATCGACGAGAATCTATCATGTAAACAGCAGGTCAGTGCAGTGACCTCTGCTTGTTTCCTGCAACTTCGGCGGATAAAAAAAGATTAAGAAATTCCTGACGAGAGAGGCCTTGATCCAAGTTATCTTGGCACTGGTTATGTCCAGATTGGATTACGCAAACTCTCTCTATCTGGATCTCCCGAAATCCCTCTTGCGCAAGCTTCAGTTAATTCAAAACTAGGCTGATAGTTCAGCTTCCAAGAAGGGGTTCGATCATGCGGGTGATTAGGGACCTCCACTGGCTGCCGGTGGCACAGAGATGCAGTTTTAAGGCATACTGCACGTTGTTCAAGGCGCTGCATTTGAGATGCCCGGGCTTTGTGAAAGCTCGCATTGTAAAATATTGTCAGACGAGAGAACTACGATCAAGCTACCTTCACTACTTGGTCACCCCTACCCACAAGAAACTCAGGATTGGAGGACGTAGGTTCTCTATCGCAGCACCTCGCATCTGGAACACACTTCCATTGGAAATGAAGCAGGCATGTGTCTACACCAAAATTAGGCAACTTCTAAAGACGTGGTTGTTTACACAAGCTTATAAATAGTAGGGATCCTCGTCTTTTCATTACCTAGCACCAAGAGACCTACCCGGTGAGCGTGCGCTCTATAAATAACCAATAACATAACATAACTTTAACGCAATTATGGACAGACCCTTTTCCTCAAGACTCCGGACTCTCCAAAGATGGGCGGCCTCCCTGAGACCGGTAGAACATGGGGACATTGGCATCCACATGAGAAAAGCCTCACCTAAGAGCCATTCCAGACCTGACTATTTCTTTATGCCCATGGACTTGTTACTTTTAGGTGCATGTGTTCCCCGGGCACTATCAGACCACACTCCAGTAGAGATCCAACTGAGAGAGACCAAATCTAGGTTGCCTGGGCTATGGTATCTCAATTCCTGGTAGCTGAGGAAGGATTCATTAGTAAACCTCCTCCAGGCGGTTACAGTAGACTACTTTGAGCTGAATCAGCACTCGGTGGACTTCCCGACTAACCTGTAGGATGCTTTCAAAGCAGTGTTCAGAGGTCCTACATTTGTAGCGCTTTGGGACATGGAGCGCAGGGAGGGAACTTGAGATAGCTCTGTTTGAACCCCAAATACTCATGCTTGAGAACTACACAATGTCAGGCCCCACCCCAAATACTATTCAGCGTTTAGATGAACTCCACAAAACGCTACGGCAGAAACTCCTCGATACTGCCTGCTCAGCTGGAGCACTTGCTACCTCTCGCCTATATGAACAAGACAACAAAGCTGGTACGTTGATTTACTGGCTCTCTCAGAAGCAGGAGGTCTCCCACGTGATTCTGGAAATCTGCACTCTGGAGGGACGTCTGGTCTGTACTCAAAGGAGATTGCCGAGGCCTTTGCGAGCTATTACGGTGCCTCTATGGTCGCAGAGCCCCACCGCCCCTGGAACAATTCTGCTTGATAGCAGACGATCTGCTCCTTCACCCTCTCATGCACACACGGCGGACAGACTTATATGTTCCACTGACCCTCAAGGAGCTCCAGGCCGCCATTACGTCATCCCCCCTCAGGCAAAAACACAGGGCCCTAATTGCATCCCTGGCGAATTCTAGTCTCTCATAACCCCACATCTCCTGAACCTCTTTGTGGGTATAGAACTCATGGGGATGCTTCCAGCTGACCTCAGGTGTGCCACCATCACTACTACACTCAAGTCTGGCAAACCACCGGAACTCGGTTCTTCTAGGCCCTCCTGAATGTAGAATGTAAACTTTTAGACTGACAAGGATCATTATGTCACTCATCCACGAGGACCAAAACGGCTTTATGCCTGGCAGAGTCACACTTCACTGCTTACACAGACTCCAGGTTGCCCCCATCACAGCTAGACAGGTAGCAGGGGCCAGCAGCCCTGCACCTGGTTGACTATGAAAAGGCGTTCGATACAGCCCACTGGCTTTTTCTCATCCATATACTACACTGTAGGACATGTGGACCGAAACTTCTGACATTGATCGAGCTCTATACAATTCCCCAATTTAACAGGGTGCTCTCATCCCCATTAACTCGATACAGAAAGGAACGAGGTAAGGCTGCACTCTCTCACCCCTCCTCTTTAGCGATTGAGCAACTGGCAATGTGAAACAGGAACGACGGCCAGCTACAAGGCTTCCATTGAGCAACCGATCAAGAAGATAGTGTGGCATTATACGCAGATGACATGCTGTTGTACATAAAGTCTCCACCGACAAACCTATCCCGATCCAAACGTTAGACGTTTATGGAGATGCAGCAAGACTAAGTATTAACTGGGACAGGTCATGCTATATTCCACGAACGGGCCCACCCGCTTCGCTGATGCCGGAGGCTTGACTGCAGGTCCCCCAGGACCCCTTCCGTTATTTGGGCATAAATATTGTCTGCGAACATAACATAGTTCCTGTCATGGGATGGGTTTGCGGAAACTTAAGACAGTTGGGTACACCTTCCACTCAATTTAATGGAGCATGTAGCACTTGACAAAATGATGGTGCTCCCCTCGTTACTATAATGTAAATAATTGGGTCTCTAGTTGGCAGAGGTTTGCACCTTATCCAAGTAAGGGCCCACAATCCTAGTCAGGGTAAGTCAGACACACAACCTAAATTAACCTCCACTCACCCTCTAGGAGCTTGGCACAGAGCAGTCAGGCTTCACTTAAGAGGCAATGTGTAAAGTATTTGTGCAACAGTTTAATTACAGTCACACAGTGAAAACACCACAAAAAGACCACACCAATTTAGAAAAATAGAAAATATTTATCGGAGTAAAAAAGGTCAAAATGACAAAAATCCAATTAAGTAGAACTTGAGATATGAATTTTTAAAGGTTACATTTTAAAACACTGCTTTGAAGTCAATAGCTCTAAAAGGTTACTTGAGGCCGCGCTAGACAGGGGTAAATCCAAAGTTCAGGCAGACCGAGATGGAGGGCAGGCCGTCTACAGGACCCATGTAGGGCCCGCTGAAAAAGTGTCTTAGATGGAGCAAGCATTGGCATCGAAGACTCGATCGGTCTGTTCCGATTCACACATTTGGGTCGATGTTTCGAAGTCAAGCCTCTGAGTCAGGTCCTGTGTCGTTGTTGACCCCTTACGATGCAGGCGCTGCATCGTCGCGCCTCGCAGTCAAGACAGCAGATCAGCGCTGCGTCGTCGAACCTCGCAGTCAGGCCCTGCGTCATCATTGAGCCGCGCCAGGATATCTCCGGATCGGCACTGCATTGGTTCCGATCGGAGCAGAGGTGACGATGCGTCGATTTTGGAGCAAAACAGCAGCAGAACCAACTTCTGAGGCCCAGGACTTGAGGGCCACCTCAGACAAGGGAGGAATCATGGATGGCAGAGTCCAGCAGCGGAAGCAGAGTTGAAGGAAGTCTTTGATGTGGCCTCGCGCTGGCGTGTCTAACCGGCCAGCGAGAGGCCACGGAAGCGCGAAAACAGAGCATTTAACCTCCGACTCGGCATAGAACAAGCCGCACAAGCCGGGGAGCACGAGTACAGGTAGGTTCCGGCAGGGAAGGACCTTTGACGAAGTAAGTGCCTGCATTCTATCAAAAACGAGCAGCAGCTCGAACGGCGAGATGCAAGTCTAGATGCTAGAATGCATCTCGTTCTCACCAGCATTCTCGTCGGTGTCTTAACTACTTACTTTCTCTAACAATATTACCATCATTACTTTGTCACCCACAGTGTGTGACTACAAGGCCTCCCTCCTGCGCTCCCCTGAGAATCACTAACCCCGAGTTGTTGGGGTGAGTTTAAGAATACCGTAATTACTTTTCCATGATGAGAGTGAATGTGGCGAGATACACTGAAGGGATGAATGGATGTTTATTGTGGATGAAATAATGCATGCATGCACTACCCATAGCACTGGTGAAAGTCACTGAAGTGTATATGGTGTGGTAAAAACGCGAAATCAGTGTGATTCAACCACAGCAGCATGTTGTTGATATGAACTGTTGAAATATGGGTGGCACCCAGACACTATCACGACTATGGATCCAAGGGGGACCGTGTGCTGCAGATGGTGACCCAATGTTGACAACCTTGAACATAATAATGTATGCAAATTATGTCTCTTCTTTTTCTCTGCATAGGTGATTCCTCATCCAGACTGGTGGCAAGTATTAGGCTTGTTCCATTTTTTAACACTTGTAGTGCACTTGGCAAATAGCATACACGCACTCACGTCTCTGGGGGAAGTAACCTCATTACGTACCACCCTGACGAAAGCTCAGGACTTATTGAGGCCAGTTAAGAAGGGCTGAAACATGTTGGTGCTGTTTTTAGGGTCATAGGACCAGCACATCCTAAATACCCGTTTGTATATATTTTAACCTTCCCTCCCACTCCACTATTAAAGATTTCTTTAGGAGCGGGTGAGGAATTTTATCTTTAATGGTACGCCCCCTTACAAAATATCTCTAAGTGCTCCCTGAAACATGGTCGAGCCCACCCCGACCAGTAGGAGTCGGGATGGCCCTATGATGAAGCATGTCACTATTAGTGAGTGAGGGCAATTAAAAGAAAAGGGTTTCTTTCCCTTCCCACCCGCAGCAGCTGGTTGGTTTCATATTTGATCCTCTCAGTAACTTTGTACTTGAGAGAGTCACCATTACACACATAGGAATCCCCCACCCAGTTTAGTTGTCTGCTTTTAGGTGTTCCCCCATCATTGAAGGAGCACACAAAAGAGACCGCGGGAAGGACATTTTGTTTGGTTAAAGTGTATAAAAGAGGGAGGACATGTCCTTTCTATCCTCGTGATTGAGGACCTCTCTACCCGCCTTGGACCCCTGTGGTCCTAGGAATCTGCGAAACAGACAGGAAGTCTTTGCTGGCCCTGAGACTTCAAGAAAAGGGGCAAGCCCGTGAAGAAACTTGGGTTCAAGGATGTAGAAAGCAGGTCCAGTCCTTATCACTCCCAAGCAAGAAGCAGCAGACTGCAGGTCAACACAGCAAAGCAGGTAGCAAGGTGGCAGTCCCTCCTACAGCACAGCAGGCAGCAGGCCAGCAAAGCAGATAGCAAAGTGGCAGTCCCTCCTGCAGCAGAGCAGCTCTACTTCAGACAGATTGTCCTTGGTTCCAGCAAAGTTCTGATTTGGTGGTGTCAGGGGTCCAGTACTTACACCCAAATGTGCCTTTGAAGTGGGGGAGACTTCAAAGAGATCTTTGAAGATCACATGGTCCCTGCCTTTCCTGCCCTGGCTCCACACTCACCACAGGAGGGTATGCAGCTGGTGCAAAAATAAGCTCCTCCCTCCCAATCTACCACAGGAAAGCCCATCAGCCAGGTGATTGCCCATCAGGATGCACATGTCACACCCCATACAAATGGCACAAAGCCCAGCTGTCACCAAACCCAGACATGTATTCAGAGGCACAGAATGGTTAAAGAAGAAAAGTGGCATTATTAGACTTGCAATTTAAAATTAGACTTCACAGACTTTAAATTGCGAGTCCGGAGACACCAAACTCCAAATCTCCATCTTTTCCCAATTGGAATTTACACTTAAAAGAGGTTTTAAGGCATCTCAACATTATCCTATAGGAGAGACAGGCCTCGCAGTAGTGAAAAACGAAATTAGCAGTTTTGCACTACCAGGACATGTAAAACCGAAAAGTACATGTCCTACCTTTTAAATACATAGCACCCTGGCATAGGGCTGCCTAGAGTCTACCTTAGGGGTGACTTATATGTAATAGAGGGAAAGTGTTGGCCTGGCAAGTAGGTTAACTTACAACAGTGAGTAGTGAAATGCACACCAAAGTACTCATAGTTTTTCATGCTTGACTTCTTCACCACAATAAAGGCGTGCATGTGTGCTCCGCACTCCGCCCAACTGCGCTTCAGTATAAATGAACGCGATGGAATCTGCTTTAGGTTCCAATGCACACTGCACAGCCACGTCAGTGACTGAATGAATCAAATCAATTAAATTTCTCAGTTTAATCTTATTAACCATCGATAATTCTTTTTCCTTTTTCTTTTCTATCTCTTTATACAGTTTCTTCAATTCATTTTATCCATTCCAATGCCATACTCAGATGTTCACGAAAGCGAAAAGGACACCAAAGTTTCCACATGTCACTCCTTTATTTTAAAATAACCCAATGCATTTCGGGAAAAGACTTCCCTTCGTCAGGGGTGTCACATTCCCACAGTTGTAATAAGACAAAACTCCTCATGTCACTGCTTCATAGCGCGCCGCAGCACGGACTGAATCAGCTGTTATAAGCCAGCTTAATTATTAACAGCCCCTCCTATTTCCCCGCGGATGCTCTATCACGTGTAAGTCTGCCACTGCACTAAACAACGGACTTAAAATGTTACACTCTGATCACTCTTCCCTCTATGACTCAATAACTACTACATATCCCAGAATGCTTCTCCTCCTATATATTCAAACCCCGGCTCCTCAATGACCGTAAAAATTCATATATTCAATACTTTCATTCATGTTGTTTCACTGCATTTCAACATAATATATACAGGTTTACGTTTCCTCATGACGTGATACAATCAATTAGTGTCAAGAGTACTTTGGTGTGCATTTCACTACTCACTGTTGTACATTAATTGATATTCCGCCTACCATAGTGAAATTGCACCCTTGCTGAAATTTGGATTACAAAGATTTAAATGACAAGCAAGAAAGATAAAACGACATAACTACCATGTGCACATCTACTAGTTGCGGAGGAGTTGAACGTTTGGACACTATGTACTACCATCAGCATATCATGATGAGGTTTAAAAGTGACTTTGCTGTTGCCAGTTAATTTGTTGACACTAATTGATTATTTCACGTCCTGAGGAAATGTAAACCTGTATATATTATGTTGAAATGCAGTGAAACAACATGAATGAAAGTATTGAATATATGAATTTAGCTGGCTTATAACAGCTGATTCAGTCCGTGCTGCGGCGCGCTATGAAGCAGTGACGTGAGGAGTTTTGTCTTATTACAACTGTGGGAATGTGTTAGATTGCGGGTGAATTCAAGTCCTTAACAAGGGAAAGAAAAACACGTCACGGTAAGCTCTTTGTTTTTAAGAACATGATAAAACAGACAGTGATGTAGTGTTAAGGGCAGAGGTGGGACGGATGCCATTGCGATATGGGAGGTTTGAACAGAAGATATGCGTGGGTCCGTTAAGAATTCGGGGTGTAACACAAGAGCTCTGGCTAATGAACGGTTACCTCAATATAAATGTTTGGAGTATGAAGATGAGTTATTCTGGTTGTACTCGCAAGTTGATCGTATTTGGAGTGAAGTTAATCAATTAAGGTGTACCATCCAGTTACTAAGGTATATGAAAATGCTGATGGTAGTGTTCAAGAATTTTTAAATCTTTTTATTGCAGACACCCCTGACGAAGGGAAGTCTTTTCCCGAAATGCATTGGGTTATTTTAAAATAAAGGAGTGACATGTGGAAACTTTGGTGTCCTTTTCGCTTTCGTGAACATCTGAGTATGGCATTGGAATGGATAAAATGAATTGAAGAAACTGTATAAAGAGATAGAAAAGAAAAAGGAAAAAGAATTATCGATGGTTAATAAGAAGATTAAAATGAGAAATGTAATTGATTTGATTCATTCAGTCACTGACGTGGCTGTGCAGTGTGCATTGGAACCTAAAGCAGATTCCATTGCGTTCGTTTAAGTAGGTTAACTTGCCAGGTCGAAATGGCAGTTTAAACTGAACCCACAGGATCTGCAGTGGCAGACCTGAGACATGTTTAAAGGGCTACTGAAGTGGGTGGCACAATCAGTACTGCAGGCCCACTAGTAGCATTTAATGTACAAGCCAAGGGCACATGTAGTGCACTTTACTAGGGACTTAATATGCCAATTGTTGATAAACCAATGTTACCATGTTTTGAGTACAGAGCAAGTGCCCAAAATCCTAAAGCCAGCAAAAATTAAGTCAGCAAAACAGGGTGTCAGAAGGCAAAAAGTCAGGGGAAACCACGCCAAGGATGCTAGATCTAACATATATATGTATTACAAAACTCCCAATTTATACTTCTCCCATCCTTTGACAAGATCTGATCAGTAGTTACAAAGTTTAAATGGGTGGGAAAGACTCTCGGAGTGGCATCTGCACAGTGAACAGCCCCAGTGTACGAGGGCGCCCTCAGAGCCCTGGGATCTCTGCTCATACTACTGAGCTGTCCAAATGGTTGTCTTGGGGGACTGGTTCGTTGGTGAATGCCACGATTCCACCTGGAGCTCATAACTCTTGAGTACTGGGGGTACACGGTCTGTTCTATGCCAATCGCCACCCTGCCTCCTTACCCTAGGCCCCCCAAGGTCCCTCTTTGGTGTTGGAGAGACGCTCTGGCCTCAATTAAATGGCTGGGAAGACCAACAGCCCTCGCCCCACTATGGAAGGGGACTTGGCTGTAACATGTCGCCCAACGAATAGATTCCTGCAGGTGGGGCCGACCTGTGGTAAAATGACCACATAGTATCCTTTGACCACTTTAAGACGGAATTTGGGCTATAAACCTCAGAATTCTTTTATCTGCAGATCCGACATGCACTAGATGCTCACGGAGAAGCACTGAGGGCAGTCGCCGGACTACAGTCCCCTATAGCCAAGTTGCCTCTGAGCCCACTGGGTAGCAAGTCCATTTCATGATTATACAGCTTCATACTGCTCAACGCACCAGACCCCCTGACTGCGCTCCGTGGGAGGTGGGTGGAAGACATAGGGGATCTAGATAACAATGACTTAAATTAGCACTTCTGGGGATAATGGAGGGCTGAGCACACACTAGGCACCAGCGCCTTCTAGCAGGTGTGGGGTACTTAATAGCCAAGAGTGACACTGCCAGATGCTGGAGATCCCCGGATCCCCCCAGATCCCTCCCAGAATGGCAGCCTGGACGAGAGCGATGGACTATTGCTGAAGGTTGGAGAGAGACATTTACAAATGGAGAGGATGCATCTCAAACACCGAAAAAACTGGGGCCCGTGGCTTTCAGGAACAGCACTTGACAAAACAAGCCTTGTGCTACTTACCTTTTGTCATGCACTATGTAATGGTTACAGGTTACACTGTAACATACGATCATTCTCCACCGATATTTGTTCTGCCATTTTTGTTCTGTTGCATTGCTAGATCATATTTTAAAACCTTTCTTAAATAGATGTATAAAAAAATGACCACATTGTGGGTATGCCAAAGTTTTGCAATTGCCTCTGGTTACATCACATCAATTTTTCATTTCAAAACACATGATGTTGCAGTCTCCTCTCTTTGCACCAAACAAATTCAACTACGGTCCCTCTTTGCTCACTGTCATACACAATATACTAACACACAAGAAGACAGAGCAAAATAGTACTAGAAATGGAAGACAGACTAACAGATCTTCCTTTCTCCTGGTGACTTTCTCAGGCGGTACTGCGAGGTTTACTAGAACACAACTGCCTTCCTCCTAATTTGTAGTCTCAGGGCTTGGGAGGCTGTGGAAATAAACAGCTGTAAGGATCGCTAGTGTGTAGGAGCTGTGGCGTGCTCTTAGCTGAGTAAAACTACAAATCCATCAACTAGCAAGAAGATAAACGAGCTAAATCATACACGCCATGACTGCCACATTTACCAGCCAAAGAACAGATGATGAAAGTGGGCAGGTCAGAAATGTGACCAACAAGCATCACAACTAATGGTTTGGTGGAGCGGGACTTTACCCCATGTCATTTGTCAGATGGCATAACATTTGCCATAAGTCACCTTGGAAAGTTGGTGTTCCCACACTAACATAAGCCACAATAGCAATATAAGCCACAATTAAAAAAAAAAAAACAGTACATAGTACACAAACACTTAGAGCACCCTCTAATTAGGTCTAAACAAATATGTCAGCAGTAAGTTTTTTTATAAAAAAATCAATGATTTTTTATTTATATGGAATGTTATCACACAAAACAATGATTTTTGTTGAATAACATCGGACAAATACTGTAGTGTATTTACATCATACTTCAATTAAGCATTTGTTTATAATATGAATTATGTTGCTTTTATTTTGAGAAGCCTTCTTTCGAAGAGGACTTGAATATTAAGCATAAAGTAGCTGCCAGGGGTTCATGAAAACAATGAACCTCATACACTGTAATGGAATCACTCCTTTAGAGGTGTAATAATACACTTAATAGCAAACAGTGTGATTGTGAGACAGGAGTACTCCTCTAGCGTGATTCAAGGTCTAACATCCTCTCAAAGCAGTAGCTGTAGGGCACTGACCAAAATCAACCAAAGTTTTAAGGATGCTGATCCAAAGCTCCTACAGGTCTATCGGTTTTGGCTGTTCATATGAGATGTGACAACTAGAGAAAGGTGTCTGTAGCCAGAGATGTTTCCGTGTTCTCAGACACAATCCCAAATGAACTTGAATTTATCAACTCATTCTTAAGCCATGGTACTTGCTATGTCCCACAACTAAGAGCCGGGAAGTCATTTGGTAGCAGCAATGGCAACCCTTCAGTTGCACCTAGACAAACCCCCATAGACTGACTTGCTTCCCCGTGTCAGGAGCAATCTAAATACTCTTCATTAGACAATAAGTAAGCCCTTACTTTTTTTTTTTAACCTTTTTGTGCCTTTTAACTGTTTATTAACACGACGCAGGCTCTATTTTTTTTATTTATTAAACAGGGTTTTTTAAAAGCTCAAAATACATTGGACAATTATCATGGTCAAAGGTCACATGATGTTAACTTGCTGTGATTTCACCCAGAGAAAAGGCATGGCATCTCACGTTCGCTACCCATATGATTTTTTTTGGGTTTTTTTTGTTAAATAATTTTTATTCATGTAATAATAAAAGTACCAGAGTTACAATTGAACATAAGATGAAACAATAGAATAATATAGTGTATAACATCAAAAAATATTATAATAATGAGCAATCTAATTCAGAGATAATAAAGAGAGGGGAAATGAGATCATCTTATGGTTAAGAAATGAATAAGAAGAATAAGGGTACATATTAAGATAAATGGAAGCTAGAAGAAAGTTTTTGAAAATAAGGGAATAAGAAAGGGGAGAAAGAGAAGAAAAAACAAAAAGGAAAAGAAAAGGAAAAGAGGGGAAAAATGAGATAAAGAACTAAGATATGGAAGGGTGAGAGGATAAATAAGAAGTGAAGGGAATCCAAAATAAATCAGATTTGATTTTCTGAGATAAAGTTGATGATGAGACAGTAGAAATTTTGATGACATTCAGTGGAGATCATTCATGCAGCTGACATTCAGTGCACTCTGCGTTCCTACCTGAAATGAATGACTCGTGCTGTGTTTCTGTTCCAAAGGGTGGGTGGCTGCTTGAATGTGCCTCAGTGTGTAGGAGTTTCGTTTTCAAGTACGTGCCAACTTCCACGTCCACGTGGTGAACTGACTTCAGGAGGTCAGCCGCTTGCTTGTTTACGTATGTGACAGGCTATTAAAGCTTAAAGCACTGGCACTGTTGCATGCCTCTTATCTTTATGTACTGTCTATGCCCTGCAACAGACTTAGTGTAGGCAAGGAACAATGTGTATACAGCGTCTGCAAAACGTTTGATCGTGACTGACAGCAGACTGCTCGCTAAAGCAAAATCCACATAGTTTGCTAGCATCTTACAGCAAAGAAGAAGGAAGCGACTTATTTTTGTTTTGTAAATATTTGCTTATGTAATTAATTTCCAATACAAAAACACAAAACGCCATTTTCCAAATTGGATTTGGTTACCTAAAACCAAAATATTGGAATCAAGTGCCATTTCACCTTTGTTTGGTCAGGTCTACTAGACAGCACTGTTGCAAGACATATGGTGGCTTACAAAACATAAAGGGGCTCAGAGCTCACCCATTTCATAACGTTGGTTGGCTTTCCTGTCACTCATTTGACAGTCTGCTTCTTCCTCCTATCCCAGCTTATCAATTTTTGTTTGCTCCTCCCCTGGAGCATTGCCTCTTTATCATCTCTCCAACTGGCGGGCATCTGTGCTTCCACTAATGTTTTTCAAGCACTACTTTTTTCCTTTGTGTTATGGGAGTGCATGTCTTTTAAGCTGTCTCCCTGGTGTATTTCTCACTCGGTGATGCTCTCGGTCACCCATGTGCTTCTGCCTGACCCACTCCCTGTAGCGTTCGTTCGCGTGCTTCTTCGCCATTGCTGCCCTGAGTCCGCATGGAAGCACGCTCCTCCTCTCCCCCCGTCGGTGCTTCCCCCCACCTGTGCCCTCCACGTTGCCATTTCCAAACCCCATGTTGCTTCTGTCCAAACTCCCCCATGTTGCTTCCATGTCCCTCGCAGCACTTCTCTATGTTGCTTCCACGCTCCTTCAGACCTTTCATGGTGCTTCCACCTCTTGTTGATTCTGCTACTTCTAAAAAAAATACAAAAACGCTTTTGAACCTTTTCTTTTTAGTTACCAATTCAGCTTGGATCAGTAACAAAATAAAATAAACCTGCCCGCTTCATATTGTATGCGCGCACGTGTGGTGTGTGTGTGTGCCTACGAAATGATGCTGTTAGTCATGTCAAAAACTATTAAAATGTATCCATGTCACACAGCATCAGAGATTCTGTGCAGCGTGCCGAAAAACCATTGGCGAAGTCAATAATTCCCATAGACAAAACCTACTGGCTTTGCAATGCTTTTACCCAAGCAGTGGCAATAAAGTGCCTGACTTTGTGCATACTGTGGGTCATATGCTGGCCGTGCCTGTAAGCACATTGTGTTCTAGAACTTTCCAAGAGTGAGCATCACTGGTTGAGAGGGTGAAGAAATCCTGCTGGATGCGAGAATTATTGCTGAAGTAAGAATCGGTAAGTTTTAAATTTGACCCAGATTCTCTTTTTGTCTACCCCCATTTCATCGTCAATGCACTAGGTAAAATATCTAAATAAATTTTTAATTGGGAGAATAAACCTTTGAAAATTAGATCGTCCTTTGATTAAAAGTTCTTAGAAGACAAATATGATTCTATGTTTCAAATGCGATTGCTAATAAAACCAATGTAAAAAAGTAATTTAAACCATGTTTTCCTCAGAAAAACGATCGTGTTTGGGATATGCATCAGCAGTCAGTATTGGGGAGGATACCCTTTTCTAAGATTACAAAACAAGGAGTACATGCTGTCCTCCAACGCAAGAGCGCTTTGATTGGCCGCTTCTAATCTGACCCGCCAATAAGGTTTCAGATGACGAAAACTCGGAAGCTGCTCCGTGAGAATTCTGGAAAACACACGAGTTCTGCATGGTAGAAACTGTGCTCCAGGGCGATACTGAGGTGCTCTGGCTGGCCTTTGGCTAGATGATTGCGCCTGAATAATGATGGGTCTCAGGTCACACCTTACATCTACTTTTTGAGCAGCCTCCGATGATCCTTCTGTAAATCTAAAGCTTTGAAGTGATTACGGTGTGCTGCCGATATATTAAGTGCCCAAAAAACACGGGTTATGCCCTAATCACCCCAACACATCTGGGCAGAATCATACAGACGCAAAAAGAGAATGATGTCTGGGGATTGATACACAGCTAGTATTTCAACTAGGGGGGGAAAAAATTATTCCCCTACGTGGGAGCCTAGTCCCCCAATGTAACTCAAACAATTTACCCACTCACGGAGTCTTCCTCAATTCTTTCACGTGTCTTTTTAATCTATTTTTTGATATAAATATATATTTCTTTTTAACACAAAAAACATTGTAAATCCAAAACTCAATAATCCAACAAAAAAACTTCTAAACCTGTCCATACCCATCCATTTTGACCCGGTTGGAATAAAATACATATATCTAAGCAATCCGAGGGGAGATAATCCTTTGCACACAGAAACAGAGGGAAACTCCGCCTCTACTGCTGTGTATCAATCCCCAGACATCATTCTCTTTTTGCGTCGATATATTAAGTGCGACACTAAAAATCATGAAAATTACCTGCGAAGCTTCAAGTATAATGTACTGTCAGTTGTGTAATGTCCATTTTGTACGCGCAATTAATAATATCCCTACACAATTCCTAGTTGGACTACGGCTACGCATATTTATAGAACCTCGCTGCAGTAAGAAGCACTATTTGAGTCCTTGTCGGTGGCCTGTGGAGCTGTCTGGCTACGGATGAGCAGGGAGGGGGGAGCACCGAGCTTTCTGTAGGGTGCGACATCTGTGAGGAATCTCGTCCTCCTACAAGGAAAGGTTTGCTGCTGTTGTCACCTCTCCAGAGAACGCGCCTCGCCGAGCTTCTGGTCTGTCACGCTTCCAGACGTAGTGCATGAGCGTGCCCGACGCCGAACAGCAGTGTAAATAAAGCTCCAAGCTCATTGGCGGACTAGTGCGTGAATCTGCGTTTTCTCGCGAACTTAAATGTCTGCCTTAAATTACAGGCAATTACGGGGTCGGACTGGCCTATAGGGCATTCAGACAGTGCCCGATGGGCTGGTCTGACAGATAAGTGTGTGGGCCGGTTTTGAGCAGTTTGTGGGCCTGTTTTATGGTCAGGTTGGCCGGTTTTTACGGTTGATTTTTCTGGATATAACCGCAAAGTGCGCAAACATTGCCTGCAGAAAATACAAACACATTCAGACTCACCTACCTTGCAAATACTCCAACAGTGTGTCTTTACAAATTCAAAACGGAACTGATCTGCAAACGTGGGCAATTATTTTAGCTAATTGGTTCGCCAATGGGGGCCACTTTTATTTTGGTCCCCGGGACTATTTTTCCTTCTCCGTCCAACCTTGTAGGCAAAATTGGATTTCTTTCTTAAGAACAGCAAAGGGTTCTCCTTGAGGGGGTGCAGTCCTGAAACAATTCAATCCTAAACCCATGGATGACTATTAGTGCAGACTTTGCGCACAGGCGGAAGAGACACTCGTACACTTTTTGTGCATTTGCCCAGCTGTGAGCAATTTGAGACGGCATTTTTTACTCCATGCTTTCCGTTCACTTCAAGTCAGATCATGCCGACCAGCCGTAATGGCATTATTAAATAGCCAGACTTTGCAGTTTTCATGCAGGGCAGCTAAATTCCTGCAACAAGTTAGCACACTATTACAAAAAACAATCACATAATGCTCATTTTAGTGTGTATTATCATATGGCCAGCACATTACCTGTAACATTTGCACAATTCTTTATTCTGGTGGACGCCATAAAGGGCTCAGCGTAGAAGTATAGCTTTTTATTTAGTATTAACAAGCTCACGGAGCATTTTTCTTAATGTAAAAATTCTGTTAGTGTTAAGCTGACTTTAGACAGTTCCATCTTTACAGCGATACGTACATTTGCAATTTTGCACTTGAACTCAAAATGAAATTGAGGTGGTCTAGTATCTGGCATCAATTAGTATATAGCTTATACTTCTCCTGGATTTTAGATGTTTTATGTCCTTCTCTTTTTCCGATATTGAAAATGTAAATAGGAATGTCTTGTCAAATTGATGATTTTAAGGTAAAATTGTAATGGTTTTAATTAACTGTACACAATAAAACTATTATGGACTATTAAGGATAATCAAGGGAAGCAGCTGCTACGACTGGCTGACTGCTTGACATCCCTGGCGTTGCCACCGGTCTGAGGCATCACCGAGGGAGCCGGGTAAGGAGCAGGGTCGGACTGGTCTATCAGGCAATCTGGCAGTGCCCAAAGGGCAGACCTCACAGATCAATTTATGGGCTTTGTTTTTGACTATTTGTGGTATTATCAGAGATATCAACATACATGTTGATATCTCTGATAATACCATAAACATTGCCTCCAGAAAGCTCAAATCCATGCAGTCTTCCATACCTTGCAAAAAACCTGCACATATTTTCTCTACAGGTTTTAAACTACTCTGTTTTGCAAATGTGGGCCATTATTTTCACTGTCTGATCCGCTAATGGGAGGCACTTTTAAACTGGTGCCCGGAGCTTTTTTCTGTCCCAGACCCACCCTGCGCTTCTGGTCAAACCCCCCACCCCAACAGTCGTAAATAAGGCTGTTGAGGGGCTAAAGAGTCAGCCCTCTGATAGCACTGGATGTCAAAGGGTGTGTGATGTCATGTCCGATAACCCTGGCATTTTGGTGCATCAACATTCATACCTAAGCTGCACATCATGATTGCATTTTTTTTTTACTGCTGTATGTTTAGAGTAGAAGGTTTAAATGGTTACAGGACACAAATGTGAGCCATTATTATCACCACCATTATTACCACCACTACAACCTTTGGGTATGCTTGTGTTTGCATGTCTTACCACATGAAAGCCAGATGTTTGGCTCTGCCAAAGCTTGTTTATTAGGCTTACATTATTTGTTCTATTTTGCATAATTACATGTATTTTGTGATTTTGAATCTATAATATTTTATTATCAGAGTATTCTGTATTTAATGCAGTATGAATAAAGTTATAGGTGAATAGTACGTTGTGACACATCTGTCACAGCACATCATGAACAGTGACTAATGATCAAAAGTCCCTGTCAACCGTGTCCATTTTATGGACTGTATTTTGAGGAAAGATAAGTGTAATTTTTTTAGGTCTTTCTTTCTAAGCTGACTGCGAAAAGACCTACTGTTAGCTTAGATCCTGTCCATTGCTTACCACTGGTTGGCTTTATGGTGACTCTTATTTGCTTGCTTCTTATTCATCAGCTTCCGTAGACTTTGCTTGCTCTTCTCGAGTTTGCACCTGTCCTGGAGCATGTCCTCTTTATTTGTGTCCTTCCACTGCTTACTTTTCAGGCACTACTTTTTTCTTGTTGGTTAAGAGCTTCATAAGAATGCATGTGTTTTCTAGCTGACTCCCTTGTGTAATTCTCTTTCCCCCTCTGTCGCACTCAGTGTTGCTCTCTCTCTCCCCTGTTCTTCTCCCCAGCCCCTTTTTACGCTTGGCTTCATGTGCTGCTCACCCTCCACAGCGTTGCTGTCTTGCTCATGTGTTTCTCCCTCGAATGCTGCTTTCCCCTTCCACCATCGATCTCAGATCATTGCTGTCAAATTGTAGGTAAGCCTGCGTAACAGAGCATGTGCGCACCTACAATTATGATGCAGTATCTTGCTGATGCAGTACAGCCTGGTTAAAAGGCACTGGCAAAGCCAATAGGTCCTAAACTACCATTACAAAACAATGGGGTGACCCAAAACGATAACCCGAAAGACCTGGGTAACTTGCGATACAGACAACAATGGTTCTATAAGAGGAGAAAGGAGAATTATTTTAAAAAGGTGGAGGGCCCAAATTGATACCTCCTTCTGCTGAGGCACTTACTGGCCCTTTTCTTTTGTGCCGGGTCAAAACATTGACATCACATACAAAGCCTGGATTTAATAGATGATCACAGAGGGGCAATTTGTAATCAGTAACTGTATCCCCACTCAGATTTAAAAAAAATGGGGATTTTGTGATGAATATATTGGACAGGCTACTATATGAAAACATATCTTCCTTTCTCTGAATCTACAAGAGCACCTTGTATGAGCACTATTCTATCACTAAAAGGAATTTATTGTAATTTACATGTAGATCATGGTTTGAGAATACACTTCCAAAATTTATAGAACAAAAACATTTTTGTGTGTGTTGGATTCTTCTGACCTCAGTTCTCTGTGATTAATCGGAGTACGGTTGTTCAAAATAACTAAGACGGAGGTATCAATTTTGGCCCTCCACCTTTTAAAAATAATTTGTCGTTCTCCTCTGATAGGACCATTGTTGTCTGTATCAAAAGGTCCTAAATGCAAGACCTATTGACTTTGCAAATGCATGGTTATATTGGGCATGACATGGAAAAAGAAGCCAGCACGAGTTCAAAAGGAGGTTCTCAATTCTTCAGCTAATAAACCAGTCTTTTCTGCCTTGGTGTTCTGGAGCTAGCATTTGTATTCAAGTGAAAGTAGGGGTGGCCTGAGACCCCCACATTCCTAATGAGAGCTTCCGTGTTGTTAGGGATACGCCTAGTCATGTACTTGAGTGAAAGTCCAAGTCACATAGCCAAGTATACTTCTGTTGGTCTCCAGGCAGTTTAAGTGCACCGGGCACCGCCATCTATTTGCGACTCATCCTAGTAAAATCTATTGCAGAGACGTACAGGCAGATTAGGTGTTCTCTCGACTCTCCAGCAACTTCAACACTACCATTGGGGTTCTCAATCTTGATCTATGGAAAAAAAGCTTTTTTTTCCTACATTTACATGTAGTTATTTTTTCTCTTTTCATCAATATCCATCCATATTTATTTTCCTCTTTTTTTATCAATATTCAGCTATCTATACATATATATTTTTGGCTCGTGTAAAAATAAACATGCAACAAATATTTTTCAACTATATTAGGCAAAAAAATACTTGAACTTGTTTACTTATAGGGTTTAATTCTATATTAAAGAGTCCAATACATTAGATAATATACTTTATTGTAGTATTATTAATTACAAGTTGTTTTGTTTACTGCATATAACTCTTAAAAGTTAAAGTGTTCATGCGACCCTGGCCGGATTAAAAGCCCTAAAAGCAAGCACAGTTCCTGTAGTCACTTCCATGGATAGGCTTAGCGATAACAAGCCGTGCCAATAAAGACATGTCTTCCACTGTCCCCATGTGTATAGCTATATGCTGGGTGGGTATCATTAATTCCATCCGTATTTTGAAAGTAAATATTTACAAAACCGGAAAAGCGTGAGCTCCAACGATAGCTACTTTATGTTCAATACTGGTTATGTCATGTCAAAGGTTATTGAAAGGATGCCACCGAAGTGGATAAAACCTTTACTTGTAAACTGATCTATGACAGCCCCACACCACATATAGGTAGCTGTTTGTCTTGTGTCCACCAATGACAGACAGGCTAGGCATATCACTCGAGTATTAAGAAGTCATAAAATATTGTACACTGTATGACGTACACACAAAAAAGGTTCTAAAACCGAAGGGACCCCAAATGACAAAGAAGTCTACTTCTCTGGCTATTGCGCATGCCACTGCCTTACGCCACTTCTGTGGCTCCCTTTCCACATGTCTATATGCCTGGTGTGTGGTGGGCCTCTGGCAAATGATTAAAATGCTGGGCAAAGCAGTTGTATTTGAAATGAGAAAGTTGTACGACTCCCGCTCGTCGGCATCAACATGCACAATAGAAGGATTAGTAAGTCACCCAGGATGGAAGGAGATACATTACCCTTGAAATTATCTGAAGCCATATCTGCAGGAAAGGGAGGGAGCATCTACCTAAAATAGAACTCAGTCGAGGAATGACTCATTTTCAGGTTTCACAATCCGTCTGCACACCAATAGCTATAATTTAGGCTGAGAACAGCTGCATCTGAGCATGTCCCATCTAGCTAACAGCTCACAAGACCATGGCTATGCACCGATTTTAGGATTGTCACAGGTGTCGGGTCGGGCACGGCAACAAGCTGCATGAGGCCTTTTTCTTGAAGTACCCAGATGACCAGTGGTAACTGTACATAGATTGAATCCTGCTACTGGCCTTTCTTCGCCTGACACCCTGTGAGTTTCTAAGTGTCTCCCCCTGAGGTCAAGGGGGGCTTTAGAAGTGTTGTTCTGTGGTTGTTTGGCCACCAGAAGTAAGTTTGTAAACTTTTGAAAACTTTTCCTCCAGACAAATGAGACTTACAAATTTTTTAGCTTTCAGACTTTCACCGGGACCAGTCCACTCAGTGTATCCGACCCATGCTCCATCGTGGTCAGCCTGAAATTGCATCGGTCCCGGTGTATCATGACCACTGACTATCACTGGCATGTCATTTCTACTTAAAACTTAAAAAAATATAAAACATATCTATGATTCCTCTATTGGATTTTTGGTGTCATTTTGTGTAATAATTGTTTTTTTATTTGGTTTGAGATTTGTATTGTTTGGCATTTTGACTTTATCACTGTTTTGGTACTGCATAAATACACTGCCCAAAATAAAGCCTGCCTGCTCTGTGCCATAGCTCCCAGGGGGTTGAGCTGAGGTTAGTTTAGTGACTTGGAGAGTTCACCCTTACAAGGGTTGTGATTTTTCCTTGAAGTGGGCGGTCGCCCACCTCAAATAATAATCCAATTTCTTTCAAAGATGTGAACGATGATGCTCCGAGGTCAATTTCTTGAGTAATCAAGGGCCTGGGTGCCATTGATGTACTTCTGAAATTATAGTTTGTTTGGGCTACTGCAGTTCCTACCACCATTCAACTTGACAGAGACCACTCAACCCCACCACTAGCCACTTCAGCAATGCAGGGCCAGGGTAAGTTTTCATGTTTTAGTTTGCTGTCTTGCCATCCCCTTATACTACACCTAAACTTTACACTGTACTTCCTCTTTACAGATCAAGCCCTAGCAACATGGAATAAACTGAAGAAAAAATTCACTCAACTCCGAGTGCATAAGCTACTTTTTTATGGTATGATGTGCTTTGAATGGTGCACTCCAACCCTTCTCTTACTTTAAATACTACAGAAAAAAATGAAGCTAAAACAAGGTTAATTAATAAAATAAAAAGCCATTAGATTAGGTTTTTTAGGTCTCGGCTGGTGTTGGAGCGCGCATGCGCTCCTCACCTCGAGACTTATAGTGAACAAGTCAGTTTCAAGAGGGGACTCGAAGCCCCGCCCCTCATTTTCATTGGGTTTATGTTAAACGCTGGCTTCCCATTGAAAAGGAGGGTTTTAGGTTGCCTCCCTTTGGCTTTTTGTTCCGGCCCACTTGGACTGGCTCGCCTGCATTACGGCTGTCGTGACGAAGTTTCTTATCAGAAGCTTCGTCACGCTGCCTTGCACGCGCCAGTCCGGCTCTCTGATTAGGCCGGACAAAAAAGGAGACATGGCGCCGCGTGTTTATTTTTGCATCTCGCTTTCACTTTAAAGTGAAAGCGCGATGCAAAAATAAAAAGTGGATGCCTGTCAACCGAGGATGGGCAGTCGGTACCGGGGAGAGGGGGTGGGGGAGCAGGCTGTCTTGGGGAGCAGTGCATTCAGTCGGTCGAGGATGGGCAGTCGGTACCAGGGAGAGGGGGTGGGGGAGAAGGCTGTCTTGGGGAGCAGTGCGTTCAGTCGGTCTTGGGGAGCATGCCAGCAGCCTGTACTGGAGAGCGCTGTAGACAGTCTGTACCAGTTTGTCCTGGGGGAAGCCTGCCAGCTGTCTCTACCAGTGTAAGGAGGAGCAGTCGGTACTGGGGGGCAGTCTGTACCAGCGAGCAGTGTGAGCAGTCCGTACCGGGGAGCAGTGTGAGCAGTCTGACTTAGGAAGACCTGGCAAGCACTCTGCACTGGAGAGTAGTAGAGACAAACTCATGCAGTCTCTTATGGGGTGTAGCACGAGCAGTCTCTACCGCGCAGCTGTCTGAGCAGTCTGTGTCCGGGGGAAGACTGTCAGCGGTCAGTACAGGGGAGCAGTCTGTACAGGGGAGCAGTATGAGCAGTCTGTCCTGGGGAGCTGCCTGCAGTCTTCTATAGAGCAGTGTAGATAGACAACCGCACAAGTGTTAGGTCCTGAGAGAAGTCTGTCTGCTGTCTGTACTGGGAACGTGGCCTAACGGCCAGAGCTGCCAACTTTGAAGCTGGGGAATCGGGTTGGAGTCTCTGCGTCCGCTCACCATCCTGTGATTCTGAGCAAATCCCGTAATCTCCTCGTGCCTAAAAAACGAATGTGTCCTTCTGTAATGGAATTGGTGCTCATGTAAAGCGCTCCGATACCTTCGCGTCGAGTTCGCGCTATATAAAATAGCAACAAAATACGAGAGAGCAGTGAGTGCTGCGGTCTGTACTAAAGAGCATGCTAGGTAGTTCATACCGTAGAGCAGTGAGTTGAACATGTGCATACCGTCTGCACAAGCACCCTGCCCTTGAAAGTAGTGCTCGCTGTCTGTACAGCCGTACGTGGCTGCAGCACGTCATCGGTGACAATTTCTGCCAGCCCCATACTATTTACCGAAAGGTGCACGCGTGACCTATGACCACTGTAATGATAACTATTGTATATAGCGCTTGATGCTGCCCTTCTAATTTTTATAAGCGCTTTAAACAACAGGTGTTAGTAGTAGTTAATGTAATGTTATTCAGTGCACCGATTGGTAACTCTCGACTTTATATCGCTGCATTACTTCGCTTATGGAGTTCAGTGCATCGAGGTGTCCTGGCAGCTAGGTGCATCAAGCACCCCCTCACCACAACCGTGACATGATCCGACCCTGCTGCGTGTCACACACTAAAGAGGGTTGCAGGAGAGGCCATACATGAAAGGTCACTGCACCGGAGGTGCGCCGTGGGGGCAGGTTAGGGGAGGGTCACAGGGCGAACAGGTCACATACCAACCACTTCTGTGTCCGCGCTGACCCGGCCCAGTCACACTTTTCAAGCTACTTCCTCGACCAATTAGAGTGAGCTAAGCGTGCGCAGTTGAATCACAGCAGTGGGAGCGGAACCAAAACTACAACTCCCAGAGTGCCTCACTGATTAAATGAAACCCATTACTGGAAGCTTAGACGCAACTAGTCGCCATATAGATGACCCGAGAGAAGTGTGCACGTGAGGGTGTCGCACACAGTAAAGATCACTTCTACGAAAGGCACAAAGGGGAAGTTAGACAGTAAAGGACACTTTCGTGTCATTTCAGGATAGATGCGAAGCAGGGCTTTAAGTGGGATGAAAAAACTGGGGGGTCTCTCAAAGGGGCGTGGCCAATGTAAGTAGGGGCGTGGCTTAAAAACACCTAAGCTAAAAATCTGTGCTTAGCATAGTGTGCCGCCAGATTTGTATTTTGCGGTTTCTGTCATTGCACCCAGCTATATGATACAAGTAACATCATACCTACAACAAGTCAGGACAATTTGCTCCCTCCCTCCCCTGACACTCAGTGTTTACATTTTTATATTGAGCCTTTTTTGTCATTAAAATGCGTACAACATCCATGTCTCAGGCACGCTCAAGACATAGGAGACAACATCACGGCACACACTCCCTGCCTCTCCCTTTTGCTGTCCATGTTGTTACAGTGAAGTTGTGCCTTGCATACAACCAAAATAAACATAACATGGAGAGAATGGAGGAATTTTCATTTGTGAAAGCTGACTCTACTGCTCCATGAATCGCTGCTGCTCCGCACCACACAAGAAATGCGGCCACTGTACAATGTCGGCAACAAAAGGCAGAACGACTTCTCCTTTAAGCGTAGTGAGTCTGTGCTGATTCTTTGACCTTGGCTTCAATCAACATGAAAGCGTTTGCACAATGTAAGAAGCCACTTTTTTTTTTACAGTTAGATGTCTTCGCAGTACTGAATTAATCAACAAAACAACGACGTGTCAATCTTTAAAGCCATATTTGAGGCTGTTTATACTGAAAACAGTTTAAGCTTGGTCTTCGCTATTCCACAATCCTGTTTTCTGTCTCACAAGTGCCGGGTTGTGTGCCAGGCCTCCAATGCCTACAAAGGCCCACGTAATTGGGTTGAATACAGAAAACATATTATTTGTGAGGTGTTACCTGATGGCAACGAAGCAATGCCTACTCCGCAAATATAAATGTCTACTTCTTTCCATAGCGCCTATTGCCAATATTTAGCGGGTTCCCCAGCACGTCTACTTTCTGTCTGATTAAGGGGCTTTGGAAAGCGAGTGATTTTCCAAAGATCACACTTTGATACAATGGGAAAGCTGTAACTGGAACCGTAAGAATAAGCTCAACTCGACTGCAAGTAATAGCTTACTCCATGCAACAATCACTTCAAAACTTCACAGAGAATCAGGGCTTTAATTTGTGCTTCACAGAATAAGTTAAAGCCATTTGCTTTGCTATACAATACCATTAGCAAAGCAAATGGCTTTAACTTAATCAAAGGCGAGACCTATTGCATTTTCAATGCTTGTTTATATAGTGTATGCACACTAATCAAAAGGGTACAGACGTACCCAGTTACAGGCTTCCAAGTACACACAAAGAAACACACAAATAGGCACAGTCCCTGAAAAAAGAGGCAGCTATGTATACCTAAAATACAAGGGAACACAGCATAATAGTTGCCAAGTGACTTGCAGTCATGTGCAACAACTTGAGTCAGTCCTATATTTTCAGCCAAAAGCAGTTTGCATTTTTAAAAAGACAAAATTATAACAGTAAAAGTGAGCCACATATTCTAGAATGGAATGTTCTGATGGCTAAAATGCCAGAACGGGTTAACAATTTCACATGAGTTACTTAGCTATGCTCATGCACAAATGTACACCTGGATGAAAACGGATTAAAATCACAAACATTTGGTGTTCATACGGTTGACAATTTAACTTATATTTCCAGCAAAGGAATTGCATATGCTTCGGTTATTACAACACGGAGATAAAATATGCTACATCCAATAGAAATGGAGGAAAAGTAAGTGACAGGAACTAATGAAAAGCCAGGAAAGCTAGGGGGCGGGAGGTAAACCCCTTTTAAGATTTATATTAAAAACAATAGATTTCACAAGCACAGCGCAAGCGAAACCTAAAAACGACCCTACCCCACTGGGAGAAAGGACCGGCTCAAATGCAGGGATTAACGAAAGGTGTTTTACAAACATGCTTGAGCGAATGGTCATCACTCAGTACATGATATTTTTCTGCTACCATCTTGGAGACCTCATGAACTTACCCTGTACTGATGACACAATTCTCAACACGTGTACTTAAGCATTCTGGAATACACATTTAGTTTACTATCGAAACAAAGAAAAGTCAAGAACACCTTCAAGACCCAAGACTTTCCTGAAGATTTCATCGATCAGTACTTATTTTCATCGAAAACAGGCTTACAGTTTAATCGGCTAGAATTATTCAAAAACATCCTGGGTGGATGAAACTTCCTGCTAAAAAAAAAAAAAATCTTGAGCCGTGGGATTGCCATACTCTTCCCCAACACAATCACCTGTGAAGGGATTAAATAATTCTTATTAGAAATCCTCTGAGCATGTCTCTATCACATGTGTGCACTAGTCTACATTACCAAAGAATGCTGTCACTTCAAGTCTCTTATTCATCGTATGCAATTTCAAAATTTGTGTGGATGATTAATGAAACATTCACCCACAAGGAGTGGTCAAAGTTGAACAAGCACTGGAAATGCCAGTAGGTTTAATCTTTTGATCTATGGGCGTTGTGATTGCTGTGCAGCATTGGTAAAAAGTAAAATCAGGAAAAATGAAAAAAAAAAAAGTGTGATGATGCAAATGTGAGCACGTAAACCTCCCGACTATGATGGCAGTAGCCATGTGCATGCCTGATAGTATATGTGCTTGCTTGCATCTCCAGGTATGAGCACGCCTACAGAATGCATAATTGCTATTGTTCCTTCTTGTTTTTATTTATTTACTGCTCCAAGATGTGGGCCACCACTTGGAGCTGTAAAGAAAACAACGAAAAAACATAAAAGCCTTTTTGTGAAAGCGAAGCACCCGGCAGCAAATGGTAACTGTCAGCCAGGCAAAAAAAAATTTTTTTTAAGGTCCGCGAGTGGTGGGGGAGAAACTGAGAATTGGGTGCGTGAGCTGGCTGTAGGGAAAGCAACAGGAAGTAGGAGGTGAGAAGAAGGGACAAGCTTGAGGGTCAGGGGATAGGCACACAATAAATAGAATAAAAATTAAAAAGCCAGGGAGGGAAGCAACTGACAATGTGGGAGGAAGCAAGGAGCAACACTGAGCATGTTGGATGGGTGGTTAGTATGGAATGAGAAAAGCAGCACTCGAGGCAAAGTACAGTTGCGGGAGGAGGGTGCAACACATAGCTTGCAGATGGCAGGTATTTTAGGGGGAGCAGCATACAAGAGAGAGCAAGAAAATACATGCACGGTCATGGAGTGCTTAAAGAAAAAAGTAGTTCTCCAGGCAGTGGAAGCTTAAGAGTCAGCCAGTGAAAATGATGGTAAAGAAGCTATGCTCCGGGAAGAAAGACACAAAATGAAGGCGGCAATCTACTGAATAAAAAGAAAGAAAATAAGAGTGACCATAAAGCCAATGAATGGTAAGGAATGGGCGAGATCTAAGCCCACCCTACGTTTTTAGGTCTCGCCTGAGCCAGCGCATGCGCTGCACTGGCGAGACTTTTAGTAAGTGGGCTTCAAAAAGCCGACCACAGCTTTTTGTGTGGCCTAGAGCGTGCGGTTACGCGCACAGTAACACGCACAGGCGCCATCTGGCTTTCCTCTCAGGGCCTTTAGCCGTCGCACTTCCAGGCGCGCGCACGCACCACTCGCAGGCTCACCTCCTGCTCCCCCTCCTTTAGCCGTCGCTCTTCCAGGCGCGCGATCGCGCACACCACTCGCAGGCTCACCTCCTGCTCCCCCTCTCAGTTAATAGTCAACTTTCGCGGCCGCTGGGCCGCGCTTGTGTTTTTGCGCTTGTTATTTATTAATGGCGCTCGTGTGCTTCAAAATTGTTTCTTGCCTTTCGTCCAAGGCAGTCCCCTCCCACCTCCGACACAGCATGGTTGAGCGCCTTCATTTATTTAATAACAGCGCCGCTTGCAGACCCCTCCCACCTCCCGACACAGCATGGCAGGGAGCCTTTAATTATGTATTAACGGCGCCCATGTCTTCGAAATTATTTCTTGCCTTTCCTTCAAAGCAGACCCCTCCCACCTCAAAACCAGAATCGCTGAGCCTTTATTTATTTAATAACAGTGCCGCTTTCACTTTGGGGTCGTCTGCTTGGAGTGCTGTTTATTGGATTGCCTCAAAAGCACGCCCCTCCCACCTCCCAATGCAGCACGCGCCTTTATTTATTTATCAACAGCCCCACATAGGCACTCGTGTGCTTCAAAATTGTTTCTTGCCTTTCGTCCAAGGCAGTCCCCTCCCACCTCCGACACAGCATGGTTGAGCGCCTTCATTTATTTAATAACAGCGCCGCTTGCTGACCCCTCCCACCTCCCGACACAGCATGGCAGTGAGCCTTTATTTATGTATTAACGGCGCCCATGTACTTCGAAATTATTTCTTGCCTTTCCTTCAAAGCAGACCCCTCCCACCTCAAAAACAGAATCGCCGAGCCTTTATTTATTTAATAACAGTGCCGCTTTCACTTTGGGGTCGTCTGCTTGAAGTGCTGTTTATTGCATTGCCTCAAAAGCACGCCCCTCCCACCTCCCAATGCAGCACGCGCCTTTATTTATTTATCAACAGCCCCACTTTTACTTTACATTTAAGGGATAGAGCTGAGAGCTGCGCTTCAAAACACAGCTTTATTTCTCCACAGCGACATGCAACTCTTCCCTTGGTTGCTTCCCCTACAGAGGGGCAGTGGCTGCTGAGTTCCATCCGCTCCTTAATTGTTCTTGTTGATACATTCTTAAGATTCAATGGGTGGCGTGGCGTCCCCCCGCCAGCATCCCGGGCAAACAAGCTGCAGCCTGGGGCTCTGCCTACTGCTGCTCTGCGCACAGCACATAGGGACTGGAGCAGGGCTGCTGCTGCATTCCACAGCTACCAGTAAGTGCAGGACATCCTAACTTCCACGTACTCCGTAGCCCCAGTCTACCACCCCACCTCTGTGTGCATAAAGTGTGCATCCCGGCAGTGCTGTCTCAGACTGCTCACCCAGTCAGCCCCTGTGTGGTGCCCTCAGTATTAACACAGGCATCCTCGCACATCCAACACTATAAAATATTGCCATTCAGGGTGGCGTCAATAGCTCTAAATCTCATTGTTATTCAACTAGACCCCATCCATGATGCTTTCGTAGAAAACATACAAACACAGCGGCAATCTGTCTATGCCTCCTGCTTCCTGATTTTAAGCCATTTCCTCTATGTTTTCGTTAAATTTTCAAACTAATATAATTTTGTGTGTCTACGCCATAGCTTTCGTCCCCGGGCTCAGTCATTATCACACCGGTCTCCTTTTAAACCGCTTTTAATCCCCCGAAGGATGCTTATCTCACTGCCATGCAAATACTTAAGCTTTGCCTGAGGGAGACACATTACAAGCTCACAAACACTGTGTTAAAAAGATCTCAACTGCAGGACCGAGGCATGCTCTCAATGAGGCTTTCAATTCAGTTCCAAAGTCAGCTGCTTTACCTGTTACATTACTGCACTGCAATAAAAACAAGCATTTGCAATGCAATAGGTCTCGCATTTACGCAAGTTTAAGCTATTGGCATTGTAAATGACAATGCATTTTATTTAGGTTTCAAAAACCAAAACATAAATAAAGGGCATTGTCATTTACAATGCCAATAGCTCAAACTAATGTAAACGCAAGACCTGTTGCATTGCAAATTAATTGTTTGGTTTGTGTGCCTCAGTAAATTCCTTACTTTTCATTGGTAAATCATGGCCATTTGTCCCTCCCTTTTGGTGTGTGTTCCATCCCATGGCGACTGACCAGGTCACAGGTTTTTTTTTTGCTTCTCGCCTTTTAGGATAACTGGCCAACAATTTTTTCCGATTGCCTGGGCTTGTGTGTTTGGAATGTTGTTTGTTTGCTTTCGGAGGCAAACGCGTGCAGCTAATGTTTTCAACCACACGTTTTTTTAACTTCAGAAACACACTTGTTACTTGACTTCGCCTTTGGGACCTTATAAGTGTTTAACCATGCAACAGTTAATGTTGTTGCACCAAGGATATTGTGCTGCATAACTAAATACTTATAAGGTCCCAAAAGCGAGACCTATTGGCTATGCCAATGCTTGTTGATATGGTCAACAAGAGGTCCTTTGCAAAAAAGACAGCGAAAAAAACAGCTAAAACCAATCTGTAGGCAAGATCTAAAACAGCGAGTTAACCACAGGGTTGGACTTGAACAGAAAAAGGTCCTGGGCACCAAAATAAAAGTGTCCCCCATTAGCCAATCAGATAGCTAAAAAAGTGGCCCACATTTGCAAATCAGGACAGTTTTGAACCTGCAAAACACATACAAGACATGGGTGACTGATTGCAATTGTGCTTACTGCAGGCAATATTTGTGGTAATTCAAAAGAAAAACCAGCCCATAAATCAGACCCAAACACTGGCTTGTCAGACCAGCCCTTCAGTAACTGCCTGCCTGCCCTACAGGCCAGTCCGACCTTGCCTCAGCAACTAGTAGACGGCCTTACTTTTAGGGTTGTATGCTTTTCTTCTCCTCCACTACCCGACATCGAAGTTCAGCATCTCCAAGTCGAGCTTAGGAGTGTAACCGTACGTAACTGTGGGTACAAACAAGGGGTGGGGGTGGGACATATTTTGAAAACTAAATCACAGATTGAGTCATTGAACTCAAATAACTATTCTAGGTCCAGCAAGAAGTGACAGTTGCCACACCGGCGCCATCCTTTGTATAATCTTCACAACAGCTCTGTGTCGTTTGTACCATTTCACTTAAAACCTCTTGTAGCCAGGATTCCGCAGATTAATAAAGGACTTAGGGCCAGATGTACAAACGTTTTCTGCTGTCGCAAACGGGAATTGTCCCTTTTACGACCGCAAAAAAGGGTAGTGGTATGTACAAACGATATTTTGCGAGTCGGTGACTCGCAAAATAGTGTTCACGAGCCGCTATTAGGAAGGGGCGTGCCAAGGGCGTCTCTTCCTAATAGTGAGTCCGAATGGTATGTACCATTTTGCAACCGCATTTGTGGTTGCAAAACACTCACAGTTTACCGCCTACTTGAAATACTGTATTTATTTCGGCCGAAGGCCATAAAAGTTTCATAGCAATACAAACATTCACAATATGATCTAAAATGCATCAAGCAGTATATATAAAATATTTTCAGTAAAATAATCATCAATCGTTGGATAAAACAATGTACACCGGTCACTAAGCATTTCATTTCATCCACCCAGATATGTACACTTTTTAAAATTGACTAATACTTCATATGGTACAATTAAAATAGCTGGTTGTTTTTTACAGTTCAAAATACTTCCCAATTATGGGTGCGTTGTTCATTGCAACATCACAGCTTTAGCCCCATTTTGCTTCTCATCAGTCCTACTACAAACAAGTATCGGGATACTTCAAGTAGGTGGTAAGCCACTCCCAAACAGGGAGGAGTCCCCAAGGGATCCCTTCCCCTTTGTGAATGGGTGTAAAAATATTTTTTAGGCGCAGGCAGTGGTCCCAGGGACCACTGCCTGCCCATAAAAGATGAAAACAAAAAAATTTAATTTTTTTTTAAAAACACATCCCGTTTCCTTCAAGGAAAACGGGCTGCATTTGGAAAACAAAAGTTGCTTTATTGAAAAATCAAACACAGACATGGGGATCTGCTGTTCCCAGCAGGCCACCATCCCTGTGTTTGCAGGCCATTCCCAATGGGTCCCAAATTGCGACCTGCCTCATGAATATTAATGAGGCAGGTCCCTTGTGACCCATTTGAGAATCGCTAGCAATGTCTGAGACACTTTTGTATATTCCATTTTGCGAGTCGCAAAACGTTGCAATTTGTGACTCGCAAAATGGAATGGTCGTACATCTGGCCCTTAAATGCTACAGAGATGAGTAAAGAAAAGACAGAGAGAGATGGACACACACGCAAAATGCAGCCACAGAGAACACAGAAACGTTGCATACTATATTCTAGCCTGAAAAGTCACAGCAAGACTAAGAAAAGCACTGAAAGGCCATGCTAATATTAGCAGACTGGGTGCTATACGAATGTCCATGACATAATATGACATAACAGCTTCCAATCCAAAAGGGATTGCTTGGCTTGCTTAAGGTCTTTTGTAGGGACGAAGGGTTTGATTTTGTTAAGTAGTTTAAGGTTGAATAAAACACTCTTTGCTGTGTTTTTGATGTATTTGACCATGTCTAGGTTAGGGTCCAGAGTTATTCCCAGTGATTTCACAGAGTCGGCTGGGATGAGAGTGCAGTTGAGAGCATCAATAGATTTTAGTCATTCTGTGATTTGGGGGGGTTTGCTCTTTGTTGGCTATGAGGAGAATTTCAGTCTTGTCCTGGTTGAGTTTTAGGTGGTTTTGGGATAGCCATTGTTGGACTTCTATTAAGGAGTCATTAAGTCTTTTCATGTCCGCCATGGAGGAAGTTTCTAGGTAGATCTGGGTGTCGTCCGCATATAGGTGGAAGGGTATTTTGGCTTTTCTGAGTATGGTGGTGAGGGGCTCCATGTATATGTTGCACAGTGCGGGTGATAGAACTGATCCTTGGGGTACGCCCCTGCTTACAGGGCGTGGGTCAGACGTGAAATTTCTGATTTTTATTCTTTGCGAGCGGTTCTGCAGGAAGGAGGTGAACCACTGTAGGACCACCTCTTCTGCTCCTACCCTTTGACGAAGTACATTGATGAGCAGTTTGTGGTCAACCGTGTCGAAGGCCGCCGATAGGTCTAGTAGTATGAGTACACAGCAGCGGTCCTTGTCGAGTGATTTGTAGAGGTCATCAATGACATTCAGGATAGCGGTCTCTGTGCTGCAACCTTTTCTGAAGCCCGATTGGTGAGGGTCTAGGAGTTTGTTGTGGTCCATGTGAAGGGTGAGTTGTCGGAGAACACATTTTTCTAGTAATTTGGCTAAGAATGGGAGATTGGAGACAGGTCTGAAGTTATTGAGATCGTTTGTGTCAGAGCCCGTTTTTTTCAGCAATGGAGTGATTTGACCGATTTTGAGGCATTCTGGCATGATTCCTGTTTTCAGGGAGCTATTTATAATCTTTGTCCAGAGCGGGGCTAGTGAGAGTTTGAGTTTTTTGGCCAGTTGAGCAGGGAGGGGGTCTTCAATGTGTGACGATGGCTTTGTTCCGGTAGTCACTTCCAAAATTTCTGTTTCGTCGATGGGTTTGAATGATTTCCAGCTATTTGGGGGTTGCCTGGGTGGGTTGTTGACTTCTTTGCAGGGGGGCGGGCTTTCGTTGGGTGGTCGGTGGTGGAGCTCCAGTGTGCGCTCAATCTTTGAGATTTTTTTGTCAAAGAAATCGGCAAAGTTGTCGCATAGGTCTTTGGAGGCCGGCATTTCGGGGAGGGGTTTAGATGTTTGCTGTCTGATGAGATTAAAGAGTTCTTTGGGGCGATTTTTAGCATTGTTTAGTGCACCACAGAAGGAGGATTTTTCATTTTTGATGTGCTTTTTATATTTCCTGCGTTCCGTTCTAGCAGTAGGACTACCATGAATGATCTCCTTGAAGCCTCAAGCCTTCCCTCTGCACTCACTCCTTACGAGCCAGCACCTGCCTCTTGCTGACTGCTCTTCACTTCGGCAGATAGCGCCTTGTAGGCTGCTGGGCGGTCTCAGCATATTATGCAATGAACTGAATCTGCTTCATCTCTTAACATCTGACCTTTAAGAAAGCTATTAAAAGGAACGTTTCCTGCACTGAGCATCCTGCTATTCCCTCTCACGTCAAGAGACCTCTGGGTGAACGGTGCACCTCACAAGTGACAATGCAATAGTCCAAAGGCAGCATCATACTGACGTGGTAGTAGCCCAATGAAGATAATGAATATGCCAACACCCCCTCCTCAGCCTAACCAGATCATTAACTAGGCCACATTCAGAGCACAACATGCAGACTTGCTTCAAGACTTAAAACAAGCCTCGGTCTAGCGTTGGCAAGCTTTTCATCTTTACCATAAGCATATGCCACAAATAGAAAAAAAAATAAGAAAACGAGAGAATCCATCCTGCTGCCTAAAAGTGGCAGCCATGGACTTGCAATAAAAACTAAGCAGCGCATAATTTTAAATGAACTAGTGCTGGCAGGCAGCTTTACTCATACTAGTAGGACTAGTATCAAAACCCTTTTTAGTTTTAATGCAAATCACAGATATCACATACGGATTTCTTTTAGCGCAGCCAAAAATTATGAAAATCACGATTTCTTTTGGCACAAACAAAAGTTACTACTAGCTTCTAGCTTTCAATTAGTGTAACCTGAGGGGATATATATATTCTCCACATTACAGGTTTCTGACATCAATACATTAAGAACTTTGCAGTCCTTATCAAACGAAGACGAGGTAATATCGGAGTCCTCACAAACGGACATGTGTGATATTGGTATTAGTTGCAGTTCTGCCTCAGATAGCCCCTTCCGTCCATCATCCAGTTTTGTGCCCATGATGCCCAGAGACGCCATTGACGTCTTTAACGACTGTGTCACTGAGGATTTGAAACAGTTGAATAGAAAGATCATGCGTAAGAAAATTCACAGGAAGTATCAAGATGTACAATACTCTAAGCTTATGCAAAAACTCAGGACGAATAAGAACTTGATCGTTAATCAGGCGGACAAGGGGGGCAACATTGTCTTGTGGCCGAGAGATCTGTATTTACAAGAGGCTGACCGCCATTTGAATGATATTGATTGTTACAGGAGAGCCTCCCCCAACGAACTGACACGAATTAGAGACACTGTCTTCAAAGAACGCAAGGGTTTACTTAGTGAACATGAATTCAGTTTCCTGAAGAACGAACACCCAATAACACCTGTTTTGTACTTTATTCCGAAAGTACACAAAAATGTAACACCGGTGCCTGGGAGACCTATTATTTCGGCTCAACAAAGTCTTTTAGAGCCTATGTCGAAATACGAGGACTACTATCTGCACGAATTTGTAGAGAGTCTCCCATCGTTCATAAAGGACACTGGTCATTTCCTGTCCAAATTGAAGTCTGTGTAGTGGGAAGATGATTGCCTCCTCATTGTGATGGACATTTGTTCACTCTATACCAGTATACACCACTCGGATGGTATCAATGCGGTCAAACATTATTTGGACAGTAGAAGTATCCATTTATATGAGCACAATTTGATGATTTTAAAAATGATAGAGACATGTCTCAGTAACAACTTTTTCCTTTTTAACAGGATGTTGTTCCAACAGCTACGGGGTGTAGCAATGGGGGCATGTTTCTCCCCCAGCTATGCGTGTCTTCACGTTGGCTGGTGGGAAGAACATGTCCTCAAGACTGACCACAAGGGTACTTATGACTCGCACGTCCTCCACTGGTGGAGGTTCATGATTGACGTGTGCGTCATATGCGTCATATGGAAGGGGTCTGAGGAATCTGCACACCAATTTGTCCGCAACATCAATGTTAATAATCTGAATTTGATTTTTACTGCTTATATTAACAAAAGTTGTGTACAATTCTTAGATGTGGAGTTGTATATAGAGGACAGCATCATTCAGACCAAACTTCACAGGAAAAGCACTGCTGGCAATTCAGTGCTACACGCCAGCAGTGCTCACCCACCCCACCTAATCCACAGTATCCCCTACGGAGAGTTTCTGCGTATTAGGAGAATTTGTAGCTCAGAAGTAGACCTTGATCAATGCCAGACAGAAGCCTTTCAGAGATTTTTAGCTAGGGGGTATAAACCTATGGAGTTGAAACATGCATTAAACATGGCCAACAAATACAACCGAGAGGAATTTCTACAGGGACAAACGGCGACCACCAATGTCACCCCTATAACTACTGTCCAGTCGACTAATACCCCAGATCCAGTCAGACTAATAACCTCTTACAGCTGCCAGGAGAGACAAATCAGGAGGATAATTTACAAACATTGGTCGATAGTATTATCAGATCTGACACGATCGAGAATTGTGCCTAAACTTCCAACTCTCACTTTTAGACGCGCTCCCTCAATGAGGGATGCGCTTGTAAAAAAACAGCCCTTAGGTGAATGTTTCTGACACTTGGTTGTCACCTAGGACTGGCTTTTTTAAGTGCAGCTCGTGCAGAGCGTGTAAGTTTGGTAAAAACACCACAGCATTCGACAACAACCCTATCAAAATCCAGGGACATTTCACATGTCGAACAGAGTTCGCAGTGTATATATTGGAGTGCACTTGCCAACTCAAGTACGTTGGGAGTACTAAACTCCAGGTTTTTAACCGTATTCTCCAACACCTTCGTGCTGTGGTAAACTCGGATCCGAACTACCCAGAGGCTAGGCATCTGAAACATGTTCACAACAACAATCTCAATGATCTGAGGTACTATGTAATTGGATCGGTACCCAAGTCAGTTCGTGGTGGCAATAGGGAGAAACTTTTGCGCCAGCTTGAGTCTCATTTTATTGTATCATTAGACACTCGCATGCCTAACGGTCTCAACACAGGGGAGGACCTTCACAATTTTTTATGAAGGGTCTATGACCGGTCAAACTGATGCCCCCTGTATTCATAAGTTTCGCCAGCTTTATAGGATTTTTACCATTTTGTCCCTGTATCTATTGTACTGTAACCTATATTTTTACTCTGATATTTATTTTCATCGTTGTTGGCAGCTATATAACAATTTGCTATATATTGCCTCTTTGCACTCAGTCAACATGTTTACAGTGCACTTGCACTTTATCATTCAGAGACTTAGACGGATGTCGATATTTTGGCCAACAATACATGTGATTTTTTTGCACATTTTTTAGCGAATTTGCACTTGCACTTTAGGTTCAAGCACTTTATGGGGAGCGTGCAATAATGGTAAAGTTTTTTTACTTGGTTATGATACCCCCAATTATGCATTATGACTGATATAACTGTATTTTACTCAGGATGTGGCTCTGACAGCAAGTGAACTGCCCCCCATTCTTGTAAGTCGGAAGCGAGGAATGTGAGCCAGAAGCTGGGAAGATGAACGGAGTGGCCTCAACTAGCTCAACTCTTTTGTTTTAACTGTCATTTATACGTTTATAACAAACACATCATCAACACATGGTCAGATGAGAGTATATCCCCAGTCAAGTCATATAGTACACATTTCAGTACTGCATAGTAAATTACATACAGAGAACATAGAGCAGGAACGTGCGTTGCATACAGCAGTAATCATGATGAAAAATATATTGTCTATCCAGGCGAGCAGAAGGGCTCAGTCGATATCGGGAGGGTCGGTGACCTAGATCGTTTCTGTGATGGAGACGTGCAACATGGGCCATATTCTCCTAGTCTGATTTTTTTTGTGGCTGGTCATCTGATCTGGTACGGAGGAGATAAATGCGGCATGGTCTCCATATGTCTTGGGGTCGGGACATGAGTGGTTGCACGAATGATAGGTTTCAATCCTGTCAGTACATATTGCCAAATCCCAGAGCCAATCAGCTACAGTAGGTATTCCAACAGGCCCCCAGTTCATTGCCACTCTGCGCTTAGCCAACAGAAAGGCTATCGCCGCGAGACGTCGAACTCCCGCCGGGATTTCCTTGACATACCCCAATAGGGCTATCAATGGATCTAACTGTAAAGTGGGTGGTGTAATGTCCGCTGTCACATTCAGGATCTACCTGCAAATAATTTAAGATGGGGGGCATTCCAAGGCAAGGTGTAAAAATCCAGCGTCGTCCTGCTTGCAGCAGCAGCCATGAGGAAGTGAAGGTCCAATCCTATGTTGTTTTCTTGAAGTGATGTAAGCTCGGTTTAGAAATTTATCATGCAACAGCTTACGCCTATAATTCATTGACACAGTACCTGTCTGCTGGCAGCAGTAATTCCACCGCGCAGTGGATAAGGGTATGCCATGTTCCCGCTCCCAAGCCTCCCTTACCATAATCCGTTTTGGCCGTCTGGATTTGCGCCACCAGGCTATATAGCTTAGAGACCCAGCGAGAAGTGTCAGCAGATGCAATAAACTGTGCTAAGGGAAGAAATTTGGTGGGTTCCTGTGGGAACCCTGGCCAGCTCTTTTTCACTGTGTCGAGTTAACAGGAATATATAAATATGTTCAGGGTAGTAGCATTGCCTCTGGAACTAAACTGGTCTATATAATATAGAAAGTTTGGGTCAAAGTTGGGCTAGTTTTTTTATTCTCTCGATCAGTGTCCAATTCACCCTCGCTTGGAAAAGCAATTGAGCGGTGTTTTTGATTAACTGATTTCATTTACCAATGGAGAACACCTTCTAGTGGATAATCAGTGCAGCTCTACTCTTCCTGTAGCTTTGAAAGAGACATTCTAAATTTACCATCCTTGAAAACCTGCTGCAGCCTAATGTGTGTGATGGTAGGTGAAGGTGGTTAAAAGGTCGACATGTTTCACGCATATAGTCTCCTAATGGATGATTGGCGTTTCATCAGGACCGGGGGTCCGGACGTTGGTAGGTCGCACGCGTTGGAGCACCGATTTGGTGGTAACTCCCTCCCGTCATTGTTGCAGTTGTTTTGGACGTCCAGGCTGATGCCCTACGTCATCCCCTTAGAGGTTCACTAGAAGGACGAACTTTCTCTTTTTTTCCCCCCTTTCCGGATTACCCTTGAATCCATGATACAGGGACGGTACTCCGTAGGATATTCCTCTAACAGTCTCCTCAAGTTCAGAGTAGATTAGATTTTTTCTTTTTTTCCCTGGTCCTGATGAAACGCCACTCATCCATTAGGAGACTATAGGCATGAAACATGTCGACCTTTTAACCACCTTCACCTACCATCACACACATTAGGCTGCAGCAGGTTCAATTCTCCTTGCCAGCCACGACCCTTGTAGTCGGTTTTTAGCTAAAGCATCAGTGTCCAGCTATTAAAGGTTCTTAAGGGCACTCATAGCTATTTTTAACACACTCACTGCACTCACTCTACTCACTACACGTCTGCCCCACCACCTCATCACATAGGGCCTCCCAGCTTACAACACAGAGGATCTCTGGCAAAGAGCCCCCCTGCGGGGCCAGTTGGGCATTGCAGCGCCGGCCCGAGGAGCTGCCCTATGATGAAGCAGGATACCTCTTGTGGTGTGTGAGGGTCCTTGCTCCGTACTGGAGCTCTCCCCCTTTCTGTTCCTTCTCCTACCTGGTTTTCAGTTTCCCTTTGACCTACCCATCCCCTTCCTTAGGAACTGCATACCCTATTGTTTGATCCTTTTTCTTTATACCATCTATGTCAGTAATATGTAAAGCACCACAACCCAGAATACATGAATAGTTAACGCTCCACTGTACTATCCCTCTTTGTACTTATGTTATAGTATGTGGTGTAGCCCACTCCAACCAAAATACAGGTTTTCAGCACAAGGACTTGTGTCTAGGAGAGAATGAACAAGTAACAGGAGCCAAGAGTTTACAGGCCCTCTCTGAAAGCATTTATTTCACCCCAATCAATGTAAAGTATGTATGTATTTTGTATTTATAAAGCGCACTGTGACCAAAAATGGTATCCTGGCGCTAGCTAAACAACTATGTAAGGGAGTCAACTGGAATAAGTCTGAAGGAGTAGAACCTGACTATTAGTGAGGAAAGAGCCAGGTTTTCAAGGACTTTCTAAACATAAGCAGATCAGTGTGGGATCTCAATGAGGTTGGAGGTGTTTCAATATCTGAGCTGCTCTTGCAGTAAAGGCTCGACCTCCTTGTCGAACTTTTTTAAATCTATATTCTTGGACATAGTTACCTGTAGCTGATCGGAGGAGTCTGCCAGGGGTATATTTCCTTAGTTTGGCTTGTAAAGGTTTTGGTCCTCTGTTGTGTAATGCCCTGTGTACAATACAGAGTGATGTGAATATTATTCTCTGTTTAATAGGCAGCCAATGAAGATCTTTAAGGGCATTTGTAGCAGAAGAGTATCGGGGTCTATTTAGTGTTAGCTTTGCTGTGACTACCTTGATGCGTTCTAACTTTTTTTGTAAAAAGCTTGGAGCTCCTAATAGAAGAGCGTTACAATAGTCCAGCCTACTTAATATTACACCTCTATAAATCAATGCTCTAGCTGGACGATCAAGCAGTGGGTATAGCTTCCTGAGGCAGCGAATCAGTGCGAAACAAGCCCCAGTGATTCCTTTCACTTGCTTTTCCATAGAGAGGCTTTTGTCTATAACTACCCCTAGGTTTCGTACCACAGTTGAGTTGCCCAACCGGGTTTCCGTGGGCAGAGGTCAGAAGTTAGAGGGTAAGGGTGTAGAGATTTTGCTAGGGGGACAGCAAAGAAGCTCCGTCTTACTTCCATTCATTTTGAGTGAATTTACGCTCATCCATTTAGATATATCCAGGAGGCATGCCTGAAAATTGCCAAGAGGGTCGGCCTGATCTTTGTTTAGTGATAAAATCAGCTGGGTATCGTCCGCATAGTTAATCAACTTCATCTTGTGGGACTGAATAAGGGAAATTAGAGGTTTGATGTAAATGTTGATAAAATTGGGCTGAGAGAAGAGCCCTGGGGAACGCCATTTAAGGTCATTCTGAAATTAGAAAGAAATGGGGCCATGGATACAGCCTAACAGCGGCCAGTCAGATAAGATTTTAGCCAGTTTAACATCGGGCCAACGACACCCGGTGACATAAGTCTGTACAAGAGGGTGCAGTGGTTAACCGTGTCAAATGCGGCTGATAGATCGAGGAGGACCAGTACAACTGGTTGTTCGTTGTCAGTTATCTCCGTATTTCATCAGTAGCGCAGATCAGTGCAGTCTCGGTTCCAAGACCGGAACGAAAGACTAATTGCTCTTTTTCTAGCCATGCGTGTTCCTCCAGGTGTTGCGACAGGATTGCACTGACATAACGCTCTCGAATTTTTATTGGGAAGGGTAGGAGAGAAATAGGTCTAAAATTAGCTAGATCTAATGGGTCAGACGAAGCTTTTTTCAACAGTGGGTTCACTATAGCCCTTTTCCAACAGTCAGGCCCTGTCTCAGTTTCAAGGGAATGATTACAAAGTTCAAAGAGAGGGCCTGACAGTTCATCTTCTCATTTTGTCCACTGCTTTGGTGGGAAGGGGTCGAGAGGGGATCTTGACTTCATGGATCTATATAGCATTTTAAATGCCTTAACAGAGATATGCATCTTCAATTACAGAAACACAGTTTTGAAACGCAAAAAAATTAAAGTGATTTATGTTTTACGTCCCACGTGTTTCCAGGCTCTGCACCTGGCGCATTGCACTAATATTCATAGATTATATTGCACTAGTATGCATAGACAGTGTATGTTTCCGTGTCAGCTTTTACAATCTTTCTACACAGAAAGAACATAGACAGCACAACCACATGAGTGAATGCAAGGAATTCTAGTCGATGCACATAAAGTATCCCGAGGCATTCTTTCCTCAATCTATGAGATTGAGGAAACTTTATATGCCAGGACATGCCACATTTAGGAGAGAGAGGAGGAAGAGCAATTTGCTTTTGGCTGGTTTTAAGAGCTCGGTACAGTGGGTAGGATCAACAAGCATTGGCATAGCCAATAGGTCTCGCCTTTGGGACCTTATAAGTATTTAATTCTGCAGCACAATATCCTTGGTGCAACATCAACTGTTGCATGGCTAAACACTTATAATGTCCCAAAAGCGAGACATATTGGCTATGCCAATGCTTGTTTATTTAATTTAAAAATAAAAAAAAAATACCCGGGTAGGCCATAAAAAGTGTTAAAAACTGTGCTATCCAACATCAGAAATGCCAAGGATCTTGACCTGGGTGAAACAGGTCCTGGGAAACCACTTTGATAGGAAAAAGTGTGTAAAGGCGCCATGGGGTATGCAATGCAGAGTGATATGCAGTGGTTTCTAAAGTTTAGAAACCACTGCCTACTATTCGGCGGCGGTGCCCTTAAGTACTCTGAAGTGACAAAGTTTTAACCACTGCAGAGTATGCAGAGCGCCGAGTGGTGGTTGGCTGTGCTATTTTCTTAGCGCAAAAGGTATCCTCACATCCATTTGTGGACACAAGGGTGCATTTTGCACTAACAAAATTGCACCAAATTGCCACTCCGCCCAGTCACGGTATTCTGCGGAATTTTAATGGCATTCCGGGGACTCAAACTCCACCAATTACGTCCACCCCTTATTGAGACCTCATTGTTTTCGGTTTCAGGTTCAACCAGAGATGACACATCCACTTGGACAGTCACTATCTTTGTCCTCACCTCATTGAACTGGTGTTCACCCGACTGAGAGGGACATGAAACTCCTGAGGCTTGAACTCCATTACCATGGCTTCCACTACTTCTGGTGGTTGGATTAACACAGAGCACAATAGGCGCGCACTGTTCATGTCTGCAGGCAACATGGAGTACTCTTCTGGCTACGTAAGAACAGGGCAAGGCATGTGCCTGCTGTCGCACATTGCATTAACTCTTTAATTTACAACCCCAAAAGTTTCCCTCAGTGAGGTTAGTACACTACCAAACATAACAAGGGCTGATGCAGCCAAACTGTAACTGCATGCCCATCTCGGGCATACTGACAATTAAAAGACACTAAACAGTCACTAGCCACCTCTCTTCGCTACTGGAAACAACCCACATTCTCAATAGCTCCCAATCCAACTCCTGCCTGGCCAGATGTTAATTAAATGCTAAAGGTCCTAGAGTAATGTAGCTAGCACCATTTGTAGGCTACAAGCAAAGGACAACTTAACTCCAAACGTAAGAGCCCAACACTGGGTTCCAGTGTAGGTAAATGGTTAAAGACACAGTGTACCTTGCACAAGGTACATCATGTCACAAGGCACTGCATGGACTTGCAACTAAAGTCAAGAAGGTTTGCACGTGTTAACAGCCAGGGAAGAACCCAAGGTCTGTACCCCCCAAACCTACTTTTCCTTTATGTGGCAAAGTACAAACAGGCTTGGGGCAGACCCCACACACCCAAGGCTCTTCCGTGTGGAATTTTCATCTGCACTGGCGACTTAAAGATAACTGCTCTACATTTCATATGGGGCTGGAAATGTTCTCATTGGCTTAGTGATTCACCTCCCTGTATAAAATAACGAAGATTCAATGGATCGCCGGGACTCAGATATAACAGTCTCAATCACCTCCCCTCGCCCGCTAAAGTGCTATGAAGCAAACGAGAATCCACACACAAACACACTAATTAGAAAGCGAAACCACAAATCACCTAATGCCTGGTAGTAGGAGAAGGCTATCACAGATCTATCCTAAACAAGACGCCACACAATAGTCGCATTTATGTTTTAAATGCAATACAACTCTTGATGCCCCTCTGCCCCATACATCTTACTGGCTGAAAGTCACCAGAAAGCATGGGCAGAGATTTATTGCTTAAAATTCTATAATAAAGTTTATTTTGGGGCGCTAACTAACAGGGAAGCAGCTACAGATACCAAAACATCTGGCGAATGTTGATCCACATGTTGGGCGAGGGAGACGGCTAATCAGGAGAGGCAAACATGATAGTTATGTCACAGCAAAACACAGCCCAATAAAAATTAGAATTGAACGTGGCCACCCATGTTTATCAGGTCTAAAATCTGGATGACTAGATTTGTCCATAAACAGCTAGAAACATTACAATTCCCTGTAGAAAAGCAGACCAGCTCCTGCCTCAAGCCCAATAACTTACAAAAGTTGTATAGCATACTATGTCCATCTGTATGTGAACCCAACAGATACATCATGGCTTGATTAACGCACCAGAATATATGATGAATGCACATAACAGCACTGACATACGGTCAAATTAAATCTGCTCCCTTGTGCACTATACGTTAGATGTTGCGGTTATTCGTGTAACAAAGATGTTCTAACATTCGCACATATTTTTTACCAAAATCATTACTTTTCTTAAGAGAAATGGTCATGTGATAAAAGAATGTTTATCACAAGAACTAGGGCGACATTATGAGGTTAATTTACTCAACATCTATACAAAGCAGCGTTAAAACTTTCCATGGTGAGGTTAGACAGTAAAACTACTTGGATTAGAAAGGTTACTGCAGCTAAATGTGAAGTAGACCTGCACCCATACGCGACCGAGGCCGGCACACAAGCAATCTAGCCGACGCCCTTCAGGTACAGCATGATCCCTTTCATGAACGCCCTTCCTGGCGTTAGTGTGCAATCACCAAATAAAAACGTACTGGCCCAGACAGAACATAGCGGATCTAATTAATGCCCAGAAAAGTACAACAATTAAAAAATATTCTATGCAAAAACCTGAGGCAAACATATTTGCTAGCTGGGCTCTAGCCATGTCGACATCTTCTCCCTCTCCCCTCCACGCAGAGGGCAGCAAGTGATGAGTCTCCAAACCCTGCGGTTTCCGAACTTGTCTCACCAAAATGCACCGTACGTTTCAGGCAAATGTCACTTAAGCGCTATTATGGGCAACAAAGAACATCGCATTGTTTAAAAAGTCCTAAAAGGTTACATTCTGCTACAGTATAGTTTCTAAAAGAAACTTAAGATCCACAGACTTTGTGCCAATGTTTACGCAAAACAAGCTGTTTGAAAGCCAATCACCATGTGGAAACGCAAGCCACTCACACTCCTTGGATGCTGCAGCAACTCTGGCTGAAAAACCGGTCTGGCAAACAGGGTTCTCGCAGACTGAAAAAAAGACACGATTGCCATTTTATGCGTTTAGTGTTAATGTCTGTTAATTGCAATTCAGGTTCTGCTTCAAACAAGATTCATGAAAATGTCGCCACTCAATACGCATGTTGTATCTACGTTCTCTCTGAAGAAGGGACCAATGCAAGCTTGAATGCTAGCAACTTAACTAGCAGCCTTTGTACACGCAGCACAGCGTGGCACTGACCCGTGCCCGTGTTCTAACTAGATGATCTCCCCCGTAGGTTTGGTCTCCCCCTACGTCAGAGGGGAGCTTAGAAATACAGCTATAAGCTAACTAGATGCTCTCCCCCGTCGGTTTGGTCTCCCCCTACGTGGCTTACAAATACAGCTCTAACCTGCTTTGTTGGTTTGCGCTCCCCCCTACGGGGCTTACAAATACAGCTTTAACCTGCTTTGTTGGTGCCTGGCCGTATGTCTATACCTCCCCTAAAGTGCTTCTGCTATTTGTGCGTGCGCCTGACCGAAAACTCTTATGGCATGTGTAAAATTTGCAAATATTTACTTTTTTAAGCAATAATTGTGAATCTATTTTCGTATGTAGCATATGCATACGGTAAAGGAAAATGTTTGTTTTCACCAATTCTTTGGATTCTAAAGAATTTCTAGATTTTGACAAAAGAAGTATTTTTTGTTAGAATAATACCACGATTTTTTATAAATATATAAATATATTTATACCTACATATACATATTATATATATTACAATACTTATAACAATGAGAAAGATGAATCCAGCAAAGTACAATTAATATGCTATTTGTTGATAAATTGAGTACTCCTAGGTTTGCGCTCCACTGCCTTCAACCTATGCGCTCCAACTAAGGAGGGCGCTTTCAAACTGTGCAACTACGTGTCTGAATCATGGTTGCATCTTCTGTTTTGTTGTCCCGCCCTTGACGCTCCCAGAAGACTTCTTTTAAAACCCTTATATTTAAAAGGGGGCATCAGTACATCTTGTGAGGCATCTGCTCTCTGCTTTACTTCCCCAGATATTCAAGTGCTTGTAAGGTCTGGAAAATATGTGAGACTCCTGGACAATCTGCTTTCACCCTCTTCTGTTCGCACCCTATCAGTTCCTCCCCCCAAAAACTCATCACCGACTTTATTTGCACTTTGCCATAGCGTCTCTGTACCAAATTATTTTATCCTTGGTTTTGGAACCCAGTCACAAGATTACAATAGTAACTACAATACTGCCTCGTCACTAATATGTGTATGAATTTAAATATTGATGGTTTGCTTTGTTTATGCTTTTTAATGTTGTAACAGCGCTATGATGACATTTTATTGCATTGGTTATAATTAACTGTGCTAATTTAATCAACTAGAGTGCCATTAATTTGATCAATAGAATTTTTTTTTTTAAAGCACTTTATAAGTCTATCGTGAAGCACTATGTACAGATTGTAGCAGTTGTATTTTAACCCCTTTGCTGCTAGGGCCTTTCCCGCCCCACCTCCCCCTGTGCTCAGCCTTATTTTGTTTATTTGTGGTAGTTTGCACTTAGGCCCCTGTAACTTTTTGTCCACAGAAAGTTTTAATGTAAAATATTGTGCCCTTATTCCCAACACCCTGATGATTTTAAAGGTACCCAGGGTTTGTGTATTCCCCTGGAAAAGACCCAGACATTTTCAAAAATACTTTAAAAAATTGCCTTTTTCTAAAAACAATTGTTCTAAATTGCTGCAGTAGAAAGCGTCTGGTTTGTGTCTTGTAAATGGCATCAACAAAGTGTTTGTGGTGATGAAATCCCCATCATCTCAGATTTCTGGGGCAAGTAGACTCTTGACAGTAAACCAACATTTTCTATGAAGTTTTTATTTTTTACTGTGACATAGTCAATTGTTGCATTTATTTTTTTCTTTCAACCTCCTTCCAGTTAGTGTTAGGAATTGTTTTCAAAACAATAATGGATCCCAGAAAACTATACATTTTTGAAAACTAGACAAAAATTAGAATTCAGTAATGGGGGCATTTGTCTAAATCCTTTAACGATTTCCTATATAAATTTACATTAGACAATAGTAAATCAATCAATCAATCAATCAATCACAGAATTTGTAGAGCGCACTACTTACCCACGAGGGTCTCAAGGCGCTGGGGAGAAAAAAGGGGGGGGGTGCTGCTACTGGTCGAACAACCAGGTCTTGAGTAGCCTCCTGAAGGTCAGCAGGTCTTGGGTCTGTCGTAGGCTTAGTGGAAGGGTGTTCCAGGTCTTGGCGGCGAGGTGGGAGAAGGATCTGCCGCCGGTGGTAGTTCTTCGAATGCGAGGGACGGTGGCGAGGGAGAGGTCGGCAGAGCGGAGCTGGCGGTTGGGGACGTAGAAGAGGAGTCGTCTGTTGAGGTAGGCTGGGCCAGTCTTGTGGAGTGCCTTGTGTGCGTGGATGAGGAGTTTGAAGGAGATTCTCCTGTCGACGGGGAGCCAGTGCAGGTTCCTCAGGTGGGGGTGATGTGGCTGTGGCGTGGTACATCGAGGATCAGGCGTGCGGATGCGTTTTGTATGCGTTGCAGTCGCTTGATGAGCTTGGCCGGGCTCCCGCGTAGAGGGCGTTCCCATAGTCAAGTCTGCTACTGACGAGGGCCTGGGTGACTGTTCTTCTTGTATCTGTCGGGATCCACCTGTAGATCTTGCGAAGCATGCGGAGGGTGTTGAAGCAGGAGGAGGAGACTGCGTTGACTTGCTTGGCCATGGAGAGCGTTGATTTGAGGATGACTCCCAGGTTGCGTGCGTGGTCAGCCACCAGGAGTCGTCCCAGGCTGAGGGGTTGGAGTCCAGGATGAGGACCTCTGTCTTGTCCGTGTTCAGTTTTAGTCGGCTGATCTTCATCCACTCGGCGACGGCCTTCATTCCTTAATGGAGGTTGGATTTGGCGGCGAGGGGGTCCTTGGTGAGGGAGAGGATCAGTTGAGTGTCGTCGGCGTAGGAGATTATGTTGAGGTCGTGCTGTCTGGCGATGCGTGCGAGCGGGGCCATGTAGATGTTGAACCGTGTTGGGCTGAGGGATGATCCCTGGGGTACGCCGCAGATGATCTCGGAGGCTTCGGATCGGAATGGTGGGAGGCGGACTCTCTGGGTTCTGCCGGCGAGGAAGGAGGTGGCCCATTCCAGGGCCTTGTCTCGGATCCCTGCGTCGTGGAGGCGTGCGCGTAGAGTGCGGTGGCAGACAGTGTCGAAGGCGGCAGAGAGGTCCAGCAGGATGAGAGCTGCGGTCTCACCGTTGTCCAGCAGTATCCTGATGTCGTCGGTGGCGGCGATGAGGGCAGTCTCAGTGCTGTGTTGCTGCGGAACCCCCGATTGGGATGGGTCCAGGATGCTGTTTTCTTCGAGGTATCGGGTTAGCTGTTTGTTGACGATCTTCTCGATGACCTTGGCTGGGAACGGAAGCAGGGAGATGGGCCGGAAGTTCTTGAGGTCTCTCTGGTCCGCCTTGGGTTTTTTGAGTAGGGCGTTGATCTCTGCGTGTTTCCAGCTCTCTGGGAAGGTCGCGGTCTCGAAGGAGAGATTGATGACGTTGCACAGGTGGGGTGCGATGGAGCTGCTGGCTTTGTTGAAGATGTGGTGCGGGAAAGGGTCTGACGGGGAGCCGGAGTGTATTGTGCTCATGGTCTTGATGGTGTCATCAATGTTCACGCTGGCCCAGGCTGGTAGGGGGTCGTGGTCGATGGTGTGCGGCGGGTCTGGTGCATCGATCTTAGTTGGGGCTGTCTGGGTGTTGAAGCTGTCGTGGATGTCGGCGATCTTGCGGTGGAAGAAGGTGGCGACGGCGGGATGTCGTTGGTGTTGGAGCTGGGGTTGGAGAGTTCCTTCACGATGTTGAAGAGCTCCTTGCTGTTGTGTGCATTGTTGTCCAGGCGGTCTTTGAAGGAGATTCTCTTGGCGGACTTGATGAGGTGGTGGTGGTTACGGATGGCGTCTTTGTGGGCTGCGTGGCTGTCCGGTGTCTTATCACTGTGCCATTTCTTCTCTAGTTTCCGGCAGGTACGTTTGGAAGCTAGGAGTTCCGAGGCGAACCAGCTGGCTCTTTTGGTGGTGTCACTGTAGGTGAGTTTTTTCAGCGGGGCGAGGGTGTTGGCACAGTCGTCCATCCATCGTCTGAGGTTGCAGGCAGCGTCGTCGGTGTTGGATGGGTCGGAGGGAGGGCTGAGAGCGAGGTTTGCCCGTAGTTGGTCTTCGGTTACTTTGCTCCAGCAGCGGCGTGGGATCTGTTGGGTGCGGTGGTGTGTGGTGGGTTTCTGGAAGGTGAAATGGATGCAGCGGTGGTCGGTCCAGAGGAGTTCCGTGGTGTGGCTGAAGGAGACGTGGGAGCTTGAGGAGAAGATGGGGTCAAGCGTGTGGCCGGCGGAATGGGTCGGTGTTGTGACGAGCTGCCTCAGACCGAGGTTGGCGAGGTTGTCGATCAGGGTGGTGGAGTTGCTGTCGTTGTTGTTCTCCAGGTGAAAGTTCAGGTCTCCGAGGAGGATGTAGTCGGTAGAGGTCAGGGCGTGCGTGCTGATGAAGTCGGCGATGGAGTCGCTGAACTGGGGTCGGGGCCCAGGGGGTCTGTAGACAAGGGTGCCTCTAAGGGTGGTGTTGGGGTCCATGTGGATCTGGAAGTGCATGTGTTCGGCGGTGCTGAGAGTGTCGTCGGTGCTGGTCGAGACCCTGATGGTGTTCTTGTGGACGATGGCGATTCCTCCTCCAACTGCGTTGATGCAGTCTCTACGGGTGATCTTATAGCCGTCTGGGATGGCTATGGCGATGTCGGGGGCGGAGGAGTAGTTCATCCAAGTCTCTGTCAGGAAGGCGACGTCTAGTGATGATGTGTCGAGCAGGTCCCAGAGCTCGACGGCGTGTTTGCGTGCAGAGCGGGTGTTCAGTAGGATGCATCGGAGGTGGTTGAGGTACTTCTTTGCGGGCGCCAATGCACTAAAGCATTAAAAAAATAGCCATTTGTGTCAACGTTTTCACCTGTCATTTTCCCAAATAATATAACATTGAATAGGCAGGATCCTTCTTTTTTTGGATATATAGGACTTATAGGTTCACCAAGAACCCGAGCAACCCAGATCCAAAAACTGAGCTGCGTCTTGCACTGGTTTTTCATTGAGTACTGTGTTTATCGCAATTCATTTGGTAAATATAAACAGAGTAAAGTAGGTACAAAGGAAAGCAATATATTTCTTAAACAAAATATAGAGTTTATAAGCAGTGTGTTTTGCATATCTCCAAAATTGTGGCTACCCATGCAAGCATGTGATTTAGATGACATTTTTTAAATGACTTCTTCTTTCCCAATTTTTTACATTAGGAAGGCTTAACTGCAAAGAAAGTTAATTGGTAATAACAGTTCTTCTACTATTCTGTTTTCCCCCAAGTCTCCCTATAAAAATGCTACCTTACTTATGTGTGTTGGCCTAGTGCCCACGACAGGAATTGGCCAAAAACGCAACGTGGACCCACCACATTTTTAAAATGAAAACTGGCCTTTTTTTTGCCTAGCTATGGATTTTGAATCCTCGCTCTTCAGGCACCTCGCGAAACCTTGCCAACCTAAACATTTTTTTAAATTATACACTAAGGGCCCCATGAGGATGGTGGGCGGACAACCCTAGCGGTGTTCTTACCATCTGCCAGCTATGGGAGGTCCCACACTGCCAATTAGTATGCGACCGCTACCGTGGCGGTCGCATCCCGCATCTTTGACTTTGCCTCAGGCGCTGCTGTAAGCAGCACCCACCGCAAAGCCAAAGAGGTATGTCGTGCATTGCCATGGACAAAGTGGCAGGCACGGCGCGGTGCCTGGCACCTTCTGGCTGGCAATGAGGGGTGGTACCATAGATACCCCCCAAGTGCAGCCCCCCCACCCCTCCAACCCACTTGGGGGCCCGCAACGGGCCCCCGAAGCAATTCCTGCCATCATTTCCATGGGGGCCAAGCCGCCATGGAAAGGCCTTCACATCACACCATCCTAATATGGATGGCGGTGCCTGTTAGGCACCGCCAACATACTAGTTCTGCCCGGCTGGCAATCGGAATGATTGACTGCCGGCTGAAAAGCGTCCGCTGTGAAACCCCCTCCATTGTAATATGAAGGGGGGTTTCAATCGTTACGATGTGGTGGCGGTCGCCACCGTCGGCTCGGCGGTGGTGAACGTCACGACATCCTAATGAGCCCCCAAGTGAAATCCAGTATGGGGTCACTTGTGTGGCTCTCTTTAGGTTCTGTGTCCCAGAATCCCTTGCAAACCTCAAACTTCTCAAAAATTAAACAAATTTTCCTTTCATTTCTGTGATGGAAATCTGCCTTTATCTACAAAATTCTACCCACCCCGTATTCCACAAGTCTCCTGATAAAAACGGTAGCTCACTTGTGTGGGTAGGCCTAGTGCCTGCAGCAGGAAACGGCCCAAAATGCAACGTGGACCCACCACATTTTTTGCAGTGAAAACTGACCTTTGTTTTTCAAAGTGCCTAGCTTTGTATTTTGAATCCTAGCTCTGCTGGCACCTACCGAAACCTAGCAAACGTATACATTTTTGACAACTAGACATCCAGGCAAATCTATGATGGGGTGACTTGTATGTCTTTTACCATGTTCTGTTACCCAGAATCCCCTTTTAACCTCAAACTGTAAAAAAACAATTTCCATCACATTCCTGTGATGGAAAGTTCTGCAATCTGCGTTGTTCCACAAACTTCCACCCACCCTGCATTCTCCAAACTCTCCTATTAAAAGTGCTACCTCACTCATGTTGGTGTGCCAATTACCCGCGTCATGCAAAGGCCCAAAACGTATAGAGGAGACATCAAAATGACCTATCACAAAACGACCTGCTTTTTAAAGAGTGGCACCTGGGTTTTTGGCCCCGTGCTCAGTGGCCATCTATGGAAGCCTACCAAACCTACACATTTCTGTAAACTAGACATCTTGGCCAGTACATGGAGGTATGGCTTGTGTTTATCCCCCAAAAATCTTCCTACCCAGAATTCCGTGCAAACCTCATATTTAGTTTTAAAAATCACATTTTCCACATATTTTGTTTGGTATCTCCATGCCGGCTTAAATTTCCTACCACACACTGTCCTCCTCAGTCTTCCGAAGAAAATGATACCTCACTTTGTTGAGTGTCCAATACATATTTGGCTCAAACTTTTTTTGCCGCCTCGAAGCCAGACGGAATGACCGTTTGAATTCCTTTACAACTGCTATCATGAAAATGAGGCACTCGTAAAGTAATCTTACAGGCATATTACGATGCAGCTGTAAATGCTCTGATCAAGGGTCGGAGACTTTTACAGCTGCATCTTAATCATCCCCTTAATAATCTTATATTTTAAAATATTATTATTTAATTTATAACTTCAACCTGAAATACAGTTTTATACAATATTTTTTTTTTTTATACATTATCTTTTTATATTTTCTTTTTTTTTCTTTAATTTTTGAACAGTGTATATCTTTTGTTACAAATAATTAGCAACAAATTAACCAAACTAGTTTGAATACATAGTTAAAAATGTATGTATATTATAATAAAAATTACTATACATTGTATAATTTCTTTAAACTATTTTATAACATTTTTTAGAATCGAATATATTTTTGACACATATTTTAGAATAATATTGTGTTATATTGACTTCAAAAGGTACACATTATTTTTTTCAATTTTTATTTGGTGTCCAAGTACATTTTTTCATCTAGCCCTGTTACTGTTTGGACGCGTTTGGGGAGAGAAGCTTGCATTTGGTAGCTACGGTTATCGGTTAAGGTAGGTTTATTTTACATTTTTAATTTCAGTTACTTTAATATTAGAGGGGAGGTAGTTAAGTTTTGTATATCGTTTGTATTGTCTTTTTGATGATTTTGATATGTTGTGTAATACATAGGTACAGTTATATGTTTACTACCATGATAACCTTTAAGGCTTAGCAATATGTAGTATATTAGGTGCTCATTATGATAGCCATCACATACAGATTTACCCACCGCCATATTAGCATGGCGGAGGGTATCGTGGCGGATGCAAAGTCCGTCCTCCGCTTTTCCGCTGGTGGCAATCGCACCTATTGCCTGGTGGACGGCAAGGGCCACTAATATGTTGGCGGTGCCTAGCAGGCACCGTCCGCCATATTAGTTTGTGTCCTGTAAGAGGCCTTTCCATGGCGGTGGTGCCGCCATGGAAAGGCTGTTGAGAATTGGGTTTGGGGGCTAGTTGCGGGCCCCTCTTGTGGGGGCCCGCATTTCCATGCACCAACTGTCAGGCATTTTGTGGTGCCTGCCACGTGGTGCAGGGAAATGCGGTGCAAGCACCTTTAACATTGCGGAAGGCGCTGCAGCCCCCAGCACTGCCTGCAATGTTAAAGTCCCAGGATGCACCCACCAGTTTGGCGGGCGCATCATGATGGCAGTGGTGGGACCGCTGCATGTCTGGCGGGCGGTACCAATCACCGCTACAGTGGCGGGCGGACAAAGTCCACCCGTCCTCATAATCAGACCCTTAGTTATGTGTACATTAGTATGTGTAGAGTTCTTTTATTTGTTTTAAGTCTAATATATAGGCCTTCATTATGATCTTTCTTTGAAAGTCTACGACATTAGGTCTGAGGCTTTCTGACTCAAACCGTCGTTTTTACTTACGACCGGCTGATGATAATACTGCCGGTCTGAAGTGAAACCGGCCGGTTATTCACGCTGTCTTCCGACGGGGCTCCAGGAACCTGTTGGCCAATCTGAACTGGCATGTAATTTATATGTATGGCGATTTACGCCGTCTGGATTACGATGCACTGTTTCTGGTACTGTTTTTTAATATCCTGCTTTCACACATGGAAAGTATGTTTGAAACCTACTTCACCCTGCGGCCTACGGTTGGTGTTTAATGTGATACCTAGGATGCCCACTTGTTGATCCCTGCACCGTGAGGCAAGCACCCTGTATTCCCTGGTACACGGTGCATGGATGAACTCCACCTCCTATTTCCCTATGTGAGCTTGTGCTACGGCCAGTTTATGGCTGTAGCACATGTTCCTATAGTGGAATTTGAGAATGCGACTGCACCTCAGCATGTGTGGTCTTATCGTAATCAGTTGGTCGGGACTGCCGTTTGCAGGTTGGTCGGTCATGTTTCCGCTATGGTGCGTACACCATAATAAGTCCTCTAATGTTATTAATATATTTATGTGGAGGAGGTATTTCATTTTTAACTGGTGTAATTTTTCCTGATCTTCAGTTCCAGGGACGATGTGGTTACCATTTTTTCTATTAAATGTATATATTTTTTTTATAAAATAGTCAATATTTTACATTTTTTTGTATTGTTTGCTTTCTTGAAGCATTTCTTTCTTTTGATCTATTTTTAATGTTTTTTTTTTATCTTTAGATGCTATGGATGATTAGATATTTAGCTTTAATTTTTTCTCAGTTGTATTTACCCTTTTTTTTGTTGCAAATTACAAAATAAAATAACAGCGGAAATAGTGGGCACCCCTGCCTTGTGCTCCAAAGGAGAGCAAAAAAGGTGGATGAGAAGCACCCACAGGTCACTCAGGCCATAGTAGCACTTTTTATTCACTATTCTTTATGCAAAGTACGCGTCCCTTAGGTCCATGAGCTCCATCATCCATAAAGGTATGTCCGCTTTATAAGTTTGAACCTCTTCTTGCTTTCAAGAGAGACAACCACCTTCTCATCCTCATTGTTCTGCGTCTCCAACTGTCTATGGGAGTTTGTCCTAACATGATTCGCTGAAGTGTGATTATGTATTAACCCTACCTTTGGTGGTTAAATAATTATGTAATATAGACCTTCAGTTTATTGTGCAAAACCTTCCCCATGATCTTTATATCTGCATTTATGATTGATATTGGTTCGTATTTTGCTAATTGAAGTGGGTCACAGCCAGGTTCGTTAAATTAAGGGGTTTTTAGACAGACATATGTGTTTTTAAATGTCGCCCTACCTAAATATTGATTTCTAAATATCATGACTCAGAAATCATGACGTTAAGAATATTGTGTTTAAGAATATCGCTTATAAAACAAGAAATATCATTTTAAATAATAGATTTTTTTTTTAATAAATTTTCAAAAATGTACTTGTTTTAAAAATTTCTTTTTAAAATTAGTGTTATGTATTTTAGTATATATTTAAAATCTATGTGTTTTTGGCGATTTCTATAATAATTGTTTATGTTTTCTAACATATGTGTTACATTTTTAGTAGTTATCAATTGTTTTTTAATTAAATTTTGCGTTTTTTATTTCCGTAGCGCGTAGTGGGTTTATAGTTGAGTAGTTTTGGAATTAATTTAATTTTTGAAAATTCATGATTATATTTTATTTTTTTATTAATTATTTAATTTAGATTTTATAGTGTTAATTGTGTAAAGTATTACAAAAATTATTATGAATTGTTTTTTTTATTATTAATTATTTCCAAAGTAGTTTTTGTAATTGTCTAAATTTTTTCGATGCATGATTGTGTGTTTTCTAGGAGTAAAGTGTGTGAAGCACTTTATTTTTAATTCATTAATAATAAGTTCCTAATTAATATTAACTAATTTTTTGCAAATTAAATTTGTAAATTCTGTTACTTTTTTAGGCGTTGGTTGAGGGGTTTATATGGGCTAAAGCGTGGTAAGTAATGTAAGTATTTTAAAATAATATTTAGTTTATTATTATTATTAATTAATTAATTGATATTTATTTAGGGTTATCGTTTATAATTTTGTTGTTTGCATATTACTTTTATAGGGGTAAAGGTTTTGAATTATATTAATTTTACTTACTTTACAATCCCTATTTGAATACTATTCAGTTTATGAATTAGAATTTTTTTTAATAGTGTAAGTTTTTTTTTACATTTTAATTTTAGCTCATATTTTTCACGTTTATAAGTGTGTAAAGTGTGGGAATTTTCATAATTTTAATTATTTTTTAATAATTTTTTAATTCATAATATTTCTTTAATTGTTAATTACCTATGGCATTAGGTAAGTACATCTTTTCTTTAATTTAGATGTAGGTTTTGAATTTCGTGGTGTTATAGGGTAGGAAATAAAAATAAGTAAATTTACGTAATAATTAATGTATTTCTTTCTAAAAATAAATTTGAAATCAAAATTAACAAAAAAAATATTTAATATAATTTTTGAAGGTATGGGTCATATGCATTTATCATTAGGATATTTTTTGTTCAATATGTTATATTAAATATATTTTTAATTTAATTTGTATCATATTTCTTTTTCATATACTTTCTTTTTTAAATCAGTTTCATGTTGTTAATATTTTTTTAATTTTTATTTTTGTACTGACTGTAGTGGGAATCTTAATTCAATTAATTGATTGAAGTTGGAATAGTAAATTTTACCACGCTACTATCAACACCCTTTCCCTACTGTTGCACTCACTGGAGTTGGAATAATAATTTTTGCTCCTCTGCTAACCAACACTTTTACAACTTTTGCCTTCATTTGAGTGGGAATATTCATTTTTACCTGTCCACTATCAACACTTTCCCATCTGTTTAACTCATTGGATTTGTAATAGTAATTTTTAGCCCTCCGCTATACAACACTTTCCCTACTGTTACACTCATTGGAGTGTGAAGATTAATTTTTACCCCTCCTATAGACAACACTTTCCCTACTGTTACAATTATTGGAGTGGGAATAGTGCATTTTATCTGTAGCCTATACAACATTTACACTTCTGTTGCACTCATTCTAGTGTTAAATTGTAAATTTTACCCCGCCACTATCCAACACTTCCACCACTGTTGCACTAACTGTAGTGGGAATAGTAATTTGTTCTCTTCCGATATCCATCACTTTGCCAAATTTTGCACTCATTGGATTGTGAATAGTTATTTTTTACCTGTACGCTATCCAACGCTTTCCCTACTGTTACACTTACTGGAGTGGGAACAGTTATTTTTATTCCTAGGCTATAGAACACTTTCACTATTGTTGCACTCACTGGAGTGGGAATACTAATTTTAACTCCATCACTATTCAACATTTTCCCTACTGTTGCACTGACTGCAGTATTAGATTTAAGTTAAAAGATTTTTAAATAGTTTAATTTTTTGATTTTTAATAAAATGTTTCATTTTTTTCGATTTTATGTTATTGCTATATATAAATATATACACATATATATATACATATATATATATGTGTGTGTTTACATTTTTATATAATTTTAAAAGTATCAAACCAATCTATTAAAAAAAAAATTAAAGTAAATATCTATATATTTGTTTATTATGTATGTTTGAATAACTTTTTTATTAAGTTTATTTGGTATATTTCTTAAAATGTATATTACATTTACTTTTTAAGCAAGAAGTAATTTTAGAATTAAATATATACAATTGATTTTACACACAAATATCTATATATATATATATATATATATATATATCTATATATTTTATTATATATATATATCTATATATTTTGTATAACTCTCTTTTTAACTTCGATTCATTTTATTCACAATTTGTTGGTACTGACCTGTTAAAGTATAGGTAATTAATATTTTTGCATTCTATATTTTTTAAACTATATTATTTCAATCTATATTTTTGAAATCAATATTTTGCCAGTCATCAAAATAATGAAATAAGCCCCCTACCGAATAACACGAGAGGAGCTGTGATGCCGGATATACACAGTATCAGTTTAATTAAAAAAAGACATTATGATGTTAAGTTATTTTGTAGAATTCAATTGGAAAACTGTTGTCTTCCGGGGCCTTCACAGTTGTCATCTTGTAAATGACCTGTGCAATCTTTTGAAGCGCCTGTTTTGTGAAAGAATGTTCCGGCATATTTAAGGAGGCAAGTGCCTTGTTAAAATTTCCATTATCCTTTAATATTTCGTGCTGGCCAGTGAGTGGCACATCACATGTGGATTTGATTGTCGTTATCATTGCATGTGACTGTGCCTGACACAACTGCGCATCAAATCAGCATCCAGCCTTAATCCTTTCTATAAATGTCTTTGCTTTAAGAAAAAAACAATTTTCTCTTATTTCTCCTTGTAATAAGGGATTATATTGATCATGGTGAGGAGAAGTTATATATGTGTGGGGGGTGTTGGTGAAGTGTTATGTGCCGTAGTCAGGCAAATGATCATGCCCGTTAACCACTTGCATTGTTTCACCCAACAGCGCTTGAAGGATGCTGAGTTTCTCATCAAATTTCCTCTCACGGATTACTTTCTGTCTGTCCAGAGTACCTGTTCAGAGGAAACTGATACAGCATTCTCATACCAAATTGCATCTCAGTTAGTGGCACAACTGATGCTTCTCCTCAGGGGCCTTGTACTGTGTTGTGGTCATAAGCCAGGGCTCCTGGTGGTGTTGCAGGAGACAGAGGTCAAGGTACAGCAACACACGGACTTTGTCAGATGTATGCTTCAGTACAAACGAGGCAGTCAGTAGATCTTGTTTTTCACAAAAAGTTTTTACATTAAATACTGCCATGCATAAATATTGTGTATGCAATATTCTCACACAGATATAAGGTGTCCAACATTATCCAAATCAAGAATATTGATTTTGAGGTAAGTAATACAGTTGTTAGTATTATTGAATTTATTACTATATTTTACAGAAATATCAAAGTTAAGAATATTCTATTTAAATTGGTTCTTTCTTTTTTAATCTGTTAGCTTATTTTATTTGTTAAAAAATGTATGTTTAATTTGGATCTCTTTTATTATTGTTTTTAAAATGTTATTAATTTTTGAAAATAATTTTTTTATTTTTGTTACTTTAGAATACCCTATTTGTTATGCCTTTCATAAGCATTTATGGTGGTAATTAAATAAAATATAATTCATCTGCAAACAATTAATATATAATATTTTAGAAATATAACTAATAATTAATTGTTGATTCTATAATTCGATGTCTTTTCTGATGTAAGATTATGGAGCAGCATATGTTTTGTTGGTGTATAGACAGTGAAGGAAATTAGGGGCTCATTACGATGGCGGGCGGAAGCACAACCGCCGTGCTGGCGGATGCAAAAACCACCAGTTACCGCCGGCACGCAGCAGTCCACACGCCCGCCCAATTACGATGCGAAAAGTAGGCCAAACACCGCCGGCAAGCCAGCAACACCGTCCGCCATCAAAGTGCGCCCGTACACGTAGCGGCGCAGCCCAATTGACACACACCGTCCGACGAAACACGTCCCGCCCGGCGTATAAATTACGATGCCGCAAACAAACGGCTCCCACGGCCAAGAGATACCGTACGACAAACCGAAGCGGTAACACGGACGCCGACCACGGACAACGAAGAAGCGGCTCCCCCGAGCATGAATCCAGCACTGCAGGCCCTCCCCATGCTCCTGCTGATGCACCACCAAGGACGCAACGTACCGCGGAGACGCAGGTAGGCACACATACAACAAGTGCACGCAAACAGCGCACACAGTGCAAGGGCGGAAAAAGCAAACAACCCCCCACCAGCGCGTGTACACTACACATCCACCATTGCATCCACATATGACACACAGGCCAAATCGTAATATCGCGTAACACATGTGTACACACCACCTGGGACTAGGAACCAACGACCCCGTCACGGCCCCAAAGCGGCGATGACGCCGCCACACATGCGCACAACGCAGAGGCCAACCGCAGCGCCATGCATGCGTCGCACACAGACACAGGGACACAACCAAGCAGCACACACATCAGCCCCACCCCGAACGCACATGACACGTGACAGGCCTGCCACATACATGTCCCCAACGCCCAATTCACGGACAACACCCAACGCCACACAACCGACGCACACATGTCAGTGAAGTCACGCAACAGCAGGACACACCCCAGTGTAACAAACATGGCGTAGCACACAGCGGCGGCAACACCAACTAGGAGAAGCAGGGCCCCTTCGGGAAGAGGAACGCCAGTACCACACTGAAACACCCATACCACCCTGCACATATGAACAAGACATATAAAACGGAACACCAAAGAGCCCGGGGACCTACAACAGGTGGCCCAAGAATAACATTCACACACAAGGCCCAAGGCAGCGCGGAAAGGCAGCCTGCCGCCCACACAAGGGAGAGCAGACAGCACTGAATGACCTTCCATTCCAACTCCGAAACCACAGCCCTACGAAAGAAGCCGGTGAATACAGCCATTGTCCAAGAAAAGACCAACACAGGCATGCCGAGGAGACCGACCACAGGGCAGATAGCGCATATCACAGAAGCACACAACGGACGGGGAAGAAAAAGAAAACACTCCCTCATGTCGGCCACATGCATGTTAATTGGAAGGAGTCACACATCACTGACCTTGAACTGTCTGAGAAGCATGTGGGATGAGGGCCCGTGTCCTCCAAACAAGCCAACAGAACACAAGTCCTGTCTCCCTACGACTACACAGAGCTCACAGCAACCTCGGAGCGTGCACATTGCAGACTGCACACACAGCCGGAGCACGCCACCACAACGCACCGCTGCAAAATGGCAACCGCAACACACCTACCCAACTACGCCGGACAGGTCAATCTGTACAAAACCAACCTGAAACATATATTGGGATGCGATCTCCTGTCCCTGCTGAACGTAAGTTACCGACTGACTTACCGCATCACATTGTTCAGCTGCGTCATGCCCGTCTTCTACTGTCGGAGGTGTCCCTACCAGCATCCCGTGGAGATGTGCCTCTCCAACCCGGCATGTCTAAAGGCGGACCTGCTACCACTACTCCTCCCTCTGGACGCACACGACAGGGCCTGCTCTGCCTATGGGGGCATGGCGTATGTGGCCAACATCGCACCCGCACTGAAATGGGACCACTGTGCCTCCACACGACGGATCATCGAGAACAGCTACATCGAATGTCACCCAGCATGCCCCATCATGGTCCTCCAAGGGACAACTTACGAACAACACCTTGAGAGCCACCATCCGCTACATTGGCTGGCAAACATGTACACCACCAATGACATGGAAGCCCTGCTGGACGGCATCGCATACCTGACAACCTGTAAATCCGTCGGACCACAACGCAGGTTCACCGATTGACCTATGATGTGCAACCCCGCACTCATGCTTAGCTTCCGCACGGACTGGCCAGTCACCACCACACCAAACGACCGGCAACTGTCACCACACCATCAACGACATCGCCATGACATCGGATATGACCGGGACATGCACACTGTTCCCCATCACATCCAGGAACACCGCATGCATCGTGGGAGGCAGTGGCATGGGGTCTGTGTATCGCACCCACATGGACGGAACTGCACGAACAACCAGGACACGACATGGATCCAGCGCACATGGACACACACACCGCTCAGTGGACATGAATAGGTCGCCTGGAGTCTGTGGGTGCTGCACCCCTCCCACCGCCGCCCCGGGAATCCCATACCAGGACCTTTGCATGGAAGACAAGTGCATACAACAACAACACGACCCCAGTGACTGTGACATGTCCAGTAACCACCACATTGCAACAACAAGTGGCACGCCGCTGCATGCACGCAAGCCCATGCCCTGATGTCATCTCACATGCACGCGTGCATGAGGAACAACCGCAGCAAACCTGTCACATGGAACTGAGATGGACTGTGCCCATGATGCCAAGCGGTCTGGTAGGCTACATGTATACCGTCTGTGTCAAAGTCCGCAGCTCCGCAGCTATACGTAAATGTACATTAGCACAGCCTTGGCCAAGCAGATGTAACTCTGAAGCCCACATCCCACATGCAACAGCCAGTCACATGTAACCCCACACCCTATCCCATTTGAAATCATGCTCAGTATATCCTCAACATGTATTCCGCTGCCAGTAGTGTCCACTATACTGCATCACAGAGGACAGAAGACTCAATATAATGTTTGAAACCAAAACTGTCTCCGCTGACTCATTTCACAAGTACGAATGAGAGAGGATGAGAGAATGTGAAGTACACGGCAGTCGTGACATGACCATGTAGTCCACTGGTATTGGATGTCAACGCAAATGAGTAGCACAACTGTGGAAGACACACATGTGTCGTGTGAAGTCGTATGGACGCAGTGCTCAGGTGGGTGGGTGTGACGGGTAGATGCGCACATGCCAAGTTGGAGCACGCCGTGTTGGGAGGGGTCATGAACAGTACACCACCGCTTCCCTGGGCATTGTGAGAGGACACCTGTCGGGGGGAGTGAACACGTGTGTGCACAGCAGCCGGGCACACGTACAAAGCGGTACCAGGCGCACCTCAGCCCACCCTCTGTGGACAAGCTGGATCCTGTTGTGCGCCCGCCATGCCCCTTGACAAGGCACACACAGCCCCAGTCGACCAGGTGTAACCCCAACATAGTCAATCCGCACAGGCGATACAGGGCACGGGATGGCAGTGGAGCATGGTGTGTGAGAGGTCTCCTCGCGCTCCTCCTGGTCATATCACGCAGGCAATAGAACCTCAACGTCTAGCATGGCACAAGTCAAATGGAAGTGTAGGGGGACGCACCACAGCACGAGCAGCACTGACGTCACGGGAGGTGGCTCGCACCATCCCATCCATTGCCCATTATACCAACCACGCCACATGCCATTGCGACTAAGTGCAAGCGCGTGCGCCACCACCCCCGAGCCCTCCACAGAGAGGCCAAAGAGTGAATGTGTGGGCCATCAGTCACAGACGGACGCGGCCTGGCCGCAAGGGCAGCCACAGCCACTGGGTGTCGCAGGTGGCGGATCCGGAAGGCGAAGACTGTGATGCATAGTCCATGCAGGCCGGGTCTCCATTTGGGGCACCACGCAGGTGGACGGCGTCCCGCAACACATCATACCCTGAGACAGCCCACTCGTGCAACTGGACCCACACATACACTCCTTGCCCTCTCTGGTGTGAGCTTGGGGCTGCCTGTGCAAGCGCCAGCCTCGCAGGTGCACATGCATATTGGGGGAGCGAAGGGAGGACATGAGGGCTGGGGCGAAGATGACTGTATCACTGTCAGTGAGTACAAGGGATGACCCAGATGTGGAAAGGAAGAGACGTGTCCCGTGTGTACTGCAACTAGTCGCCAATCCAACTACCCCCCCATGTCCGGAATGTAAGCCCGCACCTAGGCCCGCCCATCCGCCACATCGAATATACCACCAGCACGACAACCTTCCCATTCGAAACACTGACTGGGGGTGGCGACCAGTGAACAATCATGTGTAGCCTACCCACGCGTACATGTGGGCCCTCCATGATCCATGTCACCTGCGGCAAAGTCATGACATGCGCAATGAGGGAAGTGAGGAGAGCTGTCCGCCCCACGCACAGAAGGTGCATCAGCTCCACAGACCCAGCAGCGAGTCCAGCAGGGCGATACAAAAGGGGATGATGGACGGAACGCTTGAGCCAATCAAACACTCACCCCCAGTCAACTGATCTGGGTTTAATCCATCATCATTCTTTAGCTCACTCCACCACCCCAGTTCAGACATGGCCATATGCAAATCAGTCTGACCCTGTGCCTCATGGGAACAGTCCAGCCCGAACTGCCAAGCCATGTCTTCCCTGGACCGGAAACAAGCATCCTAGGACCGGTTTCTGGCATTCCAGCCGTCATCAGCCAGGCTTGCTTGAATCCAGTGGCAAAGTGAGCAAGGGACCCACGTCTGGGCATACCCCCGCCAACTTAGGGCGAACAAAGCGATACAAAAGGGGATGATGGACGGAACGCTTGAGCCAATCAAACACTCACCCCCAGTCAACTGATCTGGGTTTAATCCATCATCATTCTTTAGCTCACTCCACCACCCCAGTTCAGACATGGCCATATGCAAATCAGTCTGACCCTGTGCCTCATGGGAACAGTCCAGCCCGAACTGCCAAGCCATGTCTTCCCTGGACCGGAAACAAGCATCCTAGGACCGGTTTCTGGCATTCCAGCCGTCATCAGCCAGGCTTGCTTGAATCCAGTGGCAAAGTGAGCAAGGGACCCACGTCTGGGCATACCCCCGCCAACTTAGGGCGAACAAAGCGATACAAAAGGGGATGATGGACGGAACGCTTGAGCCAATCAAACACTCACCCCCAGTCAACTGATCTGGGTTTAATCCATCATCATTCTTTAGCTCACTCCACCACCCCAGTTCAGACATGGCCATATGCAAATCAGTCTGACCCTGTGCCTCATGGGAACAGTCCAGCCCGAACTGCCAAGCCATGTCTTCCCTGGACCGGAAACAAGCATCCTAGGACCGGTTTCTGGCATTCCAGCCGTCATCAGCCAGGCTTGCTTGAATCCAGTGGCAAAGTGAGCAAGGGACCCACGTCTGGGCATACCCCCGCCAACTTAGGGCGAACAAAGCGATACAAAAGGGGATGATGGACGGAACGCTTGAGCCAATCAAACACTCACCCCCAGTCAACTGATCTGGGTTTAATCCATCATCATTCTTTAGCTCACTCCACCACCCCAGTTCAGACATGGCCATATGCAAATCAGTCTGACCCTGTGCCTCATGGGAACAGTCCAGCCCGAACTGCCAAGCCATGTCTTCCCTGGACCGGAAACAAGCATCCTAGGACCGGTTTCTGGCATTCCAGCCGTCATCAGCCAGGCTTGCTTGAATCCAGTGGCAAAGTGAGCAAGGGACCCACGTCTGGGCATACCCCCGCCAACTTAGGGCGAACAAAGCGATACAAAAGGGGATGATGGACGGAACGCTTGAGCCAATCAAACACTCACCCCCAGTCAACTGATCTGGGTTTAATCCATCATCATTCTTTAGCTCACTCCACCACCCCAGTTCAGACATGGCCATATGCAAATCAGTCTGACCCTGTGCCTCATGGGAACAGTCCAGCCCGAACTGCCAAGCCATGTCTTCCCTGGACCGGAAACAAGCATCCTAGGACCGGTTTCTGGCATTCCAGCCGTCATCAGCCAGGCTTGCTTGAATCCAGTGGCAAAGTGAGCAAGGGACCCACGTCTGGGCATACCCCCGCCAACTTAGGGCGAACAAAGCGATACAAAAGGGGATGATGGAGTCCAGCAGGGGTCACATGTGCAGGGGCAGCTGTGCCTGGTGTGAAGGCACATGCATATAGACAGCACATCGACCAATGTGTAGTCTGCCCACATCTACAGTCCATCATCATGCGGACATAGGAATTGAACACAGGGCAACACATCTTAGTGGGTGCACCCACCGTGACCAACAATGCGCAATCATCGACGTACCCGCCCTGTGCATGGCCCCCCACCCAACGGAGGCACATCCAGTGCCACCATCCCACACACACAAGCCTTCCACGGAACATGCTGTGTCCAATGGTCAGTACAGAGTCAGCGCCCATCTGGTGGATCCTGAACAGGAGACACATGCACACACATGCCAGCTCCCACTATGTACGTCTGCCACCTGGCACGTGCAATGTAACCTCTCACCTGTGACGTGTGACTGCAAGCACACAGCCGTCTTGGCATGGGGCTGTCAATGTGGACACCTGTCAATGTTTCGGGAGGTGTGATCCGTACAGTGCTGTACATAGGGTGCAGTGCTGACACCTACTACTGTCTCATATCCCCTCGTGCCACAGGTCCCACTTGTTTTGGCCGCTCAGCCTGTGCCCACATCGTCGTCGTCGTGTGCCATACTCATCCAGCCTCGGAAGCAGTTCCATGCTCAGCAGACATTCATGTTGCCGTGGCGTTGCCGCTTGACGAATATGCAGTCAGTCCCCATCAGCACGCCCCGCAAGTCATTGGGGCCTAGATCCCCATGTGCATGCACATGGCAGTGGTTTGTATCACTAGCCATTGCCATTGTTGGGAGACCTGTGTAAGTGTATTGTGGCCGTGCCGTCCCAGCTTGACAGCTGGGCTGTGGCTCATGTGCTTGCTCAGTCATGTCAGTGATGTGTATGCGAAATTGCTATGTGTTGTGTTGCTTTGACATGTGTCCTCTGCCATTTTCCCTAGGCGGAGACCGAACATTGACCGCCCATACCAATTGCTGGTGGACATGGACGATACAGAGGTTATTAGGAAGTTTCGGCTGGACAGGCCAACCCTGCATCGACTGTGTGCCATGTTAGAACCCCATCTCCGTCCCCGCAGGGTGTATCCGACTGCATGTCACCCCCACGGCTAAGGTGATGGCTGCCATGCATTTCTTCGCCACTGGGTCATTCCAGCACACAGTGGGCAGTGGAGGAGGGATGTCCCAGCCCATGTTCAGCAAGGTGCTGAGGGATGTACTGGCAGCCATGATGCTGTACCGAAACAGGTACATCCGCTTCCCCAGGGCTCGTGAATTGGCGGCAGTGAAGGGTGCATTCTATGCCCTTGGCAGAATCCCACACGTCGTTGGAGCCATTGACTGCACACATGTTGGCCTTGTTCCACCACAGGCCACTGAGCACCTGTACCGCAACAGGAAGCACACGCACTCCCTGAATGTGCAAGTGGTGTGCCTTGCGGACATGGTGATCACCCACGTGTGTGCAAAGTTCCCAGGCTCGGCCCATGACGCACACATAATGCGCAACAGCATCTTGCCACGGCTGATGGCCAATCTGCAACAGGATCGTGGCTGTATTGTCGGTGAGTATGTGGAGTGGTGTAGCGTGCTGGTTGTGCGATGCTGTCCCCTGTCCAGTTGGAATAGCAACGGTTCTCTGTGTCCCTCACACCCAGGTGACTCTGCGTACCCGAATGGGGCATGGCTGCTCAGTCCATTGAGGAATCCTCGCACCCCAGCAGATGATCGATACAATGAGGCACATGGGAGGACCAGACGTGTGGTCGAGCGTACCTTGGCCTCCTCAAGTCCAGGTTCAGGTGCCTGGACCGCACCGGGGGTGCACTGGCGTACTCCCCACAGAAGGTGTGCCAGATAGTGGTGGCGTGCTGCATGCTGCACAATCTGGCCATTCGGAAGCAGATCCCCCTCATTGTGGATGACGGAGATCAACCAGGGCCCCAGCCCGCAGACCAGGACAGCTCGAGTGAGGAGGACAGCGGAGAGGAGGAAGCTGGGAATGTGCGGCAGCAGCTCATCGCCCGCTACTTCACTTGACGGTGAGTGTCCATGTACGACGGCTGATGTGTCTGTATTTGTGCAGGTGTGTGTGTGCTGTGTCCGGGTGGCCTTTTGTTCACTGCGTGCTGTGTGTCAACGCTCCATGCCCAGGTTAGTATACCACTGATGGTGGCTGTGGCATTGTGCCCTATTGCTCTGTGCGATGTGTGTACATTGCTTGTAGTTGTTGACATGTACTGTGTGATGGGTGTGTGACACACTCATTGAATGTGCTCCTGTTCTGTCTCCCACCCCTAGGTCCCTACAGGCCCTCCGGATTCCATTGCCATGCCACGCATCAGGTGCCTTTCCGCCCAAGGTGGCCGTTGTATTCCGTACAAATAAAACACAGGGCACAAACAGCAGTTAGTGAAAAAGGTGCATTTATTACAAACTGTGACATGTGATTGTGTGTAAGGTGATGACAAAAGTGGTGCGTGCTGTGACAATGAGCTGTCGGTCATGGCTGCGTGATGCTCAGGGTGTACCCACTGGTTCTATGTCCATAGTCCAACACACACATGCCATCCAGATGGCTGTGTGGAGTGGGATCGTAGTCCAAGTCAATGCAGTGGCTGGTCAAGGAAGGCTGGCGGAAGGCTGGCTGGCTGCCTCACTTGCGACTGGAGCGTGCGAAGTCCTCCCGGGAGATCTGTTTCCTCTTCGGACGGCCCCTTCCACGTTTTCGAGGGGGGGTGCCTGCTTGCGACATGCTGGTGGTTGAGGTGTGCTCACTGGCTGTGGACGCAGGGGAACTGGACACTGCTGCTCGACCCTGCGCCCCGGCAGGTGGTGGCGGAGGGGGAGCTGCTATCCCTGGCCGTGTCCTCACCGCCACCACCAGCTGGCCCATGAGGTCCACGAGTTGACCTATACGGGCGTCCATGGACCTCAGCACCCCCAGCACCTCCCGCGTGTCTGAAGCAGACCTGACCCATTGTTCTTGGGCCTCCTCATAGGCCCCAAGGACTCTGGCCATTTGAGGCAGGGCATGGCTCCCAGGGGAGGCTGGCGTTTCCCTGACCCTGCTCCTCCTACCAGTCCTGCTGCCACCGGCCTGCCCACTAGCCACATTGCTCACCACGGTCCTCGCTGTGGCTCCCAGGGTGGATCCAGTCGGCCGGGCCACCACCTGCGCTGGGGCTGGTGCCAGCGAAGACGTGGTGGTGGTGGCGGCGGTGGTGGTCGGTGCGGCGATGGTGGTGGTTGCGGCAGTGGTAGTGGCCGCAATGACCGTGGGTGTGGCCGCAATGACCGTGGGTGTGGCCGCAACGACAGTGGCAGCAGGGGGCTGGGACTGTTCAGCAGCCCTGGATGATGGGTTGGTGGGTAGGAGGGGTCCTGGGGAGCGGCTGGGCCCTGCCACACCAGATGGGCCTGCTTGGTGGTCCGTGTCCGAAGAGGAGGTGAGATCCTCCACATCCGTGTGTCCTCGTTGGGGGCTTGTGGGCTGGCTGTGCTGGCTGCTGTCTCCATCCCCAGCATCCGGCAGTTCGTCACCTGTGGAGAGAATGAGATTTGTTATTGTGTTGCACCTGGCGAAGTATGTATTTGTCGTCTGACATTGGCAGTTCGTGCAATCTCGTACATGGGTTTCCCGGAGGCGTGTGTGTGGCTGTGGCATTTGTAGTTGTGTGTGCTTGGCAATGGGACTGTGTGCTGTGCACATGTGGCATGGGACGGATTGGCCATGCCGATGGGTGTGTTGCTGTGCCCCTACTCATTGTGACTCTGGTGTATGCGGGCTCCTGGCCCATCCTGGGTCTGGTTTGTACTTTGCTTTTGGGGTTCAAATGGAACGCTTAGGTACGCATATGGCAACATGGGGGCCATGCCCCAGATTCGCATTTGGGAGGGAATATGCTTTTGGGGTTCAAATGGAACGCTTAGGAACGCATATGGCAACATGGGGGCCATGCCCCAGATTCGCATTTGGGAGGGGATATGCTTTTGGGGTACATGCTGTGAGCCATGGGTGCCGAACGTGACATGTGTTGTGGCAGCATGACAGTGCATGGTTTGAGGTGTGTGCATGCTTGACATGGCCTGCATATTTGCTGTCTGTTGTGATTACTGGACATGGCATTGGACGCATCGTTATGAGTGAGTGATGGTTGTGTGTGAAAGCCAACGTATTGCAGTTGTCCCATCTCCTTGGTGTGCGTGCTGCCCTGTGCCATGTGCATCACTGCAGTGCTCGTGGGGGTGTGGCCCATGTTGTGTGTTGTTGCTCACAGTGTGTCGTGCGCTTCATTGACTTCTGGCACATGGTTGGTCATGGGCATGTATCTTAGCGTGACTGCTGTATGTGTGGAAGCTGTGCGGATGACATGCCTTTCATGAGACTGGGGCTGACGGATGGGATGGATGGTATGTTGTATGTGCATGGTGTGTCTGTGTGTTTGATGGGTTCAGTGGTGTTCGTGTGCATTTCTGTTGTTCCGCTCTGTTGCGTCTAGTGTTGTTTGTCTTACATAGGCGTAGTTGTGGGGTGTGTGGTTGACAGGCAGTAGGGGCTACATGGACAGGACTTCAATGGTGTTTCGGTTGTGTGTGATGAGTTGCACAGTGGCTGCCGTGTGGTACTATTTTCAGTGTGGCTTGTGTATGCAGACGTGGCTCCTTGGGTGTTGCTATGTCTGTGATGGGTCATGTGGGGTGTGAGTCTGTTGTTCATGTCCGTGTGCACATTGTTCACTTGTTCGTGACGGTGGGCGGTGCTGCGTTTCCGTCTGCTACGTGACATGTCCCATGTGTTGGTCGTGTGCCGGTCCTCATGCCTCCAGTAATCCAGCCCTGTCCAGTTTCCCACCTGCAGGTTGTTCGTGCGTGCACTGTACTGGATGCCACATGGCTCTAAGCGGGGGGTGCTCCATGTTGCAGGTCTGTGGGGGTGGGGGGTGTTGTGGGTCGTGGGGGTGGCTGGACACCCACTGACACCGATTGCTGTGGACCGTGATGTCTGCCTTTCGGCTGTCGTTGTGCACTGCGGTGGCTGACACGTGGCTGTGGGGTGTGGGGGATGCTCCTCCTTGCTGTGCTGTGGGACTAGGGGCCTGGTGTGTGTTGTACTTGGGCTGTCCACCGTCCCACCCACTGCACTTTGTGTTCCTGCCACTTACCTGTTACTTGTCGGTTTGTGCAGCTGTGGCGGACACATGGGTGTGGTGGGTGCTCGTTGTGGCGCTTCTGGCATATTTGGGGACCTGTTGGTGGTTACGTGGCTGGCTGAATGTACACATGTCCCCACGCATCTTACAGTTGTTCTGTTTGGGCTGTGTGTGGTGGTGTATGTTGCATGTGTGTGTCGTGTATTGTGTGCTGGACATGGGGGTGTTTGTCCCTGGGAGCTGTGGCATGGTGGTAGTGCATGTGAGTACATAGCGGTGTGCTGGTATACATTAGTTTGTACTTACCAGCCTCCACTCCCCTGCCAATCCGGCGAGGATCTCGGGATGTATGATGACTCGCACCTTCTCCTCCCACGCTTTGAAGGTCTTGAAGAGCGCGGGATTCCCTCCGCCAGTGACGGCAGCCAGCTCTCTGTTTTTGCCCTCCTTCTTCTTGACCAGGCTCTTGACGTCATTCCACCGTTTGTTAATTTCGACTCTGTTCCTGGGCAGGGTCCCGACTGCATTGACCTGGTCTACGATCCGGTTCCACATTCTGTTTCTGGTGGCTAGTGGTGTGTGTTGGACCATGTTCCCATAGATTTGTGGGTGCACCTTGATGATCTCGTCGACCATGACCGTCAGCTCAATGGGCGTGAACTTGGGCATTCTTTGTGGTGCCATGGTGTTTGTGGTGCGGTGTGTGTTGTGTAATGTGCAGGGGGTTTGTGGTGCCGGTGTTTGGTGGTGGTGGTGGTGGTGGTGTTTGGTGGTGGTGGTGGTGGTGGTTGTGATGTGTGCGTTTCTGTGGTGTGCTGCTGTCCTTGCTGTGTCACTGTGTCCTCTCCTCTCCTCTCTAGTTTGCAATGTAGCAAGGGGTTGTGGTCTGTGGGAGTGCTGCTTTTGTACACACCTATGTGGGTGTGTCCTCATGGTCTGTTGTTTTCAGGTGTGTTGTGTCTGGGGTTCTGGCCTTTGTATTTTTTGTTTGTCCGGGGGGTGTTTTCGGGATATGTACTGTGCTTGTGTATTTGTGCGTGCCTTGCTGTGTGGACTTGTTGGCCATGTTGTGTGCTATTGGTTTTGTGTGCGGATGGTTTCTGTGCAGGTACGTGGGCGCCATGGCTTCTGCCGTGTCGATTCTCATCGGCGTTGTTTGCGCTGGCGGGCGGTATATTTGTTGTTTTTCCGCGCTCATGTCGGTGCGATCGTAATTTCACGTGCGGTGTGTCGGCCGTGAGGGCGGGCGGTTTTGTGTTGTCATGCGTGTTTCCGTCCGTGGCGGGCGGTTTGTCTCCGACTCGGACGTTGGCGGGCGGTATTTTGTGTGCTTTTTCGCCGATGGCGGTATTCGGTTTGTGTAATCGTAATGGCGTGGTCGGTGTTCAGGCGGTGTGTGCGGGCGGATTTTTGCCGCTTCCATGCCTGGCGGTGTTATTTACGCCGGGTATCGTAATGTGCCCCTTAGTAATCATATAATCCAATTTACAACAAAAATAATTATTATTTAAAACATTGTTAATTGTGAATGAGAAAAATATTTTTAAATTTAGAAGTTTATAACATTTTGCAAAAAAAAAGCAAAAATATAAACGTTGCTGATATGTGAAAATAGCCTATTTCCTTAAAAAACTATACAAAAGTCACTGAAAGGGTGGAGCTGAAAAGCACTTACATGTACAAATGTAGTGTAACACAGTGCAACAGCAATGGTAACTGTTTGCTTGCAGAGTGGATAAATTAACTATGTCAACATCAGTAAATACTGACATAGTAAAAAGTTTGGTTTTTTAATGTGTAAAATGTAATCGGCCCACTAAACTCAGTGACTGCAACCGTATGTTAAGTGTTGGATATCTGAGGGCTTAAATGTATAATAGACTCTCCATTCAGTTGAACATTATGAGCCTTATTTCATTGTGGGATGAGAAAACCTCCAATCGCTAATCGTAGACTTTCATGCAGACATGGGTTGTTTGAAGTCCGGCAGCCATATCGCAATGACTGAAGATAGACTCCAAACTAGCTGTGAAATATGACTCGGTTACGACTTGATCAATGAGGCCCGTTGCACAGTCAGAAGGGCCTAAGAATCCTTAACAGACAGTGTTTCCGACGTCGGCATTATGATGACACTGCCACACAGCAGTTCATGTAGGTTTTCCCAAAAATAACTGCTCTTAGAAAGTGTCTTTTGGGGCCATGCCAGGGCCAACATCCTTAGTCGGCCTACGGCTGTGGCCTTTGGGGGTACCTATGGTGCCACCTTAAAAATAAATGCACTATGTGGCGGCACCAATAAGGTGCCTGGCACACAGTGCAGGGATTTACACACAATTCCATTTCAATGTTGGTGATTGTGCTGCGGGCTGTTGCCCACCCACAACACAAGCAGCCATAGACAAACTGGAGTTTGCGACCGCACCATGGGCTTGATTATGATGTCGGGTGGACTTACGTCTTCACAAACAACAACGTGGAATCAGTACCGCCCGACTAGGAGTTGGAGGTACCGCTGCCGCATTACATTTCATCCACATTCACGAGAATTGCAATGTGTATTCTTTGTATTGCTGCGTGTGCTGTGGCCTGCAGCACACGCCGCAAAATTTAAAAAAAATATCTGACATATCCATGTACTATGAGGCAGGCCCAGCAGTGCAGGGATATGTAAGGGAGCACCATAGGTGCACCACATTTCCCTTCTTAGAGGGACAAGGGGAAATGGGTCAAGGATAGGCACCAAACACCCTATCTGACTGGCATTTTATGGTGTGTTAACTGCCATGAAAGGGCAAGCAGAAAAGGACATTATAATCGCTCCGGTGGTGACCGATCAGTCACTGCCACTGTTGTAGGTATTGCAGTCCCTCTGACGACCTCATTGATCCTGTCGGATGCATGGAGGTCAGTGTATCTGGCCGCCCTCTCTCCGCACGCCATCATAATCATTTTTGCAATCCTGAAGGGTCAGATGGAGTTGGTTCAGGCCCCGACGGGCTGACGGTGGCAGTCAAAAGGGCATACTATTGAGCCCACATTTGCGTTTGCATCATAATCCAGTGTGCGTAACCAGGGAAGGTGTCGTTGGAAGGCAACTATAACGCATATCATAATGATGCCCTATGTGAAGTATTCGATTGTTGAGGGGTAAAATTAACTCACACACATCCTTTCAATGCAACAATAGAGTAAGTGTTGGATTGGGAGGGTAATAACTATAGTTAGTGCCAGAGTATGATAAACTTTTGAACTGTAAATGAGTTTATACTTTCTATTCACACAAAAGTGAGGCCAATAGTATATAAATGTTCGTGATGCGGAATGTTACTATGTAATATTCATACACCATTGAATTCAGATTTATTAAATGAGTAATACACTACTAATTAATAAAAAATATTAAAATACATCGTAAAACAAAAAATATATATGTAATTGTTAATTAACCAAATATTGTCATAAAATAAAAATATATTGAACATAGCTTACAATGGTTAAATAACATAATATACTTGTAAAAAATGTCGATCTAAAAAATATAGATGAAAAAAATTTAAAATGCAAAAGTAATGACTCCCTGTACTTACGCAGGTAAATCCAAAATATTGTTTTATTAATTTTAAATATATAAAATTAAATAATAAATATTAAAAGTATTAAATGATTCAAATATAATATTTTAAAATAAGTAGTGAGTTACTATACATTGTAGCAAATGTAACATGTAATTTTTTTTATTTTTTTTAAAACTGTATATAAAAATTAATATATATATATGTGATCAAGCTCGCGTGAGGCGAGCGAAACGCGTCATGGCAGGCACTATGCCTGGTCAACTTGTGGTGTATCTCTAATAAAAAATGCACTGCTTTTCAACACACGATAACGTTGGTGTGTCAGCTTTTTGAGCGTAACGAGGTCCGCGCCTGGGTTTCCTGGCAGTGATCGTCAGGCCAGGGTTTGGAGCTTCATATATATATATATATATATATATATATATACTCCAGTAACATAAAAACAATTTTAACAAAAACTTTTTTTTTTTTAAATCCTTAAGCTATTTAAACAATCTTTCAAATTATATTTAACACTACAGGCAGTGCAACAGTAGGAAAACTGTTGGATAGTGGATGGATACGAAATAACTATTGGCACTCACAAAAAGTTTAACAATAGGGAAAGTGTTGAATATTAGAGGGCTAAAAATTAGTATTCCCACTACAGAATGGTAAAAGTGTTTTATAGCGGAGGTGTAAAAATTAGTATTCCAACTCCTGTGATTGAAAAAGTGGTGAAAGTGTTGGATAGCGGACGGGCAAAAATTATTAATCCAACTCCAATGTGTGCAACAGTAGGAAAAATGTTGAAAAGGCTTAGGGGTAAAATTTACTATTATCACTCCAGTGTGTGTAACTGTAGGGAAAGTGTTGGATATTGGACGTGTAAAAATTATTACAACTGCAATTAGTGCGACAGTAGGGAAAGTGTTGGATAGCAGAGGGGTAAAACTTACTGTTCCCACTAAAGTGAGTGCAACAGTAGGGAAAGTGTTGGATAGCGGACAGGTAAAAATTATTATTCCCAATCCAGGTAGTGCAACAGTAGGGAAACTGTTGGGATAGTGGAGGGATAAAATTTACTATAACAACTCCAGTCAGTGCAACAATATGGATAGTGTTAGATAGCGGAGGGGTAAAATCAACTCTTCACACTCCATTGAGTGCAACAATAGGGAAAGTGTTGAATATCATAGGGTTAAAATTTAATATTGACACTCCAATAAGTGTAACAGTATTGAAAGTGTTGGCTACCGGAGGAATACAACTAACTATTAACACTTCAGCTTGCGCCACAATAGTGAAAGTGTTTGATACAGAGGACTAAAAATTAATATTCCCACTTGAGTGAGTGCAACATTAGTGAACGTTATGGATAGTGGAGGTGTAAAAGTTAGTATTCATACTCCAACCAGTGCAACAGTAGTACAAGTGTTGTGTTGCTGAGGGGTAGCAATTAATATTCTCAATACAGTGAGTTTTAAAGTAAATATAAACAAAGTATTAACATCCAAAATATTCTTATAACAAAAAAAAGGAAAAAAAATATAAATATGTTAAAAATTAAAATATAAATATATTTAATCTTTGAGATGTAAATACAAAATATTATAATGTACAAAGCATATGACGCAAACCTTGCGTTATTATATTAAATAAAATTAAATTAAAAAGTACATATATTTACTTTGAAATTATTTACAAATAAAAAGCGTATTTATTTATTAAATTTACTTTTTATATTTCCTGAAGTATAACACCACACAATTTACATAACAGCTGTAAATCAAAAATACAAAAAATCACTTTTTTAGGATATATAATTATTATTTCAAGAAATAGTAATAATTAAAACTCTTAAAAATCATTAATCTTAACCACATTTAAGAGTATCGCAAACACAAACCACATTTAAATTTAAACTTTTGAAATAAAAATAAATACAATTTAAATTATTTTTGATTTAAGAAAAACAGTATTAAAAAATGAATTTAAAGGAGGTAAAATTAATATACTACACACCCTGTTACCAGATAAAAATGCAACACACACCCCAAAAATATAAAGATTTACACTAATTAAATATCCATAAATATTTAATATCACAATCCAAAAATTATTATAAAATTAAACATGATTTACTTTCCAACCTTAAGGCATATAAACACCACAACACACACAAAAAAATACATTTCATAATTTCCTAATTTAATGTTGAAATAATTATTATTAATTCATAATTAATTATTAATTAATGAAAAATAATTACTTTCCGCCATTTACACCTATAAAACCCTTAAGTCACGTGACTAAAATTAATTACACAATTACCGTAGTACATTTTCAATTAATTAATTAATAGCAATGAACAACGAATTGGTAATTAATCATAACAACCTTACTTCCCACACTTCACTCCCTATAAACCACACAATGTGTATCTAAAAAAATATTACACAATGAACGTTATTAATTAGGAAGTAGTTAATTAATATTGACAAACTATAAATTTGTAAGTAATTAATAAAAAATTAATTACCAATATTCACAATATGACATCTTAATTCAAAAAGTATTAAAAACCAAAATATAATCCATAAATTATTAAAATGAAATTACTTCACACCCTATTCCACCATTAAATCAAGAATGGAAACCGAAAGAAAATTAACAAAAAATACATTAATAAAATTATAACACATGTACCAAAAAACAAACAATTATTATACAAAAAAAGGGACTTACATTTAAAATATATACTAAAATACATAACACTAATTAGAAGTTTAAAAATTTAAAGAGCATATTTTAAAAAATAATATTGAAGATTTCTATATTTTTAAAAACTATATTTATAAAATTAAAAACATTTAGGGGACCATTAGTATGCTGGGCGGATCGCCCCCACCGGTCCTGCGGTAGCCACCACCGGCCAAAAGTGGGCGATCCAAACGCCATCCTGCAATGTTTCACCCCGCTACTTTAGGATGTTTGGGACGTCCACGTCGGACTGGATAGGCATGCGGTCTTCAATGTTGGGGGCCCGTAGAAGGCCCACTGAGTGTTGGGGGGTTGGGGGGTGCACTTGGGGGGTACCTGTGGTACCCCCCTACATTGGCATGGACAAGGTGGCAGGCACCGAGCGGTGCCGGTCACCTTGTGCATGTCAATGCACAACATGCATTCCCAGCATTGTGGCGGGAGGCGCTGTGAGAACCGCCCGCCACAATGCTGGGAATGGGTGATGGCACCACCACGGTGGCGGTGCTATCCTAATTGCAGATTCCACGCAGATTCCAGAACTTTCCACCACAGAAATGTGGGGAAAATGTGTTTTTTTTGACAATTTTTTATGTTTGCAAGGGATTCTGGGTAACAGAACCTGGTGGGAGGCAGTCAAGTCACCCCATCCTGGATTCCCCTGGGTGTCTAGTTTTCAAAAATGTATAGGTTTGCTAGGTTTCCCTAGGTGCCGGCAGAGGTAGGGTTCAAAAACTACAGCTAGGCACTTTGCCAAAAAGGGTCATTTTTCACTGCGAAATTGAGGTGTGACCGCGTTGCGTTTTGCGCCGTTTCCTGTCGCAGGCACTAGGCCGACCCACACAAGTGAGGTACCATTTTTCTCGTAAGACTTTGGGGAACGCGGGGTGGGTGGAAATTTGTGGATCCACGCAGATTCCAGAACTTTCCACCACAAAAATGTGGGGAAAATGTGTTTTTTTTGACAATTTTTTATGTTTGCAAGGGATTCTGGGTAACAGAGCCTGGTGGGAGGCAGTCAAGTCACCCCATCCTGGATTCCCTGGGTGTCTAGTTTTCAAAAATGTATAGGTTTGCTAGGTTTCCCTAGGTGCCGGCAGAGCTAGGGTTCAAAAACTACAGCTAGGCACTTTGCCAAAAAAGGGTCATTTTTCACTGCGAAATTGAGGTGTGACCGCGTTGCGTTTTGCGCCGTTTCCTGTCGTAGGCACTAGGCCGACCCACACAAGTGAGGTACCATTTTTCTCGTAAGACTTTGGGGAACGCGGGGTGGGTGGAAATTTGTGGATCCACGCAGATTCCAGAACTTTCCACCACAGAAATGTGGGGAAAATGTGTTTTTTTTGACAATTTTTTTAATTTGCAAGGGATTCTGGGTAACAGAACCTGGTGGGAGGCAGTCAAGTCACCCCATCCTGGATTCCCCTGGGTGTCTAGTTTTCAAAAATGTATAGGTTTGCTAGGTTTCCCAAGGTGCCGGCAGAGGTAGGGTTCAAAAACTACAGCTAGGCACTTTGCCAAAAAAGGGTCATTTTTCACTGCGAAATTGAGGTGTGACCGCGTTGCGTTTTGCGCCGTTTCCTGTCGCAGGCACTAGGCTGACCCACACAAGTGAGGTACCATTTTTCTCGTAAGACTTTGGGGAACGCGGGGTGGGTGGAAATTTGTGGATCCACGCAGATTCCAGAACTTTCCACCACAGAAATGTGGGGAAAATGTGGTTTTGTTGACAATTTTTTACGTTTGCAAGGGATTCTGGGTAACAGAACCTGGTGGGAGGCAGTCAAGTCACCCCATCCTGGATTTCCCTGGGTGTCTAGTTTTCAAAAATGTATAGGTTTGCTAAGTTTCCCTAGGTGCCGGCAGAGCTAGGGTTCAAAAACTACAGCTAGGCACTTTGCCAAAAAAGGGTCATTTTTCACTGCGAAATAGAGGTGTGACCGCGTTGCGTTTTGCGCCGTTTCCTGTCGCAGGCACTAGGCCGACCCACACAAGTGAGGTACCATTTTTCTCGTAAGACTTTGGGGAACGCGGGGTGGGTGGAAATTTGTGGATCCACGCAGATTCCAGAACTTTCCACCACAGAAATGTGGGGAAAATGTGTTTTTTTGACAATTTCTTATGTTTGCAAGGGATTCTGGGTAACAGAACCTGGTGGGAGGCAGTCAAGTCACCCCATCCTGGATTCCCCTGGGTGTCTAGTTTTCAAAAATGTATAGGTTTGCTAGGTTTCCCTAGGTGCCGGCAGAGGTAGGGTTCAAAAACTACAGCTAGGCACTTTGCCAAAAAAGGGTCATTTTTCACTGCGAAATTGAGGTGTGACCGCGTTGCGTTTTGCGCCGTTTCCTGTCGCAGGCACTAGGCCGACCCACACAAGTGAGGTACCATTTTTCTCGTAAGACTTTGGGGAACGCGGGGTGGGTGGAAATTTGTGGATCCACGCAGATTCCAGAACTTTCCACCACCGAAATGTGGGGAAAATGTGGTTTTTTTGACAATTTATTATGTTTGCAAGGGATTCTGGGTAACAGAACCTGGTGGGAGGCAGTCAAGTCACCCCATCCTGGATTCCCCTGGGTGTCTAGTTTTCAAAAATGTATAGGTTTGCTAGGTTTCCCAAGGTGCCGGCAGAGGTAGGGTTCAAAAACTACAGCTAGGCACTTTGCCAAAAAAGGGTCATTTTTCACTGCGAAATTGAGGTGTGACCGCGTTGCATTTTGCGCCGTTTCCTGTCGCAGGCACTAGGCTGACCCACACAAGTTAGGTACCATTTTTCTCGTAAGACTTTGGGGAACGCGGGGTGAGTGGAAATTTGTGGATCCACGCAGATTCCAGAACTTTCCACCACAGAAATGTGGGGAAAATGTGGTTTTTTTGACAATTTTTTACGTTTGCAAGGGATTCTGGGTAACAGAACCTGGTGGGAGGCAGTCAAGTCACCCCATCCTGGATTTCCCTGGGTGTCTAGTTTTCAAAAATGTATAGGTTTGCTAAGTTTCCCTAGGTGCCGGCAGAGCTAGGGTTCAAAAACTACAGCTAGGCACTTTGCCAAAAAAGGGTCATTTTTCACTGCGAAATAGAGGTGTGACCGCGTTGTGTTTTGTGCCGTTTCCTGTCGCAGGCACTAGGCCGACCCACACAAGTGAGGTACCATTTTTCTCGTAAGACTTTGGGGAACGCGGGGTGGGTGGAAATTTGTGGATCCACGCAGATTCCAGAACTTTCCACCACAGAAATGTGGGGAAAATGTGTTTTTTTTGACAATTTTTTATGTTTGCAAGGGATTCTGGGTAACAGAACCTGGTGGGAGGCAGTCAAGTCACCCCCATCCTGGATTCCCCTGGGTGTCTAGTTTTCAAAAATGTATAGGTTTGCTAGGTTTCCCTAGGTGCCGGCAGAGGTAGGGTTCAAAAACTACAGCTAGGCACTTTGCCAAAAAAGGGTCATTTTTCACTGCGAAATTGAGGTGTGACTGCGTTGCGTTTTGCGCCGTTTCCTGTCGCAGGCACTAGGCCGACCCACACAAGTGAGGTACCATTTTTCTCGTAAGACTTTGGGGAACGCGGGGTGGGTGGAAATTTGTGGATCCACGCAGATTCCAGAACTTTCCACCACAGAAATGTGGGGAAAATGTGTTTTTTTTGACAATTTTTTATGTTTGCAAGGGATTCTGGGTAACAGAACCTGGTGGGAGGCAGTCAAGTCACCCCATCCTGGATTCCCCTGGGTGTCTAGTTTTCAAAAATGTATAGGTTTGCTAGGTTTCCCTAGGTGCTGGCAGAGGTAGGGTTCAAAAACTACAGCTAGGCACTTTGCCAAAAAGGGTCATTTTTCACTGCGAAATTGAGGTGTGACCGCGTTGCGTTTTGCGCCGTTTCCTGTCGCAGGCACTAGGCCGACCCACACAAGTGAGGTACCATTTTTCTCGTAACACTTTGGGGACCCCGCGGGGTGGGTGGAAATTTGTGGATCCACGCAGATTCCAGAACTTTCCACCACAGAAATGTGGGGAAAATGTGTTTTTTTTGACAATTTTTTATGTTTGCAAGGGATTCTGGGTAACAGAACCTGGTGGGAGGCAGTCAAGTCACCCCATCCTGGATTCCCCTGGGTGTCTAGTTTTCAAAAATGTATAGGTTTGCTAGGTTTCCCTAGGTGCCGGCAGAGCTAGGGTTCAAAAACTACAGCTAGGCACTTTGCCAAAAAAGGGTCATTTTTCACTGCGAAATTGAGGTGTGACCACGTTGCGTTTTGCGCCGTTTCCTTTCGCAGGCACTAGGCCGACCCACACAAGTGAGGTACCATTTTTCTCGTAAGACTTTGGGGAACGCGGGGTGGGTGGAAATTTGTGGATCCACTCAGATTCCAGAACTTTCCACCACCGAAATGTGGGGAAAATGTGTTTTTTTTGACAATTTTTTATGTTTGCAAGGGATTCTGGGTAACAGAACCTGGTGGGAGGCAGTCAAGTCACCCCATCCTGGATTTCCCTGGGTGTCTAGTTTTCAAAAATGTATAGGTTTGCTAAGTTTCCCTAGGTGCCGCCAGAGCTAGGGTTCAAAAACTACAGCTAGGCACTTTGCCAAAAAAGGGTCATTTTTCACTGCGAAATAGAGGTGTGACCGCGTTGTGTTTTGTGCCGTTTCCTGTCGCAGGCACTAGGCCGACCCACACAAGTGAGGTACCATTTTTCTCGTAAGACTTTGGGGAACGCGGGGTGGGTGGAAATTTGTGGATCCACGCAGATTCCAGAACTTTCCACCACAGAAATGTGGGGAAAATGTGGTTTTGTTGACAATTTTTTACGTTTGCAAGGGATTCTGGGTAACAGAACCTGGTGGGAGGCAGTCAAGTCACCCCATCCTGGATTTCCTGGGTGTCTAGTTTTCAAAAATGTATAGGTTTGCTAAGTTTCCCTAGGTGCCGGCAGAGCTAGGGTTCAAAAACTACAGCTAGGCACTTTGCCAAAAAAGGGTCATTTTTCACTGCGAAATAGAGGTGTGACCGCGTTGCGTTTTGCGCCGTTTCCTGTCGCAGGCACTAGGCCGACCCACACAAGTGAGGTACCATTTTTCTCGTAAGACTTTGGGGAACGCGGGGTGGGTGGAAATTTGTGGATCCACGCAGATTCCAGAACTTTCCACCACAGAAATGTGGGGAAAATGTGTTTTTTTTGACAATTTCTTATGTTTGCAAGGGATTCTGGGTAACAGAACCTGGTGGGAGGCAGTCAAGTCACCCCATCCTGGATTCCCCTGGGTGTCTAGTTTTCAAAAATGTATAGGTTTGCTAGGTTTCCCTAGGTGCCGGCAGAGCTAGGGTTCAAAAACTACAGCTAGGCACTTTGCCAAAAAAGGGTCATTTTTCACTGCGAAATTGAGGTGTGACCGCGTTGCATTTTGCGCCGTTTCCTGTCGCAGGCACTAGGCTGACCCACACAAGTTAGGTACCATTTTTCTCGTAAGACTTTGGGGAACGCGGGGTGGGTGGAAATTTGTGGATCCACGCAGATTCCAGAACTTTCCACCACAGAAATGTGGGGAAAATGTGGTTTTTTTGACAATTTTTTACGTTTGCAAGGGATTCTGGGTAACAGAACCTGGTGGGAGGCAGTCAAGTCACCCCATCCTGGATTTCCCTGGGTGTCTAGTTTTCAAAAATGTATAGGTTTGCTAAGTTTCCCTAGGTGCCGGCAGAGCTAGGGTTCAAAAACTACAGCTAGGCACTTTGCCAAAAAAGGGTCATTTTTCACTGCGAAATAGAGGTGTGACCGCGTTGTGTTTTGTGCCGTTTCCTGTCGCAGGCACTAGGCCGACCCACACAAGTGAGGTACCATTTTTCTCGTAAGACTTTGGGGAACGCGGGGTGGGTGGAAATTTGTGGATCCACGCAGATTCCAGAACTTTCCACCACAGAAATGTGGGGAAAATGTGTTTTTTTTGACAATTTTTTATGTTTGCAAGGGATTCTGGGTAACAGAACCTGGTGGGAGGCAGTCAAGTCACCCCATCCTGGATTCCCCTGGGTGTCTAGTTTTCAAAAATGTATAGGTTTGCTAGGTTTCCCTAGGTGCCGGCAGAGGTAGGGTTCAAAAACTACAGCTAGGCACTTTGCCAAAAAAGGGTCATTTTTCACTGCGAAATTGAGGTGTGACTGCGTTGCGTTTTGCGCCGTTTCCTGTCGCAGGCACTAGGCCGACCCACACAAGTGAGGTACCATTTTTCTCGTAAGACTTTGGGGAACGCGGGGTGGGTGGAAATTTGTGGATCCACGCAGATTCCAGAACTTTCCACCACAGAAATGTGGGGAAAATGTGTTTTTTTTGACAATTTTTTATGTTTGCAAGGGATTCTGGGTAACAGAACCTGGTGGGAGGCAGTCAAGTCACCCCATCCTGGATTCCCCTGGGTGTCTAGTTTTCAAAAATGTATAGGTTTGCTAGGTTTCCCTAGGTGCCGGCAGAGCTAGGGTTAAAAAACTACAGCTAGGCACTTTGCCAAAAAAGGGTCATTTTTCACTGCGAAATTGAGGTGTGACCGCGTTGCGTTTTGCGCCGTTTCCTGTCGCAGGCACTAGGCCGACCCACACAAGTGAGGTACCATTTTTCTCGTAACACTTTGGGGACCCCGCGGGGTGGGTGGAAATTTGTGGATCCACGCAGATTCCAGAACTTTCCACCACAGAAATGTGGGGAAAATGTGTTTTTTTGACAATTTTTTATGTTTGCAAGGGATTCTGGGTAACAGAACCTGGTGGGAGGCAGTCAAGTCACCCCATCCTGGATTCCCCTGGGTGTCTAGTTTTCAAAAATGTATAGGTTTGCTAGGTTTCCCTAGGTGCCGGCAGAGCTAGGGTTCAAAAACTACAGCTAGGCACTTTGCCAAAAAAGGGTCATTTTTCACTGCGAAATTGAGGTGTGACCACGTTGCGTTTTGCGCCGTTTCCTTTCGCAGGCACTAGGCCGACCCACACAAGTGAGGTACCATTTTTCTCGTAAGACTTTGGGGAACGCGGGGTGGGTGGAAATTTGTGGATCCACGCAGATTCCAGAACTTTCCACCACCGAAATGTGGGGAAAATGTGTTTTTTTGACAATTTTTTATGTTTGCAAGGGATTCTGGGTAACAGAACCTGGTGGGAGGCAGTCAAGTCACCCCATCCTGGATTTCCCTGGGTGTCTAGTTTTCAAAAATGTATAGGTTTGCTAAGTTTCCCTAGGTGCCGCCAGAGCTAGGGTTCAAAAACTACAGCTAGGCACTTTGCCAAAAAAGGGTCATTTTTCACTGCGAAATAGAGGTGTGACCGCGTTGTGTTTTGTGCCGTTTCCTGTCGCAGGCACTAGGCCGACCCACACAAGTGAGGTACCATTTTTCTCGTAAGACTTTGGGGAACGCGGGGTGGGTGGAAATTTGTGGATCCACGCAGATTCCAGAACTTTCCACCACAGAAATGTGGGGAAAATGTGGTTTTGTTGACAATTTTTTACGTTTGCAAGGGATTCTGGGTAACAGAACCTGGTGGGAGGCAGTCAAGTCACCCCATCCTGGATTTCCCTGGGTGTCTAGTTTTCAAAAATGTATAGGTTTGCTAAGTTTCCCTAGGTGCCGGCAGAGCTAGGGTTCAAAAACTACAGCTAGGCACTTTGCCAAAAAAGGGTCATTTTTCACTGCGAAATAGAGGTGTGACCGCGTTGCGTTTTGCGCCGTTTCCTGTCGCAGGCACTAGGCCGACCCACACAAGTGAGGTACCATTTTTCTCGTAAGACTTTGGGGAACGCGGGGTGGGTGGAAATTTGTGGATCCACGCAGATTCCAGAACTTTCCACCACAGAAATGTGGGGAAAATGTATTTTTTTTGACAATTTCTTATGTTTGCAAGGGATTCTGGGTAACAGAACCTGGTGGGAGGCAGTCAAGTCACCCCATCCTGGATTCCCCTGGGTGTCTAGTTTTCAAAAATGTATAGGTTTGCTAGGTTTCCCAAGGTGCCGGCAGAGGTAGGGTTCAAAAACTACAGCTAGGCACTTTGCCAAAAAAGGGTCATTTTTCACTGCGAAATTGAGGTGTGACCGCGTTGCGTTTTGCGCCGTTTCCTGTCGCAGGCACTAGGCTGACCCACACAAGTTAGGTACCATTTTTCTCGTAAGACTTTGGGGAACGCGGGGTGGGTGGAAATTTGTGGATCCACGCAGATTCCAGAACTTTCCACCACAGAAATGTGGGGAAAATGTGGTTTTTTTGACAATTTTTTACGTTTGCAAGGGATTCTGGGTAACAGAACCTGGTGGGAGGCAGTCAAGTCACCCCATCCTGGATTTCCCTGGGTGTCTAGTTTTCAAAAATGTATAGGTTTGCCAAGTTTCCCTAGGTGCCGGCAGAGCTAGGGTTCAAAAACTACAGCTAGGCACTTTGCCAAAAAAGGGTCATTTTTCACTGCGAAATAGAGGTGTGACCGCGTTGTGTTTTGTGCCGTTTCCTGTCGCAGGCACTAGGCCGACCCACACAAGTGAGGTACCATTTTTCTCGTAAGACTTTGGGGAACGCGGGGTGGGTGGAAATTTGTGGATCCACGCAGATTCCAGAACTTTCCACCACAGAAATGTGGGGAAAATGTGTTTTTTTTGACAATTTTTTATGTTTGCAAGGGATTCTGGGTAACAGAACCTGGTGGGAGGCAGTCAAGTCACCCCATCCTGGATTCCCCTGGGTGTCTAGTTTTCAAAAATGTATAGGTTTGCTAGGTTTCCCTAGGTGCCGGCAGAGGTAGGGTTCAAAAACTACAGCTAGGCACTTTGCCAAAAAAGGGTCATTTTTCACTGCGAAATTGAGGTGTGACTGCGTTGCGTTTTGCGCCGTTTCCTGTCGCAGGCACTAGGCCGACCCACACAAGTGAGGTACCATTTTTCTCGTAAGACTTTGGGGAACGCGGGGTGGGTGAAAATTTGTGGATCCACGCAGATTCCAGCACTATCCACCACAGAAATGTGGGGAAAATGTGTTTTTTTTGACAATTTGTTATGTTTGCAAGGGATTCTGGGTAACAGAACCTGGTGGGAGGCAGTCAAGTCACCCCATCCTGGATTCCCCTGGGTGTCTAGTTTTCAAAAATGTATAGGTTTGCTAGGTTTCCCTAGGTGCCGGCAGAGGTAGGGTTCAAAAACTACAGCTAGGCACTTTGCCAAAAAGGGTCATTTTTCACTGCGAAATTGAGGTGTGACCGCGTTGCGTTTTGCGCCGTTTCCTGTCGCAGGCACTAGGCCGACCCACACAAGTGAGGTACCATTTTTCTCGTAAGACTTTGGGGAACGCGGGGTGGGTGGAAATTTGTGGATCCACGCAGATTCCAGAACTTTCCACCACAGAAATGTGGGGAAAATGTGTTTTTTTTGACAATTTTTTATGTTTGCAAGGGATTCTGGGTAACAGAGCCTGGTGGGAGGCAGTCAAGTCACCCCATCCTGGATTCCCCTGGGTGTCTAGTTTTCAAAAATGTATAGGTTTGCTAGGTTTCCCTAGGTGCCGGCAGAGCTAGGGTTCAAAAACTACAGCTAGGCACTTTGCCAAAAAAGGGTCATTTTTCACTGCGAAATTGAGGTGTGACCGCGTTGCGTTTTGCGCCGTTTCCTGTCGCAGGCACTAGGCCGACCCACACAAGTGAGGTACCATTTTTCTCGTAACACTTTGGGGACCCCGCGGGGTGGGTGGAAATTTGTGGATCCACGCAGATTCCAGAACTTTCCACCACAGAAATGTGGGGAAAATGTGTTTTTTTTGACAATTTTTTATGTTTGCAAGGGATTCTGGGTAACAGAACCTGGTGGGAGGCAGTCAAGTCACCCCATCCTGGATTCCCCTGGGTGTCTAGTTTTCAAAAATGTATAGGTTTGCTAGGTTTCCCTAGGTGCCGGCAGAGCTAGGGTTCAAAAACTACAGCTAGGCACTTTGCCAAAAAAGGGTCATTTTTCACTGCGAAATTGAGGTGTGACCACGTTGCGTTTTGCGCCGTTTCCTTTCGCAGGCACTAGGCCGACCCACACAAGTGAGGTACCATTTTTCTCGTAAGACTTTGGGGAACGCGGGGTGGGTGGAAATTTGTGGATCCACGCAGATTCCAGAACTTTCCACCACCGAAATGTGGGGAAAATGTGTTTTTTTTGACAATTTTTTATGTTTGCAAGGGATTCTGGGTAACAGAACCTGGTGGGAGGCAGTCAAGTCACCCCATCCTGGATTCCCCTGGGTGTCTAGTTTTCAAAAATGTATAGGTTTGCTAGGTTTCCCAAGGTGCCGGCAGAGGTAGGGTTCAAAAACTACAGCTAGGCACTTTGCCAAAAAAGGGTCATTTTTCACTGCGAAATTGAGGTGTGACCGCGTTGCGTTTTGCGCCGTTTCCTGTCGCAGGCACTAGGCTGACCCACACAAGTTAGGTACCATTTTTCTCGTAAGACTTTGGGGAACGCGGGGTGGGTGGAAATTTGTGGATCCACGCAGATTCCAGAACTTTCCACCACAGAAATGTGGGGAAAATGTGGTTTTTTTGACAATTTTTTACGTTTGCAAGGGATTCTGGGTAACAGAACCTGGTGGGAGGCAGTCAAGTCACCCCATCCTGGATTTCCCTGGGTGTCTAGTTTTCAAAAATGTATAGGTTTGCTAAGTTTCCCTAGGTGCCGCCAGAGCTAGGGTTCAAAAACTACAGCTAGGCACTTTGCCAAAAAGGGTCATTTTTCACTGCGAAATAGAGGTGTGACCGCGTTGTGTTTTGTGCCGTTTCCTGTCGCAGGCACTAGGCCGACCCACACAAGTGAGGTACCATTTTTCTCGTAAGACTTTGGGGAACGCGGGGTGGGTGGAAATTTGTGGATCCACGCAGATTCCAGAACTTTCCACCACAGAAATGTGGGGAAAATGTGGTTTTGTTGACAATTTTTTACGTTTGCAAGGGATTCTGGGTAACAGAACCTGGTGGGAGGCAGTCAAGTCACCCCATCCTGGATTTCCCTGGGTGTCTAGTTTTCAAAAATGTATAGGTTTGCTAAGTTTCCCTAGGTGCCGGCAGAGCTAGGGTTCAAAACTACAGCTAGGCACTTTGCCAAAAAAGGGTCATTTTTCACTGCGAAATAGAGGTGTGACCGCGTTGCGTTTTGCGCCGTTTCCTGTCGCAGGCACTAGGCCGACCCACACAAGTGAGGTACCATTTTTCTCGTAAGACTTTGGGGAACGCGGGGTGGGTGGAAATTTGTGGATCCACGCAGATTCCAGAACTTTCCACCACAGAAATGTGGGGAAAATGTGTTTTTTTTGACAATTTCTTATGTTTGCAAGGGATTCTGGGTAACAGAACCTGGTGGGAGGCAGTCAAGTCACCCCATCCTGGATTCCCCTGGGTGTCTAGTTTTCAAAAATGTATAGGTTTGCTAGGTTTCCCTAGGTGCCGGCAGAGGTAGGGTTCAAAAACTACAGCTAGGCACTTTGCCAAAAAAGGGTCATTTTTCACTGCGAAATTGAGGTGTGACCGCGTTGCGTTTTGCGCCGTTTCCTGTCGCAGGCACTAGGCCGACCCACACAAGTGAGGTACCATTTTTCTCGTAAGACTTTGGGGAACGCGGGGTGGGTGGAAATTTGTGGATCCACGCAGATTCCAGAACTTTCCACCACCGAAATGTGGGGGAAATGTGGTTTTTTTGACAATTTATTATGTTTGCAAGGGATTCTGGGTAACAGAACCTGGTGGGAGGCAGTCAAGTCACCCCATCCTGGATTCCCCTGGGTGTCTAGTTTTCAAAAATGTATAGGTTTGCTAGGTTTCCCAAGGTGCCGGCAGAGGTAGGGTTCAAAAACTACAGCTAGGCACTTTGCCAAAAAAGGGTCATTTTTCACTGCGAAATTGAGGTGTGACCGCGTTGCGTTTTGCGCCGTTTCCTGTCGCAGGCACTAGGCTGACCCACACAAGTTAGGTACCATTTTTCTCGTAAGACTTTGGGGAACGCGGGGTGGGTGGAAATTTGTGGATCCACGCAGATTCCAGAACTTTCCACCACAGAAATGTGGGGAAAATGTGGTTTTTTTGACACTTTTTTACGTTTGCAAGGGATTCTGGGTAACAGAACCTGGTGGGAGGCAGTCAAGTCACCCCATCCTGGATTTCCCTGGGTGTCTAGTTTTCAAAAATGTATAGGTTTGCTAAGTTTCCCTAGGTGCCGGCAGAGGTAGGGTTCAAAAACTACAGCTAGGCACTTTGCCAAAAAAGGGTCATTTTTCACTGCGAAATAGAGGTGTGACCGCGTTGTGTTTTGTGCCGTTTCCTGTCGCAGGCACTAGGCCGACCCACACAAGTGAGGTACCATTTTTCTCGTAAGACTTTGGGGAACGCGGGGTGGGTGGAAATTTGTGGATCCACGCAGATTCCAGAACTTTCCACCACAGAAATGTGGGGAAAATGTGTTTTTTTTGACAATTTTTTATGTTTGCAAGGGATTCTGGGTAACAGAACCTGGTGGGAGGCAGTCAAGTCACCCCATCCTGGATTCCCCTGGGTGTCTAGTTTTCAAAAATGTATAGGTTTGCTAGGTTTCCCTAGGTGCCGGCAGAGGTAGGGTTCAAAAACTACAGCTAGGCACTTTGCCAAAAGGGTCATTTTTCACTGCGAAATTGAGGTGTGACCGCGTTGCGTTTTGCGCCGTTTCCTGTCGCAGGCACTAGGCCGACCCACACAAGTGAGGTACCATTTTTCTCGTAAGACTTTGGGGAACGCGGGGTGGGTGGAAATTTGTGGATCCACGCAGATTCCAGAACTTTCCACCACAGAAATGTGGGGAAAATGTGTTTTTTTGACAATTTTTTATGTTTGCAAGGGATTCTGGGTAACAGAGCCTGGTGGGAGGCAGTCAAGTCACCCCATCCTGGATTCCCCTGGGTGTCTAGTTTTCAAAAATGTATAGGTTTGCTAGGTTTCCCTAGGTGCCGGCAGAGCTAGGGTTCAAAAACTACAGCTAGGCACTTTGCCAAAAAAGGGTCATTTTTCACTGCGAAATTGAGGTGTGACCGCGTTGCGTTTTGCGCCGTTTCCTGTCGCAGGCACTAGGCCGACCCACACAAGTGAGGTACCATTTTTCTCGTAACACTTTGGGGACCCCGCGGGGTGGGTGGAAATTTGTGGATCCACGCAGATTCCAGAACTTTCCACCACAGAAATGTGGGGAAAATGTGTTTTTTTTGACAATTTTTTATGTTTGCAAGGGATTCTGGGTAACAGAACCTGGTGGGAGGCAGTCAAGTCACCCCATCCTGGATTCCCCTGGGTGTCTAGTTTTCAAAAATGTATAGGTTTGCTCGGTTTCCCTAGGTGCCGGCAGAGGTAGGGTTCAAAAACTACAGCTAGGCACTTTGCCAAAAAAGGGTCATTTTTCACTGCGAAATTGAGGTGTGACCACGTTGCGTTTTGCGCCGTTTCCTTTCACAGGCACTAGGCCGACCCACACAAGTGAGGTACCATTTTTCTCGTAAGACTTTGGGGAACGCGGGGTGGGTGGAAATTTGTGGATCCACGCAGATTCCAGAACTTTCCACCACCGAAATGTGGGGAAAATGTGTTTTTTTTGACAATTTTTTATGTTTGCAAGGGATTCTGGGTAACAGAACCTGGTGGGAGGCAGTCAAGTCACCCCATCCTGGATTCCCCTGGGTGTCTAGTTTTCAAAAATGTATAGGTTTGCTAGGTTTCCCAAGGTGCCGGCAGAGGTAGGGTTCAAAAACTACAGCTAGGCACTTTGCCAAAAAAGGGTCATTTTTCACTGCGAAATTGAGGTGTGACCGCGTTGCGTTTGCGCCGTTTCCTGTCGCAGGCACTAGGCTGACCCACACAAGTTAGGTACCATTTTTCTCGTAAGACTTTGGGGAACGCGGGGTGGGTGGAAATTTGTGGATCCACGCAGATTCCAGAACTTTCCACCACAGAAATGTGGGGAAAATGTGGTTTTTTTGACAATTTTTTACGTTTGCAAGGGATTCTGGGTAACAGAACCTGGTGGGAGGCAGTCAAGTCACCCCATCCTGGATTTCCCTGGGTGTCTAGTTTTCAAAAATGTATAGGTTTGCTAAGTTTCCCTAGGTGCCGGCAGAGCTAGGGTTAAAAACTACAGCTAGGCACTTTGCCAAAAAAGGGTCATTTTTCACTGCGAAATAGAGGTGTGACCGCGTTGTGTTTTGTGCCGTTTCCTGTCGCAGGCACTAGGCCGACCCACACAAGTGAGGTACCATTTTTCTCGTAAGACTTTGGGGAACGCGGGGTGGGTGGAAATTTGTGGATCCACGCATATTCCAGAACTTTCCACCACAGAAATGTGGGGAAAATGTGTTTTTTTTGACAATTTTTTATGTTTGCAAGGGATTCTGGGTAACAGAACCTGGTGGGAGGCAGTCAAGTCACCCCATCCTGGATTCCCCTGGGTGTCTAGTTTTCAAAAATGTATAGGTTTGCTAGGTTTCCCTAGGTGCCGGCAGAGGTAGGGTTCAAAAACTACAGCTAGGCACTTTGCCAAAAAAGGGTCATTTTTCACTGCGAAATTGAGGTGTGGCCGCGTTGCGTTTTGCGCCGTTTCCTGTCGCAGGCACTAGGCCGACCCACACAAGTGAGGTACCATTTTTCTCGTAAGACTTTGGGGAACGCGGGGTGGGTGGAAATTTGTGGATCCACGCAGATTCCAGAACTTTCCACCACAGAAATGTGGGGAAAATGTGGTTTTTTTGACAATTCTTTATGTTTGCAAGGGATTCTGGGTAACAGAACCTGGTGGGAGGCAGTCAAGTCACCCCATCCTGGATTCCCCTGGGTGTCTAGTTTTCAAAAATGTATAGGTTTGCTAGGTTTCCCTAGGTGCCGGCAGAGCTAGGGTTCAAAAACTACAGCTAGGCACTTTGCCAAAAAAGGGTCATTTTTCACTGCGAAATTGAGGTGTGACCGCGTTGCGTTTTGCGCCGTTTCCTGTCGCAGGCACTAGGCCGACCCACACAAGTGAGGTACCATTTTTCTCGTAAGACTTTGGGGAACGCGGGGTGGGTGGAAATTTGTGGATCCACGCAGATTCCAGAACTTTCCACCACCGAAATGTGTGGAAAATGTGTTTTTTTTGACAATTTTTTATGTTTGCAAGGGATTCTGTGTAACAGAACCTGGTGGGAGGCAGTCAAGTCACCCCATCCTGGATTCCCCTGGGTGTCTAGTTTTCAAAAATGTATAGGTTTGCTAGGTTTCCCTAGGTGCCGGCAGAGCTAGGGTTCATAAACTACACCTAGGCACTTTGCAAAAAAAGGGTAATTTTTCATTGTGAAAATGTGGTACGTCCACGTTGCATTTTGAGCCATTTCCTGTTGTGGGCACAAGGGCTACCCACACAAGTGAGGTACCATTTTTATCGGGAGACTTAGGGTAACACAGAATTGTAGAGCAACTGTTATTACCTATTGACTTTCGATGCATTTCTGCCTTCCAAATGAAAGACAATGTGTAAAAAATAAGTCATTTTGAAAAATAACCTATAATTCTCATGCTAGTATGGGTACTCCCAATTTCGGAAATGTGCAAATATCTACTGTTTCTAAAATCTACATTTTGTTCCCATTTCAGAAATACATAGGTGTCTTTCATAACAATTTTTCCATGTATACATTTTCCCAAAATAATTGCTATATACCCGGTACTTAAAAAAAATCATTGCAAGATGTTGCTCAATTATTGGCTCTGGGTTCGTCGGGTTCTTGGTGAACCTACAAGTCCTATATATCCCCACAACCAGAAAGGTCCAGCGGATATAACGGTATATTGCCTTCAAATAGCTGTTATAATTAGAAGAAGTTACAGGTGAAAACGTTGACACAAATGGCTGTTTTTTTCAACTAATTTTCAATTTTTCCTTTATTTAACTGTTAGTTTCTATAAGGAAAAGTTTAAGGATCTACACAAATGACCCCTTGCTGAATTCAGAATGTTGTCTACTTTTCATAAATGTATGGCTTTCCAGGATCCATTATTGGTTTCATACCCATTTCTACCATTAACTGGAAGGAGGTTGAAAGCACAAAAAAAATCGCAAAAATAGGCTATGTCCCAGAAAAATGCCAAAACTGTGTAAAGAAAGTTGGTTTTCTGACAAAAGTCTGCTTGTCCCTGAAAGCTGGGAAGATGGTGATTTCATCCCCACAACCCCTTTTTTGATGCCATTTGCAGGGAAAAATCAAGACGCTTTCATCTGTAGCCCTTTTTTTGCCTTTTTCCAAAAAAACCCAAAATTTAGCTGTATTTTGACTAATTTCTGGGTCCCCTCCAGGGAAATCCACAAACCCTGGGTACCTTTACAATCCCCATGATGTTAGAAAAAAAGGACGCAAATTTGGCATGGATACCTTATGTGGTCAAAAAGTTACAGGGGCCTAAGCGCGCACTACCCCAAATAGCCAAAAAAAGGCTTAGCACAGGAGGGGAAAAGGCCTAGCAGCGAAGGGGTTAAGTAACGAAAATGCGACATGCCTAAAAAGTATAACCAATTAACTCAGGCAAGGAAAAGGTAAAACCTTTCATATTTAAAAAAATTAAGTAATACAAACACAACACTAAAGTATGCTTTAATGAATAAAAACGAACATGTGAGCAATGACGGTAGTTTGCTGCTGTGCTGGGGAGCTCAGAAAAACATGCCAAAGGTTTATTTTTGCAAATACGTAGGCGCAGATGCGAAGGGGAGATCATACCGATGGGGAGATTAAAACGAAGGTATAATCTAACTAGATGCTCTCCCCCGTCTGTTTGGTCTCCCCCTACAGCATGTGAGCAATGACGGTATTTTTTGGCTTTGATGGGGAGCTCAGAAAGACATGCCAAAGGTTTATTTTTGCAAATGCGCCTTCGCGGTCAAATACGCATGCGCAGATGCGAAGGGGAGCTCATTCCGATGGGGAGATTAAAACGACGGAACACCTGATCAGAGAGGAGCGGGGGCGAGCGAGCGCGGCAGCGTGCTGAGCTGATCACACGCTCGTGCATCGTGCCTGAAACGTGCGGGTAACCGCACGGAAAAGGCCATTGTGCGCGAGCGTGGTGGTCAGCTTTCAAATGCCCACTACATAAAGCCTTCGCCAGAAGCAGTGCTTGCGCTCTACTCTAGGCTCGACCTAAAAAAGTGCATAAGGGACATTCAGCATTTAAAAAGCCAGTGGTTGGACCGTGTTTGAAGTTTGCCCTGAAAGGAAGATTTGGGTTTTAGACAAATTGATTTTGTCAGAAAAACGCATCTCCTACTATACCGGACATCTCGAGGATGGACAGGAGTTCATGCAGCAATACTATAATCTACGTGGAGCGCCATACCACCACCTACACCGGGCACGTTCTCTCCTTCCCTTAAGTAAGGTTTTCGTATCTGGCGAACACTGAAGGGCCATGTGGTGCCCTTTCAGTTTCAAAGTGAAATAAAACATTTTTCAAACAAGGAACATTCTAGTTTTGCATGTGGCTGGTGGAAGGTTTCCTTTTATATAGTGTTATGTGACATGGCGGAAGTACAGTTTACTCTGTACTGAATTCTGGAGCCTTGGAGTGCAGATACATTTGGCAGCCACACAGTGTGCCGCGCTGCCGTGCCAGAGCAGATTAGATTTACGGTAACCCCGCAGCACGTGTTTAACTGGAACAGGTATGTCTCACTCGTCTGTGTACATTTCATTAGGATGAAAATGAAAAGATGTCGAAACGGCTCCCGGCACAGCAGGCCAAGCTAGTCACAACAGGCCAGCTAATCTCCGGCACCGACGGCCGTCTGTCCTTGTAAAACCCGATGAGCTGCAGAAGTGCAACAGCAGCGACGGAGTGCGGGTGCCCGCGAGGGAGGGGCCTTGCTGAGCGGGGTAGGATCCCTCTGCAGCCGGCACGGGCGGCGGGTCACGCCTTCCAAGCCCACGAGGCAAAGCCCACAGCAAGCCGGAAGCGTTAGAGCCCAGACAGGACAAGTGCTGGCCCGGTGCCATGGGCGCCGCGACACCGCGCATTACATAAGTACCATGCCAGTCTAGTCTGGGGTTTGCTTAGCGGCAAAAACAAAAGGGGCTGGGGCCATGTAAATTACTCATCATGCTCTTGGTGACTCATCATCGTAAATGTCTGATGACTGGGACTAAATGTTGACCAACAGATATCCAAGGCCCAGAGCTGGCGCGCGCACTTTCTTCCCACCCTCCATCTGCTCTTCTGTCCAGGCCCTCTGATTTTTGACCTCGCCCAGCAGAATTGTAGCCTTGCATGTTTCATGACAAGTGGTAAATATTTAAACAGATTTTCTCCACACAACAGATGACCTCATCTTTAAATCCCTGCACACAGTCTCCTGGGAAGGCCAGCTGAAGGAGGGACCGACCGCCGGGCGCGCCATGTGCTACAATTCAATCTGCGGTGGGAATGGATAATGATCTGGGCTCAAAAACCATACTTCCACATCTGGTTTCCAAAATAATGTGCGCTACTTTCTCAAACATAGCAACTTCGTTTAAAACTAAAGCTCCAAGTTCTGCTAGGTGTGGTTACCCTCAGTGCTTTAAATGGGAAAAAATAAGTGCAGGTACTCATTAAAATTAGCTAGAGGTGTAGTGAGGGGGCGGGGCTAGGGGCAGGGCTAAGGGCAAGACATGATGATACTTAACGACTTCTAGATTAGTTGCAGCACATACCAGAACACATGAGAAATGTGTTTATATAAACAAACCAGCTTAACTCATAACACAAAATGAAAGAGAAATGCGATAATAGGTTTACATTTACTTTTTTTTTTTGCAATAGTTGCACCTTCTTAATGTCATACTGTTAATTGCTGTTTGGCACAATACTATATATTTTTGAGCACGAGAGTAGGAAGAAACTGAAAATACCCCCACTTCGAACCAAAGCTCTTATTGCACCAAGCAAATGAAGCAAACAATCATTACCCTCCCCAGAAGAAATCTCTTGTCTCCTCCATCGATCTATCCATTCATCCTTTTAACCTACCATTTACCTGCTGATGTCCACCATTTAACCTTTACATTCTATCGTCTATTCAGTCTTTCATCCATCATTCAGTTTTTCACCATTCCGTCTATCTACCCTTCATATCCAAACCTATCCATCCATCTCCAAACCTATCCATTCATCCTTTCACTCCTCTATCTCTTTATCCACCCTTTCCCTCATCCATCAATCCTTTCGCTCATCCATCCATCAACCCTTTCACTCTTATTTCATCCACCCTTTCATTCCATCCACCCTTTCACTCAATCCCTCCTTTCACTCATCCATCATCCCTACCTTTCATTCATCCATCCATCCATCCAATCTTTCACTTATCCACCCATCATCCGCCCTTTTATCCAATCATCTACCCTCTTTCACCCATGCATGCTTTCACTCATCCATCCATCTATTCATCCATCCACCCTTGCTCACTCATCCATCCACTCACTCACCCACCAACCCTCCCTTTTACGTTATTTATGAATCTTTGTCGCCGAGCAGACATGTACAAACAAAGTGCCACCCATTTTCTTTAAAATACCTCCTGAGAGTGTCTTGATTCTCTCTCTCTTTCTCTCACTTTTTTCTTACAAAAAGAGGCATACAAATGCAGGCAAACACACAAACATAGAAGACACACAAAAGACTCAGGTATGATAAAAGCCATGTTTTCTCTTCACCTACCATGGCTTTCTTAATTGCCACCAGGGCCGGACTGGCCTTAGCCTGATTGCCACTGCCATGATTCCTGTGTTTGCACAAATGCAGACGACAGTGTGAATGTGATTGACAGCACAGGGTCTGAATGGACCCTGCTCTGTCAAACACAGTGTGATGGTGAGCACCCGGACATTATTCAAATGAGCCCTGCTGAATAGCTCAGCTGGGGCTCAGATCGGGGCTGCAGAAGCGGCGCCTTGGCTGCCAGAGACACGTTCCACTCCTGCTCACCAGCACAGCCAATGAGCCTACCTTTTCATGAGTACCGGTACTCTCCTCTGAAGTAGAGAAGTGCCGGTACTCAGATTGATAATTCTATGAAGTGCCGGTACCGGTGAGTACCGGCCCATTTAAAGCACTGGTTACCCTATAGAAAATGACCCACGTCACAGTACATTCATAATGTAGCCCACGGGAGAAGGCAGACATTTCAGACTCTCCTTTGATTTGGCTCAACTCAGAAGCGTGGGGCCAGTCAGTCAGGAAGATCGTAATTTCTTGCATTTATATAGTGCTGTTTACCACTGACACCAACATGGAGCAGGTTTACTTAACATTAGCTGAAGAAATTCCACATTATTTAAATTCATTGGTTAGCGCTGATTTAACCCCCATTTCTTTTTTTACAAAGAGTATGTGAAATTGTATAGGCATGGTAGAGGGTTCATTGTAAATAAATAATTTACATTTAAAATGTAAAACTCTCTCAGGATTTTAATATCTTTCAACAAGGCGACTGCTGCTCATGCATAGTTGAAGTGTTAGATATACAGTCTAGTAATATAGAACCTCTGTTTGCAGCGATGACTTTCCATTTCGTTACCATTATCCTTGATCTACACCAAGAAGCAACACCGAAGACTTGGTGTAGATTCTTAATGCCACCGAAGAACACTTGCCAAGATTCCGACTCCTACAACAACCAAAGTTAGCAGGTACTTAAAGCTAACACAGTGGTTCACCCACAGAACGTGCCAGGCAACTGCTATTCATGATCCGCTAATAGTCAATGGCTGAGTTAGTCAGCATTAGCGTTTAGAGACCCCTCCAGGTGGTTTACCATCAGAGAAATTCCTTGCTATCCAGCCACTTCCAGAGGTGCAGAGCCTCCTGACAGAGGGCCCAAGACCCCACCATGCTAGTTGCAGTACCACGTGGCGGTGCTGTGGTCTGTGAGTACCTACACCAGCCTTCCTCGGAGGGTGGGCAGGAAGGCCAACACCAAGAAATTGCCCTCAACTCCAACAAATTGATGTGAGTCGATTCTCCACCTCTCCAATATGGCATCCCCAACCCAGTAGTGATGCATCCATGACCACCGTCAGCCCTGGTGGAGTAAGGAAAGGGGTATACCACTAACCCAATTGTGGTCCAGAAGCCACCACTGCAGGTCTTCTGCAGTCTCCTCTGAAACTGGATACAATCCGATAGACTTCCCTGATGCTGTTCCCACTGACATTTGAGGTTACACTGCATATCCTGCATGTGCCTGCATGTGCCACCTAGTATGTTTGGCAAGCAGGATGCTAGAGGTAACCAACAATCCCAGGAGCCTTAGGGTCATCCGTACTCCGGTTTAAACATCGGGATCACAGCTGAATATCCGGGACTCTTAGTTCTGGGGAAAGGCCCAAAACCGTACCGTATCCAGAATAGCTCAGATGAACAGGAGCATCTGCAAAGGAGTCAGGTGTGACTTTGGCACATTGGCAGTGAACACCAACAATGCTCGGAGGTCCGCCATTGTCTAGAGGAGCTTGACAACTGCTTGGGGCGAGCCCAATTTCAGCAGCCAGTCGCTGAGTTGGGGGGGAAAACTACCCCGACCTCCAAAAGGTGTGGCGCGACCACCTCCATTATTTTCGTGACCACCCAAGGGGCACTGGTGAGGCCAAGAGGGAGCACTTCAAACTGAAAATATTCATGCCCCACTGTGAGCTGCAGGTAGCGCCTCTGGGACGGCAGGATAGGAATATGGAAATAAGCGTCCTGCAGCCCCAACTCCACCATCCAGTCTCCAGGGTCTATGTCAAACAAGACTTGAGCTAGCGTGAACATTTTGGATTTCCCCTTTCACAGGCAGGTGTTAAGAGGGTGAAGATCCAAATTAGGATGAAGTCCTCAGTATTTCTTTGGTACAAGGAAGTGGTGGAAGTAACACCTAGCTATTACTTCCAGTACTGGACCCTCTCTCTGGCCCCTTTGGCCAAAAGGGCCTGCACATCCTGCTGCAAGAAAAACAGATAGTCCTCTATCAGCTGCCCTGATTGTGGTGAAAGGTGCGATGGGGTAGAAAGAAATGAAAGGGCATATCCCCCATGTACAATTTGGTCTACCACCCTTGTAGGAAATATTGGTTCCTGCCTCCAACAGGGTGGATGTGTGCTGGCAAGGACACACCAAAGTGGTTTTGCTACAGCTGGAGGGACAGGGGACTGAACGACATATTGCTCATACTGTCCGAGTGTTGTCTCTGAGAACTGCAGGCTCGGCCATGAAAGGGCTGAAAGGTCTGCAGGGCTGGTGGAGGGGATTGGCATTGGCGAAACTGAAAACCCAGACCACAGCCACTGAGAGGGCTAAAATGTTGGATCAGCTGTCTGGTGGCAGAAGAAATACCCAAGGAAGACGCTGTGGCCCTCCTCTTTTAAACCGTTCCAAGGATGAATCTGCTTTTTCACCAAAGAGTCAAGAGCTGTCAAATGGCTTGTCCAACAGGGATGCTTGGACATTCCAGAGAAGCCTGTAGACCGCATCCAGGCGTGGCGCTGAAGTGCCACACTGGTGTCCATTGCTCAACTCAAGCAGTCAGTAATGTCCACGCCAGAACATATTACGAATTTTGCTGCATTACGACCACCCTGAATAGCTTGAGTAACGGATGCCCGAGGTAGTCTGGAACAGCAAGTAAAAATTGTGCCACTGTGTCCCCAAGGGCATGGGAGTAGAGGCAGAGAAGGCAGCTGGCATTCATGGACCTCAGAGCAAGGCTAGCAAAGGAGAAAATCAGATTGCCAAATGTCTCTATCCATTTTGACTCAAAATCAGTAGTAGAGAAGGCATTGGGACCAACTTCGCTGGTGGACACTTGCACCATCAAACTCTCTGGTGTCGGATGTTGTGTAAAAAAGACTGGGTCTCCTGGCGCAAGACAATGGTGATGAGCACCGGCCTATTAACAGATGAACCTGAACATGGTTTCACCCAAGTGCCCAAAAGGGTATTTGTGAGGGCCTCAATAAATGGCAGTAGAGGCTCGGAGTCCCGTAGTGCTATCTACCGACATGCAGGAGTACTGCTTCAAAGTTTTCGGATTCAGTCTGACTCCTGGGGAACAATCACAAGGTGAGGAATATGCAGTTAGAAGTATCCATCGAAAATAAAACAAATACCTGGCATATCTATAAATATCTATTAACCTCTTTCGGCACTTTGGAAAGACACCGTGATGATAAATAATTAGATTATTGCTCATTTGCAATGTGAGCTACCTCCAGCTGTTGAACACGGGTACTGGCTTAACTCAATAGTACCTGTTGCACAGATCTTATTGAGATGAAAGGCTGAGAAGGCACAGCCTGGGTTCAAACCAGAGGCCTGAGGTTTACAAGCTGCTTTCTGCATTGGAGGCATACCTCAATGAGTCATCGTCGGTTCCAATTAAGTTTGTCCATATGCAGTATTAATGCTTTGCCCATTTCTTGACCATTTGCTGTTATTGCATCAACTTTTAACTAAGGGTCGCAACTCAAGCAGAGCAGAAATGGGAAGGTTATAACATCTAAAAAGAGAGTTTTAATTTTTAAGCTTATGTAGCACCAGAAGTGGCAACCTTTACATTTCATTATCAAAGTGTGGCACACACAAGTTAACACTAAGCTTCACATTCCCTACCTTTGCAGTAAAAGCGCTTTCATGCCTGTGAATTACAGTGAAAGCATGGTACACGGTTACTATCTTAAGGAAACCACATCTTTACCATTTTGGAACAAGAGCCAAAATAATTGTGCCATTTTATTTTTAAATAATGTCACCAACACCCCTGTTTGCCCATCCTGCTGCTGGTGTCTCCAGTGGTAGCTGGTTGTATTGTCCGCCCATCTAATGCGTTCCGGCAGAGTCACGCCTCACTGGAAACAGTGTCTGAATCTAATACAAATATGTGCTTGATTCGAGTCCATCTGCTTCGACATTAACTTGACTGCCACATAGAACTACAGACTATTGAAAGCAAATCATTCTTGCCAGTTCATTTAAAATATGTTTTCCACCTCAATTCATAATAAATCAGCACTTTCTATCAAAACCTGGGCTAGAGAGCAAGTTACTTACCTTCGGTAATGCCTTTCCTGGTAGGGACTATCTAACCACAGATTCCTCACCTTGAGAGTACCCCCAGGTGCCCTACTGGCTCCGGAAACTGATGGCAATTCCCTCATGCATCAGTCGGTGACGTTGTGCAGCTCTGCATTGGATCCCTCCCACTCCATATGCAGCACTGAGGCCACTATATCTGTGCCACCTCCACATGCGGACGTCAGTTTCTTTTTGATCTCTGTTTTCGCGCTGTCAGATGTGGAGCTCATAGAAATCAGATGCCAGTATACAGATCTCTAGATTTGGATCTCAGTGGACTGTATGAGTCCATTTGACAGAACTGGCAGGAGGGTGGGTCAGTGAGTAATCTGCGATTAGGGTCAATCAATCAATCAATCAATCACAGAATTTGTAAAGCGCACTACTTACCCGCGAGGGTCTCAAGGCGCTGGGGAAAAAAAGAGGGGGGGGGTGCTGCTACTGGTCGAACAACCAGGTCTTGAGGAGCCTCCTGAAGGTCAGCAGGTCTTGGGTCTGTCGTAGGCTTAGTGGAAGGGTGTTCCAGGTCTTGGCGGCGAGGTGGGAGAAGGATCTGCCGCCGGTGGTGGTTCTTCGAATGCGAGGGACGGTGGCGAGGGAGAGGTCGGCGGAGCGGAGTTGGCGGTTGGGGACGTAGAAGAGGAGTCGTCTGTTGAGGTAGGCTGGGCCAGTCTTGTGGAGTGCCTTGTGTGCGTGGATGAGGAGTTTGAAGGAGATTCTCCTGTCGACGGGGAGCCAGTGCAGGTTCCTCAGGTGGGGGGTGATGTGGCTGTGGCGTGGTACATCGAGGATCAGGCGTGCGGAGGCGTTTTGTATGCGTTGCAGTCGCTTGATGAGCTTGGCCGGGGTCTCTACTTTAAAAGGCAATACCAAAGGTAACTTGTCTTCTGATAGACTTCTATCTGCAGATTCCTCACCTTGTGAATAGATGCAAAAGCTGTATCCCCCAGGTGATGGTGCTGTGGAATGGCTCAGAGCAGGAAGTCCAGCAGGAGAGATCGGACAAAGTGCCTATCCTGCTGGACCTGGCTGTCCAGGCAGTAGTACTATGTGAACATGTAGAGGTATGTACATGTTGCAGCCTGGTAGATGGTCAAGACTAGCACATTGCGCACCAGCTGAGTGGTAGCAGCCTTTATTCTGGTGGATGGAGCACACACGCCTTCTTGGGGCTGCTTTTAGGCTATCCCATTGCAGATCCTTATACATAAAATAATCCATTGGGAGATGGTTCTTTTTTGCCCTTCTCTGCCTTTTTTGCTCCAGAGAAACCAACAAAAAGTTAATCATCCCATTGGTGTTCTCTGTTTCAATCTATGTATAAGTTACAGGCCTTCCTAGGGTCTAGACGGAGGAGCTGCTCCTCCTCCGTGGAGGGGTGACGTGGAGCACAGAAAGCTGGCAAGGTGATGGACTGCCCTGGAAGGGCTTCACTATTATCAGCAGGATTACCACTTTTGTCCGAAGGACCCGTTAGTCCGAGAAGAAGGATGTATGTGTATGGCTGCTGTACGGATAAGGCCTGAAGTTCATTCTAACAATGTCTGATGGTCAGTAGACGTGGAGAACAACTGTGCATTGGTTCAAATGGTGTGCACATCAGGTAGGTGAGAACCAAATTAAGGTCCCACTGCAGCATTTTGTAGGGAACATATGGATCAGACCCTTCAAAAATGCATCACGACAGCTGACTTTAAGAGGGGTGGATGATCTTACAGTCATAAGAAGGCCGAAAGATAGCCTTTAAATGTAGGCACAACCAGGCCTTACTGGGCCAGGAAAAGCCAAAACAGTAAAATGTCAGACAACTTTGCGTTTAAGGGTTGGATGGCACAAGAGGAACACCAGACTATAAACTTTTCCCAGTATCTTCCATATGCAGTTTTTGTGGAAGGACGCCTAGCTACCAAGATGACACCAACCATTTTGGGAAGGAGACCGAAAGCTATCAACGGACGCTGTTCAATCTCCAAGCATGCAGGTGAAGGTTGTGCAGGCTCGGAGGTCAGGAGGTCCTCCCGAATGGGCAACCTGATTGCAGGATATTCATCGGCTCACAGCCAGAATTATTTCTGGGTACTTTACTATCCTTGCCCCGTTCGGGGCCCTAGGATGATTTGGGACTGGTCTTTCTTGATCTTTTTAAGTACTCTGGGCAGGCGAGGTAGGGGTGAAAAGGTTTACAACATTCCCAAACCCCAATTCAGGCAGAAGGTGTCTCCAAGAGAGAGCTGCCTTTAGAGCTCTCTTGTGCAAAAGTTGACACAGAGAGTTCTTCAAGGTGACGAACAGATCAAGCCAGGGTTCTCTCATTGCTGCAAGATCCCCTGCACCATCTTAGACTGCAAATGCTATTCATGATCCACCAAGCAATATCAGCTGAGTTGGTCCGCCCAGGCATTTAAAGATTAGGGAGATGCCTGAGCATTCAGCCAACACAAGAGACCTAGTGCCTCCTGGCACAGGACCCACAACTCCACAGAGCCCAGTTTGTTGCAATACCACAGGTGTTGTCAGTGAGAACCTGTACCCATTCCCCCTTGAGGGTAAGAAGGAATGCCTTCCATGCCAAGCAAAATGCTTGCAACTCCAACAAGTTGATGTGGCGGCGAGTCTCCGCCAGGGATCAGAGTCCTCTGATCTCCTCTTCTTCCAGATGACCTTCCAAACCCAGCAACCATGCGTCCATCATGACCACTAGCTCTGGGTGGAGTAGGGCAAGGGATCTGCCGTCGGTCCAATTGCAGTCAGGCAGCCATCACTGCAAATGTTCCTTAGCCTTCTCAACACCTGGATGGAATCAGACAAGTTCCCTTGGTGCCGAGCCCACTGAGACTTCAGATTCCACTGAGAAGCCCGCATGTATCACCTGGCATGGTCCATAAGCAGGATGCAGGAGACCCAAGAGCCAGAAGTCGCAGGCCCAGTTCAAGGGTTTAAACATCGGGATAATAGCCCGAATGTCTTGGACTCATTTAGGCAGAGGGAAAGCTTGAAAGAGCACAGTATCCAGGATGGCTCAGATGAAAGGAAGCCGCTGTAAAGGAGTCAGGTGAGACTACGGCACTTTGATGGAAATACCAAACAATGGCGACAGGTCAACAATCGTCTGGTGGTGGCTTACAGCTGTTTGAGGTGAGCCTTCATTAGTCAGTCATCGAGGTATGGAAAGATTGGTAAGCAGGTGGCATCTGTGGAATTGCAGGACAGCGACGTGGTAGTAGGCATCCTGCAAATCCAATGCCACCATCCAGTTTCACGGTTACAGGGCAGAGGACTTCAGCCTGGGTAAGCATTTTAAAACTTGTCCTTTCAGCGTAAGAAGTTCAGAGGGTGAAGGTCTAGGACATGAGGGAAAGGCCTTCATCCTTCTTCAGCACCAGAAAATAAAGGAGTAGCAACCAGTCCCAATCTTCGATGCCAGCACCCTCTCTATTGCGCCACTGGCCAAGAGAGCCTGAACGTCTCTACAGAGTATGTACAAGTGGTCATCTGGGAAGTGTTGCAGTTTGGGTGGCATATCCGGAGGATGTGACATGAAGGGTAGGGAGTAATTGTGTTCCAAGATATGGAGCACCCATTGTTTAGATGTCATGCTCTCCAACCTACGGAGATAGAAGGTGATACGTCCTCACACCGGGCTATCGTGCGCTAAAGAGTGATTTAAAGCGGTTCTGGGGGGGGGGGAGGAGGGTCTGGCTAGCAGGTTGCCCTGAGAGCATGGACGCTTACGGCCTGATCCCTGGCCTCTACCCCAAAAGGACTCCGAGGTCTGTTACTGCTGAGAAACATTTTGGCATTGTCTCTACTGAAATCCCCTGCCAAAGTTTCAGAAGGGAGAAATTGCTAGGGGAAATGCCTGACAGGCAGAGCTAGGCAAAGAGAGTGAGCAGTGGCTTTGCGCTCTTTAAATCTTTTTATGACCAAGTCCGCCTTTGCTCTAAACAGCCTGGTGCCGTCAAGTTGGATGCCATTGAAAAAGCCAGAGAAGCGAACCCAAGCATGGTGCCGAAGTACAACGCTGGTCCCGGATGCCCTACCCAGATGGTCGGTTGTGTCCAGGCCCGAACCAATGGAGTACTTTGCAGCGTCCTGCCCGTCTGTGATGAGGTGTTGCAGGATTGGACAGATATTCTCCTGGACAGCTGGCGAGATTATCTGCCACTCTGTCCCACAACACATTCAAGTGCCTCCTCAAAAGACAACTAGTGTTGACAGATCGCAAGGCAAGGCTGGTGGAGGAGAACAAACGCTTGGCAAAAGACTCCATATGCTTGGACTCCCTGTCTGGAGGAGTTGTAGAAAAGGCAGGAATGAGGAGACTTGTGAACGCTTGTACCACCAAGGGCGTTGAAGGAGAAAGTCTGGGTCCCTGGGAGCAGGTCAATGCCGCCTTTCTACTTGACTATTAACTGGGGGGCAAGATCCTGGCTTCGCTCAAGTGCCCACCAGCATAATAGTAAGCGTCTCATTGAAGGGGAGAATAGGTTCATGGTTTTGTTAGCTCAGGATTAAGCACTTCAGTTAACACATTAGTCTTCACCTCCGTTGTGGGCAGGGTGAGGTTGAAAACTTCAGTCGCTCTCCTGATCGCTGTCGCGAAGGAGGAAGACTCCTCTGTTGTCGTATTCGGGGAGGAAAAACCAATGTTTAGAGATGCATCCAGTCCACTGGAATCCTGCTGATCTAGGAAGAGCTTCTAATTATCATGCATGATGCCTTTATCACCATCATCATCATGAGGTTGCGACGTTTCCGGGTCGGAATAGGAATACATGAAAGAAGGCTGTGTCCTGGGGGGGGGGGGGCGTCCGAAAAAACTATCAGCTCAGTGTCCGGCGTCAGTGGTGTTGGAGCAGATGTCGAAGCCTAGGGATGAGCTGTCAGTCGCACCGCCAAGGACTGGGTTGGACGTTGCCCTTTGACTGGATCTGTTGGGGCCAAGCTCAGGGCCAGCCTTAAAGTGAGGTCAAGTGGTGCAGTCTACATTAGGGACAGATCCACTGGTGGTAACCCGACTGAAGGCGACCTCAGATCCTTGGGGCCTGTTGAGGCCTCGCCGATGGACCAGGGAAGTCACAGCACAGCTGGATAAGCGCGGTAATCGGTACTGAAATGGGGGGCCAACTCCATAGCCTGGAGGTGTCTGGGGCATCACTTGACTGAGTGATGGGAGTGGCGTGACAAGGAGACCTGTGTTTTTATTTGTTGTGTTTCTTCAACTTTTTAACTTAAACCCCAGCTCTTAGAGCTCTATGACTAACGTTACCGAGATTGGCCTCTGAATCAAGAGCGGCTTCGACCGACACATGGCCTTCTTCGACATCCGTCAAAGTTCCACGATGATAAGTTTGGCTTTACAGTTGTGTCTTCTTATTCATCTTTGAGCTGCTGTTGCACGACACTGACCTGTGCCTGGGGTCAAGGCAGCAGAAACAGACATTGTGGGTGTCTGTCACAGACATCTGGCGGTTGCAGTCCCTCCATAGTTTAAAACCGGTTGTTTTTTGTAGGGACATGTCTCTTGCAGTGCTGGTAAAATTTAAGGGGAAGAATTCTCTGTCAGGGGTGGCGGGATTTAAAAAGCACTGGATCCGTGTTGGAAGGTGCAGAGAAGAACTGGTATTTGCGTGCAGAGGCAGCACAGATATAGTGGCCCCAACGTCATATCCAGAACGGGACGGATCCAACGTACAGCCAGAAACCACCACCTACCAATGTGCAAGAGAGCAGCTATCTAAGTTTCCAGATCCAATATACCTCCTGGGAAAAATCACAAGGTGAGGAGCCTGCGGTTAGAAGTCTTTATCAAAATTGACCAAAATGCTAAAAGACTTCTCTTCCCTTGGTATCATTGTAGAGCTTCACATTATCCCTTGAGAGAAACGTTTTTAAACTTTCCATAAAACAGACTATTCGAAAAGCACTTGTGTGCCCTCAGGCTGTGCACAGACTAAGGTGATCAGGTTTTTGGTGTCTATCTCACGTCAACAAGTCAGTCCTCGAAAGGGCCAGTGCAAAGCGGTGCAGTAATCACAGACCTGGTTTTTCTGAATTCTGGAAGCCATAAGTGGGGTATTTCAGGACGCTCATGGATCCTAGCTCTGTGTCCAAGAATGTTTGCACATCCCATGTCTCTGTTTATATCATTGGTGCTGTCGATACTTCTCAACAGTGAATGGGGTCTGAAGTATGAATAGTATCTCTAGAGAAAATCAGGACTAATCCAAATTTATCAGCTACGAAAGTCTAGGCTCAATTGTAGACTTTCGCTACTATCAAGTTTCCTCTCAATAGTTTAACAACCATCCCTGCAGGCAGAAATCCTTGTAGTTTCAGGCTGCAGGGAAACCTCTAAAGCAGTTAGATTCCAGTTGCTCAATATCAGAAAAATACAGAGGCATCTCCCCTTCCACGCAGCTAGGTTTACAATCAATGCATTGGCCTTCAGTAAGCTTGGGTATTGAAAAACAATACGCTAAAGGTAGGACTCCCTCAATATGCTTTCTGTCCTTTTCATAAGGTTATACATTTTGCTACATGGACCTCTATAAAAGGCACACACTAGCCTCAACTTACCAGCATAAAGATGGGTGGCTGTTGGCCAGCCAAAGATCGCAGCACAAATTGCTCACTCTGTTATTAGAAGCCTACACGGCATGGCTCCACCTGATCTTTCACAACCAGTTATAAGCCACAATCCATCAAACTTCATGCACTAAGCAAAACTCTACCTCCCTAGAAGACTCCTGCGCACCCTCCAAATCAAAATCCAACAAGCTAACTCGGTCCACATCTTTGGAACACATTGCAATTGAAGCCTCGGGCCACATTCTTTTTCAAACAAGAACTCAAATCGCACCAAAGGGCTCTACGATGACCATAAGTTGAAACCCCGAAAACATCTTTCTCCAACATCGTTTAAACATGCACAAAGCTGTAAATATTAATGTCACTGCTTAAATATCTTATTTTTCAATTGTAGGATCCTTATGCACCCACCAAATTTTACCTCCCATTGAAATTTCCTTTATTTATCTGGAAGTTGTACAGTGACCACACAATAGCGTATTTTTATTTTTTTTACTTTAAGCTAAGTTGCACTGCATCCTGTGCTGCTATGCAACATGTTAAAAAAAAAGAGAGTTGCGGAGTTTGGTGGGAGGGCAATTAACACGAGGGATGAGGGTGGGAAACACACTGGAGAGTGGTCGGGGGGTTGTTTGAAACAGCGGCAAGCCGGAGGTCACACGAGGGAGGGTGATACCCTGCAGAGCGAGAAGGGCGGGGGGTTGTTTCAAACAATGGCCAACGGGAGCTAACACAGGAGTGGGTGACACCTGAAAGTACTACACTGGCTCCCGGTGAGAAAGAGGATTCAGTTTAAGGCTTTGGTGTTTGCCTATCGTGCTTTCTACGATACGGGTGCGGTCTATCTGAGAAGCAGGATCCAGCACTATCAGCCTCAACGTGTCTTAAGGTCCTCGGGACAATCCCTGATGGTGATTCCCAAATTCACTCGTTCTCGGATTGGAGGTCGTTCCTTCCAGGTTCAAGCGGCCTGCCTATGGAACAACCTGCCCCTTCATCTTAGACTGACTCAGGACTTGCTGTCCTTTAGAAGACTACTTAAAACATGGCTGTTCCAACAATAATACGATGGTAGGTAGGTTGGGGTCCTGTCTGGTGGTTTTTGGAGATTAGCGCCGGGACACTCTTTGTGAGTATCAGTGCGCTTTATAAATCCCTTATTTCATTTCATTTCATTTCATGGAGAGCGGGGGCGAATGAGAGGCACTACAGACGCATAAACTCTCTAAAAGTGCACGTCAATAAGTAGAAAAAGAGTACTTGCAGGAGCCAGCTGGCCAGTGGAAGGAGGCTGGCCTCAGGAGCAGTATTTGGTAAATGCTCCACGGCATGGACCAAGACTCCGAAGCCCAGGAGGAAGCCTGTGGCCAGGAGGAGCCACTGACCAATAGAAAGCAAGGAAATGAGACGGACGTGGGAGTCAACCAAGGTAAGTAAAGAGAAGTATGGGTGGGCTTTAAGCCCCTTTTACGAATTGTTTTAAGAGATTTCACAAGCACAGCGCAAGCAAAATCTTAAAAGGACCACAAGGAGTAGTGAAAGTACTCCAGCTAAGAGCTGTAGTAAGTCCAGCACCACACATGGCCAACAATTAGTACTGCAATACCCTCCCATAAAAATCAATTGAGGTAGGTGCTTAAAATAAATACCCATAGGAAATAATGTATAGTTAAATAAAGCATTTTAAGTATTTACAAATATAAATAAATGTAATTGAATGTTTATGAAATTATCTAAAGAGAAAAACAATATTGAACTTTAATATATTTTAATAACCTATTCTGAATTTAAAAATTAATGTAACTGGGCTCGAAAAATCTACTCACTATGGCGAGCAAGATTTAATCACGATGAGCTATTTTTAGGGCCTACTGGCCTGGTGAGCTGACAACAGGTGTTCTCCTTGCTCATAAAGTGAATGAGCAATAAAGATGCCTTTAAATCTTGTTATCTTGCCACATTTGCTTGGCTTTCAGAGACAGAGGTCAAAAGTCAGTTTGTCTTCCTGTGACTGAAGTCAGAGGATTTTGTAAACTGAACTGTGTCACAATCCTACTATGCAAAGCATGTGAAATGTAAGGCCGTAAAATTTCAGCCTTTTTTTCTAACACAACACTGAAATAGCTAATAAGTGAATTGTTCAAACAAATATATTTCACTAGTTATAAAAACACATTTTTGTTATTCTGTGGTGAAAAAAAGATTTTTATGGGATCAAAAGAAATCAGAACACTTTACTTGTTGATGTGCAAATTTTAAATATTTTTGCTGAAACAAATTTCCAAACAAATTTCCAAACATAGTGTATGCTCTATATAGTTTAAGCAGCAAGACTACATGTTAGTGGGAAAGTTTTGTGGCCATTTCAATGCAAAACGTGCGGTCTCTAAATAACAGTGCACTACCACATCATGCTTTGGTAATATATTCATATATTTATGAAAAGTGAGTTTTTAAACATGAACTGGGCAATATTCCTACTCCTGCCCAGGTGACAATGCAATTAGTGAACTATAAGGCAAGCCAGGGATCATGTGTGCCCTATATGTGGGCTCGATTCTTATTATAAATGGAGCAAACTTTTAGTCTAGTAAATAAAGAGTTTTTTTGTACAACAGAAATACTAAACTTGCATTTTTGAAGGTGCTCTTTTATGTGATAATGAAGAAAAAGGCGGCTCCATAAGACAAAATATTGGCTTAGGATCACACAATTTGAGACCAGTTTACAGGTCAAGTACATTACAGTTAGGTTGAGTAGATTATTCAAGTTACTAGACCTGCAGGTCAAGTAACATTTTTATGATTTTTCTAGACCTGAACAACTTTCATTAAAATATAATTAAATTACTTTTAAGAAATTCTATACATCACTATTAATTATTAATACATACTAAAACTGTAATTTGTTTATCTTTGGTGAGAATGTTTCTTTGATTTAACCTTCAGAAAAATACTTTTCTTTAATTTAATATATTTAAATTAATAATTTACATTAATATTCAACATAAAAAAGATGTCTTTTTTCATGTTTAATAAACTTTATTTTCCTCTTATACTTTACCACAGTGATATGGTAGTGATATATTGTCATCAGGCTTTAGTAATGATTCTAATTAATGCCTTCACCCACCAAAGCAGGTCTGCTTTTCTGATCCCAGGTGTTTGACGCTTTAAGCAAAGTGTAGCCAGCTCCCTTCATCTCTGTGCACTTTCTTAGCCCTGTATTCTATGTGGTTCGAAATGTAAATACACAGACCACTCCAAAGATGGCAGGTCTTTGTATTGAGATAATAAACTCAAAGCGTGAGTTTGTTTTCTCAACACCAAACACGGATGACCTAGTGCACTAAAAGCTTTTTCCCTGGATGTGGGGTCCATTCTACAGTTTCCCTGCCTGTATCCACCATACCTTGGGCAGGAAAAAGGAGTGATGGTAGCCTCGCCATACATAGGGTTGGACGATTATCATGGTGACTTGCCAGCCCTTAACAGGTGGGTCGCCAGATCAGAGGTCTGAGTCAGCGGAAGCTTCACCAGTGTATCCATGGTCCTTTTGCCATCTTTAAAAAGAGCTGGAGACCGGAGAGTTTGGCAGAAGCACTGCAGTTATGGTGGTACTCCCGCTCTGCCAAACTCTAAAGGAGGCCCTTATTTTAAGGTCTCGGCTAGACAGCACTTGTGCTGTCTCTTTGAGACATGTTGTATATAGTTTGTGGGCTACAGCCCACCCACAGGCTTCTCATTTGTTGGCTCCATCGTCACTCTCCTAATCTTTCTTCGCACTGGACCATGGCATGCACGTGTCATGCCTCTTCTTGTGTTTTGACTCACACCCCCACCAAAGAGAGCAGGGACCAATTACTATATCAATCCACTGGTCACATCGGTTTTAAGAATGAATTTTTTCATTGTTGAAAAGAACTTTGCACGATCGGTCCTGTTTTCACTTGCTCCGAGCTCCGCTCAGTTTTCTAAACAGGCCTGTAAATCTTGTTCTTGTCTCATTCATTTGCTGAGCATTCAAAGACCAAGATCAAAAGTCGGATGCTGTTTTCAGAGGGCAACTGTTCTGTGCCCCCACCACCTCCTGCTTCGCTGTTTGACTCCTCTGTCTGTCATTACAAAAGACTTCGCAAGCACACTGTGCAGGCGAAACCTAAAGAGGTAAACATGTACTTTTCGATATGACCTGGAGGGCCAGCACACATTCGTTTACACAGCTATGCACTTACCAGGCTGCATCTTGCAAAGATTTTGCGGCCACCTTGTGGGGGTCAGGCGGGATAATACTGTTTGTGCACAGCGTATGAATAATTAACTTTTGCCTGACTGACATGGCCACCACCCCGCAAGTTTCTTTGCTTTCATTTTCTGCCACAGGCGTGAGAGTCCCGTCACATGTTTCCCCGCTGCTCGTCTTACCTAGCACTCTCGTGTGTCACGCGATCTCTGCTTCCACAGGCTTCACTGCTCTGCGCATGTCGGCAGACCCCAAGGACCCCTGGCAAGACTATGCCATGCCCAGCCGCATCGGCACCCACAACGGCAACTTACACTGCGACAAGGCTCTGGCTTGTTACTTGCTGTGAACGCTGTCGCAGTATCGGGTAAGAGGATGGGAACAGAGTTTGCATTCAGCTTCCCTGATGGACTCTTCCGTTCTATACGTGTTCATGTTTACCTTTAGAAACTAAAAGTCTCCACTGTAGGTTGACAGTTTTACAATCACAAGTATTTTAAATAATTAGTAACTCTGTTAAAATGTGTTGGTGCATTTGGCTAAATGAATTAAAATCAATCATTTCATCCAGAATGCACCAGTTTGCGAAATTAAATCTCAGCACTGGAAAACTGGTGTCCAGGTAATATGGAGCCATTAGTTGGCCATCCCACAAAACAGAATAAAAAGCCTAGTGTGTTCGGGGTCTGTTATCACATAGTGACCCCAAGTTCAAAAGTACTGTTGACCATATGTACCAACTCCAAAAATAGTTTCCCAACACATATAGTCCACAGTCTAATATGTATGACTGCATCACGAAAAAATAAAGTACGTACTGCATGTCACCAAGAAAATGAAAAGTCCCCCTAAGGTGACTCCGGTAATACGCACATCATTTGTACCCCACAAACAAAAAGTACCTCACCGTATATACCCCCATCAAAACGAGGAACCACGCATAGATGCTTGCAAAGGAAGAAGTGCCCACAGGTATCTTCGCTCAGAATCGGTCATTATTGTGCAAAAATATTGTGTTTGGAAGGTCAGAAATTCACCTCTTTGAGATTGTGGTATTAATCTATGCTAAGCAAGCTGGTACGTAGCCTGCATAATGCTTATTTACTTTTTTTTAAATCAATTTATTAATTTGAAAACATAACACCAAATCAGAGCAAATATCAGACTTTATTTCCTGTTCCACATAATACCTCTGCTGTCCTTGGTCACTTTGCTTTTCACCTGCATTGCTGTCACACGCAAACCATGCCGGAGGAATGGAATGTAAACAAACCAACCCAGTAGTAAATAAAAAATAAAAATAAATCTTTAAATGCTGCGTGGGCGTATTATATAGATTTTACTTGCATGTGTTCAGCAGAGACCTTGTCACAAATCCACACCGCAGAATTCCACTACACAACTCCACTGAACAGCACACAATTCCAAGCCGCAATGCCACAACAAAAAATTCCAATCCAACCCCCATAATTCCACTCCACACCACACCCATCCCCTCCACAACACATAGCTAAAGAAAATTTGACATGGACAACGCTTATAGCTCTCGGATTGCCAAGAACTATTGGTTTTGCCATTGCTGGTTAACCTCTGGCCTTGCTCCTGCCAGCATTCTGTATAAAACAACAACCAAAATGATCTGATAAACAGCAAAGCATCGTTCTTTAGAAAGTAAGGCAGGCTGGAAGCAGTTTAGGCATATCTGGTTGAGGTCAGTGGAAGAGACACAGGCTTGCAACCCCTCAATCTTTTATGTAAAAAAAAAAAAAAGCATTTGAAAAAGAGAGAATTTTCAACATAGAAAAACACACGCACATGTACACACATACGCAGCACCACATAAATGTCAACAATTCAAGCACTACATATTGTTTCTTACTGCTACTAAGACATATTGTATTTCAAATTCTATTTCTCAGGCCTCCAACTCCTAGAGGGCCCTTTTCAAGGCAGTTTCCAAACTCACCTTTGTCAAAATGACTATTCTCTCTCCCAAGTTGTTTGTGACAAATTGGCCTCTTTTTTCTCTGAGAAGATACAGTATTGTCCAGCTTCTGGTCACGTACAACAGTTGGTCCTCTTTCAATTCCTGTCACAGCTCTCCCAATGATTCAGAAGAGAGGGAGGTTTCCTCCTTGCTTACCCTCCATACAGTCGGGCTGCCTAGATGAAGTATGTTAAGTCAGGGCTCTGAAACTATACCTATGGTTGTTACATTTGCTTTTACCACCATCCGTAACATTTGTTTTCATCTGTCACTGTCCCTAGTAGATGCAAGAAAAGGGCCATCAAACCTCTTTTAAAGAAGTCAAAGACCCCTAGGCAATAGCTAACTACAGGCTCATCTTTCTTTTGCCAGTAGTCACTAATTAGTGAGAAGTACGGACTCACCGGCTTCGTAACCATCTTGCAGAGCACCAGTCCCTGGATGCTAGTTGGAAAAGTTCAAGTCCTGGTTTAGAAACTGAGACTGCCCCTCCGACTGTATTGAATGATGTTAGTGTAGTATGTCAGCACATTGACGTAGACTTACTCTGCCTTATCTTATTATTAGATGTTAGGTTAGGAATGTTAGTGGTGTCATCTGTGATGTCACCGAATTCTATGTGAGGACATTTGGAAGTAAACTTGTTCAGTTGCTGTTGATGCCTGCTTCTGCATGGATGAGATCTCTATGGAATAAACCTAAGATGAAACAGCCTTCCTGTGTCCTGATGTCATTTAACCGGAATGCTTCATTGGCGTAGTCGGCAGGATGTCCATGTGAGATCTCAACACTAAAGACTGGTGAGAAATTCCTTCGTTTAAAGAGAACGGGTCTTTTATCTAAAAGAGCTCAACTTACTTAACTCGGAAATAGGACATTTTCCCAAAGTGACTGTGAATACTAAGAGAACTTCATCTCGATACAAATTTCAACGAGGTCTCTTTGTTAATTTCACTTTATTAAGGATTGGGAGCTTCGCCGCATTTGTACTAAGAGTTTGGCTAGATACGTAACCGATGCGGGCTCTTCCTTTAAATTTGATAACACTTCTCTTAAATCTAATTTTTTTTGTGCTGATGTTCATCAACATCGTTACTATGCCTTTTAATGATTTGGTTTAAAGAAGTTGGACATCAGCAACTTTGGCAAGACCTTGTAGCTTTGCGCGTTAGATCAATGACATGTCTCTACTGCTCGTTAAATGCGTAAAACTTACTCTCATGGTCTTTATTTACATTGGAAAAGTCATCGATTTATTTTGAGAGACTGCATAGTTTAAAGGTTGCTCGTGCTTTCAAAAGTAAACCTTAACGTTGTTTTGCTTCATGGTCGTTACCTGGCATCACAATTTCAGCAAGAATAGAATCTCTTCGTTTGTTGCGTCAGGAATTTTCTTCTGCTCACAGCTACACCGAACGTCATCGCGCAGCGGTCGCTCAAGCGTGTGTTGTCATTCCGCAGCGTAATCCAACGTGGAGGCCATTTTGAAAGCGGCTCTTGAAGTATCCTAGCAACCCGAAAGTCTCTTGAAGTGTCCTAGCAACCCGAAAGTCACACGCTGATGTGTACAACTTTGATCATCGTGCGCTCAGCATCGCATAATCATCGTGCGCTCAGCATTGCAATTTACGCTGGTACGCTTGGCCTTATAACAAGCTGAAGTCACACGACTTTCTTGCTCTATTCTTCGTGCATTCAAATTATTGGCGTGTGCTGCAAGCTGATATACACAGTAAGGCAATTTATAAGTTCTCATTGCTTACGTGCACAGATAATCACTTCCTCGCTGATGTGCACAGCATTGACTCTATTTAATAAATATACATTGAAATAGTATATTTGAGTGTATAAAAGAAAACCAAGCATGCAAAATGTTACTGCAGCCCCATTTTTTTTATCTGAAGCAGGTAATCCTCCCATACAATGGAAAAAGTGGAAAGTTGTATTTGAAAGATATGCTAGAGTATGTGGCACTTCACTTAGTGCAGAGAGAAGGTCTTCTTTACTGTTGCATTGTTTAGGATCAGAGGGGCAAGACGTTTTTGACCACTTACCAGATTTATCACATGAAGAAGCGAATGGTCTAAATGACTATGAAATATGCATAAAAAAACTAGATAAACATTACCTACCAAAAGGTAAGCACTATCTTAGAAAGGTATACGTTTGCCAAAAGGATGCAAGGTGATGTTGAAACTGTAGAAGGTTATGTAACCACGTTAAGGAAACTTGCATCTTCTTGTAAATTTGATGATTTGACGGGTGAACGTATACGTGACCAGTTCATGTTTGGATGCAATATGGAAAAAGTCAGGGAAGAATTATGGTTACGCGATGAGCCTACCTTAGATGAGGTTCTCAATGTAGCCAAGAGGATTGAACACTCAATGAAATGTGTTGCTGTTTTGAAGAAAGATTCCGTGAAAGAGTTCAAGGTTCAAGAAGTTAAGAATAAAGGAAGGGTGAATTATGGATCTAAGGATAAGAGTTACAAAGGAGCCTCATCAAACCAAGAAAAGATAAATGAGAAATGGACTAATTGTAAGTGTTTCAGGTGTGGTAAAATGGGACATTTAGCTAATAACATAAAGTGTCCAGCTTTAGGTTTAACATGTCCAAAATGCAAAAGGAAGGGTCACTTTGCCTCAATGTGTAATAATAAGATGATACCTAAGGTCAAAGAAGTTGAAGTTAACGATTGTGAATATGATGAATTTAATCCTGAAGATTATGAATGTGGTCAAATAATTGTGCAGGTGGTAAGTGGAGAAAAGAAGAAGAATTGTCCATGTGATGTAATCTTAGTTGAAGGAGCTAGAACTAGAGTTTTATTCGATTCAGGAGCGAAAATTACAATTGTTTCATGTGGATTTTACATGAATAATTTGAAAGGTAAAGTCAAAATTTTGAAGCCCGACATAAGGCCGTTGGCTTACGGTGGGGAGCCCATTGAACTCCATGGGTATTTCATAGGTCTGATAGAATACAAAAAGAAATTGATTTCAGGGAAAATTTATATATCAAAAAAGGTGATAGCATCATCAGTTGGATACATCAAGGTGACCTTGGAGTCTTCCTTGATCCGAATGCTGATCCCCCATACAACTTAGAAGTGACATAAACTCTATTATGAAAAGTGATGGGGATTTTGTTGATAATCTTAAGAAAGATTATCCCAATGTTTTCGGCAAAGACCTAGGGTGTCTCAAAGGATACAAGCACAAGATTATACTTAAGAAAGATGCTATTCCTGTATGTTGTAAAGTAAGGAGTGTTCCTCTTTCAGTAAGGGAGGATATGCAAAAAGAAATTGAAAAATTAAAAGATTGGGGAATCATACAAGAGGTTGAAGGGACTGAATGGTTGGCCCCGGTAGTGGCAGCACGCAAACCCAATGGGGATCTGAGACTTTGTATTGACTTGAGACAATTAAACAAATGTGTAGTGATCGACAAATATCCTTTGCCAAACATAAACGAGTTATTGTCTCTGTTGGGTGGTGCCAAAGTTTTTAGCACGATAGATCTTACCTCGGCATACCACCAAATAGAATTAGAAGAGTCATGTAGAGACCTCACCTCATTTAGAACACCGTTCGGTACATATAGATTTATACGCATGCCCTTTGGACTAGTGTCAGCCTCCTCAGTGTTTCAAAGAGTAATGGAAAGTATTCTTCATGGTTTATCAGGGGTTTATGTTTACCAAGATGATATATTGATTTTTGGCGATGATGCCTGTCAACATGACTCTCGTTTGAAACTAGCTTTGGGAAGACTTTCAGATCACAATCTAACAATTAAGGCTGAAAAGTGCAAATTTAGAACTAACTCCATAGACTACTTAGGGCACAACATCACTAGTGAGGGTGTGAAACCCAAAGTTGAATTAATTAACACAATTCAAGAGATGAGTTCACCGTCCAACAAGAGTGAACTCATGAAATTTTTAGGGGTAGTTGAATACTATTCTAAATTCGTAAAGAACTTTGCTAATTGTGCAGCAAACATGAGATTCTTATTAAAGAAAGGTGTGGAATTTAAATGGACCGAATGTTGTGAAAAGGAGTTCATTGAGATCAAAGGAAAACTTAAAGCGGCACCTTCTCTTGCTAGCTTTAACCCTATGATCAAACCTATACTCATCACTGATGCAAGTGAAAAAGGTCTGGGAGCAGTCTTGCAACAGCAGAGTTCCAATGGGATGCAAACCATTATGTGTTTGTCACGTAGTCTCAAAGATCCTGAAACTAGATATTCAGTTGTAGAACGAGAGTCCCTTGCAGTATTTTGGGCCATAAAGAAATTGAAAAAGTTCCTTTGGGGTGTTGATTTCGAAGTGAGAACTGATCATAAACCTTTAGTGGAGATATTTAGTAAGAAGGGTCTTGATGCTATATCCAGCAGAATAACCAAGTGGGTGATAGGGCTACAAGAATATAATTACGTGATAAAATACATACCAGGAGTTGAAAATAATGTAGCAGATGTCCTGTCACGTCTCACACCAAAAAATGTGTCTGATGAAGACGATTGGGAAGATTCTCATGAATTGGTTTGTGTCATCGATCAACAAATTATTTGTGAAAAAAGGTGGTGTGATGAAATGGCAATGGATATTGTCTTAAATGAAGTTTTAGATCTGGTTAGGAAGGGTTGGAACAGTAATAAGGAAGGATCTGAGAGCACTAAAAAATTTTGGGCAGTGCGAAATGAATTATCTGTAGACAAGAATCTGTTATTTCGGGGAACGAGATTAGTTCCTCCCAGCAGCCTTAGGAAGGAACTTATAGATCTAGTCCATTCCTCACATGCTGGTCTTACAAAGTGTAAGGAACGATTGAGAATGTCATATTGGTGGCCAGGCATGGACATAGAGGTTGAACGCATTATACGTGATTGTATACCATGTACATTGTGTGATAAATCCAAGAGCACACGTGTACAGCCGATGGCTCTAAGGAGACGTCCTTCAAATCCGTGGCAAGATATTGCTTTAGACATTCTTGGTCCAATTCATAGTAATGGATGTCAAACTTTTATATTGGTTATAATCGACATGTTTTCACGATGGCCCGAAGTTTTCTTTTTATCAACCATTGATACAGGGCACATAATTAAATGTTTAAGAGACTTGTTTTCTAAAGAAGGGATACCTGAATCCATATTAACAGATAATGGATTTCAGCTAGTGTCAGAAGAGATGAAGAAATTTTTAGCATCAAAAGGTATTGTACACAAAACGTGTTCTCTCTACCATCCCGAGGCCAATGGAATGGTAGAGAGATTTAACAGAGTGATTAAAGAGACAATCGCTTTAGCTAAATCCATGTCTCAAAATTGGAAAGATGAGGTATTAAAGAAAATTGAGGAGTACAGATGGTCTCCTCATTCCACCACTGGTAAGACACCTTTTCTTTTGTTCCGAGGAAGAGTTCCCAATACTAATGTAGAACCTACATGGGTCAATAAGTATGAGTTGAGTAAAGGTAAGGAAAAAAAATGTGACAATGACATGATTCAAAAAAGAGAAGAGGAAAAGGGAAAACAAAGGAAACTTTATTTTGATACTAAGAAAGCTGTAAGAACAACAAAAGTGATGGTTGGTGATTTAGTAATGATCAAACGTCCTGGTTTGATGGGCAATTCTGTTGCTAAGTTCATGAAACCCATAAGAGTCATTAAGGTATTTAAAAATGCCATAAAGACACAAGATCATAGAATATGGAACTTGAATAGAGTAGTGGTAGTAAAAGGAAGAGTGAATGATAGTCATGATAAATGTGAAGATGGTATTTATCGAAGGGAAATTGGAAGTGATAAAAATCGTTCTTCATCCAGAATTGGTAGAAAACCATCTTATCTTTCTGATTATGTATAAACAGATCTCACAATGTATACATTAGTTTATTGCATTTTTTTTTGTGTGTAAAGAAGGGAGGTATGTAGTATGTCAGCACATTGACGTAGACTTACTCTGCCTTATCTTATTATTAGATGTTAGGTTAGGAATGTTAGTGGTGTCATCTGTGATGTCACCGAATTCTATGTGAGGACATTTGGAAGTAAACTTGTTCAGTTGCTGTTGATGCCTGCTTCTGCATGGATGAGATCTCTATGGAATAAACCTAAGATGAAACAGCCTTCCTGTGTCCTGATGTCATTTAACCGGAATGCTTCAGTTAGTGTTGTTTAAAGCTGCACAAAACTCAGCACCATACAACTACGAGTCACTTTACGTATACACAGCAGAGCGCTCGAAACGTCGTTGAAAGATAAACGTTTCAATTCTCACAGAGCACATAAACTGCGCCGCTTAACGGACCAAACATAAACTAAACGACAGTTTGTGACTAAAGTTCCGATGAACTTCACAAATCACGAGAGTTCTCTTCAAGTCACAAAATGAATATTACCGTTATGTGAAGAATTTCCACGCCAAACTCCACAAGTAGAACAGAGTACTTGAAACTGTACAGCTGACTCGTAATAGTCACCAGTGGCATTCTGCAACCACGATCCTTGAAAATGGAGAGAGCACACAAAGGGGAGATGGCCGAGCTGCCCCCTTCACAGCTGATCGTCGCCAGTGTTGTAAAGTATAAAGGAAGAAGACACAATGAGGTAAGTGAAGAGTCTTTTTTAATCAACCATCCACTCTCCGACTCCAACTGTCACTGACAGCTTCCAACATTCCAAGACATGCTCCCAGTGGAATGTTTAACAGGGAAAGGTTACAGGGGGAATGGGGAACATACCAAGTGACAGAAATAGAAATAATGCAGAGAGGCGATTTACAACAGTTAGACAAGATTATAATGGTGGCATTTACACCTGCCTCCTCCTCCTGCCATCGTGTTTCCTCCAAATGAGGGTGCTGAAGAGAAAGCATACTACTTGAAAGCTATTGTTGTTATTGCTAGTATCATTTCTAGGCTGAACTATGACAGTGCTTGCTTCGTTGGCCTTCCTGAGTCAGCTATTTTCAAGCTTCCAGGTATTCCAAATATGGCAGTGTGACTTGTCATGAATTTCAGGAAATATGACAGGTTCTCCGAAGCTTGCTGTAAGCTGCACTAGTTGCCAGTGTCTAGAAGGATCCACTGTAAGGCGCTCAGTTTTGCCCATAGAGACTATTATGAAACAGGCACCATGCTGCTTTTGTATTTGCTTCCAAGTCTAAGCAATCCTTTCATTTTGGCTCTCCCCACCAGCCATCAGTCCCCCATTTTAGAAAGGCTCGCCAGAGGCACCAAAGCTTTGCATTAGTGCCTCTGCCCTTTCTGGGAGCACCACAGAACACCTTCAAGGAATTTAATTCATTCCTCCCTAGGCACTGGCCTGCCCCCAGAGCCTCAAGGTCTGCTTCTTCATTCCTCTCCCCCAGACCCGAATACAATAAGATTCCATTAGAAAGGCTGCGCTCTGTTTTTGTTTGCATCTTTGCATTAGTCCTTGGGAACTGGGGGATCCCGGGGTCAAATTGATCCATGGGGTGGGTGGCCTGGTGTTTGCTCTGATTGATTTGAACCTGAAAAGTAGTGTTGCGCTCCTGGTGGCGCACTGTAGACACCAGGACTGTTGATTTTTGGCCTGGTCACTTGTGCCCTACCATCACCCTAGACCAGTGATTCTTAACCTTTTGACTTCTGAGGATCCCCATTGAATCATTCCTGGAACCTGGGGACCCTCATGAATCATTATTGGAATACGGGCACCCCCAGTGAGTCATTTTTGAAGTTGCGGATCCCGGCATAAGCGTTTTTAACCTTAAAACAATACCCAAAAATAAAGAAACAAGCATTCATCAAACAGATACACAAATGACGAAATATTTTATTTAATTCACAAATATTTAAAAAAACGATTTGTTTTTTTAAATCAATAGTTTCATTCTAATGGAAAGGGTGAGGCATTTCTAAATTCAACTGAGGCCACCCATAGTCTATACAATATTCTCCCCTCCCCCACGTAGGTGTTGTGGGCCCCGGACCACAGGTTAAGAACCATTGCCTTAAACCTCTTTTCTCTTTTGGGGTGGAAGTTTATAGTGTTTTTCAGAGACAGAGCACACTGTGCTCTACGTCACTAAGAAAAGAGCCTCTCCAATACAATTTGAAAGTCCCTCAAGCACTTCAAGAAGAAAATAGTTTCAAGAGTCTGCTATTCTCCAAGAACCGGCAAGGGAGGAAGAAATGGTTGACAGCCGACGACAGTCTTACACAGACTGAATCTGCACTCTCCCAAAGCTCTGCAGTGTTTTAGGTGACAAGTGAAATTCATTGGTCCAATCCTCAATAATAGTTAACAAATTACCAACATCCTTACTAAACTGTGCAAGACATTCAACCAATTAACTCATCTCAATGAAAATTTCAGGCCAGACTACCATTTCCACATCAGAATGAAGGCACTTGTAACTGACTGGTTGGGATCCGTGTGAACTGGTGGACCATATGCTGCAACTGCAACACTGCAAGGCTCTGTACCTGGAGATACGTAAACACCAACGACAGCCACAAGAGGGGGATTCATCCTTGCACAGTCGGTTAGTAAGCGCAGCGAAGCACAGGTTGCATTCAGGGGTGTGTCCTTGACTGCCAATGATGGAGATTTGACGGGGGTGCTATTACCTGCACAAATTAACTGTTGGACACAGACATCCACTGGTGCTGCAGCTTGTTACAGGTGTTACTACATCCAATCCAACAGTACTTCATAACCAATGAAAGGCCTCGTCAGGCCGCGCAAGCTGAACCTGTGTTCACCTTACTTGCAAAGGTGGACGCTAAGGGTATGTCCAAGGGTTATCTTCAGTAACAAACATGTTTAGGTAACATTCACGAACACAGGGAAGCATGCAACTGGCGTGTTATGATGAGCCTGTCTTGTAATGTTCACTCCAGTACAGGGCACTGTCATGCACACACAAACACCCAACTATCCACTCGACTCCACTGCCACGGGCACGCCCACATCCACCGTCTTACACAGAGAGCGTACTAGAACCTGCTCTAAACAACAGGCTTGAATCACAGACATCCTGGGTAGAGCTCTACTTCCGACGCATGCCTGTCAAATTATGACTGCCAGGAACCAGGTGGGACATTAGGGGTACTGCAGCGCCACCGTCCCATCCCAGAGTGTTCCCCACCACCACTTAGCCTGCATGCTCTCCCACTTGTTCCACGCGGTCTACATGAACAGAGAATTCGTTATCAATACACAAAAGACAAAACAATTGGCTTTGTCTAAGAGTAAAGTGTTGCAGGGGCTCAGCTGCTGATTGCTTCCATGCAGTAGAAAGAAGGCAGGACCGATTCCCAATAGAGTAATAACTAACTTGCAGTGAACCTCTGGCCTGGGGTCTTTAACAACCACCCATTCCCTCCAACACATCCGGAGTAGAATGCCTAGCACATCTGGAAGCCGTAAAACGTACCTGTTGAAACAAATCAAGTTGTGCTTAAAACACCCACTTCTAGTACACACGTGTCAAGAGAAACATCAAACCTTCACAAAACGCCAACAACTAATGGGCCACAAAACAGACTTCTAACAATACATTGTGTATTGTATTGTATTGTATTGTAATTGCATTTGTATAGCGCTTACTACCCCTGACGAGGCGTCGAAGCGCGTGTACTACTGACCCCTGCATAAGCAGCAGCTGTCCACCAAAAAATAAGCAATTCCCAGGGCATAGTGTACAACAATCATAATAGCTGATATTTACACATTGATTAAGATTTTGCTGGAACCTTCTTATGGCGAAACTACATGGCCAACATAGAGGGACTGCATAATACAGAACGGTGCAAAAGGCAGTTCAGGCTCTGCCTTTCATCGCTGAAAAGCACAGCATGTGAGAACCAACACTCATTACTAAAATACATACACAGCCGTAGGAAAAGTAAAGTCTGAGTAATGCAACGCCCACAGTACCTACGCAGTCTATTAATGTGGGACAAACAGCTACTTCGGAAGTATTTCTGCAGCACTGACATCCATAGGGGTGTGAGTGTACGTCAAAGACAATCAGGAGTAGAATAATGAAATCACAATAATACGCGAGGGTCAGGAGGTAGAACCAGTAACACATTAGAAACAAAACAAAGGCAGACAGATAAGGTCTTCAAAGGCAGGGTTAATAATAGAACTGGCCAACGTTATTTGCATTTTATCTAAAGCAAACGACCACTCCCTTTCTTTTAGATACTCTTATCTTTTCAAACTATCATTCAAGATAATCTTGGTGTTTTTTTTCCATTTGCGTCCTGTTAACAAATATAACTCAATTATCCTGCACTGCACGTCAAGTCGGCGGATGTAAAAAGTCCATTACCATGAAGCCAGAAGAACAAATGGCCAGTTATATCTGAATGTGCAAGTAAACAATACAGCGCAATCAGAAAAATGAAAAAATGAAATGTCAAATGACAAAATAACAATGCAACTGTAGAAACGTGGAGTTAAAAGTTTAATTTCTCGCCACGTAAAAAATTTAATTAGATTTCACGTCGGTAAAAGATCTACAAAGGCAGGTTAGTAGTGCTGTAAACCTACTGTATTTTCTTTCACGCTGTGCCCATTGTCAACATACGTGGCCATAATGGGCACCTTAAAGATGGTGGACGAAGAGCCATACCCTGGTAGTACTGAATCAACAAAAGGGATCTCATTTTGAATAAATCGCACTAAACACTGTGAAGGTTTACGCCAAGTTTTTCAAAGATTTGTAAACAGGGCAGAGGAGATTCTGTACAGGGAACACTTTGGCCATGCACTCCCTGCCTCCTAGGCAACAACTCTTCTCAGACGTCATCCGGTGCGGATATGTAGTTTTCCTGTATACAAGTGCATTAACACGTCATCGTGCTTTCAGAGGCGTGATATACTGAGGGCACTCATGGTCACAAAAACACTGACTGATAGGACCTTACGAAAGTGCATATTGTGAAAGCTGGCCTATAACTTGCGTGGTCTTCCTCTATAAAGGTGAAGAATATCAGCCATAGGTAGAAGCAGTATAAATTGAGGGAAACGTTAACATTTGCAGAAATACATTTACATTTCTGTGGAAAAAGGAATGTAAAACTCAAAAAGCCTACGGAAGGGACGATGAAAAATCACACTAATTGTTCTGAGAGAAGTGCAAAAAATGAAAAAAGCATAACAAACTGCACCCATTCAATTTGTTTTCAATATTCCTGAACGGCTAGAAAGCAAGATAATTGAAATATGTGGGGTTTCTATTCCCTGGCGCACTTCTCTCCGTGAATCCTAAAGTCGTGCCCCATCTCACTGACACAGCTCAGCAGCCTTATGGGTCCTAATGCCAGGTACTGCACTCTAACAGACCTGTGCTCAGATGCGCCCCTTTGCTTGTGTGTACACCTAACAGTGCACGTGTTTGATGCTCACAGATATAATACAGGGGTCAGTGGGCGACTGAGTGACAGGCTCAGTGGCTAGTAGCTTCTCTGGAAAGACTAACAATGAAGTGCTGCTATTAAAGTAATGAGTTAATCAGTCAGCACCTGCAGTATTGCTAGTTTACCTCAACCGCTGCCACGGCTGCTGTGCACCTTAGAAGTCAGCCATTCCGTGTTCCCTCTGGCGCTGTGCCTGGAAAAACAGGAACGGATGGAAAATCTTCAAGTAATTCTAAGATTTCCAAAACCTGGAGAAAATTGTCAAAATGCCCAAAATCTTCTGCACATAATTTCTCTCCATGGGAGTTGTTTTGTATGTCACACAAAACGATGTACGCCCAGCAATGACGCATGTGAATGGAGCATATGGGCAAACATTCAGGTTGCTGTGATATTCTGTACTGCCTACCTGGCGTTTAAAGTAACTTGTGGTTTTTAATTTTTCTCCATTGTTTCGCGGCCTGATGTGCCAACATGTAATGTGAAACCTGTGCAGTATTGAAGAAAAACAAGTTTAAAAAAAAAAAAAAAAAATGCCCAAAATCTCCAAGAAGATAAGACAGTGTTTTTTAAGTTGAGCCTGGGCAGCGGATGTGCTGCTCTGCAAGGCATGCTCTATTGAGGTATGGACTTAAAGCCCGCCCACTCTCCGCCCTTATCTTATTTTTTATTGGTTTGTATCATTATCTATTGTAAACTGTGGCTTTTCATTGGTCAGTAGGCTTAGTAGTCCCTCCTCGGTACCGCCTTGTCTCAACTCATAACCTCCCATGACGACACTCCCTGTTACGTGTGTTGTTGCTTGTTAGGCTTTAATTACAGCCTCCGAGCACTATTTTCTGAAATAACTTTGTCCTGCCTGCTTTTGCAGGCAGGACACCCTCTCTCCTAACGCCAAACACAATGCAATAGGTCTCGCATTTGCGAGTGTTTAAGCTATTGGCATTGTAAATGACAATACCTTTTCTTTATCGGTTTTCAAAACAACACATAAATAAAAGGCATTGTCATTTACAATGCCAATAGATGAAACTCTTGTAAATGCGAGACCTATTGCATTGCAAATGCTTGTTTAACCTGTGGTCTGGGGACGCCAGAGGGTCGCAACGCCTACTCAGGGGGTTTGCAACTGCTCAGAAAATTAAACAATATTAACAGATTAATAAGGTGCATGTGAATAAATAAGCAAAATGTAAAATAAAAAACAAAACGATTTATGCATGTGAAGGAATTTTAAATTGAAGCCTAAAAATTAAGTTAATATCCTTACATTGATTCAACGGAGCAGTCAAACAGAATGTAGTATGGATGATGGGCGGCCTAAATTGAATTTAGAAGAGCTCCAACTTTACCATTAAAATTAAAAAAAATTATTTTTCATATTTGTGAATTAAATTTAATATTTCATAATTTGTGTATATGTTTGATGAATGCTTGTTTCCATGTTTCTGTGTATTGTTTTGCAGTTCAAAATCATCAAAATTGCTTAGGCCAGAGTCCCCTGAGTGGGGGTCCCCAGATTCAAATAATGATTCAGTCCTCGGATTATAGTAAAGATTAAGTGGGGGCCCACATAAGTGAAAAGGTTAACAACCACTGAACTATGAAATGTGCAGGAAACTAAGATGTTGCTGTTTTCACGAGAAATTCCAGAGCTGTTTTCATAAAAATGGATGGTCCCTAACTCAAGATAACTAGCCTGAGCCATGTTAAAGTTGAACACTGGCTCCAATGTTACAATGGATGCAATACAAAGTGTGATTTATTAACTGGGCACTACGCGCCTAGAGAATGGTTCAAGGCACCTGACTTGTGTTTAAAATAGAGGTAGTCCAGCACAATCAGCAGGAAAAGAGTCCACTCTTAAGTATTGTTCTAAAGGTTAAACGATCAGGACAATACAGTACCTGAACAGTCTAGAACCTAGCTCCCTGTACACCTAAAATTCAGTTTATAATCACAGTATACGACTGGGGCTCGGGGGTGGAAAGGGAAATAAATGCCTGAAATCACGCTGTAGTCAAAGCAAACCATTGGCACCGCGCCACACATGCAGACGATGATAGCACCTTGAGGGTGATCCTACTCTGTACTTGTAGCCCATGCAACTTGGGCGACAATGGTTTGACGTCACTAAGTACTCTCAATCTGATATCTGAATTTTATACAAATCATCCCTAAAATTCAGCTGGGTTATCCAAGTAGTTTGAGTTTATGTAATCGTGTATGGCCCATAAGGTGCCCCTCATGAGCGTCCCCCTTAAAAATAATAATTTTAAAAAAATGGATGGATTACTAGCACAACCGTCAGCTGGGGTCAATGGATTACTGTACTGTCTTGTACACAGCTGAACACCATTTCACAGGTTGCAGTCCCGATAGTAAAAAATGCTTGTCCATAGGCTGCCCATAGTCACTATGGTCAACAATGTTTAGTGCCCCCATTAAATGTCTTTGGATGGTCACATAGGCATCTATGGTGCAACTGTAATTCCCAGTTCAGACTCATATTTGCCTTAGGAAAATTTGAAAAACTGAAAGTTTTACTGTTAAGTAAAATCTTGAATCAGCATATATATGAAGGCAAGCATGGTGCTAATCATGCACATAAACTGCTCAGGTGGTAATGTGCAGGCGGTCGTCAAGATCAATTAAGTCAAAATGCAGAATATTGTCCACTTGCAGCAATTAGCTGTGTCTGTGGGTTCCCTAAATGGATGACCGGTGCCTACCACTTACCCTCATACAAGCTGGAGTCCCCAGTTTACTGCCCACAAAGATCACCATGCCTGTTCCTGTTCCCCCATAGAACAGCCATGCTTTCCAACATAATGGCCTTCATACTATTTGGGATATCGGAGTTCACTGTCCACATAATTCACCCTAGCTTTGCTGTCACACTGATCTTCGTAATCTTTGAATTCTCCCCACACAACACTGGCTTTTCTTGCTGAATGCCCAGTAATCACACAGGCTTCCCCATCGCAGCCACCCTAGGTGTCCCTGTTCATCGCTCACAAAAGACACCCTGTGCCGTAGATGATTTGGCCCAAGGGGCACTACAGCTCCTTATTGTAGAACCTGAAATTGACCATAGTATATATGGGGACAACAAAACTATCTCTGAAACGTCACATTGAGGCCCTGACCAATCAAGCAGAAATCAGTAAATTTACCGCTTAATACACCAAATAACATTAAGCAGAGAAGTCAATGTGATGTCTGAATGGGCTATGGAACCCCTTTTCCCCCCTCCAGAGGGCTGCCTTCAGGAGACGCACCGACAGTGTGCCACCTTTTTGTGGAGCATTGCGTGTGCGCCGCCTAATGGCCTGTTTGCCCCTGCACCCACATCTAGAATACGGCGCAAGCACAGAGGCAAGGGGATTCCCTCATTAGTATGGGGCCACACCCCTATATAAATGATGGAATTACGTCTCATGATAGCACTGGCGCTACATGTGTGCTAGCGCTATCAGTATTACAGAAAGGGCCGTACAAGCGCCTGCGGCCCCTTCTATACTACCATTGTGCCCCGGGGATGCACAAATCAGGCACACACGACCATTGAGCCCCTGGGGCACAATGTATAATGCAACCCATGGTGTCAAACACTATAAATGCAGTCTCTATCTCTAAGCACTTTTCTATGACGGATGCTCCCATTAGTACCATCTCAAGGCATGCTAAGCCTCTTACTATACCCTAATGGCCATTCACAAGGTTCCTCATGCCATAGGACCTACTTTAACTCCCGTTTTGGGAACATGGCTTCAACTCACTAATAACTGCATATTTCTGTGTTGTGGCCAGCAAGTTTATACATGAACTAAGCAGTGTCTCAGTCCTGAGCAAGCGGCAAATCCATAATATCATCCTCCTCCACCGTGAGCTGACAGAGCTTTGTTTTCTGAAAGCTCAAGTATAAGGATTGTGGCAACACAGATCACTGTACATATCCTCTGGTATGTCCTCCCATAAAACACTGCACCTAACATTCTTCTTAGGGCTAAGGTGCGATGGCCTCAAAAGAGTGTCGATGGAAGATGCATCTATTCATACTCAAGGTTGAGGGGGTATATCATAAACATGTTCCGTGCCAATGCACCATGCAAAGAGGTCCATGAACTAGTTTTGGAGAAATTGAATAGCTTTTAATGCATGCATTAGTGTACAAGCTGTAAACAGTACAGCTCAGAAACATGAAGAGGCATGTTTCCTGATATATGCTACATATGTGGCAGTTTCAGCAAAAACAGGTTAATGGAACTGTGCTGAACCTACACACCAACGGAGATACAGCCCCAGGATCACCAAGTTCAAGTTTCATTCTTATTTACTAGGTGTCAAAACAAATCTTGGAACTTATGGAGCCGAAACAAGGCTTGACACTTGGCAAAATCACCTCTACAAAATACTGTGTTAGTACTTTATGGAAATATACTGAGCTGCACTCACTATTTTCCCTAAGATGAAAAAGACGCTATAACAGCACTGTTGTAGCACACACTACACAGAATGCAAAGGCAAAGTGCCTTGTGCAACAGTCACCAATGCTCAGCAGGAACTCAATCTCCACACTGCTTTAAAAAAAACAGAGTATCCACATGCTTGATAAAAATGAATGCTTAGAGGTCCTTGTGCTAACTTTCAAATATACACAGAATCCCATAGCATGGCCCTACAATGTAAAATAAACTTCATTCCCGTTGTGAACTGCACATGCAAATGACCCCTGGCATCCTGCAGGTGATTAAGTTTCTTTACTATGTTAACTGCTTCTTCATACAGCAGCATAGTTTGCTGTCACAAAGTCCATATTACAGTGTGCATATTAATTTCTTAGCAAGTGTCTTCCCTATAAAAGCAGGAATAGGCCCAAACCAGACAGATAAAACAAATGTTTTATCCCAGTTCTTTCTTGGTCTCAAGAAAAGAGCAGGACAGACTGATTCTTGCTTGCAATAACTAAGCACCGAGCACCCCGCTGCAAATATCTCATGTCCTAAGTAGAAAATCTTTGTTCAACAAATCTGCCCCATTTTGCTGACGAACAGAGCAGTGTTAAATGCCCACCGTTAACTTTGTATCTACAACAAACAAATCTGTAAATATATCTATATTCATGCACATCCTTGACATGAAGTTGGGGGAATGGACTGTTGGAAAGAGGAACTTGAGTACTGAGAAACTAGTCACGCAGTTAGTTCAAAGAAACAATGAAAAGTTACTTGAAAGAGCAAATTAAATGAAAGGGTACAAAGAAGGACGTCAGGAGCAGGACAGAAGGTAGGAAAGAATCAAATTTCTTTATAAGCATTGCAAAAACTCCACCCCGTGATTAAGTACAGAGCAAACACAAAGAAACACTGATATTACATTTTTTTTGAACGTTTGGAAATACTGAAAAACCCCACTGAAATGCATAACAAAAAGAAACTGAAAACAGGAAAGCATAGTTATAATGTAACATCTGGGAGTCATGTCTATGCAACAGAAAAACTCATTCATGAAAGATATCATAGCAGTGTGCAACAGATAGTGCACATTCATATTGTTTGGCGACTACAGCATTCAGTGATCGTTACTCAGTATGAGACAACAGTAGATCGAACAGACGAGCTATACAGTGCGGCACACATGACAAAATATGCAACTCGCTTCTTAAAGCGCTGTGGAAACACACCAATGAGTATGGAGAAATTAAACAATTTTAAAGACAGATGCACAATAACTGGGTGCTAAAGACAAGAATTGTGGAGTAGTGATCTGGGGCTGTCAGTCAGTGGGTCCATAGGTAGGCAATTGTGAGAGGTGGAGTGGCTACAAGACTTATATAAATGTTTATAATGTTAATGATTTTACTAAGAACGTATGAAGCCATGAGATTGGATGAGATTAAGGGCCTGTCTGGCTGCCACTAAAAAGACACCGGGCATTTCTTACCTATGGACTGGGTAAACGTTCAACTTCATAAGGCTGCTTGCTGATCTTGCGGTTTTAAAATGTTTTAGTGTGGATTCCACAGGTTTCAAAGTCCCAAGCACCGTGTGGCATTTACTGCAGCTCTCATTTCCAGACTACTGCAGGGAAGGAGGAGACACTCAGCTGTAGACCTTCAGTGCATCAACCGATATGGGTCGCTCAGCTACAGAAACCTTAGCCATTAATCTGGGCGCACCAATGAAAAGTACCACCAGGGAGTTGGCAGCTCTGATTAAAGTCTTATAGATACTGTTGAGTGCGCGAGGGAGGGTCTGCTCCTGTCAAGCATGATTTGATGTGTACAGATGAGAATTCATGCAAACCTCAACTTTTGAATCACACCCACCATCCTCAAGTCGAAATTAACTGTTTACCCTCTATGTGCATAATCCTGGCTGTCAATGTGCACAAGCCACATGGCACATTGTGGTTTACCCCATGCATTCTAACATGTGTCATTGGCTGCACCCATGTATATGCCTAATTAATTATCGGAGCTGCATAAGCAAGTCCATAAATAAACGATGTACGGTAGCAACAGTACACAATGCATAAGATCAAAAACATTCTGACTGCGCAAGTAGTACTGTCTCGTGGAAAGTAAACAGAGCGAGCCACTAAGGCACAGACAATTAATGAAAGAATGTTCATATATTCACATCATATATCCATATTTACAGTAAAGGAGGACAGGGGGAGAAAGGAAGAGCAGGGAGTAGGACAAAGTGGGCAATCAGATGTGGTTGCTTTTGGTGTTTAGGTATGTCGTCACAGGAGTACTGAGGGCCAAGAGGAAGCTGATGGGACACGGGAAACTGAAAGGAATGGATCCCAGTGGTCGGGCCGAGTACATTAAACGTGATGTAGAGCAAGGGGTACCAATGGGGTTTAAATCAGCACATCGAAGGTCACTCAGAGGCACATATCGAAATGACAGGTAGCTGATTAGGGTATGGCGGCAGAGCGAAGGTCACGTAGCGACACATATTGGATTGACACATGATATAGGAAGGGAATGGACTGTTTCGGTTTACATGGGCCACATTGCCTTTCGCCACTCGTACGGGCCTCGCCTTATTGCCCACTGACAGCTCTGGCAGCCCTTGCTTATTGCCACCAGACATCGTGGCTGCCCCCATGTACATAAACACTCACTCTGGGTGCTCTCGTATATTGCTAAAAATAATTTACAGTATACATTACACGTAAATTAACAGTAGTCGCTGGCCACAGCCATACTTCACTCTGGCTGTCCATGTAGCAGTGTGTTTACTGCCCACGAGTCAGGCTGGCGGGCCTACACGCGTAACCCGACTGGGTCTATTTACTGCCACCCTGGCTAGCCCTGGCGATCACGTGTTCTGCCCCTGGTAATTGCGGCAGCCGAGAGGAACCGTGCGCAGCCTGTCAAGTGAACCCCGACCATTAAAGCTGATGTGCGTGGGGAGCTTGAGGGGCAACTGAGTCGCACACTCACCGCTCTCGTAGCAGAGCCGGGTCGGATTCGGAGGGCTCGGGCAAGTGTGGAGGAAGCCGTGGACTGGGAGTCGCGGAGATCGGACACAGCACTCAGCGGTGACGGGCGACGGTACCCGGGGCGGCTAAGGGTCTAGCACCGGACAGGGGACACTCGGGGAGCAGAAGATGATGAGCTCCTGACGAAGGTACGAGTCGGGTGGCTCTCGGCTGGAGGATGCAAGCAGGGTGCTGCGCGAGCCGGAATCCAGTCACGCAGCTGCCTGCCCACTTACCAGCAATACTCCGGTTCTCGCGGCTCACGGGGGTCTTGAGGCTGGCTTCGGGCAGGGCTCACTCGGATGGACAGGCAGCCTGGGCTCCGGGCCGCAGGTATCTAAAACAACCTCCGCATTCACTTAGAAGAGAGTCAACATCTCGGCTGTGACGTCTCTGGAGTCCACCCACCGGCCAGAGGCGGGGCGTGCAGCAGCTAGATTACCGAGCGCCAGGGCCACACACTGTACCTATACAGATGCCTCTTTCGCCCACACGCCAGTGGAAAGACACGGGCGGTCTCAGAATCCTCAGAGCCAATAAACGACTGGCAGAAGTTCCCACAGCCAATGGTAGGTCAAGGTAGCCAATATCAGAATAAAGGGATTAATTACGAGGTCCCCACTCGTTCGCTTTTTTGCCTCTAATAACGTTTACTTTCGGCTGACAGTTACCAATCGCAAACTCAGGCTGGCCGAGATCATTCTGGCCCGATGTTTGCAGGGAGCTAGTGCAAAGTAACTGGTGCTCAGGTAAAGCGCTCCAATACCTTCGGGTCGAGTTCGCGCTATCTAAAGCTGCAAAACAAAAAAAATGTCACTCCACCCAACTTGAACTTGAAAAGTGGGATTTTACTTTTCAACCTGATGTTGCACTCTTTTCCTGTTTTCTAACTGAACCGCTTCTGATTAACAGTCAGCGGTGTTAGTTCTTTTAGGGTTTTGTGGCTCCTCACTGAATCTAGTCATTCAAACCGTTAAATATCAAATAACATTTCAAAATTAAAATGTAAAGCACATTAGGCTTATCGAAAAAAAAAGATAAGTATCAAGGCCAAAACAGTGAAGGTTTATTAAAGGCTTAAACCATTGAAGAAGGCAAAAATCAACAGTTGGAATCAATTGGTCATTTATTTTAAAAAAAATGGTATGACGCTCAGAATGTAGAAAATTAGTAAACAGAATGCGGCATAATTTAGTTCTAAGGAAATGAATCATGTGGTGTGTGTTTCTAGAGCTAGCGGGACCCTGTGGTCCCTCACAGGCTCCACAGAATAGTGATGTAAGTAATTGGATGTGGTTAAGAAAATTCATGGCAAAGTATGGGTAGTGAATGGTTACACGATAAAGAATAAAGACGTGGCGTGATCATTTACATGTACCCAGGCTGGGAAGGATGCTACAACTGGCGATAAGATGGGGGATTATGTAAACCACGCAACCGGAAGAACCGTGAGTGCTCTCCTGGAGAGTTTGTCATGGTCCAGCAAAATGCTCATGCGTGCCACATGTGCCTCAGTTGAAGTAAAAAATCACAGTTGGTGTATGTGGAGTCAAAGCATCACTCTAGTCAATGCAAGACCTGTGAAGAAAGTAAAGGCCATACAGAAAGATTGTTTGTGGTCGGCTAGAAATTTGCTGCTAGAGTCAAGAAAAGAGATACTGCGCCATAGCCTAACACACAGCCGACATTCATACAGTATGACAACGCTGAAGGCATCGACAACTAGGTACAGAGAAGCAATAAAGGCAGGGATTGCTGAGTGCAAGGAAGTGCTAAAAGCAAGAACCTTACTGACACAAAGAAAGCTAAAGGCAGTGACAACCAGGTACAGAAAGTGCAATGAGTGGCGACAACCAGGTGCAAGAAAACACTGTGAGTAGAAGCAGATAAATGCAGCAAAACAGAGGCGCCGATAACCAGATATATGGAGAATACGATTATGTTTGTCACAACCGGAGTAAAGCGAGCCATCCGACCACAGCCCCAGGCACCATAACCCAAGCAGAAGCATGGGGGGGGGGTGTTTACGAGGCTGGTGAATCACGTTGGACCGATTGAAAGGCCGTGGGCGGCGGTCTGAATAGAGAAGCTTTTCAATGGCTGCTGAAAAGAGCACCAAATATGACGTCGCCACCTTCTTAAAACCACTGCCTCCCCTCGATACCACCAAGAAGCAGAATATTGGTGACTGATGGACTGCCTGTATCGACACCTTCGATGATTTCATTGATGCACTGGAAGAAGCAAATGACAAAAAAATCATTAAATATCTAAGGAATTTGGTGGGTGAAGGAGTAAAAGAAATGATAAGGAAAATACCACATGATGATGAAGTGACGTACCGTCAAATCAAAGAGGCGTTAAACACCAAGTTGAATCCAATGCCAAATGTTGACTATTAAAGGTACATTTTCAACCAAGAAAGGCAGAAAGCTGGTGAAAGGATGGATGAGTTCAGAGAAAGACTTGATTAGCTCAGTAAGCATTGCAAGTTCAACGATGAAGAGGCCATGAATCTCAGAGTAATAGTTGTCTCTGCGATTCCTTCAGACAACGAATGCTGAAAGAGACCCTCGGCTTGGAGCGAGTACTCATGGCTGCTAGAGCGGAGGAAAGAGCTGACAGACAAGCCGCTAACATGGAAGCCGGAACAGCCCAAAATGAATCAGGGCTGAGTGTAAATAGTAAGCCGAAATACAAGGTAGAAGTCCACAAAGTAATGTTTCCAAAGAAAAAGAAGTTGTGTTTTCAATGAGGATTTTCCTTTTGACAAGAAGGTAAATGGACATTGGACAAATATGCAAAGGCTGCAGGAAAGAGAACTATTTTGAAACGGTTTGCAAAAGGAAAGGTAAGATCAAGTGCATCACGTCAAGAAAACAAAATGGGTGCCAGAAAGTTCCAGAGATGTTCCACAACCACAATGCTAAGCGGCAACATCAGTTGAGGCAAGTGGAAACTGAACGACACCGATTGTTGTCAAATTCCTAGTCTAAAAGTTTGTCACCGTCATTGTCAAGCAACAGTGAGGAAGATGGGTGTGCAATGTCAAAGTCGATCACTGGCCAACGTGCACATGTAGGATTAGCTTCTTGCAAGGAAGAATGCTGGCCATAGGGAGATCGATAAGTGAAAGTGAGAAATTCATATGGACACTGTTAGAAATGGGGATCTCTAGTTGGCCGCGGCTGGCGCCGAGGTCCAAATAGGGATCCTTCTTCCTAAGTCAGAGTAAGGGGGCTACACCCTTTGATAACCCCTGCTCAACCCTGTGGTAACGTAGCACGAGCAGACAGGCCTATCTCAGAGGCAGTGTGTGAAGCATTTACGACTATATACAATAACGCAGGAGAGACGCTACAAACGGACACCACAAGTAGTTATAGAAAAATAGTTATCTTTATATAGACTGAACACAAGGCTAAAAGCACTCAAGGAGCCACAATGCACATAATTACAGATTCACTTCAAAAGCAATAAAGGCACTCGAAACGGGGGTGGAACGGACTTAGTTCGGGGCCGGGGTCCACTCGACCCGGTGATGCAGAATGTACCTGAGATGTAAAGGGGCACGGCACGCAGCCTCACAAGGAAGCCGCGGTGATGACAGGCGGACTCGCAGCGGCCACAGCTCCCGGCTGTAGCGGTCCGCGGCGTGCACTCACGAGAGTCCTGGGACGGGGCTTAAAGGTGGGCACCCAGCGGGACCCGCAGGTGGGAACAAGATCCTGGAAGTGGTGACTAGTGCGGGCACTCAGCGGCACAGCTCCTCAGCTGCAGCGGCCCACAATAGCGATAGCGATGATTTCCGTAGGATGGCAAATGCGGGCACTCAGCGGCACAGCTCCTCAGCTGCAGCGGCCCACACTAGCGATAGCGATTATTTTCGTAGGATGGCAAATGCGGGCACTCAGCGGCACAGCTCCTCAGCTGCAGCGGACCACAATAGCGATAGCGATGATTTTCGTAGGATAGCAAATGCGGGCACTCAGCAGCACAGCTCCTCAGCTGCAGCGGCCCACAATAGCAATAGAGACTTTCAGCCCGCGTTCCCCACAGTAGAACCAGAGGCTCTGGAATTCTCAACAGAGGCCTCACCTGCGGGTAGAATCCCCCTCAAATAGGAATCCAGACGGCTGATGGGTGAAGTCTAATGTCCCTGAGACTTCAGCAGGAGGCGAGCTCAAATCAGGTCCTTGGGTAGTTGCTTCAGCAAGATGGATGAAAGTTTCAAAGTCATTTCCCTCTAGTTACACGGACAGAGGTTCGTCTTGGCCTCCAGAAGTAACACACTCGTGGGGGTTTTCGCGCACATCTTTATACCCCCCCTCGCCTTTGTTCTCTCAAAAGTCACAAGTCACTGAACCCAGTCAGAACCAGTTCGGGGAGGTCCTGGGGGCACGTTGTTTACGAGGCGGCAACCTGCCCTTTAGGAGAGGGGGTCTGCCATCAGACGCACCGTGGGAGGGGGAGGCATCATTTACCTTGCCAGGCGCAGCCCTGCTCAGATCAAAGGGTCACCCCTCCCCATACTCCAGCTGCAGATCTCTCTACTCGACACTTATGCAAGAAAATACCCACTTTCTAAAAGTGGTATTTTCAAACACAGAATATAAAAATAATCCTCACTAAAAGATGTACTTTAATATTCTGAGCTCAGGCATACTAAATTCGACTTTCCACTTTACAAGCTGCTTCTGTGGGTGGCGCAATCAGCGCTGCTGGCCCACCAGCAGCATTCGGTCTACCAGCCCTGGGCACGCACGGTGCACTATACTAGAGACTAACAGGTAAACCAAATGAGCCAATTATGGGAACATCAATTCATACAGTCAATTTACAATAGGGAGCATTCGCGCTGTGGCATGGAATGGACGTGGCACAGCGCCCAGAGCATCTAACACCAGCAAACACAGAGGAGACAAAAAGCGAAAAATGGAGGGGAGAACCAAGCCAATGGTGCCAGGTCTAACACGTGTCCCCTCCAGCTGAAATGTGGGGAGAACTACCCACCCACTTGGGAGTTCTCATCACTAAGGCGGAAAAATCTGGACAGACCATCAGCATTGGCGTGCTCTGTACCAGGGCGGTGTTCCACCGTAAAGTCCATACCCTGTAGGGAAATGGACCACCTCAACAACTTTGGATTCTCTCCCCTCATCTGCATCAACCATCTGAGGGGCCTGTGGTCTGTCTGAAACCGGAAGTGAGTCCCAAACAGGTATGGTCTCAGCTTCTTCAGTGCCCAGACCACAGCAAATGCCTCACGCTCAATTGCACTCCACCTCTGTTCCCGTGGAAGTAACCTCCTACTAATGAAGGCTACAGGTTGGTCTAGGCCCTCCTCATTGATTTGTGACAGAACGGCCCCCACACCATGCTCGGAAGCGTCTGTCTGGACAACAAATTCTTTTGAAAAGTTGGGCGCCTGAAGTACAGGTGCTGTGCACATGGCAGTCTTCAGGGCGTCAAAAGCGTTCTGACAGGTGTCAGTCCAGTTCACCATCTTGGGCTGCTTCTTAGAAGTCAGCTCAGTCAAGAGTGCAACAATGTTGCCATACCCCTTGACAAACCTCCTGTAATAACCCGTGAGTCCTAAAAAGGCTCTCACCTGTGTCTGGGTCTTGGGGGGCTCCCAAGCCAGGATGGTTTCAATCTTGGGATATAGGGGCGCCACCTGGCCGCTCCCCACCTGGTGTCCCAAGTACACCACGGAACCCTGCCCAATCTGGCACTTACTTGCCTTGATTGCGAGGCCTGCCCTTCGCAGTGCCATCAACACTTCCCAGAGGTGGCGCAGGTGGTCCTCCCATGAGGAACTAAACACTGCAATGTCATCCAGGTAGGCGGCACTGAAATCTTCCAGCCCATCCAACACCCTGTTGACCAGCCTCTGAAAGGTGGCAGGGGCATTCTTCATCCCGAAGGGCATCACCCTGAACTGGTAGTGCCCATCTGGTGTGGAGAATGCTGACCTCTCCTTTGCCCCATCAGTTAAGGCGATCTGCCAATACCCAGACGTCAAATCAAACGTGCTGAGGTACCGTGCAGCCCCCAGCCGATCTATGAGCTCATCAGCTCTGGGGATGGGGTGCGCGTCAGTCTTTGTGACTGAATTGAGACCTCGGTAGTCCACGCAGAACCGAAGTTCTGGGGTGGCACCAGGCGCTGCAGCTTTTGGTACCAAGACCACTGGGCTGGACCAAGGGCTGCTAGAGGACTCAATCGCCCCCAAAGCAAACATTTTGGAAACCTCTTCCTTAATGGATGCCCTAACCCGGTCAGTCACTCTGTAAGCCTTGTGCTTAACTGGAGGACTGTCCCCAGTGTCCACTTCATGGACACACCAATCAGTGACACTAGGCACCAGGGAGAACAGATCACTGAATTGTCCCAACAGTTGGCGACAATCACTCTGTTGCTCAGGGGTCAGTGTGGCGGAGAGGACCACACCCTCCACTGACCCATCTTGCTCCTTTGCACACAGGAGGTCAGGAAGAGGCTCACTCTCCTCCTCCATCCCAGCATCTGTGGCCAGGAGCATGCCCACTTCGGACCTCTCAAAGTGGGGCTTCAGGCGGTTGACATGCAGGACCCGCAAGGGGTTCCGGGGAGACCGCAAGTCCACCAAGTAGGTAACAGGACTCTTGCGCTCCACCACCTCAAATGGTCCGGTCCACTTATCTTGGAGCGCACAAGGCTCCACTGGGGCCATGACCCAAACCTTTTGGCCATGCTGAAACTCAATCAGAGTGGCATTCTGATCGTGCCAACGTTTCATCTCTTCCTGGCTGGCTTCCAGATTTGCCTCAGCAAGCTTTCTGAAACGCCGAGTCTGGTTCCTGAAGGCCAGCATGTAACTAAACACATCCTGGGGAGGTTTCCTGGGGGATTGCTCCCAGCCTTCCTTGACCAGACTCAGAGGCCCTCTTACCGGGGGACCATAGAGTAGTTCAAAGGGGCTGAACCCTAGGGACTTCTGTGGCACCTCACGGTAAGCAAACAACAGGCATGGCAAGAGGACGTCCCACTTACGGCTCATGGTCTCTTCTAGGCCCATAATCATGCCTTTGAGGGGTCCAGTTGAATCTCTCAACCAGCCCATTCCCTTGGGGGTGGTAAGGGGTGGTAAACTTATAAGTTACCCCACACTCCTCCCACAGAGACTTCATATATTTTGAAATGAAGTTAGTACCCCTATCAGACACCACCTCTCTGGGGAACCCCACACGGGAGAAAATCCCCATCAGTGCACGTCCCACCACGGGGGCCGTCACTGTCCGGGATGGCTTCAGGGTACCGGGTGGCATGGTCCACCAAGACCAGGATGAACCTGTTGCCCATGGCTGTCTTGGGGTCCAGAGGCCCCACAATGTCAATGCCCACTCGCTCAAACGGGGTACTGACAACTGGAAAGGGCTGTAGTGGGGCTTTGATCTTCCCCCCACTCTTCCCACTTGCCTGGCAAGTCTCACATGTCCTGCAGTGAGCGTCTGAGATCCTGTGCATCTGGGGCCAAAAAAAGTGGGTGACCAGCCTTTCGAAGGTCTTGGTCTGCCCCAGATGTCCTGCCAATGGCACATCATGAGCCAACCCCAGTAGGAAGGCTCTGAAGCACTGGGGTACCACCAGCACACGGGCTGACCCAGGCTCAGCAACCTTAGGCTCGCTGTAAAGGAGGTCATTCTCCCAATAGATCAGACGTGACCCTGACTGATCACCTGCTGCCTGGGCTGCAGCCTGTCGCCGCAGCCCCTCGAGAGAAGGGCACGTTTTCTGCTGTTCACAAAATTCCTCCCTGGTGGGCCCTCCTTCCTGCTGCCAATGGGTCAGCTCAGGCAGGTCCCCCAGTTCGGCTACCTGTTCCCCTGTAGGCTCCAGGGCATCCCCCTCAAGGTCTGCTCCTTCCTGGAGCGTGGGAACTATGGGGGCCGGTTTCCCGCGCCCCCTACCCCTTCTCTGTAAGGCAGGGGCCTGGGCCCTACTTTCAGGCTCCAGGTCCTTCTGAACGTCCTTACTGGCTGCCATGGACCGAGTGGTCGCACACGCCCACTCAGGCAGACCCAACATTTCCAAGTGAGATTTCCTCTCCACCGTAGCCCACGGGGAGTTTTCTAAATCGTTACCCAACAGACAGTCTACCGGCATGGCTGGCCTCACAGCTACTTGAAGAGTTCCTGAGACCCCCCCCCCCAATCAAAGGGAACCTTAGCCACCTCACACTGGCTCTCAGAGTTGTCGGCTGACACTACTGGGCAGAATGCATTGGGGACAACCTGCTCTTTGGACACCAACCGGGAGCTGACAGCAGTCACACTAGCTCCGGTGTCCCTCAGAGCCTCCACCCTATGGCCATTGATGGTCACCCACTGCCTGTACTTCTTAGTGTTATCAGGCAGCGTGGGGTTAGGGACCTTCTCAAAGTCTCCTAGCGAGACAAAGGTCAATTCCACGGGATCTCACCCACCTTGGGCACCCATCTCCTCCCCTCCCAGGGCTACACTAGCAAGCTGGCGGGGTGGTGCGCGGGGTGGGGCATTGAGGTCCCTCTGGGGACACTGGGGATCATAATACCGGTGGTCCACTTGACCACATTTAAAACAAGTAAGGGGCCCCCTATGAACAGGCCTACCTGTCGGGGCACTGGCTTCTTCTCAGGGGGAGACTGGGACACCACTCCTTGGTTCCCTTGGGAATTACTTTGGGGCCCTCTCTGGAACTCCCTCGGTTTACCCCTGTCCCCCCCACTTCTCTGCTGGGGACCCTGCCCACCTTTGGCGAAGTCTCCCACAGGACCCTTGCGAACCCGGGTGCTCACCCAGCGGTCCGCCTCCTCAGCAAGCTTCCTAGGGTTAGTTAGCTTGCTATCAACAAGGTGCTGGCGTAGCTCTGGAAAACAGTTACTAGATAAATGCTCCCATGCAAACAAATCATACAGTTGCTCAAACGTTTCCACTTTGCTACCCTTTACCCAGCGATCCATTGCTCTGTAAAAAAAAGACACATATTCAACCCAAGTGGTACCCTCTAACTTCTTACAGGTTCTAAATCTCTGCCTGTACATTTCTGGGGTCAAACCATATCGCGTCATCAAGGCCTCTTTCATATGGGCATACACCATCCTGCTCTCTTCAGGCAGATCCAACAGGGTATCCCTCCCATCACTCACAAAGTGTCCCCACAACCCCGCTCCCCAATCCTTTTCAGGGACCCGGTAGGACACCATGGCTATCTCATATGCGGCAAACCATTGCCCAATATCCTCACTCTTATGGAAATCCTTGATTACATCCTTGGGTATATACACTCTACTCTCGGTAGGTACTAATGGTATGCTGCCACCAGAGGGGAGATCTCTAAGCTTTTACTTAGCCTTGATCTCCAGCTCCCTCAATACTCTCTCATGCTCCAGTTTCATTTTCTCAAGTTCAAATGCCAACCTGTTATTCTCAATATCCAATTTTTTACTCTCTAGGTCCTTCTGACCTTCTAATTTGGCCATCTCCAAACTATGCCTCCTATCTCTCTCCCTGTCCTCCATCTCTTCTGGAGACAGACCCTTTGAGGACACACTAGTACCTGGATTGGAAAGTGCTTTACCTCTCACTAAATCCACTTCGTCATCCTGCTGCCCTCCAGCATTCTCTCCCTCATTCCTAGCGGACTCTCTCGCTTCTAACCAGGCCTTAAGGGCCTTCTGATACTCCTCTTTCCTAGAGAGACCCGCAACAGGGACTGTGAATCGCTTGCAAAAAGACTTTAGCTGTTTGGCAGTGTAGGTTTGTAACCTCTCTTCCTCAAAGATGAGATCCTCCGAAGCATTGGACGTTGGCCTACCCGTTGTAGACATAACTGACAATTACAATCGACAATAGAACAAAATCAAACCGTACGTGGTTGCGCCTAGGCCTACACTCACTAGTAGCGTACACTGGTTATTGTATGTGGATAACAAATGCAAGTCCTGATCCTCACCGCTGACCACCAATGTTAGAGATGGGGATCTCTAGTTGGCCGCGGCTGGCACCGAGGTCCAAATAGGGATCCTTCTTCCTAAGTCAGAGTAAGGGGCTACACCCTTTGATAACCCCTGCTCAACCCTGTGGTAACGTAGCACGAGCAGACAGGCCTATCTCAGAGGCAGTGTGTGAAGCATTTATGACCATACACAATAACGCAGGAGAGACGCTACAAACGGACACCACAAGTAGTTATAGAAAAATAGTTATCTTTATATAGACTGAACACGAGGCTAAAAGCACTCAAGGAGCCACAATGCACATAATTACAGATTCACTTCAAAAGCAATAAAGGCACTCGAAACGGGGGTGGAACGGACTTAGTTCGGGGCCTGGGTCCACGCGACCCGGTGATGCACAATGTACCTGAGATGTAAAGAGGCACGGCACGCAGCCTCACAAGGAAGCCGCGGTGATGACAGGCGGACTCGCAGCGGCCACAGCTCCCGGCTGTAGCGGTCCGCGGAGTGCACTCACGAGAGTCCTGGGACGGGGCTTAAAGGCGGGCACCCAGCGGGACCCGCAGGTGGGAACAAGATCCTGGAAGTGGTGACTAGTGCGGGCACTCAGCGGCACAGCTCCTCAGCTGCAGCGGCCCGCAATAGCGATGATTTCCGTAGGAGGGCAAATGCGGGCACTCAGCGGCACAGCTCCTCAGCTGCAGCGGCCCACAATAGCGATGATTTCCGTAGGATGGCAAATGCGGGCACTCAGCGGCACAGCTCCTCAACTGCAGCGGCCCACACTAGCGATAGCGATGATTTTCGTAGGATGGCAAATGCGGGCACTCAGCGGCACAGCTCGTCAGCTGCAGCGGCCCACAATAGCGATAGCAATAATTTTCGTAGGATGGCAAATGCAGGCACTCAGCGGCACAGCTCCTCAGCGGCAACGGCCCGCGATAGCGATGATTTCCGTAGGATGGCAAATGCGGGCACTCAGCGGCACAGCTCCTCAGCTGCAGCGGCCCACAATAGCGATAGCGATGATTTTCGTAGGATAGCAAATGCGGGCACTCAGCGGCACAGCTCCTCAGCTGCAGCGGCCCACAATAGCGATAGCGACTTTCAGCCCGCGTTCCCCGCAGTAGAACCAGAGGCTCTGGAATTCTCAACAGAAGCCTCACCTGCGGGTAGAATCCCCCTCAAATAGGAATCCAGACGGCTGATGGGTGAAGTCTAATGTCCCTGAGACTTCAGCAGGAGGCGAGCTCAAATCAGGCCCTTGGGTAGTTGCTTTAGCAAGATGGATGAAAGTTTCAAAGTCCTTTCCCTCTAGTTACACGGACAGAGGTTCGTCTTGGCCTCCAGAAGTAACACACTCGTGGGGGTTTTCGCGCACATCTTTATAACCCCCTCGCCTTTGTTCTCTCAAAAGTCACAAGTCACTGAACCCAGTCAGAACCAGTTCGGGGAGGTCCTGGGGGCACGTTGTTTACGAGGCGGCATCCTGCCCTTTAGGAGAGGGGGTCTGCCATCAGACGCACCGTGGGAGGGGGAGCCATCCTTTACCTTGCCAGGCGCAGCCCTGCTCAGATCAAAGGGTCACCCCTCCCCATACTCCAGCTGCAGATCTCTCTACTCGACCCAGGTCGGGTTCAGCCTGGCCTGTCCCTCCAAAACCAGACAGCCAATACACATAACAGCAGAGCACACTGGAAGACTTAGGCAAGAAAATACCCACTTTCTAAAAGTGGTATTTTCAAACACAGAATATAAAAATAATCCTCACTAAAAGATGTACTTTAATATTCTGAGCTCAGGCATACTAAATTCGACTTTCCACTTTACAAGTTGCTTCTGTGGGTGGCGCAATCAGCGCTGCAGGCCCACCAGCAGCATTCGGTCTACCAGCCCTGGGGACGCACGGTGCACTATACTAGAGACTAACAGGTAAACCAAATAAGCCAATTATGGGAACATCAATTCATACAGTCAATTTACAATAGGGAGCATTCGCGCTGTGGCACGGAATGGACGTGGCACAGCTCCCAGAGCATCTAACACCAGCAAACACAGAGGAGACAAAAAGCGAAAAATGGAGGGGAGACCCACGCCAATGGTGCCAGGTCTAACAGACACTGTCCCAAAATCACACTCAAGGTGAATGGGTGCTACTTATCTTTTATCACTGACCGTGGCGCATCAATAAACATGCCAGCGGAAGAGTACAATGAACAGTCTCCAGTGCCCCATTTAACCCTGCCGAAAACCAAAGTGTATACTGGGTTGCTTCAACTACACTTCAAAGTCAAGGTTAATATCTAGCAACTATGAAGCACAAAAAGACGGAAGTACAAGCACCAATTTATGTTCTGGAAGGCACTTCATTGCGTGCATGTTTACTCAGTTTCAGCACTGCTGCTGGCATGGGGCTGATTTCTCTAAACTACAACGTCAATGCCTATCATCGGACAGTGAATCAGTTTCCATCCTTGTTTCATGGACTAGGAAGACTTAAGACAATGAAAATGTGTTGTAATGTGATTTCTCATCTTCTTTCTTTCATTGACATCTCTCCCACTGTTCAGCCTGGTTGAGTGTAGAATGTGTGATGATGTCATGAATGCACGGGTTGCTTGGAGATCTGGTGTGTGTCAGTTGAAGATTGCAGGCTGAACAGCAGGGAGGCTGTTCCTGGTGGGGCTACATTATACCAACTTACCATCTTATCTACCATCTTACATCTCGTGTAACTGGAACTTAATAAAGCATCATCTTTGGAACTTTCTACTTGGCTACTTGTGGACTCCTTTACTTCAACATTTTGGCGACGATTTGGACTCAGAACCTACAAATTTTGGACTATGTTATACAAGGAACATTGAAACTGGAACTAAGGAATCTACCAAAGGAACTGCAACTTAAGGATATTCAAGCTTGAAGTATCTACATGTATATTAAGTTCAACTTAAAGTAACTGGCAGCCCCCAGCCCACCAGTGACCCTAATACCGGTCAGCCTCAACTTGGGCGTGCCATATTCTACTTCACAAGCTTGGTGAGTTATGTACTGCTTGTGTTTGACAGCTGTGTTATTCTACTAAGTTTGGTGAACGTGCTTGGACTTGGACTGCGTTTCCTGTGGGTCAACCAGTGAAAGTCTCGCATTCCAGCTCATGTGGATTGTGTGTCCCTGTCTCAAGGTCTCAGTGGAGCAACTTGTGTCAACAGTTTATGCACTTCATGTCAAGAGTGCCTACAGACAGAGTCTGTCTGTCTACGTGTCAAAAGTGTCTACATACAGACTCTGGAAATTTAACGTTCCTGCTCTATTTTGTGTGTCTTCTGGTGCCTGACTGCTGTTCTTTGTAGTACATAAGTCTCTGTTCTAGTCTTTCTAGAATGCTATTACATGATATGTATTCCACCAGAATGCTCTTACGTGTATGTTCTATGTTTGCTCTTGAGTAAGGGTTCTGTTCTACGGCAGTTGCTTGTTGCCTCCGTGGAAAGGAGTCCGCTCTTGTCTCTTCCCACATACTTGGAATAAAGACCTTCTCAACTTACCTGCCGTTCCATGCTGCCTCTTTTACCACAACTTGGCGATGTTTTGAAGAACCCTGTGTGCAGCTCAGCAGCGAACCGATGGTTATTTTCCAGTCGAGGGGAAGCGTCTTGAAACAGAGACAGTGAGGTGAAACTCTGCCGATTTCACCACAACGACAATAGCGGACAGTATTTATTCCCTGCTCCTGTACCGAAGGAATCCTCGTCTTCTTCGTTTTTCGTCCCGCGACTTCAGGTATCTCCGTTGAGGGTGACGTACATCATGCAGCTTTCGCAGTCTGTTGCCTAGCGACGCTTCTCTGACGCACTTCACCATCCCGTGAAACATCAGCATCTGTCTTCCAGCCACGTTCAAGCACCACGTTGTTGCCACGTCATTGCGCTGCAAGACAGCGTCCCCACGTCGGCGGCCATTTTGTTTGGCTTCTCTTCGTTGTCATAGTAACACAGCGCCACGGAGTTTTACTTCAATATTTAAGCCGTTTGCGCCCCGCCAAGCAGCTGATTCCTTCGGCGATACACACGCCTACAGTGTATCAAAGGCTTTGTAATTCAGTTACTCTTTTTAAGTTTGTTTTTAGTTGTTTTTCGGCGATATACACGCCCGTATATCGTTCGGTTTGACATCATTAGTTTGGATTTTGAGAAGTGAGGACGTCGAAGACAGTCAAGCCTCGCTGTATGGTTTTGCTCACTTATTTTCATAGGTTTTGGGATTTATGGTCTTGCTTATTGTGAATTTGACTATTTTTAACAATTTTTCATTGGAGTTTCAGTCATATACACGCTAGTTTATTGTCCTGATTAATCGTTCCTGCTGCTCTATATCTTCAACATGACCTCTCAAAATATTTCTGTTACTCTGCCACCTAACTTCTTACCTCAACCAGGCCAGCCAAGCATACCCTGGGAGGATTGGCTGCCTATGTTTGAAAATTATGTTGACGCTCTTGATGGTCAAGATTTTCCAGCTAAGAGGAAAAAAGCACTTCTCTTAAGTACTCTTGGCAAAGAAGGTCAACGCGTTTTTCGCTAACTTCCTCAAGCCCTTCAAGCCAATGGGCAGGCTATGCCTGATGAATACAAAGAAGCAATCTGTCGATTGGAAGTAAGGTACTCAAAAGAAGAAAATTTAGTCATGAATAGATATAAGTTTTACACCCAAAGTCAAAAACTGGTGAGTCCATCGATGATTTTATCTCTAGACTTAGAGAAATGTCCATCAAGTGTAATTTTGGAAACATGACAGATGAATTAATCAGAGATCAGCTCATAGTCCAGTGCAACAATAAAAAATTCAGGAACGTCTATGGGCAACCAAAAACCCCAATCTTAAAACAGCTATAGATTTAGCTAAAGTTGTGGAACAGTCCGAAGGGTGTATGAAAGAGTTAGAAAAAAGATCAACAACTAATGATGTCAATGAGGTGTCTACTCAAGAGTTACCAAACTATGATCACAATGATGATGATCCTAGCACAATCGCTGCTGTCAAGAATAAAAAGTTTTTGAAGAAACCTGCTACAAGTAACTCTAAGACTACAAATGTCAGAATGTGTAATAGGTGTGGAAGTACAGTACACACCTCAGACTCTAAGTTTTGTTTTGCTTCTAAGCAAGAGTGTTTAAAATGTGGTCGTATGGGACACTACGCAAGAGTTTGTCGGAGCAAATCTCGCTCTAGTGTAGCCACTGTGCACGGTTCTACACCTGATGTCAATGAGAATGATAAAATGTTGGTGGTCGAGTCTGACACCATAACTGATGAACAAGAAGACAAGCGAAGAAATAGACCCAAAGCTATGTTCATAATTGATGGTCAAGAAGTTTGTCTTATGGTTGATACCGGCTCAAAGTACACCATAATCCTCAAAGATCTTTTTGAAGAAAAGTGGGGTGATATGCCACTTCTTCCTAAGGATATTTCCCTGGGGGATACCAAGGAGAATCTATTGACGTTCTTGGATACTTTGATGCACATATCACGTTTTCTCACAGACATATTCAAGGAAAAGTATATGTGTCTAAATGCGGGCCAGCCATTCTTGGGTGGGTTCATCAATATGATCTTAGAATTATTGTCAACCCTCGTGCAACCACACAAGTCATGGTCATTGAAGATGAGGGCTTGGATAAAATTCTTCCTGAAGCTGGTAATGTTTTTAGAGAAGAATTGGGTCAACTCAAAGGTTACTCACATTGCATTTTAATTAAAAAAGGTTCCATTCCTGTTCAGCAGAAGGTCAGGCGTGTCCCTATAGTTGTTAAAGAGGAAGTTAAAGGGCTCATTCAAGACATGCTCACAACGGGAGTCATAGAACCTGTAGAGGCGTCTCCATGGATTTCGCCCATTGTCGTAACCCAGAAGGCTGATGGGAAACTCCGCTTCTGTGTGGACTTGAGATCCTTGAATCAGTGTGTAGTCGCTGACACATTTCCTCTACCAAATATCACAGAATTGGTCACTACTCTAAAGGGTGCTAAGGTGTTTTCAAAACTGGATCTTAGAAGTGCGTACCACCAGATCAATCTGCACAAAGATTCTAAACATCTAACTGCTTTCATTACACCTCAAGGCACTTACCAATTTACACGTCTTCCTTTTGGACTCAATTCTGCGGCCAGTGTTTTCCAAAGAATGGTGTCCAACATTTTTGAGGGTGTAAGTAATACCATATATTTCCAAGACGATATTTTAATATATGGTCAGTCAGTCGAACAACACAATGTCACTCTCAAGGTTGTTCTAGATAAACTATCGGCAGCAGGTCTCACACTCCGAAAGGAGAAATGCAAGTTCCTAGTTGACCAAATTGACTATTTAGGCTATACCATCAGTCCTTCTGGTGTTAAACCCAAGAGAGACTTGTGCAATGCTATTCATTTAGCTCCACAACCCAAGGATAAAGACCAGTTACGTTCCTTTATGGGACTTATTGTGTATTACTCAAAGTTTGTTAAGAATTTCTCAGACAAAACATCCTGTATGCGTTCTTTACTCAAGCGGGGGGTGAGTTTTTCATGGGGTGCTCAGCAACAAGAATGTTTTGATTACATCAAAAAAGAAATTTGCAATGCCAATGTACTAGCTCCTTTTGATGTAAATAACAAGTCTATTTTAACTGTGGATGCCAGTGCTACAGGCTTGGGAGCTATGCTTTCACAGTTCAAAGGTGGAGCTGAACGTACTGTTGCCTTTGCTTCTAGAACACTGACTGATGCTGAGAAAAACTATTCAGTCATCGAAAGGGAAGCGTTGGCAGCATCTTGGGCTGTGGAATATTTTAGAACGTATTTGTGGGGAATGAAATTTCTCCTAAGAACTGATCATAAACCCCTAGTTAAGGTTCTTTCTCCGGGTGGTACTGGGAAAGGGTCAGCAAGACTTGCCAAAATTGCATCAAAACTTCAGGAGTTTCAATACTCAATTGAATACATTCAGGGGTGGAAGAATGTTCAAGCTGATTGCCTTTCTAGAATGTCTCTGGACTGGCGTACTGTTATTGATCCATGTACTACTGGGTGCGGTGATGACATTGCTGTGGCTTCAATTGAGGATGCTGTATTTGTAGGTGAGGGTGCCTTTGAGGCATGTGATTGGGAACGTGAAATGAGTATTGATCACACTCTACAAGAGGTCATCAAACTTTTAAAATTCGGTTCCAGAAGGGAAAGCTGTGTCTCGGTTTCTGTCCGACCTTATGTCAAAGTTCTTGATGACCTTTCTCTTAACAATAACAATGTTTTAGTCAAAGGTGAAAAATGTATCCCTCCTTTTGGTGTCAGAAACAAACTTTTAGCATTAGCGCATGAAGGTCATCTGGGTCAGACTCTCACACAACGCCGCCTCAAGAATCACTTCTGGTGGCCAGGTATTGATTCTCAAGTGGTTGAGTGGGTGGAAAGTTGTTTAATTTGTAAAGAAGGTGAAAAGCGACTTAAGGTAGGTTCCAAATCTAATGATGCACACATACAGAACCCAGGTTTACCCTGGCACAGCATCTGTCTTGATTTTATCGGTCCTATGGGGGAGTTACATGAAAAAGACAGATTTGCCATTGTTGTAGTTGATGTGTTTTCCAAGTGGTTAGTAGTTGAATTTACCAATAATGTTACCACTGAAAATACCATTAAATTCTTAGGAAATCTATTTAAGGATGAGGGTATTCCCTCTGTTCTCATCACTGACAACGGCACTCAACTTGTCTCCAAAGAGATGCAAACTTTTCTCAAGAGTTGTGGTGTTTCTCATCATCGCACTACACTATACAATCCTCAAGGCAATGGAATGTGCGAGAGAGCTAACAAGGTTGTCAAAGGTATTATCCAAATGGCCACCGCCAGTGGGTTAGTGGTACGGAAAATGGTCAACGAAATGCTTTGGGCCTATCGGACCACTCCCCTTGTCGATGGTCAACCTTCCCCTTTCCAACTTATGAGAGGGCGGGCTCCCGGCTCGAAACTTGTTCCTTCTTGGATGAAGCAAGTTGTCACATTGCAAGGTAGATGTCCTGACCTGCCGTCTTCCTCAAACTCATCTCGTCCTTTCAAGGTGGGTGATCTTGTCAAGATCAAAAGCGGGAGGGTGGGGAGAGGTTTGTCAAAGTTCAAGGGGCCCTTCATGGTAAAAAAAGTACTTGATCATTGTGTTATTCTAAATAATAGTGAGTGTTGGAACTTCAGACGGGTTGCTTTATATCAAAGAGGGGAAGCAATTGCACCACAGGATAAACCCACTAGTTCTTTGAGTAGTAGTGGTTATCTTCTAGCTCAAATTCCTGAGGAAGCTGCTCCTTTAGCCCCGTTGGAGAGAGATCGTAATGGTGGGTGTGGTGATTCTCTCATGTCTGGGAGTCTCTCGGTACATTCCTCAGACCCTGTTTCTGACGGGGTTGTTTCTGCTCGTGCTTTGAGGTATCGCAGACCACCAGTCTATTTGCAAGACTTTATTTGCTAGATTTTGTATATCTATGGTAACTTTATGTTAGTTCTTAGGTTCTCATTTTTTTTTCTTTCTCTTTTACGTTTGTTGACATTGGAAAGGAAGAAGATGTGTAGTACATAAGTCTCTGTTCTAGTCTTTCTAGAATGCTATTACATGATATGTATTCCACCAGAATGATCTTACGTGTATGTTCTATGTTTGCTCTTGAGTAAGGGTTCTGTTCTACGGCAGTTGCTTGTTGCCTCCGTGGAAAGGAGTCCGCTCTTATCTCTTCCCACATACTTGGAATAAAGACCTTCTCAACTTACCTGCCGTTCCATGCTGCCTCTTTTACCACATTCTTCTGACTGGCTTTGCCACTTGGGAATTTGTGGGGGCACCGCTTCTTTCTTACGTGAGTCAGTTTCATATTTTTCACGTGTCTATTTTCACGTTTCAATGCCCCTTAATTTTTGTCAGTTCAACCGTTCTGCGATGTTTAAAATATGGCACGAGTTGTCCACAGCGCGCATTCATTGTGCGCACGCTGTCTTACCTTTGTTCAACCATTCCTCCATGGGTTTCTCTGTGACGTGCGTTCTCCCTCGAGGTTCCTGGCTGTTGTTGACGTTTTGGGAGCATCATGATGCTGGGAGCCATTCGGCGCGGCGTCACCGGTGCGTGCCTCCATTTTGGGATTGGAGCATCACTGCGGTTCACGCTCTTCCAACCACGTTGTCTCTCAATAAAGTTTTGGGAACGTTGCAATGTCTGCAGCTGTGAAATATGCAGGTCTCCATGGACGTCGCACCGTTTATATCTACATTTTTCTGCTTTTCTTGGATTGTTGTCTACAAGGTACAGCTACAGGTATTCTTTGACTTATAGACTGTGTTTTTTTTTTTTTCTTCGGCACAGTTGTGATTTATCCGGTGTTTTTCCAGTTTTGCGTTCCGCTTTCTTTTGACTTTATTTTGCGGATGCCGGACTGAGAGATACTACATTTTGGACCTACTTTCTTTCCTGTTTGTTTTTGAAGCGAGTAACATGTTGAATTCTCGCTAAGATCATTTCCCATCATCTCTTTGAGGGTTTCGGGTGAGATATCGCTCACCGGAGTAAAAGACTTTTTATTTATCTATTTTAATTGTTTGCTTGATACTGTGTTCGGGTTATTTACCCTTGTGCTACATGATGAAATTAATTCGTTTTTGTGGTTTTGCCTGTGGAATGTAATTACAGGTTATATTTACATAGTACAGTTATATAGTATTTGCTCATGACTCTACTTGCCTTGTATGCGTACAGCGCAGCCCTTAAGTTTTTTTTGGGTTGACTACAGTGTTTTTCACGTACTGGTCCTTTACCAGTCTTTGCGTGATTGGGTTGTTTACAGGTGGTTTCTTTTCCTCTTTTTGTGGGTGAGTGTATCCCAGTACAGTCCATTTTTCTTTTACTGTGTGTGAGGTGGTGTGTTCCTCAGTACAGTGTGCTTATCGCTTTGAGTGCTTGCCTGAGACTTCTCTTGTCCTTTTAGGTGTTCTACGCAGTTTTTGGCGTTATTGGGTTGATTGCTTACTATTTATTACTTACTACGTACGTACACTATTTTCTACGTTCTGTGGTCTTGTCATGTCAGGTTTACAGCGCTGGTTCGTTGTGTGCCATACAGCTTATTAATGTCCACAATTTATTTTGTGTTTGCTGGTGATAGGATCTGGTCCACAGATGGTAGGGGTGCCTGAGACGTCAGGTGTACGAGTATTGTACGTGTGTTGCTTGCGATTTTTTTTCTTGCTTACTTGCTTACCATAGGGTTCAGTGTGCTTGCATCTTTGTTTACTGAAGTGCGTTTGTGCGTATCTATGTTGCCTTTTCTGGTATTTCAGGGGGTATGTACAACATGGTGTGCGGTGTGCTTTATAGCGCCGTTTTTGCGTCATATGGGTTATTTCCCAGAGTTTGTTTTCTTTATGTATGGTCGTTTGGTTGGACACTATTCCTGGCAGTTTCTGGGTTGTGCGTGTATTCTTGAATTTTGATTTTTTTTTTTACAGGTGTGCTTTTGGTGGTTGCCTGTTAGGGTATTTCTTGGCATATGTTTTTCTAGTTTGTGCCTTTTCTTTGTGAGAATAGGGGATGGGTGTTCGTGTGTTCTATGTTTTGCATTCTTTGGTGCCTGTCCACTTTATGCCATGTTACTCCATTCTATTTCTCAATTGTTGAATTTACATCTTTGCATTTCTTCTTTTATTGTTTTTTTCCTTAGTTTTCTCTTTTGTTGGTGTAAAGAAAGAGGATGTGTTGTAATGTGATTTCTCATCTTCTTTCTTTCATTGACATCTCTCCCACTGTTCAGCCTGGTTGAGTGTAGAATGTGTGATGATGTCATGAATGCATGGGTTGCTTGGAGATCTGGTGTGTGTCAGTTGAAGATTGCAGGCTGAGCAGCAGGGAGGCTGCTCCTGGTGGGGCTACATTATACCAATTTACCATCTTATCTACCATCTTACATCTCGTGTAACTGGAACTTAATAAAGCATCATCTTTGAAACGTTCTACTTGGCAACTTGTGAACTCCTTTACTTCAACAAAATGCAACTTCACATAAATGAGGACATTTGTCCTGTTGCTTAACAACATCATCAAATTGCGTTTCATTTACAAGAGACTGTTGAGAAAGAACCTGAGACACTATTTAAGCAAGACATAATTGAGCAATCCACTGGTCCGACGCCATGGGTGTCACCCATAGTGGTAGTGCCTAAGAAGGATAGCGGAGAAGCCATGTGCATCTGTGTCGATATGCGCCAAGCTAACAAGGCGATTGAAAGAGAACGACATCCAGGTCCGCATATTGCTGACATGATTACGCAGCTGAATGGAGCTAAAGTCTTTTCCCACCTTGATTTGAACAAAGGGTATCACCAACTCAAACTGGAATTACTAAGAATAATACAATTTATGAATAGCACATTTAACATATTCATTTTAGCCAATTCCTACTAGTTAAGCTACAGTGGAGTTGAGACTATTATACTCAATCACACGTTCATACAAATTTATAAGTCTCAAAAAATGCCCTAATTTCTTTCATCTTGCCATCCTAGTTTTCAGTTGTGCATCGTGTCTACTGGAATTGCAGGTACATTACTACCTTTTTGACTCATGTTGGTTTATTATTTATTGGTAGATTTAAAAGACTACGTTTCGGAGTATCCTCAGCTGCAGAACTCTTTCAGGATGTCATTCGTCGCATACTACAGCCAGTCATGAATGCTTACAATTACAGTGATGACATATTGGTTTTTGGGGCCACATGAAAGGAACATGATAAAGCTCTTATGCAAGTGTGTCATATACTTGCTGATGCAGGTCTCACTTTAAATGCAGCAGAGTGTGAATTTCATAAAACAAAACTCAAGTTCTTTGGCCATATTTTTTCTGATGGGGGAATGATTCCAGATCCAAATAAAGTACAAGATTTGTCATCCACTTCTTCCCCACAAGCTGTAAGTATGCTGCGATCATTCCTTGGTATGGATAGTTACTGTTCAAGGTACATACGTGACTTTGCCACTGTATGTGCACCATTGAGAGACATAACTAAACAAAATGTTTCATTTCAATGGTCACATGAATGTGAACAAAGCTTCAAGAAAATCAGACATGCGATTGAGAATGCCACTGAAATGGCATGCTTTGATCAGAAACTACAAACAGTGGTTGTTGTTGATGCCAGCCCAATAGGGTTAGGTGCCATACTTGCCCAGCACAATTGACATCCTAATGCACCAAGACACATTGTCGATTATGCTAGCAGGAGTTTGCCACCAATGGAACTTGCGTATTCACAACTTGAAAAAGAAAGCCTCGCTGTGGTGTGTACTTAAGAGCATTTTCATGTGTTCCTGTATGGAAAGCACTTCAAGGTTTTCACCAACCACTAAGTATTACTCACCATTTTCGGCAATCCTAAAGCCAAGATGCCCCCTCGCATTGAGAAGCGGGGGTTGCGACTGCAGGAGTATGATTATATGCAGGCACCGCAACTAAGCTGACCGGTCTACTGATCCTGGGCTTCCACGGACTCCGAAAAGCTCAGCAACACAGGTGGTGGTTCTTTACATCCCTCAAGGCCTGCCCTGTCCTCTCACCAAGTTTGAGGCCAGTATCCCTAGTCGGAGCCGCAGGAACCAAACCCCTGTGCACCGCATCGACTTGCTGTTGCAAAGGCTTGTTGGCTTCCTTCCATCAACATCATCGGGCTCCTAGTAGCCCCAACCTCTAGCATCTCTGATGACCAGAATCTTCGACCACACCGCATTGCTTGCACCGTGGGCCTGCTTCTTTGGTAGCTGCTCGAAGTCCTTTTGCGACTCCAGTGTCTCCGGCCTGTGGGTCCTGTCGAGACCCATTTGAATTCTTTGGGCTCCCCTGATTGCTCGGGGCCTGCCCTGACGCCCCTGCTTGTGGTGAGTCTCCTGGACCTTGCTGGTCCCGACATTGCACCTTCTTCAACTTCACGTTGGTTTGCAGTTGCCAAAGCTTGTTGGTGCTCCCTCTCGACACCGACCCCTCAACTCTCGACATCCAACTTGCGACAGCTCGTGTACGGCTCCTGGTCTTTCACAGCATCGCCTGGTCCACACAGCTGCAGTTTCAAGGTCACCATCAGCTCTTCTGCAGCACCCGACATCAGTGGGCATTCGTCTTCCGTGCCTCCTGGTCACGCCTGAGTGGCATAGACTCTGTCCCCTCTGCTTGCAGGTTCTTCACATCTTGAATCCACCTTTGGGTTCCACCGGACACTTTCACCTTCTCCAGCAGCGGCATCTTTCTGAAGTCCTCCATTGGGTTCGACAGCGGTTTCCGACACCACTTCACACCTATTCACCCGGCTTCCCTAGTGCAGGTATCCTGGTTCCTAAGGTATCCACGGATGGGGTGGCTCTCCAACCTCTTGTCTTCCACGGGGTTTCTTCAGGGTCCACTGGAAAGGGTCCTCTCTCTTTAAAATTGCAACCGCAACTTACACGTTGATTTGTATGCAGAACGCGGTTGTGTTCCTACACTGCACATGATCTCCGTGGATCTCCTAGATACACATCAATATTGGAGAAAACATGCTCGACCTCTTCATGATGACCTTGAATATCAGAAATTCAAAAATGTGCAGAAAGAACTTTCGGTTACCCCAGAAGGCATTATATTACGAGGGTCGAGAATTGTTATACCTGAGAGTCAGACAACATGTCATCAAACTGGCACATGAGGGACACCGTAGAGTTGTTACTACTAAACTAGCCCTACGAGTGATACCTTGAGATAATATTCACTATGCCAACATGGCATGAAAACGAAGCTTGAGAATGAAGCATCATGTACATGAGAGAAGGACATCATGTTTCAAAACACTGCTTACAAAATAACTATTATACGCTGACTGCAGATTGAGGAACCGACAGAAAGATAACTGCGTGCAAGAATAAGATGGCTGTAGACAGCAACAACCATTTTGAAAAGGAGGCCTACTTCATGTAAAAAAAAACACAACTTCACAACAGAATATCTCAAATTCATCACGTTAATCACATCGTGTTAATACAATTATGTGCTTTCATTTTTAAGAATACCACATCAACCCCTTCCCTGATCAAATCATCACAAGACCACTTCATGATTTACATTCCTTTTCATTACAGTTTTCTCTGATTTCAGCTTCTTCCAATTTTTTCATCTCACCATAAGTCCTGGGTTGGGTGTCTTCTAGTTCAAGATTATCACACCATCTTTTGCTCATTGCTGACAGCTTCTTTGGGCTATCACACTTTAAACGTCCCTTTATCCTAATGCAATTTACACTCACTACACAAACTAAAATAATTATTATAGGGGGTAGTATCCATCTGAATATTCCCTTGCCTAGAATACCAAGTGAGAGAAATTGGGTTGTTGGTTGACTGGGGTGTGAGTCCTGGTCAAGCTGCAACCACAATCCTGGCTAGGGTGAGGCACAAGCCAACGCTAAATTAACCTGTACTCAAACCTCTAGTAGCTTGGCACAGAGCAGTCAGGCTTAACTTAGAGGCAATGTGTAAAGTATTAATGCAACATTTCAAATAGTAATTACGTGAAAACACCACACAAAAGGGATCCCACACCAAGTTAGAAAAATAGTACTTTCTTTAATAAATAACACAAAGCCAAAACAACAACAGTCCAATCAGTAGAACCGGAGATATGCAATTTTAAAGATTTTAGCAAAAATAGCGCCAAAACCACAAAGCGCCAACTGTGGGTATTTGGTTGCATTGGACCGGCACAAAGTCACAAGTTCAGGCCAACTGCGATGGAGCGTGGGCCACTAATAGGCACCCAGCTAGACCAGCTGAACAAAGTACCTTAAATCCTGGTTTGTGGAGCTTTGCGATGATCCGTGTCGCAGATGTGTCGCGCAGCCGAAGCGATGCGTCGGTTCCAAGATGCGATGAGAGCGCCTATGTCGTCATCGTCGAGGGTCCCGTAGACGGGACCTGTGACGCTAAGTCCGGCATCGAAGATGCGGCGTGCAGTAAGGGCGACATGTCGATTCCGAGTCCGACATTGTCGTTGAGGCTGCCGTCGACAAGGGATGCAAGGGCCGGCGCTGAGGATGTGTAGCGCAGCAGCAGTTGCGACGGATCCAATCCACTGAGCAGCGGTGATGCTTTGGTCCTGCTCAGGGTTGCGCAGCTGCAGACATGCATCTTTTGCACTAGATCCACAGAGGCTGGCAGAGTGCCTTAAGCCCATTTCCAAGGGTCCAGGACTGGGGTGGCACCACTTGTGAGGGTAGACCCACAGATTGCTGAATCCAGTTGCAAGTGCAAGGTTGTTTGAAGCCTGTTATGTTCCTGAGCCTTCAGATCAGGAGGGCAGCCAACTAGCACTTGGAGTCACTCTGGGTTCTAGGTTCAAGAGATGCAGGTCAAGTCCTTCTAACCTAGGCAAGAGGTCAGCAGAGCAGGGCAGCAGTTCCTTCAGAGCAGCAGAGTGGCAGTCTTTGTAGCAGCACAGCAGTCCTTCTTCCTTACAGAGTATTCACAGGTCCAGAAATGCACTGAAATGGTGATTTCTGAGGTCTAGTACACAGTTGCTCTGCCTTCCTGGCCCTCGCTCCAGACTAAATACAGGGGATATGCAGCCCTTTGTGTGGGGACAAGACACAGTCAGGCTGGGCCCAACTCCTCCCTCCCATCCTGCCAGTGATGGCCTATCCAGTAACAGCTAAGCTCCCTACTATGTGTGGATGTCTAGGAGGAATACACAAAGTGCAACTGTCACCCATATCCAGTCATGTGACCCAGAGAAAGGCACCAAATGGCTAAGGCAAGAAAATGCCAATTTTCTAAAAGTGGCATTTTCACCATTACAATTTAAAATCCAACTTCACCATAAGTTAGGATTTTAAATTGAGACACAAAACATGAACAGTTTACCTATTCCCATTTGGAAATTACACTCATGAAATGTAATAAGGTAATTACAATGTTATCCTATGGGAGAGGTAGGTCTTACAGTAGTGAAAACAAATGTAAGAGTTTTTCACTACCAGGACATGTAAAACTTAAAAGTAGATGTCCTGCTTTTTAAATACATTGCACCCTGTCCTCTGAGCTGTCCATTGCTTACTCTACAGGTGACTCATATGTATTAACAAGCATCAGAAATGCAATAGGTCTCGCATTTTTCTGAGTTAGAGCCATTAGCATTGTAAATGGCAATTTCTTTTATTATGTGTTATGGAGTGTATGTATGTGGTGTGTAGTGGAATTTTGTGGGTTGGATTGGATTAGTTAGTTGTGGAATTGTGTGGTGTGGAATGGATTTGTGAAGTGGAATTATGTGGCATGGCGTGCTGTGGAATTATGTAGATAGTACTTATGTGGTATTGAGTGCACAGGAATTATGTGGAGTGGGTTTGTGTGTTATGGAGTAGTGAACAGGTTTATCCACGACTCCCCAAACATCTGACAAATCTGGTGAAATGTTAGAGGAGACCGACAAAGGGACAGAGAAGTTGAAAAATTTTAGCCAAGAAGGTCTGCAGGCCCATTCTCCCTCCCTTGAAGAGAAACTGCTGTTAGAGAAATTAGATTTTGCTCTGCCCAGAGACAGATCTTCCAGGAAAGGAGAGCCAGTGCTGGGGAGCCCATTTCCCTGGCGGTTTACACATGACCTCACTACCTGGTTATATGTCTGCACACACTGCCTGGGAGCGTATGAAGCAGAGCCTCCATCTCCCTCCAATTGGAAGACAGGGATGCCTGATTGAATACCCACCCCCGCTGAGCCCTGTGATCCTGAAAAACTGTTCCCAACCCTCCAGAGGCTCACCAAGCATGTTTGCCAGAAAAAAAACAGGATGTTGCGTTAGTTGCTTCCTCTATTAAGGCATTCTGGGAGAACAGATGCCTTGATGGGAGTAGAATTTTGGCTGACTGGGGCTATCAATATCTGTGAGAACAGAAGTGTACTCGCATCATAAGGACTGTGAGGGGAAGATGGACAAGGAGGTAATGTAAGGGATGTGTTATACTAGACAGTTGTGCAGACAGGTTATATACTGAAAGATTGTGTAGAGGTTCAAGTGACGAGTTGTCTAATAGAGTATACAAGTGATGAGGTGTTTAATAGAGCACAGAGGTTGAGTTATATTACAGCACAGGATGTGAAAGTGACGAGTCATCTGAAGCAGAGTGTATACGTGCGCAGAGGAGGAGATATCTCGTTACAGAGTGTACAGATGTACAGGTTTTGTCATCTCACAGCAGAGGATAGAAAGTGCAAGAGATCAGTTATCTCAGAGGGGAGTGTACGGGCCTGCAGTGGTTGAGTCATCTCATAGAAGAGTGTACTGGGGGCTGCGGGCCGGCATCGCGTGGCACTGAACAAACTGGGCCTACCTTTGGCAGCCTGAGGTCCAGGGGCCCCGGGTTTCAAGCTGTATTATTTTGCCGGGAACTGCAGTGGCTGATGATGTGGAGGACTTCGGAGGCTTCACTAGGAGGCTTGTTACCTCTGGCTCCGGGGAACAAGCAACGATGCTCCCGGAGGAGTGATCGAGGGCTGAGTGTGCACATGGTACTCGCTCTTGCTTCGGGTGGCCCGGCACTGCTGGACGCATTATCAGTGTTGGCGACGCGCTGGACTGGCATCGTTGCTGTGGTACTTGCTGGCCTTTGCCAGGGCTGGGCGCACTGAACACTTATCGCAGTGGCGACGGGCCTTGGTTATTGACTCTGGGTCAGCTGTTCAGGGATGGGACCACCATCTCGTTTGAGGACCTCCGCGATGTATATGACATCCCAGCCGGACAAATCCTGACCCACACGATGCTTAAGGGAGCTAAAGGTAAAGGATGGGGGATACAGACAAAGATCTCGAGACTGAGCCCACTCTGTAGGTGCACCTGACGTGGAGCCCTAAAGGCCACTGCATAATGAACGTGTACACTGCGATGAACAGGGCGGCGGGCCCGGCGCTGCTTGACCCGAAGGAACAGTGGAGTCGGGAGTTAAAATCGCGCTTACAGGCACAGACTGGGACAAAATACTGGGGCGTGTCTCGCAGGTCTCGAGGAATGCGCGGCTAAAGTTGCTGTAATTGAACTATGTACACCACACACGCCTCACCCCGTGTGTCTTCACAAGATATTCGCAGCGTCGTCCCACGGCTACTTTAGATGCGGAACCAAACAAGCAGGCTGGTACCACATGATGCAGCAGAGCGAGATGGTGCGCCCATTCTGAATGGAAGTATGCACATACCTCACACTGCTGACGGGCAGACGGCATATTGATACACCGAAGACATGTCTAGTGGGCCTGATACACCTCACCTAAGGACGGACAAAGCAGGAAACCGGCTCATAGACCTAGCGCTCGCTCGCCGTGATAGCCATGCACTGGGAGACACCCACAGCGCCACCGGTCGGGGCATGGGAGAGGTTACTCTCCGGGCGGGAGCTGAGGGTGACGCTTTGCAGCGCCCCCGTCGGCAGGCCGGGAGACACACAGGTCACGGGATGGGATGTACAGGGGAGACCGACCTGCGGCTATCTTGAGGTAGGGAACCCTAAGCATGGTTTGTAGCTGCACAGGACGGGCGGTTTTCCCCGGACACCCACCTAGCATGCGACCCGCTTGTCACCCTGTCACGGAGCCCACGCACTCAATTTTGGAAAGCCTGTAAGACACCTGCATTGATGTCTGTATGAGATACTGTAAATGACGACAACCCGTGTACGCTGTTTACGTTTGCTTGTGCAAAAGCAATAAAGATCTAGGGAGGGGGCGGGGTGCGTGCACCTGGAGGCGCTGCCTGCTAACTCCCGTAAACCAGTGGTGCGCGCGCACCACATAGCATAGGAGGGAGGGAGGGTGGGGGAGGGAGCGAGGGAGCGAGGCAGCGAGGCGAACGCGCGCTGCTGCGCGTTCTGGCCACCGTCGGGAATGGGCGCGGCAAAGGCGGGACATGCGCCCACCTTTGACCAATCGCGTGCCGTCTCCATAAAAAAAACGTACGCTCCAGCCAATGTGGGCTTCTGAAAACAAAACCACACGCACAAGCGTGTGGGTCGTTTTCAGAAGCCCTTTCTAAAGGTCTCGCGCTGCGCGAGCAGGGCTGCGCACTGCAACGCTAGGCGCGAGACCTAAAAAGGAAGGTTTTGGCCTGGCAAAATGTGTACTTTGCCAGGTCATACTGGCAGTTTAAAACTGCACACACATAGGCTGCAATGGCAGGCCTAAGACGTTTAAAGTGCTACTTAAGTGGGTGGCACAATCAATGCTGCTGGCCCACTAGTAGCATTTAGTTTACATGCTCTGGGCACAGTTAGTGCCACCTTACTAGGGACTTGCTAGTAAATGATATATGCCAAATTGGGTATAAGCCAATCTAACATGTTTTAAGGAGAGAGCACAAGCACTTTGACACGGTTAGCAGTGGTAAAGTGAGCAGAGTCCTAAGTCCAGCAAAAGCAAAGTCAGCTAAAAGTGAAAGGGCAAAGGCAAAACATCTGGGGATGATCCTGCAGAAAGGGCCAAGTCCAACACCAAATTACTCAAAAACCTTTGAAAACCCTTTTCCAATCACTCCAAACCATGAACCAACAGTTTCCAAGCCCCTGTTTCTTCAAGAGTCTTTATTTTACGTATGATGTTAGGGGTACTAGCATCATACCTGTTAATCTGATTACTGCTATTAGGCACATAGTTGCAACACTGCTAAACCTCTAACATGAACAGACTCTGCTGTCTTTGGATAATAATATACCTAAAGCTAAACTGTTTTGTATAACCAAAGCTTGCATAGCTATTCATTCTTTATCAATGTTTGTTAGAGCACCCACTGTGTTAGTAACCATTCTGTTCACCAGTGTTGACAATTTTCTAATTTTCATATCATTAAAAGCTATACCAACATTAGGAATCATAGCACTTAATATATCCACTAACACTAGACCAGGACTTCGCTTCTCCCTCTTCACAACTTTATTATGTTCACTAATCTTATCCACGTAATAAACATGAGGAATCACTAAGTGTAAATAGAAGCTACCCAATCAGTTACGGAGGACTTTAAAATAGGCAGTTCTCCCACACTCATAATAGATCCACTAATAATGGGCTTTCGTCCAGTCAAAATCATGTTATTTGCTACATAACTTGTTTCTTTTTGTCTCTTTTTTCATACCATACACCCACATTTTCCCCTAACTAAGTCTTAGATGTCCCTTCAAATGTCCAACTTCCTCTTCTTCCTCTTTTAATTTCTCCTTTTTCCCTTCTTCAACCTTTTGAGTACACCTCACCTTCCACTCATTAAACACTTCAGCAAACTCCTTCTCATTTTTATTTAATCAACATGTAACTTTATTACCACCATTGTTAGTTCGGTTTGTTTGGTTAATTTGGGTAATGTGTGTGATGTATCTAGACATTGTGCCCAGGCTTTTGCTTCCATAGTAATTAGACGAGGACCTAACAGGAGGCACACTCTCCAGAGGGCCATCAAAGTTCGAAAGATAAAATTGAAGAAAATCCTGTTGATAAAACAGGTTCATAAACACAAAACAGGGCATAGGTCAGTGGGATGTGATGATAAGTCCCCCTCTATGTGGCAGATGCAGACATATCAATCATGTACTTCCATAAATTTGGAATATTCATCTAATAACCCAAAATAAAAAAATCCTCCAAAATGTCTTACAGAGCTATCGATATGCAGTAACTTAATAACTGACTAATAATTTCATCCTCGCATCTTTTAAGATCTGGTTAGTTCCTACAAGATAGTCAATTATGAATATTAATATCACAATCACTAGGACTAATTGTAAAATTTTGCAGCAAATCCTTGTTGCTATGTTTCTTCTATGAAAAAATGTAAAAAAAGAATACAAACATTCATCACTAATTTCTATGGTACAAAATCAAAAATCACAAGAGTTTTAAAGTCCAAATAATAGTTTAAGTTCATAAAGTCAAGATTAGTTCATGAAAGGAATCCTACTATCTTCAACTGGATAACAAGGAAGACCTACTATTTTGACTAGATACCCAAGATATAAAACAAAACAACTTTAACTTCAAGATCTCAGTTCAAATCTCAGCTCAATGTTTCATCAAAAACTATACAGAAATGATTGTTGAATTTTAATCAGTCCATGTTCACGGAGGCTCTTCAAAAATAAATTTGGAATCTGCCAAATCAATGACCTGTATCTAATTTCACAGCTTGTCAGATATCAACTAGTATCTTTAATAGGGCCAATTTTTACAGGGACATTTGCTGAAACTTGATTTTTCATCTGCTTATTGAAGATGGTTACAACATTGATTTCTTTGCCCAAGAGAGGTAGGTTTGGAACCTCCATTGGACGAACCGTGGAGCAAGTTGCCCCGGTACTGATCAAAAGTGATACTGTGTGGCCATCCACCTCACCTTCTAAATATGGACCACTCTGGTCCACCTCTAATATTGCACCAGGCATGCAATCCTCCTTCCCCTTCAGGCAGTGTCACTTGTGATTGATCAGGGCCAAGTCCATCGGGATGTTCAGTAGCTGCGAAAAACTGGAGAAAACAGCCTTTGATTTTCAAAAAAGTTCTGCTGAGATCTGGGACCCTGCTGACAGTTGGATATTTATTTTGCATGTTTTGCTACACTATAGGGGCTTGTGGCAATTTTGCATGATTGGGTCCCTGATTTTGCATGTCCTCCCCTTCAGTTGGACAGAGGTTTCTGACTGCATCGCCCCATTGTGAGACATTCCATTCATGTTCTGAGAATTTATCCAAGCATCATTCTGTACTCTGTTAGGATTCAGTCTGCACTCTTGTTCCAAATGCCCAACACTGTAACAAATATGGCAACAAGGGGAACTCAGCAGTCATTTACTCACACGCCTTCCGCTCCATCTTTTTTGGTTCTTTTTCTTTTTCACCTTGACTCCTTCTTTCTTTGCCCGTTTATCCTTGAACTTACCCCCCATTCTTTTGTGGATTTCATTAATTCTTTAATGCGGACCTTCAGAGTTGGTACTCTCATTTCTTTCATCTCCTCATCACTTTTGACCAATCTAAAAGTTATCCTAAAGTGTTTCTTCTCATTTATATCAATCTTGTACTCCTTGGGCAACCTCTCCAATTTCTCATGTGCTCATAGGCCTGCCTAACAACATCCTTGTCAAATATCTCAACTCAGCCTCATTATAGGTGTTCAATCTATCTGGGTCAATTGTATCCTTCAAAATCTCTTTGAACCCTGTCCTTAATTGTAAGACATCAATTGGGCACCGGATCTCTGTGGGAAGGCTGCGGTTTTATGACAATGGTACCTGTGAGCACAACACTTGCATTGATACATGCATCTGATATAACAGAAGAAATCTCTACTAACTTGCACCTTCCTTCACACTGGTTCCTATTCCCCCGGTACCAAACCCCTGTGGTGCTAGTCCTGCAGGCAGGGGAACAGCCTGATAGGGAGGTGGTCTTGAGCTCAACAAATTATTCAAAAATCTTCCTCCTTTGTCCTTCTCTTTCTTTTCTACCATCTCTCCTTTACCCGTTCTCAGGCTCGAATATTAAACACCTCTGCCACCGATCATACCTTCACGCCAGGCATGCTGGTTTGCATATAGACAATTACTAACAGAGTGTCTAATCTGAGTCTTCTTCTCTTGCACTCTGTCTTGTGCGCTGCATGCTCCCAGGCATTTAATGCTTTGAATTGAGCAGGTCTGGGTTGGGGTTTGGTTTCATACATCACACATCTCAAGTGTTCAAGCTTTAAAGGTACCATTTATGGGAAATTGTATGTTCTTCCATCAGAAATTATCTTATTCCATTCTTTAATCCACAGGCAAATGTGTAACCCCTTATAAAGGGCTATATCAAAGAGAGGCATGCCATCGGGTGGTATTTTCTCTCCCTTACAAGCAGGACAATGAGATTCACTAAACAGAATTCCTATTTTCCTTCCTGATTCTCACTCTTCTGCATCATGTGACATCAACAACGATAATACACCAATCTCAATGCAGCACTTAACATGAACTAGCCAAATCCTAGTGCCACACCTCATGACACAACTGATGGAGTGGGGATTCTTAAATCTCAAACGTCTGGTGTAATCATCATACAAACCCCACCACTGGTCATATGGACCTTTTTAGCCAATGTGGCGCGGGATCTAGGAGCAATCATTTCCATACATTTCCATAAACAGTGAAGACCAATGGGGCTACACAGGAACGACAAAGAGAACCGTAGTAAGTTTTAAGATATTTATTAATAAAATTAGTCATTTTAAGGTTATTAATTCCTGAAGTATTCAGATTTAAGCATCATTATTACAAGTTTAAATGGTCCATGAACCGATATTTCAACATAAGAAAAAATAGAACATTAACAAGAACTACGCAAAGAACACAAATTATGCAAAAAGTGTGTTCCATAAAGGAAACCCCTAATCTGAATTAAGGAAGGATAGGTCAGGAAAGGGCATTTGGTTAGGCAAATACGGTAAGGTGTCAGCTCCAGAAACCAAATAAATGTCTCTGACGAGAGAATGTGACTGCTTAGGCAAAAACCTGTGCACTGGGGAAGTGGAGATCAGCAGGGGTGAGAAGGGTCTTCTCAGTTCGAAGTCAAAGAACAGCATCTCCCCTCTAGTCTAAGGAACACACACTATTATTATTATTCACAATGCACTAGTTGCAACATTAAAGCTTGTTCTCACTCTCTGGAGCCAATCACATTACTCCAGACTATGGGAGCAGGTAAACAAATGTATGACATTACAACGCAAACTATTACAATGCAAACCTTTACAACACGGTCAATACAACGCAGCTTCCATTACAACGCATGCCATTACAATGCAAGCCATTACAACGCATATTACATTGCAACGAAAATTACTATTCTAACACAGCCGGGTGCTTACCTCAGGGAAGGTGCTGGTCAGTGAGGGAAATGCGTTGTAATGGATCCTGCAGTGTATTGACCGTGTTGTAAAGGCATTGCGTTGTAATGCCTGCGTTGTAATGGATGTTTTCCCAGATAAACTCCCCTCTTTCTCAGGGCAACACAGTGGTCCATGCATGGCTATGTCCTTAAATTGTAACACTGGACACACTGTGGGTACAGTCAACTCTTCCCACAAGTCGCTCTCCCATCCTGGCATCTTCTTCTGATGAGAACCTCTCTATCAGTTGTCTAATACATAATAAACTATTCACTAGCTAGCAAACGGAATCTGGAAAAACACAGCTTTTGCAGTGGAAAAATACATAACATGCAAAACAACGGAAATGTGTTGTCCTCTTAGCCTTTAACGTGTGAAATACGACATATTGAATGTCAATAGAAATGTGACTATGTTTAAGTTGCATAGGGATGTTAACTCAGGTGCTGCTTATAATGGCTAAATGCTGTCACTTACTACAAATTATATGATTAATGTGCACACATTATTTAGCAATGTGAATCACACTTTGTTAATAAATGCGTTAGATTATGCAAATGTAAAATTATGCTCCTCCACAACTAACCAGTCAAGGCGCGAATCACTACATGATCAACAAATTGCAGCACGTCCAGTTCAAAGTTAACCAATCAGAGCGCATCTGTATGCGTCACCCCACAACAAGCAACCAACCACAGAGCAGCTCGCAGCAAAGCGATATCTACGTTCGAAATGCTTACAACACTTAAATAATCAATCATCCTTGTCTGCTTACCTAAGATAAGGAAAGGAAAATCAATCACTTCACTTTTAAAAAGTAACTCTTACAGAGTAAAGCAGGGTCTTGACCAGCGGTAACCTACTCTAGATCAGCATGTTTACTCCTGTGCACCAAGGAATAAACAGACCTTTAGGAAATCCTTATCATGGTGGGAAGGTAGAGCCTCACAAAACACACCTCACCTTTGCAGACAAGTACAAATAACAAGCATATGTTACAAGAGCTTTGATTTTCAACAAAATCCGATAACCAAATCTTAACAATTAGCACATAAATCACAATAAATATAACCAATAGACATGAATGAACCCTCAAAATTTAGTGATCAATGCAAAGCCCTCTTGGACACAGCTTGGATAATAAGACAAAAAGCATCAAATTTGCAATTTTAAGCAATTAACACATTAATCACAATATGCACATTCAATAAACATAAATAAACACCTAAAATTCATCACACACAAGTAGCCCTCTAAAGCATGATTCGTACACCCCAAAAACGCAATTAAAATATAAGACAAAAACATCACAATAACCAAATTTCCCAAAATACCACAAATCAAAGATGCATAGCCAAAGCGCTCACAGCCTGCATACATTTCTCATTGAGACCCAAATGAGAACTACAAATCCCACAATGTGCTGAACAAAACATGAAATACAATGCTTTTAATGGCACATTCAATCACGACGCATCATCCTACTTATACTCACTTCCGTCAATTCACGGATCAGCTTCAACATGACCAGTGCACGGCCGGGGGGGGGCGGAGCTAGGTGCCCGGGTAAGAAAGCAGCACTCTAGGAGAGCTCCTGCTGGTGAAGGGCTTACAGGCCTCTATTTGTCTCCATCAAGGGGAGCCGCTGCTCCAAGACGGGTGCCCTGCCCACCGGAGACCACCGACAACACTTGGTGCCCGCAACTTGGGCTGCGGGGGCCCCAAAACCACCTTCCGGCTTCCAATGCAGCCTCCAGTGGAGCCGCTGGGTCCGTTGCCGCAGGTCCCATTGTGGCCTTCGCTGATTGGGGATCCCCGCTCCTTGGGGAAGAGGGGAGCAGCACAGACCACTGACACCAGGATTGTGTGAAAAAAGCTGTTTTATTGACACAGATGCAGCTCTGTTTAACTGTAACTGTAACTGTGCCCTTTAAACTCCCCAACCCTTTACTACAACTATTAACCCCTACTCAAGTAGGGCAACTTTTCTGCCAACCGCCTAATGCACCTACTCCAAGCGACAACCCTAAGTACCAAACAGTAACCCCTTGCGCACCTGTTCTAATGAAGCCGGACCAACCGATACCCATAACCCAAAACCATCGGCTGGGGGACAAAAAGTAACGCTACCTAAGTGCCAGCCACCGTTTTACCACAAAATGGTGGCTGGCCCAACAAAATGCCCGGTTATATACCCATTGGGCTATGTTGGGCTACGAAAGTAGCCCAAACATAGCCCAACCCCGGACCACTTCCCCAAAAACCCCTGGGGCAGACTTCACTGTGGTCAGCTGCCCCCCAAATCCCCATTGGGGAAGAGGGGAGCAGCACGGACCACTGACACCAGGATTGTGTGAAAAAGGCAGCTTTATTGAAACAGGTGCATATCACAACACAACCTAGGCCTTTGCCTCACAAAACTAAAACCTCACTATACAATTGTCTCACCTATATTAAGCTAACCCTCTCCCCTAAAATTCTCCCTCCCCCCACAACAATTTAGTACAGTAATATTGTACCCGGTCCAGCTCTGTTTAACTGTAACTGTGCTCTTTAAACTCCTTAACCCTTTACTTCAACTATTAACCCCTACTCAAGTACATTTCCTACCTAACCTTGACCTTCCTGTGATAACCAGGTGTGAACTAATCTAGCAGTTCCCTTTGAGCCTGAATTGGCGCTGTCAACAATAATAAACTTTGTTAAACAATGGCAACTTCTCTGCCAACCGCCTCCCAGAAAACAGGGGGGGGGGAGCAAATTGCCCCCCCACCGCTTTTTTACCCCCCACAGAAGCTGGCTGTCTAGCATATGTTCAAAACCTCAGCTAACACCACTTTCAACTGCACCAAATAAAGTTCCATGCCCATAAAGGACTGACGGACCCCGTCATCCCTGAAAAACTCCTTATCCCCAAATCGTAAATCTGAATGCACCACCCTGCCGATGCCTGCTTCCCTGCAAAATGCTCCTTCTTAATCTTCTTCCTTGCTTTATCTATCACGGCTGGGCGGTGGACCTTTCACCAAATCCTCCTCGGAATGAACTCCGTCCAAAGCACATGACATCCTGACCAGCGCCTGCCAACCTCCTTCAAATCCTCCTACATATCTTTCACTAAGGCCAAACCTTTCCTCACCACCAGGTCATTTTCACCTAAATGAATGAGCAATATATCCGGGCACTTACCACCCACTAGTAATTTGTTCAAACAAGAAAACAACTCACTCCAATGCATTCCCCCTTTTCCTAGGCAAGAAATTGAATACAGCCCGGCATTGAACCCCAAATTCGCCCCATACGCGCTGGACTTGGCCTGGCACTCTGCCCATTTTATGAACGAATGTCCCACAATCCAAATACGCAAACCGATCTCCAATGGTCCAGGAACCAAACCTGAAAAACAAGAACACAACATGACAACCTGTATTTGACTTAACAAGACTCTTCCGTCGCGTGTACATAGCATTGGAAACAGTTGGAAGACCAGCGCCCCAAGCCCATGACTCTGTCCCTGCTCCACCCTTGTCTGCTCACCTCCGTCGCTGACCCTATTCTAAAGGAGTGGGTTCCAAAACCCCGTGCATCCAGACCCACCCGCGCCAACGCTTTGTGCAAGAGTGTCAAAAGCTGAAAAGCGGACACTAGTTTCCCCTCTTAATGCAAAAACACTAACCCACCCTCAGGTGAACCCCTGTAGCAAGACCCGCGCATCATCCTGTCTGTCATAGGTTGAAAGCCAAAACCCCAGCCTGTCAAGCTTAATGGGCATATGAGCCTTTCCCTGCTGGTCCTTGTCCCCCTTTTCCTGCCCTGTAGCCCCCTGCCTGACCTTGTTGTCCCCCGTTGTAACCCTGCTGTTGCCCTTGCCATGCTGAGGTCTGTCCTCTCCCTGCCCCGAAGCAATTGACCAATGCGTGCTGCTTCCCTGCGCACTTTGAGTATTCATGCTGGAATTTGCAGTGTTCCCTGGTGCAGCTCCCCTTATTAAAGTCCCAGCATGTGCCGAAGGCATTGGCCTGGCCTCTCCCTGCTCCCCCACCCCTCCCCTGGTGGGGCACCCCTGAAAGGGCTGATAAACAATCGGCACCCGCTTGCAGTGAAAATGGTTTTGCCAAATTTAGCTTGGCCTGTTGTGTGCTGCCATAAATCCATGTCTAATTCACCCCACTGTGCCTCTGCGTCACACGCCATGCAGGCCCTGAACTCCTCATCGTACTGAACCCAGGCGTACCCACCATAGTTGAGGTGTGCCTTCCTAATGACATCCATGTATTTGAACATTGCAACGGACCTCTCCGGGTACTTTTCGCAGTACACGCTATCATATATAAGAAAAGCTGCCGTCCAATTCTCAATAGTGACCGGGACCCTGGAGCGCTTGGATAGTTCTACTTCCTCCTCTTTGTACCCCTCTTTGGACCTTAACTCCCTGTGCAGTAACTTCATCATCTCGACATACTCTCCCTTCCATATTTTCTCCTTAGTGGATGCCATAAGATGCTCCCCTAAAGGTTTGGAGGTCACCATATACGGGGGTTTCTTAAACTTCACTTCCTTGCTCTCCAATTTGTCAGATTTCATCCCCCCATCAGTCTTGCCCCCCTGCGTCTCTCTATCCCCTGCAGCTACCTATGTAGCGGGCCCCTGCTCAGGAGGCCATGACTTAACTTTGCCTGTCTCCACTGACTGTGCCCTCGTAACGGTCCCTGGGCAGTGTGTGCTTACTCCTCCAGCCCCTGAGCCCCACAAAGAGTCATGTGTGCCCACACCTGCATCCTGTACGTAACGACCTTTGCTCAAGAGGGCCTCCCCGCTACCCGGCTGCGCTGAAGCCTCTACCCCCAACAACACCATTACGGGGGTTAACTGGTGCTAAAGTCGGTGCCCGGGGAGGGGGCCACTGCCTTGCCCTGTCTGGACTCCGTTACGTTCCACCACTTCCAACGTGAATGTGCCAGGAACGGGTATCCTGCAAATAACTAACACTAGAGTGATTAGCAGCTCCCCCACCCCTCCTGTTGTGACCTACCCTCCCCTCTATGATTTGCACCTCCTCCTCATCACGCAATTCACGCAATGTGGAAGAGGTGTGGCGCAGCGGCCAGGGCGACTGACTCCGGATCCTGGGGCTCACGGTTCGATCCCCGGCACCGGCGGCAGATCAGCCCAGCACCATGTGACTCTGGGCAATAGCTCGCTTAATCTTCCCGACGGCCCCCGGCGCCGGGACACCTCTCCAGAGGTAGCTGTGCGCTTTACAAATACTGGACATTTACATTTCAAGGCTTTCCTCATCGAAATCCAAAACACTTGTGTCTGACACCTCGGACCACCGACGCTGAGGGGCTGAGTACTGCCCTCCCAGCAGCTCCACTGATACAGACCTACATCTCTTTAGGTTAACCGCCTCCAGTGTCGCTCTCGATAATCCTGTGCTTGGTCCTGCTGAGATCGTAGCAGACCTGCTCGGTACGATGATCTTACGGTCCCACGACGCCCTCCAGCTAGCCGCGCGGGGCCGAGCCTTCTCTTCACCTTGGGGCCGCTGGGCCGTACAAAGCTCACCTGAGTATGCTCCATGCGACTCTAAAGGAACCTGCGAGCGATAATGGAGGCCAGGTTTACTGGCACGCTCCCAGAAATGACCCTCTTGACCTGCCATCAAGCTCCTCCCCGAAGCATGCACCTCTCCCTCCTCGCCTACTTCCCTACCTGAGGCTACCTCCTTTGCCGCACTGCCCAACCCTGCCCTCCTGTGGCCTCCCCTACCGTAAAGCCTCCAGTCCCCCCACGGGTGTAAGGCTCAAAATTTCACCTGCGACCCTCCCTTGATCCCCCCGTCTTCGCTCCAATTTAGCTCTGCTGCTGCCAATGCAGTAAGTGCCCCTGTCTGGGAGCCCCCCACTTCTTCCTCTGGGTCGCCCAACCCCTCCCCCTTTTTGCTGCTACCACCCCCCCTTAAGTCTGGAGTCCTGCCCTCCTCCACCCCCTGCTGCATGCCAAGCCAGTATGCCTGCACTCCTTCTGGAGCTCTCGCTAACCAGGCATCCCTGTCCCAATCTATAGTGTTCCAGGGGGTGCTACCCCAACCCTTCCAGTACCCAGCACACCTCACTGCCTCCCATCTTCCTCCTGCTGTGCTAGCCACTCTTGGTAGACTTCTCTAAAGTCCACTGCCTGTTCTTCCTCTTCTGTGATTCCCCCGGCCATCACCCCTGGCGCTTCCTTCCCCCTGCCACAGATTCCCTCTGCGGAGCACGCATGACCGCGCGATGCTGGTTGCCATCCCTTGTCCCCATCCTGAGCTGCACTCCTCCCCCTCCCTCTTCCAGAGGCCGCGCTCGCAGGAGCAGTGGCTCTGCCCCTCTTGCCAGTGAACTGGGCCCTCTCCCAGGCCTCACCAGAATTTTCACTTTCCCCCTCCCTCCTCGTGAGTCAGTGCTCACAGGAGCAGTTGCCCCTCCCTCCGTACACACAGACGAGGCCTTGCGTTCCACCGCAGAGGCCTCGTGCTCTGCCCCTGTATATCTCGTAGGGGTGTCTGCCTTGGGCCAGCCTGCACCTCCCGCTGCCCTCCCCACACCCTTCGCTACAGGAGCCGCTCTACACACACACCAGCGGCCCCGTTTACCCACCTGACTTCCTGGACCTGGTGTATTGGCGAACACGCCAATACTGCCGCCACCACTCCCCCTGACACTTTCCTCATGGGGCGGCCCCCACGTTGCGAAGTCCCGTCGGCCAGCAGATCCAGACGACCTGGACCTCCAGCAAGCGCATTGCCTGTGCCACCATCGCATCTTGGGACAACGCCATCTCTGTAAGTACTACTAACAAAACCTAAACTGCCTGCTAAGAGTCTAAATCACTACCTAAACTGCCTCCTCAGCGAAACCACAAAAAGTAACGCTACCTAAGTGCTAGCCACCGTTTTACCACAAAATGGTGGCTGGCCCAACAAAATGCCCAGTTATATACCCATTGGGCTATGAAAGTAGCCCAAACATAGCCCAACCCCAGAGCAGTCGCCCGACTGCTCCACTTCCCCAAAAACCAAGGGGGCAGACTCCCCTGTGGTCAGCTGCCCCCCAAATCCCCATTCTGCCTCCGGGGGCCTCTGCCGACAACACTGTTTGCCCGGTATTCTGCGCGGTGAATGCTGCATAACCCACAGACCGCACAGGGCTCTGGGACGCACCGGACCCAGGCCCATCACACGCCCACTGCAATGCCAACGCTCTGGGCCTGAGACAGGCTGCACCCGCTCCACGCCACATTGTGGGTTGTTTGACCTGCTCTGACTTCACCCTGGAACTCACAGCACCCGGCATCTTCCTTGCTTACTGCTACCCACAGTCTCTCCTCTGGCGATTTTGGAGTCCCGTGGCCCCCAGCTGTTGTCTGGCCTCCTTGTGGGACAGGTCTCTGAAGCTGGGGTCTGCCTCTGGAATTTTCTTTTGGACGTGCAGGGGCCCTGACTGCATGAACTGGCCCCGGGGGTAACTTCAGCTTTACCTGTAGCCTTCCACACAGCCTCTACAGCTGGCCGGCCTGCCGCATCAGAGCTGCAGGAGCACCCCCGCATCTCTATCTCCCACTTTGGCCTCTCTCTGGGTTGAAGGTGCCGGCCTGTCTCCTCTTTCTCTGTGCCCGCCGAATCGCGAGACACGAGGACCCCCATTGACTTTGTGATATATTTCTTGTGCTTCTGTGCAGGGGTCAGAGTGATTGAACCCGGTTGCACCTGCTGGACTTCCACAGCATTGCTGCTCCGCCCTACTGCTCCAGGACTGGTGCTTCCACCTATCCGTCCTTCTCCAGAGTCACTCTTAGGGGACATTTCACCTAGCAGCCCTCGTCTAACCTAGCTGGTCTACTAGAATCCCACTCCTTTTGGTTGCTGCCCTCTTGGGTCCGGCGGTCTGACCCTGCTCCCCCTCCCCGGCGAGGAGCAACTCTTGCTTCACCTGGGTTCACCCTGGCCGCCCTCTCATCATGTCGAAAGCCACTAGTCAACTGCTCATCACGGAGGAAGTGGTGTGGAAGCAGTCAAAGATAGGGGTGGACGCAGACCACCAATCCAAATCTGCCATGGACATTATACTGAGGAAGCTCGCAACGCTAAAGGCTAGGATAGCGGAAGTGGCGGGCAATACCTCCAACACCTCTGTAGACACACAGAACATTTGTCAGGACATTGCCTCTTTTAACACCAGGATCACTGGGGCATAATCCCACCTGGACCAGATCGATAGCAGCCTCCATTGATTGGGAGCAGGATCATTGGCACCTCCAGGGGAACATTGTGGAGTTGGAGGAACGCTCTCGTAGAGATAATGTTTGGATCTCCGGGGTGCCAGAGCAACTTGAGGGTGACAACATCATGGGCTTCTTGGCTGGCTTCCAACCTGCTCTGATGGACTTATCTTTTAGCCCTTCCTTGGAGTTCCAGAGGACCCACAGTATCCGTCAATGCCACCCCCTGCCCAAAGACGGTCCAAGGCAGATCACTGCCTGCCTCTTGCAACAACAGTAAGCCCATCAAGTGATACAGGCAGCGAAAAAGCATGGCCCTTTTAAACATGACAGGCACAAGATCTTCCTGTCTCAGGACTTCGCCCTGGAGATGCAGGCCATTCGCAGGTGCTTTCTCCAGCTCTGTCCTCGTCTCTGTCAACTCGGCATCCACTATGGTCTCTTGGACCCTGCTGTCATACTGATTACTCATGACAACAAGACATCAGAATTCCCTAACCCTGGTCAACTGGAGGACTACCTGGAGGCAGTTTCACTGAGTGACATGGACAAGGGCCCCGCGCGGCCTCCTCTGGTGCCCCATGAGGGCCCTGAGGTTTCCTTCTAAGGAACGTCAATGCCTGGAGGAATTCAGGTGGCCCAACGTTACGCCTCCCTCACAAATATACGTACCCCAGGGACAAATCCAGGTTCCCTTTGAAGCCTGCAGCTCCTCCTAATGAGGCTTCACACACCTGAGTCCGCGTGCGTAAGTTCAGTTGACTTTTCCCCACACCACACCACTGGACTTCACTGGCTGTGGTTTCCCGTGGTCTGCTGCTGGCTGTCCATTGCTCACTCATCACTCTCTCTTAGGCACGCCCTCACATATGACTTGCAACATGGTGGCTCCCCCCTATTTTCTCTCCTTTTTCTCTCTTTCCCTTCCGTATCTCTCATCTTGTCCACTACACATGAGGGAGGCCCCAACAGCTGCATCCCGCTCCCCTGATCATCCCCCCATTTCCCTTCTCCTTCCCTCAGGCCTTTGGCCTGCTCCTCCATGCCTTCCTGTTTGGTGCTCCCCCAAGAGATATATGTCCTCACCTCATCACCTGACGGTGATCTCCCAGAACGTGAATGGCCTCACCACAGCCGAACTGTAAAACAAAACCAGCCCTGGCAATTCTGCTCGACCGGAGGGGGGGAGGGGTTGGGGGGTTAACTGAGAAGCTCCGGCCCTGGGGGTGGAGGTGTGTTAATGTCAAGCACCGCTGCAACGCTGCCGCTTTTGTTACGAGGAGCTGATATTGCAGCACTGCTGCAAAACCGGCCCCCAGTAGCAAAATCGCCCCCCACCCTTCCGGCCCACCGGGAAAATGCCCGATGTCTGGTACAGCCAGTCCGGCCCTGGGCCTCACCCATTATACGAAGCACTGGAAGATCTTTACTTATACCCGCTCCCTTAAACCGGACATTGCTCTTTTCTAAGAGACCCACCTTTCTGAAGAGGATAGCCAGAAGCTCCAACGTTTTTGGGTGGGACGAGAGTACAATGCCTGTAAGGCTCAGCCTGGAGTGGGCAAGACCCCTTCTGCCAAGCTCTACAAGGGCGGAGTTGCTATATTGCTCGCTAGACACCTGCCCAATGTTCCCTCTAATTTTTTTCTTCTGTGTGCAGCAGTGTAAGGGCTCTGTGCGCTGCAACCAAGGCTATGTGCACCGGGAACCAGGACGCGCGTGTGGGTGCATCGCCAAATATCACTCCAAAGTTTTGCTTAAAAAAGTGAAAAGATGGTGCATTTCCACACATGCAGCGCCACATGAAGAGTCTTAACGCAGGTTTTCAATTTAGATATACACGCCATGACATGAATTAGTTACACAAGCAAGTACACTTTGGGTTTAGAAAAGCACAGGACTCCAATGGTGGTACCATAATAAGATTTTACTAAGATCCTCAACTCGAGCACTTGGTCACATAGTGTCTGAGTAGGGCAGATTATTATGTCCACAGAGGTGTATTTTAGAGCTGCTGAAAGTTCGCTGACTTATTGTTGAGATGTTTCCAGTAAAACAATTTTTGCTGAGTGATGGCTAGTTTATATTTTTTTGTAGTAACAGGTAGATCACCTGCTTGGCACTCTATGTTGTTCCTGCGGTTAGTTTTGGCTCTCCATTTAGTTTCATACATATAGGCTTAATCATGTATCAAGGTGCAATATGGGACTGCCTTCTGGAAGGCCTCTATGATACCAGGCTAGTTGTAAACTGAGAAAGAGAATCTTCAAATTACTTATATGCTACTGCACATGATAGATGTTTGGTGAAAAGTGTGAAGGCCAGAAAGGTGGTCTTGTATGTTGTCAGTTGTGAAGGGCATGTAGGCTCTTTTACCATGGACTCGTTGATATTGACTGCTGAGTTTGTGCGTTTTCTCCTGGAAGTTGACTGGAGTGACTATTGAGATACTCACTGCAAAAATGTAGAAGCTTAACAAATTGGTCAAGAAAATGCCTATGTCATGAATTTTGTGTAGCTGTGCCTGGAACCCTCTATCAAGGGCGCTACATATCCATTCCAGTAGGAAGTCAAGTGACAGTGTTCCAAAAGAAGAGGTCTTGAAATTATTTGCACAATTTTCTTAAATTTGTGTGAGGACGTACTAGTATGGTAGAGGTGGCATGTGTTATAGTCAAAACTCCACTACATCATAATCCTGATATTCACAAACAGATGCTAGCCAAAGACTCTCTAGGGCAACAATGTCTGTTTTCAGGTTAACCACTGACAACGTGAATGATTTTCATTAACACTCACTCTATAACAGTTATCTGTAAATCTAGCAGGACCTGCATGGAACAGTACTTCACTAAGGTATTATTTTTATTCAGTTTATATGGGAAACCTTGTATCTCACACATGCCAATCTGAAACCTTGGCAGCTATGAAGCACACGTCGTGCTTCAGATTTGCTGCATTCCTTTTATTAATAGTGCGCGGCTGCGGGCTGAATGTGGGCCTTTGAGATAGTATTCATGTTAATTGCAGAGCACACAGGCGCTGCAATTTACATGAATACTATCTCAAAGGCCCACGATCAGCCCCTCAGCCGCGCACTAATAATAAAAGAAATGCAGAGTCTCAAACACGACATCTGCTTTCACGCATGGGCGGTTCATTAATTTGGGCTTTGGGGCTCAGCCCCCACACTCCTTCCTGCCTCCTGTTTTTTGATTTTGTTATCACTCTGATTTTACTTTCAGGACCCTCATCCTGCCTGAAGGTTAGGCAATCAGGGCACTTTTGATGGGCACATGCACTGGTGCCCATGTGCCATGTTGCAGGCTATCCAGGGCACACCTACTTCCAGCACTGGTTTCTGTGGCCACACCCTCCTGTGACGCAGAACACCCTCGCTTTAAGCTTAAGCCCTGTGCTGCCAGAGGCTGATGTCAATCAGAGAGGGTGCTCCTGTCTGACATCATCAATAATCCTTCTGGGTCAGAAACATGCGTAAAAAAGCAGGTCAGAGTTTTTTTAGTTTTTTTTTAGAGTGTTATATAGCGCAAACTAGACCCAAAGATATCAGGTATCAGAGCGCTTTACATGAGCACCAGTTTCGTTACAGATGGACACATTCATTTTTGTTAGGCACGGGGAGAGTAAGTGATTTGCCCAGAATCACAGTATTGAATTTTGTCTGCACCAGCTTTTTCTTCCGTTCTTCAATGTTGATAATATGGATACTACTTTGTTGAATATTTGGAGCACTGGTTTTGTACAAAAGTTCAAAATGGAATAACCTGAAGCATTTGCTTGAAAAGTAGGAAATGGTTTTGTATAAAATTCCTTATATGGGTAGCTGTCAGCTGAGAGAAGAGAGTTCACGATCATCAAGGACACAGCACTTAACTGTTACCTCAACACTTCACAAGCAAGAGTAGCAGACAGCGTGCCTCCATTTCACCCCCTACCAAACAAACCCAAGATTCAGAATCGTCTCTGCACCTACTCTTTTTTTCAAAAATGTGCTTTCAGGCTGCCCGATAGCTCAATGCAAGTGGTATCCATGTAACCCTATATTTATCCGTTATGAGTGTACACCATATTAAACATGTTTTCAAGGCGATAGTGAACAGTTAACATGTCAAAAGTTATGTCGCCACTCACTACACCCTGAAATACACAGTGCAAAGCAAGAGTTTGGTTGAAGACAGCACACAATAAAAATGACATCCTGTTTTCCTCTCCATATTGAAATGAAACTCTGGAGTGCCCATTGTCCTGCATTCAATATATTGTGTGTTGAGCTCGATGTGTCAGACAAATATAAGGTCTTATCTTACACCCTACAACTTGTAAAGTTACACCAGCCGCCACTGGTTTTCAGAATCCTCTGAAAGCAGACGTCTTGTTTGAAGACTCTGCATTTCTTTTATTAATAGTGCGGGGCTGATTGTGGGCCTTTGAGATAGTATTCATGTTAATTGCAGCGCACACAAGCGCTGCAATTAACATGAATTCTATCTCAAAGGCCCACGATCAGCCCCGCACTATTAATAAAAGAAATGCAGAGTTTCAAACACATGTCTGCTTTCAGAACCCTCTGAAAGCACACATCGTGCTTTAAATGTACTGCATTCCTTTCTCCTTCCGTTTTGAAAAGGGCGATGTGAACGGTCTCATCGCATGTGCTGTGTGCGGTGCGCGCTAAATAGAGGACACTGCGCGCTCGAGGTGACTCCGGTGCGCGCGCGCACACGCGCGCAGGTTCTGGGGAACAGTGCACCTGCCAGCCAAGACCATCCGGACTTGGCATAACGCACATGGTCACTCTGTCCTTATTAAAGTCTTCCTTTGCGATCCGGTCCTCTTCATCAGTTCAGTGTACTCTTGACCTACCTTTTCCACTTGGACCAAGGTTCTCTGTCATCATCCCAGAACAAAGCTTCTCTTAGGGGGAGAACTGGAACATGGATCCGGACCTCATCCTAGACAAATCTAATCAGCCCCTACACCACAACAACATGGAGAGAGACCTTCTCCGCGATCTGGTCATAGATCTTTCCCTGACCAACCCATGGAAATTGCTACATTGCACTGAGAGGAACCACACCTACACATCTTGGTACCCAGTCTAGAATACACTTTTTTCTCCTCAGTGAGGCTCTGGTTGGGCACCTGGTGGATAGAGCAGTAGTCCCCGCCAGAGTTTCTGACCATGACATCATACACCTTCAACTTGACTTAGATGCTATCCGCCCGCCCCCCACAAATTGGCATCTCAACCTCTCATCCTACAAGTACCCCACTGACAAAGAGAGATTGCGCTCATATCTCTATGCTTTCCTTACAACAAACGAGGGGTCAGTAGCATTGCCAAGTACCTTGTGGGCGTCGGGGAAGGCAACTGTGCAGAGGGGTCTCATGCAAGCTACCTCCCAGCGGAAGCACAAAACCTCGCACAGAAAGCTGCAACTTGAATTCAACCTGGCCTCTCTCACAGCCGAGTACTCTCGGTCCCCCTTCCTGACCACGCTGCAGGCTCTGCTGCAGGCCAAATACAACCACAATGCCCTTTACGCTTCTTTAGCCGAAACAGCACTGTTTCACCTTAAACAGCGCCATTATGAGCACGGGTAGACGGCTGGCCATCTCCTGGCGTTACAGTTACACCAGCAAGGCGCATCTCGCACCGTCCCAGCCATTCGTTGGGCAGATGGACAGCTCCTTACCCACCCTCATGATATCTTGGAGTCCTTTCGGTCCTACTATGAGACCCTGTACTCCTCTGACACCGTTTGTACCCCTGAGGAGATTGACGCCTTACTGTCCTGCAATGCCACCCCACGCCTCATGGCCAACCAGAGCCAGACCTTAGAGGTGGATGTCGCCACCAAAGAAATATTGGAGGCAATTGATGGGCTGCGCTATAGCAAGGGCCCTGGGCTCAATGGCTATCCAACGGAATTCTATAAAATCAACAAGGAAGTGTTGGCTTTCCTGCTATGCAAAGTATACTCTGAGGAGGTCTTGCCTCATTTACTTCTCTCTGAAGCTAATAGAGCAGCTATTACTATCATCCCCAAACCAGGCAAGGACCTGCTGGCCTGCTCCAGTTACCGCCCGATCTCTCTGTTGAAAGTGGACTTGAAGATGTTGGCCAATAGACTCAAAAGGGTGATCCCTTCCTTGGTCCACAGGGACCAGGTTGGGTTTGTTCCTCACCACACCTCGTCGTCCCACCTTCAACTCCTCTCACACATTCTCTGGACAGTTAGGTTGGACGAAGACGAGAAGCTGGTGGTGTCCCTTGACACTGAGAAGGCCTTCAACAGGTTTGAGTGGGGCTACCTTTTCCAGGTGCTACAGCAGTGTGGACAGGGCCTGGTGTTTCTAACTTGACTCCAGAGGCCATACAATTGCCCCTCAGCCATTGTCACCTGCAATGGTCACACCTCCTTCCCCTTTGACATCCGTAGAGGCACTAGACAGGGCTGCCCTCTGTCCCCCCTCCTTTTCATCCTAGCCCTAGAACCACTGGCTATCGCTACCTGCGCCTCCCCTGACATTCACGGCATCCCCCTCCCTAGCGGGGAACACAAACTAACCTTGTATGTTGATGACATCCTGGTCATGCTCACTCACCCGCCCACATCTTTGCAGGCTCTTATCACTCTGATCTCATAATTCTCTTCTCTTTCGGAGTACAAGATCAACTGGAGCAAGAGTGAAGCTCTATCTCTCACACCACACTCACTACCGACAGTTCTGGCCAACCTACCTTTCAAATGGTCCCCCTCCTCCATCCACTACCTTGGCATAGAGGTCACACCAGGTCTCCGACACATGGTGGAACACATCCTCGATCTACTTCACGCGAGCATCCAGGCAGACATGGCTCGCTGGTTGCAACTGGGCCTCTCCCGCTGGGGTGCCACTCAAGTCCTGAAAATGATTGTGGTACCCCGAATGAACTGTTTCCTGTGCTCCCACTTCGCATACCAGCCCGCCTGATGGACGCTCTGGAGAAAACCCTCAAGACCTTTCTATGGGGTGGCAGCAAACTGTAGCTGAAATTGGACCAACTACACGCTGCCACTGACTATGGGGCATTCACCTGCCCAACCTTCGGGGTCACTGGTTGGTGTCTCAGATGACCTCTCTCTGATATGTGCTTCACACCACCCTGGATAACCCCAGCTGGGGTTGCCTCGAATCCGCTCATTTGGGCCGTGTCCGGGGGCTGCACCTGCTTCACTCTGGGGGCATCCGTAGGTCGCTTGCATCCCACTCTGTTCTGGCGACCAAACTCCAGGCACATCGACTGCTGAAGATTCACTGTGCCGTATATGTGCAGGCCTCCGCTCGAGCTTTGCTCCACTGAGATTTGCTTGTGTCACCACCAATGTTCCCTCTAATTTTATTTTTTTACAAGTAGGGCCTGATTTACAGAACTAACTTACGTCAAAAACGTAAAGTTAGTACTTTTTGGTCTTCACAGAATACACTTACTCATTTTGGTATTCACAGAATGAACTTACTCATTTCGGTATTCACAGAAGTTAGTAGTCCTAACTTTAGAACTCCTAAATGCCTTCTGTGAATACCGAAAGTCTTAAAGTTAGGATTTTCTCAGTTTAGGAGTAGTACAGTCCTAACTTTACTACTCCTAAACTGAGAAAAATCCTAACTTTAAGACTTTCGGTATTCACAGAAGGCATTTAGGAGTCCTAAAGTTAGGGCTACTAACTTCTGTGAATACCGAAATGAGTAAGTGTATTCTGTGAATACCAAAAAGTACTAACTTTACGTTTTTGACGTAAGTTAGTTCTGTGAATCAGGGCCTATGTGCGGCAATAAAAGTGCTTTGTGCAGTGCAGCTAAGGATGCATGCACTGGAGATAAGCGACAACGTAATATGCAAGCATGTGCAGTGTGCCAGCTACCAAAATCAGTGGCATAGTAAGGGTCCATGAGCCATAATGCAAACCAGAAAAAATAAACCCCCCCACACACCTCTGGGTTGGTATTAAAAGACACCCATTACTAGGGAGCAGAGGGCTCCTTGCACCCCTGGGCATTGGTGCCATTGCATCTTGTGCCCTAATCATTCAACCTATAATTTCTCTGTATTTTCTATCTCTGTGCCACTCTTATCTCCTCCTCGCACCTTCTCTTATCCCTGTCCACTTCCACTCGATCTCCTAGCTTGTACTTATCGCCTTCCTCACTTTTTTAAGGTTTTTTCTCTCTGTGCTCTTTTCCGTAGATTCCCACTTTTCTTTCTCTATTTCCGCTCTGCTCCAATTTTCCCTCATTCTGTCTCCTCTCTTCAATCTACATTCTACTCTTCTCTCTCCTACAAAGTCTCTCTAATCTCCCTGTTCTCTCCAATTCCACCCTTACTCTATAAAATCTATATCTTGACTATGCTTCTCTCTCATCTGGTTCCTGTCCTTGGCTACGACCTCCTTGTTTGTCACCTCTTGGTCTACCTATCCCCTTTTGGTTGTTTTATCATCCTTTCCTCCTTTCTCTCCCTCCCTTTTCCCCTCTTTTCTATGTTTCACTCCCCTTTCTTTTCCTCTCCCTTTCTGCTTATTCTCTTCTTCCTTTTTCTATTCCACTTCCATAAAGCATCCTCTCCATACATGCCTCCTTTTCTCTCTACACTCAAATCTCCCCTCTCCCTCACATTCCCAAATCATCTTTCCTCTCCATTTGTCTATTATTTCGGTCCTTTCTACTTTTCTCCTTTCCTTTCCTTTCCAGTACCTTTTCTTACTTTCCAATTCCTGTTCTTATGTTTTATCCTTTTCTCTACTCTCCCATATTTCTTTCCAATCTGTCGTTTCTATTTCTTTGTTCAACAGGAGTCTGAAAATAGGTTTTCCAGAGAAATGAGATGTGTAGCAAATCGAGTGCCGTCGCACATCATAATTTCAATGTAGGATACGCTGTCATGATAAAGAGTACTGTAAAGTCAAGAAGTCGATCCAAGTTTTCTGGTCCACATAAGGTTTTGAAAGTGTTTCATAATGCTATCATGTTGGATAATGGTAAAATATGGAATCTCCACAAAGTTGTATCTTACAAAGGTAATGTGTCATAAATGTATCATCTTGTTTTTCTTTGCGCCACTTTGTATCTGTTCTTTGCAGTGTATCTTTATGGTTTTATATTAGTTGTAATTGTATTAAGCTGGTCTTATTGTATTGCAATTTTATTGTACATTAACATTTTGTCATTTTTATTTCGTAGTTTGTTAAGTGGCAGAATTGTGGTAACCAATATTGCAATCTGCAGAATGTAGAATGTGTAGCGTGTAGGTGTTGACATTGCTATTGCTGTGAATGTTCAACAGCTAATGTCCTGCGCCTGGCTGTTATCTATTGAACATTCATAGCAACAGCTAAGAAACAAAGGGGCATATGTACAAGGAGTTAACGCCGCTTTCGTGGCACATTTCCAAGGGTTTTGCGGCGATATTTTTTTCGCCGTATGTACAAGCTGTCGTTAACCTCTGTTAGCGGCAGTTTTCCGGCGAAAATGTCCATTTTAAAGATCGTCACTTCTGTTAGCGATAATGACATGCAAGGGAGGCGTTCCCGTGCAAAAACGGCCGCTAACCCCACTTTTGCGATATTTACAAGGGAATTCTTGAAGTGTGGAAGACCAAAAAAACTTCTCAAGACCAGAAAATAGCTGGTCTTAAAAATGGAGATAAAACTTGGGGCCTCATTTCAGCAGGTTTTGTTGCTGGACCGCGCTGCAAGCAATGTCGCTGCTCTGCCCTGCGACAAAACTACAGGGCAGGAATGTGGACCATCAATAAGATAGTGCGCATTCCTGGGCCTCACTCATGAAAAGTGTTGCAGCGCTGTGACAAGACAGCGTTGCAACACTTTTCACTACGCCCTTCTTGCGACACCATGGATGCGCTGGATTCACTGGACTGCGCTCCATGTCGCAAGTAATGACAGATATGTCTGGAATCCTGACGTATCTGTCAGCGCTAAAGTCACGCATTGCTGTAGTTGTGTCACAAGTATGACGCAACTCCAGCAATGCATGGGGCCAGCCTAACCCTGTGGCACTGCGTCACCCTTACGCCTGCCATCAGGCAGGCGTAAGGTACTGACTCAGTGCCGTTCTTGAGGGGTGCCCGGTTGTCGGGGCAGTTGGAAATCCATTGGTGGCGGTTGCGCGCTGCAGTGTCATCGTCTGCATGCGTTGGGGGAGTGGTGGTGCTGAGGGAGTTGAGGAGACGTTCTTCGCTGGCCTTGATCCAGCTGCGAGGGGGGGCGATGATGGCAGTGGGGTACGGTGGGCATGGTGAAGACGTGATGTATTCAATGATGGTCGGTCCAGGAGAGTCCGGTGGTGTGGCTGTAGTTGAAGTTCACGCTGGCGGAGGAGACTTGCTCGACCGTGTGTCCTGCTATGCGGCTTGCTGTGGTTACTAGCTGCTTGAGTCTGATGTTGGGGAGCTTCCCCAGGAGGGGGTGGTGTTCTTGTCACTGGGGTTGTCCAGGTGCAACTTGAGTTCACCGAGAAGGATGTCGTCTGTGTATGGGAGAGCCTGGGGTGCAATGAGGTCTACAATGGTATCGGAGAATGGGGCTCAATGGCACGCGGGCCTGCAGATGAGGGTGCCGCAGTGGCTTTGGTTTGGGTTGGTCCGGATCTGGACGTTGAGGTGTTCCATGGTCACAGTTGGGTCATTAGAGTGCGTGGTCAGTCGGAGTGTGCTTCTGTAGGTGATGGCAATGCATCCGCCTGGATGGTCGGGGTGGTCCTTGCGGGTGATTCAGTAGCCGTCAGTGATGGCAATGGCGATGTCCGGCCCGGAGTAGAGGTTGGTCCTGGCAGGTGATGTGGCGTCCAGGGTTGATGGCGAGGAGGGTGCTGGCGTCGTAGCAGTGGAGTGTTCGAGAGGAAGGGTCCTTGGTGCTGAGCGTGGTCCAGGGGCAGACGGATGCAAACGGTCTTGCCTATGGCTTGCCTTTGGCACGGGAGACGTCCATTACAACACAGGCATTACATCGTAATGCCTTTACAACGCTGCTCCAACAACGCAGGTGCCTTTCACATCGCATTCCATTACAACGCATTGTGAGGTCAGTAATGGGGTATTTTTAAGTTTTAGGGTGGGTATGGGTTTCGTGTGTCGGAGATTAAATTTGGGGTGTATTATGGGGTAAAATTTGAGATTTAGGGTGTGTTTTGGGGTCAATTATGAAAATTGGGGTGTGTTTTGGGGTCAATTATGAAAACTGGGGTGCATTTGGGTCAATTATGAAAATTGGGGTGTGCATTTGGGTCAAATATAATTTTTAGGGTGTGTTTTGGGGGCTCAAAAATGAATTTTAGGGTCCAGTGTTTGCTTTGGGGTGCAAGGGTTAGTTTTAGGGTTGCACTCACTGAAGTGGGAATAGTAATTTTTACATCTCCGCTATCCAACACCTTCCCTACTTTTGCAATATGCCTAGTATTAGTATGCATTGTAATGGAATGGGATGTAATGGTATGCGTCGTAACTTCATATATACCTTTGGCACACCAGTGGTATGCCCGTTGCGCATGGCCGCACAGCGGCCGCCATTGAGAAGTGCTGCGGGGGGGGGGACTGGACACCTGGGAAACGCTGGAAAGAACACTGGATGGGGCGTGGGTGCGTGGGTGTGTGTGTGAGCGGGTGTTGTAAATATTTAAATGAGAGAAATCTTACCTCGAGGCCGGGTCCCGTGTCTTCGTTGCTCCTGCTCTCCTGAGTCTACTTCCAGGAACAGGAAGTAGGCAGACATGCTCACTCCCCTAAGCCAATCACAACGCTGCAATGCGACGTTGAGATTGGTCATTGGCGCCGGGACAAGGCGTTCGGCCAGGGGCTGGAGGGGTGGACATGTTCTCCATGCAGGCTGTAATGCAGCCTGCATTGCGAACCGGACAGTGCGCATGACTGCTTTGGGCAGCCTGAGCGGGCCGACCAGTCACTGCACACTTGAGTGGGCATGCCACTCCGCCCCTGCCCTGCTCCGTGAGTGGAGCTGCCCGACCCACCCTCCCACCCGCAAAAGAAACATGGCACGATTACATCAGGAAGTTATCATCATGTGATGATTTTTCCTCTTCTTGCACTGCTTGAAAGCAGTGGGGCAACGCTCTTCTGCCATAGCGGATGAGCCGCCACTAGGGGTGCGTCATCTACAGGTGCTAGGCCTGGGCGACTCGTCCCCCAGGCCTCCTCCGCTACGCGTCCCACCTTCTCCTTACCTAGACATTGACACCGTGGCGCAATCCGCTGCACTCTCTCCAAATCTGTGACTCAGCCAGCAGGAGCCTCAGCCAGGCAGGATTTCACAGGCCTGGGTACAGCAGTTGCCGCCAAGTCTGCTGGGGAACCCCCGATGCAGGTGATGCCACAGGGCACCCTTATGCGTGAAGATGCAGCGCTCCCGCCACACAAGTTCGGCGCAGCTCAGGGGCCTCACCCTCCACAGCGTCCGGCCAGCGCAACATCATCCGGCCTTTGATGCAGAGCGGCGCCGCCCACCGTTGGTAATCCCCTACATGCACCCCGGTGTAGTGGTGGATTGTAGTTTGCGATGCTGACCTCCCTACGTTGGTGCGCAGGGGCACCTCTACCATTTACAGCTCCAAGGGGCTCAAGGTGGTCTTCTCATACAGGTCAGCAACGTGTCTCCATGCGACCTGCCAGACTTCCCCACCAGGCACGGGCGATCGCCGCACCTCAATGTCTACCGCCACGGCTCATCGACTCCACAGCACCTCCGCATCCCACTCCAGGCTCCAGACGCAGGTCCAGCGAGGCATCCAGGCTCCAGATGGAGGTCCAGCGAGGCATCCAGGCTCCAGACGCAGGTCCTGCGAGGCATCCAGGCTCTCATCCTGGTCATTCTGGATGTTGGGTGGCTTGAGGGGGTTGTTGATGTGTGCTGCACTTGTCCCTGGCTGCTCCATTCTGCATTTCATTGTTTTTTTTGCCTATTTTCTATTGGAGGTCGACTGATAGGCTATTTTTTCCAGTAGTGGCAAAAAAACTCACGTTGGGCTGACTAACATGCGTTTTTTTGTCGCTAATGGGCCTTTTGTTGGTTTTCGCCCGCTAACGCCGGAATTCCTATCGCCATCACGCTAATGTTAGCGTCAGTTTTCACCGTTGATCCCTGAAGCTATCGCCATGTAGCGACGTCTTGTACATACGTCGCTAACAAGGCGATAGTTTTCAACGGTACACAGCGGTAAGAAAACTGCCGCTAACTAGCGTTAGCGGTAGTTTTCGCCAGTCCTTGTACATATGGCCCAAAGGGGCTTATTTACAAGCCCCTTGCGCCACCGGTGCGTCACTTTTAATATGGGAAAAATGACGTAATGATGGCTCAAGGGGCTTGTAAATATTTGCCCCAAAGGCTTCAGAGTTGTGGGCGGTGGGTGGGGGGGGTGTTTTAACCCCATCGGGCTCCTAGAGGTCTTTGTTTTTTTAATTAGAACATTCGGCCCAATTCTTAAATGGCCGGTATAGTTGACGCAGTATAGCCCGCTGTAGGCAGAAGTTGTCACATTACATGGGGACCCTTGTGAACTTTACAACTTTCCTCCTTAGGGCGCCTTACTGAGAGACGCACTACCGACCTCAAGAGACAGACCACCCCCTTAATGTTTTCCTATGAGACATAGGCCTCCTCGCCAACAAACAATTCTTCCTATGTTATTGATGGTCCTTGTAAGAGGTGATCCCTCACTCATCGGAAAGACATCCCGTAATTCCTCTGAGATTTCTCTCCCGAGAGACATACACTTTCTTCACAGACCACCGCCAAATGTCCGATACCCCCTCTTCAGAGACAGCTCTCCACAGTAAAGAGACCACCTACCCAGTTAGAACAAGCATTGGCATAGCCAATAGGTCTCGCCTTTGGGACCGTATAAGTGTTTAGCCATGCAACAGTTGATGTTGTTGCACCAAGGATATTATGCTGCATAACTAAATACTTATAAGGTCCCAAAGGCGAGACCTATTGGCTGTGCTCCCAGTATGGGTGAAATGTGACTCCTAAGGCTTGTGGCCCTCATCGTCTTATGAAACATTTCCTACACATTGATTTACGCATTCATTGTCTCTGTATGTGTGTGTGATGTAAAGCGCTCCGACACCCTACATTGGTATGAGGAGCACTATAAAAGAAATTAAATAAATGTGAGAGAGGGTCTAAGGAGACATGAGGGGTACCATTGGAGGGTGGTAGAGAGGGAAGGCATGAAGAAGGATGTCACAGGGACTGGAGGGGGTGAGGGGCAACAAAGATTATCATACTAGGCTCCACCAACGCTAATTCTGACCCGTAACTTGCCCTCATTTCATCCCCATCTGCTGGATGTAGTTCCCTGCATTCTCTACGTGCCCTTTGGTATGTTCTGCACACAGATCCCGGGTTCATTCCATGGCACTGGTTCTAGGGTAACTCTTGTTCTAAAGTACTTCAGTGTGTTAATCTCCCTACTGTAGAGATATTTCCCCCTCTAGTTTCACCTGGGCATTGTATTTGCTTTCAGAAGCTGAAATCCCCGGGTGCAATGTACCAACTCCACGGAGATGTAAATTCCTGATGGGGCCGGTAACTGTCTTTATATTATGAATTCTCTGGCTCGGTATTTACTCTGCCCAGTCATCAGCTTTGACCTCTTCTCCAGCGGTGTCTGGGCTCTTGCACTATGCTCATCCCCCCTTGCCCCTGTTTGTGGCGGAGCGCCAAGAATGTCAATCTCTCTGCTGATGGCGCTGTGCCCAGAACCAAAGTAAGAACGAATATTCAAGGTGAGGTGCAGCCCTCCGTACCCCCCCTCTGCCTCGCCCTCAAGGCATGAGAGCAGCGCCGAGGTGGGCCTAGGTGATTCCACCTCCGAGACCCGCCCTCTTTTGTGTTCTGGAGACGAAGAAGGAGCCCGTCTGGGCAGAAGGGTGGGGGCTACTGAGGCTTGGGGGGGGGATGCGCTGCCCCTTCCTGCCGTCATCAAGGGGAATGCAGACTAAAAATGTGGATTCGAAGCTGCATTCCCCGCTCCAGCCCGTTTCCTGTATTCAAGGGACAGGAAGGGATCTGATGAGCTGGGGTCACACACGCCCTCTGGACTGCTGTGGCAGCGCGTGTTATAAACGGAGCTGTGCGCAGAGAAGGGCAGAAGTTCACACCGTCCCGGTGTCCGTGTTAAAACAGAACTGCCTAAGCGGATGAAAAGATATCGTCGGAGCGTGCACCTTCAACCACGGCCCTACTTTATTTAGCTTCACGTGCACTCTGGGAGTTGTAGTCTGTTGTTCCCCCAAGTGGCTGGTTTACCTAAAAATGATCTTTAAGAAGTTCACCGCCGGGCATAATGCAAAATAAAAAAAAACACTAGACCTGCTACTCCGTTAAGGTGACCCGAACAGTGCAGAGGTCACACCGGGGTCATGATGTCATGCTGCGTGCGGTGCCCTGCTATGAACTTGATCCGGTCACCTTTCTGGACTCCGCAAAGGAAGTATGGCATCAGAGGCGTGAGGAATTCTGCACCAGTGCGAGAGGTGCATTCATGTGCGGGCTACAGGAGGGAGGGGCTGGGGGCGCAGAAGCACAGACCTTGTGTTACCTGCCGTGAGCGGCCAGGCTTCGACCTTCTTTACAAGACACCCCTGTGACTGGCCAGGTGTGAGCGGTAAGAGAGACCAGCAGGAACAAGCGCTGAAAGACAACCGCGGCTGCAAAAGTTAAAACGACGCGGGAGCGAGCAGAGGGCATGTACAGCGTTTACCTTGCGGGAGCGAGCAGCGGCAGGCGTGATAATTGCTAACAGACGGCGCCGCTGCTCACTCCCGCAAGGCAAACGCCGCACATGCACGAGGGCCCATTGGAAACAGTGCAGAACATGCACGAGTTTCCACAAAAGCCCGGAGCGATTTCAAGAGGTCACTCCAAAGCTTCGCTTGCGCGCTGCGTAGGCGAGACCTAAAAATGCCTTCTTATAAACGAGGCCTCTCTTGAGAAACAGCCACGACAGGGGTGCTGTACTCACTGCACCCGACCCTCACATCGGACACTACAGCCCTGCCTCTGGGACTGCGCACGTTTTAGTGCGCTCTGCTGAAAAAGACTTTCTCTTGAAAGTGTCCTTCACCCAGGAGACAGCTATTACCTTGAGCGACTTCAGGCCCCTCCATTAGGAGTGTCTCCTCTTGAAGTAAAAAAAAAACCACATCACTCCAGAAACCGCCCACCTTTGGACACTAAGAGAGACACGAATTGAGGCAAGGACAGTGATGAATGACGGACGCACGAGCCTCATTAGTCAGAAGAACTTTCAGCAATGGAAGAGACACTATAGACTGTCTCTGCATTGAAAAGGGCGCTCACCTAGTGCTGTGCAGCTCTCGGATCGCCCAGTATGTGTCTTTCGTTACTTCATCAAGTGCTGGACCCGGAGAGGTCCCATCTGGGCGCGGCGCAGGCTTAGGGGCTGCGCTAGTTAATTCACAAACAATTCGGGGGCAGATTTACAATGAAAGTGGCTCAGTGCATTCCGCAAGCCATTTGGCTGCGCCGCATTGAGTCACTTTCAAAGCACAGGGATGCGACATGTTTACAACAATATGTCGCATCTCTGTGCTTCCCCCTGCGCTGGCGCACAAACTGCAGCCATGCGCTGGGGCAGGCACCCTTGCATCATGGTGCAAGGATGCCTGCGTCGTGGGGAGATTGTTTTTGTGCAGGAAGGAGCCCCTTCCTGCACAAAAACAATCACTACAGGCATTTTCCTCTTTCAATGCGTGCTGCAGAATGCAGCACGCATTGAAAGAGGAAAAAACAAGGAGAAATGAAAACATTTCTCTTCGTTGCGCCTCCCTACGCCTCCCCTGGGGAGGCGTAGGATTCACACGCATTTCCAGATTTACGATTCCTCGTAAATCTGGAAATGTGTATCGTTTCATGGGTGTTGCGTGGGAACACCCAAAGCAACACCCATGTAATGACCCTTTCATGCAAAGTGCTGCATGTAAAGGGGCCATATTGACAAGGACAGGAAAAGCCACGCAGGGTGGCTTTTCCTGTCCTTGTAAATATGGAGCAGTAAGATACGCCACCAGCACGTCACAAAAAGTGACGTACTGGTGGCGCTTCGGGCTTGTAAATCTGCCCCTCTGTTTTCACCTGCGCTTTGCTCCTCCAACTTTGGTGCAGATTTAAAGATTCCTCAGAAAAAAAAAACATCTGTGGTCTCTGTAGAGGAAATCTCATTATTCCTAAATGTCCAGCCAGAAGCCGTGAGCGAAGGCGGGACTTATGATTTATTTCTTCTCATTGAGTGGATGAAATGAAAGTTAACGTTGGCGTGACTCATGGCTGACTACGCCCAGACCCTCGCCGCCTTGGGGAAAAAAAAGAAAAACACAAACACACGGGCTGCCAAAATGTGCGCTTTGGGTTCTCCGGGGCTGGCATTCATCCTGCCTCAATTCACCATGTAGAAGATCGCAGCTCTCACCGCCTCCTGCCTACTGAGGAAAAAAGTTGGGGGGAGATTTACAAAAAAGTTGTGCAATGCAGCGTAGCCCCCCGCGAGGCTGCGCTGCGTTGCGAGACAGGGAGGGATTACAGCTGCCGTGCGCCTTGCACACACCTTAGCGCCGCAGCGCTAAGGTGTGTGCATGAGTGTAGCATAGGTTTTGCACAGGAAGGGTACCCTTCCTGTTCAAAATACTAAGCTCGAAAGAAGGGAAAGCTTTTCCCACTTGTATGCGTGCTGCACAGTGCAGCACGCATGCAAAGTCAGAAAAGGAAGGAGAAATGAAAGCATTTCTCCTTCCTTGCGCCTAGTTGAAAAGGGCGCAGTTTTCTCACGCTAAACCCAATCTACTGTTTTTAGTAAATTGGGTTTAGCGCGAGATACCTTGGGTGGTTGCATGGGAACGCCCGTGCACCACCCTTAATACGCCCCCACGGCGCAAAGTAACGTGAAGCAGCGCAATGCGCTGCTTCGCATTACTTTTACGTTATTTCCAGCGCTAAACAAGTTTAGTGCTGGAAAGTAAATTACAAAAACAAAGATTTTGCGTCGTTTTGCGTCACTTTTGTGACGCAAACACGGCACAAAAGCTTAGTAAATCTCCCCCTAAGTGTTTTGGCGAGCCAGTTCAATCCTGCCAATTTTGGAGAAAAAAATCTGTAGGAATCCAGTACTGTTAGAATTGGGGGTCTCTAGTTGGCACAGGTAGGTACTTGTGACAAATAGGGATCCTCGCCTCTAGTCAGGGTAGGGGGGTACACTCCTAAAATAACCCCTGCTCACCCCCTTGGTAGCTTGGCACGAGCAGACATGCTTATCTCAGAGGCAGTGTGTAAAGCATTTGTGAACACATACAGTAATCTAGTGACAACACTACAGATGGACACCACACAAGGTTTATATCAAAAATAAGTATTCTTTATATAGTTTTAACACAAGACCATAAACGACAAAAATCCACAATACTGTTCTTAAAATGGTAGGTTTAGCTTAGTTCTTTTCAGATCTTAAAATGCGACACTTTGAGTCAATGTACCTTACGATGCGTCACGTTTCTACAACGGAAGTGTTGCGGAGATGGAGATGCGACAAAGTTCTGGTGCAAAGAAATAAAGACGTCAAGTTCTTCCTGATGCGGCACTCTTCTCCGATGTTGCGAGAAGTCTCGACTCGATGCGTCAGCTGCAGCGGCGACACCCTTGTTCCGTGATGCGACGACAGCGGCTTTGGTGGCGACACTCTTCTCCGACGTTGCGAGACGCTTCCGCTCGATGCGACGACTGCAGCGGCGACACCCTTGTTTCGTGATGCGACGGCAGCAGCTCCGACGGCGGCATGCTTCTCCGTGGATGCGAGGCGCTTCTCTCGATGCAGTGCAATGTGACTGCTACAGCGGCGACATCTACGATGCGGCGGCTGCGACGGCGACACGCTTCTTCCTCGTTGCGAGACTCTTCTCCTGATGCGGTGCAATGCGACAGCTACAGCGGCAACATCTACGATGCGACGGCAGCGGCTGCGACGGCGACACGCTTCTCCCTCTTGAGTCGCGCTTCCAGCTCCTTGCGACACGCAGTCCCTTCAGAAGGCCCAAAACAGCAGCAGGCACTTCCAAAGGATTCTTGGGGAGCTGGTGTTTGAAGTCTGTTGTCCCTGAGACTTCAGCAGGAGGCAAGCTCTTTTCTCAAGCCCTTGGAGATCCTTCACAAGTTGAATAAAAGTGCACACAAAGTCCTTTCTCCTTCCTTTGGCAGTCAGGCAACCACTGCAGGCAGATCCCTCTAGCTTAGGGATAGTCTTCTCCTCAGTTTCTTCTTGGTTACGCTCCTCAGCAAAGGTTTCTTCTTGTTTCCCAAAGTGATCTAATTTCCTAGGGGTCTGGATCCCCTTTTTATACACAGTTTCTCTTTGTTCTCTGAAGGCAGAGAGGCCTCTGCCTAGTCCAAAACCAGTTCTGGTCAGTCCTGGAGCACTTTGTTTTTCTGACTCCTTCTTTCCTTCCAGAATGTGGGGCAAAGTGCTCAGCCGCCCGGCAGGAGGTGGAGCCAGCATTGTGGAAGGCAGGCACAGCCCTATTCAGACCCAGGTGCAACTCCTCCCTCCACTCTGGATGCAGAACTTTCTATTCAGCCCTGTGCTGACTCACCCTGTCTCCTGTAGCCACCATTAACAAAAAAAGGGGAGCATAGGGGGAACGAAAGTGTCAGGCCGCCCCCCACTCAACACATTACTAACAAAAAGGGGCCTGACTCACTGGACAAATAACTATAATCTTTGGACACGGAGGGGATCCGTAACTTTATACAATGTCTCCCACAGTAAGACGGACCACTACCGTTCATTCAAATGTCCAAATGTCCAATTTATCACAATGTCACTCTGCTGCAGTATAAGAATTCCCACCAAAGAAAATATAAATGAAAAATTGTGAGAATGGAAAGAAAGCACCTCACGGTAGCAACACCAAGGGGGGTCTGGCTAGTTGGTACTCGCTAGCACACCCACTTATCATCATCGGTTGCTTTCTTGCCACAAAATAGAAAAGTGTTCCAACTTAAATTATCTCAAAAGTGAAGGAAAGGAACAGTGAAAAGAAATAGAATAAGCACTGTAAGTGCAAATATCAAAAAGTACTGTGCTGGTCCCCGTGAGGAAGAGAATGAAATTACAATTCCCAACATTAAAAATGAGAACCTACTCACTGGCTAATCTTAGCTTTATTCAATGCTGTGAGCGTCCTCTATTAAAAATGGTTTAACTTAAACCATCATTATTTGTCCATAGCGCCAACATGTTTCGTTGCTATCACTTTACGCAACTTCATCAGGGCTAAGGGGATGACCAGTCTTCACTTCACTTAGAGAATACGAGTAGTTGCCAGTGTCTCTCGTACCTGCAACTACCTCGTTCTACGGTGTGCGCCAAAAGGTCGCGTTTCAGTGGGGTGACCACACGTGGTTATGGCACCGTTACCGGGATAAGTGGGTCTCCACAGGCCCCTGTCACTCAATCTCCAGACAAGGAATACACAACCTAGCAGAGGCAGGCTTGGAAGTTTAGGCAAGAAAATACCCACTTTCTAAAAGTGGTATTTTCAAACACAGAATGTTAAAACCAACTTCACTAAAATTTGTATTTTATCATTCTGAGTTCAGGCATACTAAATTCGTTTTTCTACCATGTTCCCTGGGTCAGTTCTGACTATAAGGTGTAATAGTCAGTCTGCCCATTCTGGCCTATGGGTAGCAGGTAGCCTTGCAATAGTGAAAAACGAAAATGGCTGTAATTCACTATTAGGACATGCCACACACACCAGGGCATGTCCTATCTTGTACTTTCAATGCACCCTGCCCTAGGGCCTACTTTAGGGGTGACCAACATGCAGTAAAGGGAAGGTTTAGGGACTGGTAAGTGGGTGTACTCACCAAGTCGACATGGCAGCCCTAGGCTGCACACAGGCTCTGCAATGGCAGGCCTGAGACACATTTTACAAGCCGCTTCTGTGGGTGGCACAACCAGTGCTGCAAGCCCACCAGCGGCATTGGATTTACAAGCCCTGGGCACACTGAGTGCACTGTACTAGGGACTGACAAGTAAACCAATCATCCAATCATGGAGTCACTAATCCATCACACAATTTATCATAGGGAGCACTTGCACTGTGGCACTGAATAGCAGTGGCACAGTGCCCAAAGCATCTAACACCAGCAAAAACAGATCAATAACATAGGAGGCATCATAACAAAATGGAAGGGAGACCCACGCCAAGGATGCCAGGTCTAACAAGTACCATGTAGTATTGAGATCCCACGGCGGCAGAAGGGGGCTTAGAGGGGCAGCCGACCACAGGGAAGTTTGTACCCCTGGGAGTTTGGGAGGGTGGTGCATTCCAGGACTGCCATTTTGTAGTTGGGCTACTTTTAGTGCCCATTATAGCCCAATGGCTCTATATAGGCTGTTTTTGGGCTCCAAATCACCAATTTAGGTATAGGTGACCTCGTGTCTGGTGGCAGAGAGTCCTTAGTGATAGCTTTTTTCTGCGTTTTTACTTGTCGATAGTTGGAGCGACAATATAGTGAGGTAAATGGCATCAGCTTAGGCCAAGGTGGTAGAGGCGGATCGGCTTCTGCGAGAAGTAGGTCTCATTGGTTGTATGTTGCAACCACACAATCCCCAACCACGCATGCCTGAACAAAGCGGTCTTAAGAACGACCATGTCTTAACCATGCATGCCTTTACCACGCATGCCTTTACAACAAATTTAGTTGTTATGACATATTTGGTAAAGGCATATGCGAGGTTAAAGTTCTGCCCTAGCCCGCGTCCTAAAACCCAGCCACCTGCCCTGAGTACGACCCCAGCCCTCCCGCCTTGAATGCTAAAAGAGGACCCCAGCCCTAAATACGAAGCCCACCCCAGCCCATAAAACACCCCTGCCCCCCTCCCCCCTGCGCCCAGAGACTTAAAACCCGGCTCCCTAACTTGAAATCGGCCATGACCCTCCAGCCCTAAGCCCTAAATCCTTCTCCCCAGAACTTGACCCCGACCCCCATGCCCTGAGCCCTAAAACCTTCACTCCAGAACTAAAAAACACCCCAGGCCCTGCCCTAAAACCACCCCAGCCGTAAAAAGTACACTAACCCCCGTCCTAACTACCCAGCCCCCCACCCTGAGCCCTAAAACCGGCATCCCTGCCATTGAAAGTATAAATAATATAAATTTTAATAAGATCCCCGTCAGAAGTAATAAAAAAAATCGTACTCAGCAAGCCCTCAGCAAGTTCCTCATCCGGTCAGGAAGTCACCTCAGACCCTAAGCACAGTCCAACCCTCCGCCCGAGTCTAGAGCGCTAACTACCACTAACGTCTAAACCATGCATATTCGTGGTAAAGTCATATGCGTGGTTCAGACGTGCGTGGTTCCGTCTGCGTTGTTAAGCCACACGTTGTATAGACTGCGTGGTTTAGGCTGTTTCCCGGTCTCATTGATCTGGTCATAGACTGGGAGCTCGTTAGTGATGCGGAGCGCCGGGCTCTGGACCGTGTGGCGGCGGTGGTGATAGCATGCTCACCGCCTCGCAAAATTGCTGGCGGCGTCTATTGGTTGGAGAAGGTGAGTGTTCGGCGCTGGTCTGCCACGAGGCAGGCGGCCCTAAGAAGCATAGGGAGGGGCCTCACCAGAAGGCAGGGCCGGACTGGCCATACCGGGCATCGGGCGTTTCCCCGGTAGGCTGGAGGCCAGGTGGCCGATTTTCACTTAAGGGGGGCGATTTTCACCTTTCAGGCCGCTCTCATTGTAGGCTTGGACGGGACACACTAATTCCAGCAGTGCAGTGCAATGAAAATACAAGCCTCAGCGCAGCCGAACGGAGCTGCCTGAGACTGACTATGCAGTGAGGGGGCTTGTCTGACAACATTATCCAGGGCTGCCGTTGCCTCTCAGTCCGGCCCTGCCAGCAGGTGCTGGCGGGCCGCCATGGCCGTACCAGCCCACGCGGCCCTGTGCCCAGAGGCAGGGCCGCGGAGCGCGGCAAGTCCGGGGGGGAGGAGGGGGCAGCAAGACTACTGCACAAGGGGCCGCGGCGGTGAATTAAATAGAAATGGCATCTGCCTGACCGGTGCGTGTACAGGACCGCTGCCAGAGGCAAAAGAACACAGAGGGAGGCGTATGCAGCACCTCCCGTGGGGGTGATGACAGGTCGTAGTGGGCAGAAGGAGGCGGAGGCCGGGCCTCCCGAAGGGGAAGCGGCATGCCGACAGAGAGAGGGGAGTGCTGGGTGGGGGGGAGGGAGGCAAACATTGTATTGAAGGCCCTGATGGTGTGGGGATCTCGCAAGCGTCAGATTTGCAGGGAGAGGCGGATGCCCTTAACGACACTAACAGAGATCGGGGCTGGGGCATTGGGATTGGCTCTAGAGGGCCCTACAAGGGCTTCAATAATGCTGGGCGTATGGGAGTCCTAGGGGAGAGAGAGGCACTAGGGGGAGTGGGCACCCAGGCACTAAGCAGCAGCAAGTAAGGGCCGTTGGTGGTAGGCATAGCATAGATGGGGCAGGAGAGCCCCTTGCGCCAAGTGGACCAGCATCCGCTTTAGTGGCAGCCATGCTAAAATGGAGTGGGAAGAAGGACGAAGGGGAGCTTGAGGAGCAGGTGGCTGGGATATCTAGTGGTGGGGCAGGTCAGTGGTGCACAGAGGAGAGGGTAGTGGGGTGGTACTCTGAAGGGGGCACGGGAGTCAGCAAAGAGCAGGGATTCTGGTCTTTGGCCCCTGGGGTGGTAGGGTACCGGCCTGGGGGGTGCAGAGGGCCTGCACACCAGTTCTGCAGTCTTTCTTACAGGTTGGGGAGTGTCTCAAGTGTCCAGACTCTGGAGAGGTTGGGGCAGCTCCAGTGCCTTCAGGTGAAGATATTTCTATAAACACATTGTATCCAGTTAGCATAATTAACATGAATTGCTACACAAAACGAGCCTTTGTCCCTGATTCAGAAGCCTGTGTGATTTATTTCACTTTTCTTCTTTTACTTTAAGAAAGACGAGATAATTACATTTTAGTCATGTCATCTAATCGGGCAACACTTCTTTTTACACAATCTGTAACAAACACAATGCAAAAGTACATCATAGACAAATCAATCAACAAAACAATAATCAAATTTAACGTATAAAGACATAACGAGACATGTAAGACCAGTCCCTTACTACATTGGAAAACACTCAGCGGACAAATGAAATTCAACAACAAGTGTCTTTTGTAACCCTGCCAGTGTTTGTGGCTCTGGAAATTATAGTTTCTTTGGGAGGTGTTGTCAATAAGAGGGAGGTGTTGGTGCAAAAGTTCCCTCGTGGCACACCCTGTTAGTGTCTTATCCCAAGAGCTGTGTCAACGCGTTTCAAACCCCATCTTATTGGGGGGTTCTCCTCAGGACCTTGACTTGGTCGTGTACACTTATATTTGCTCAAAATGTGAGAGGTCTGTGATGATCCCCAGAGTTAGTTCTGACCACCTCTTCAAACTAGGGGAGCGGAGGTTTATGTTTTAGTGTACATCCATATTCTGCCTGCATTTAGACAGATCTTTGATTTATTCGGGCATCCCGCCTTGTTTTTGCAAGTCCACCTGTAGATGATTAAGCTCTCCTTGACTCACGCTGCAGGCTTCTGCACCGGTATCTAGTGGTGGGGCAGGTCAGTGGTGCACAGAGGAGTGGGGTGGTTCTCTGAAGGGGGCACAGGAGTCAGCAAGGAGCAGGGATTCTGGTCTTTGGCCCCTGGGGTGGTAGGTTACCGGCCTGGGGGGTGCAGAGAGCCTGCACACCAGTTCTGCAGTCTTTTTTACAGGTTGGGGAGTGTCGCAAGTGTCCGGACTCGGGAGAGGTTGGGGCAGCTCCGGTGCCTTCAGGTGAAGAGATGGCAGGGCCCAGTGCGTTTCGCCGTACGTCTTCGGGGGCCCTCAACGCAGCTGGCAGAAGTAGGTCTGGAACGACCTTGTCGACTACCAGCGGGAAGGTCACGGGCGGCCTCCGGCTATTACGGCACATTTGACAGATGGGTGAAGTCGGTGGAGCGGCATGGTGGTGTTTTAAGCCCCCCTGGACGCTGCGTGTCAGCCCACAACCCAAGCGAGAGCAACGGTTAAGTGTTTGGGTGTGAGTGCAGGCCAGAGTAGGGCCTGGGCGTAGGACTCTATGCATGAGTCGCTTGTAGATTATGATGAGGACAGCAAGGTGCGAGATGGGGAGGAGCCAGTGGAGGCGCAGGTTGGACCACAGAGAGTGGGTCCAGTTAATGTGCTACTTTTTAGTGTGTTGCAGGCAAGTGACGCTCATCAGAGTGCGGTGTTGGGAACAAGACGGCCACTGGTGAGGCAGCAAGTAGCTGTACGGGCACTGACCTTGAGCCAGGTAAAGGCCAGGAAGCCGGCGTGGGTCCGGTGATGGTGCCCACATGTGTGGATGCTGGGGGAGGACAGGCATTCCAGCCAGTTTTGGAAAACTTCTGTAGTAATCCAGTACCATGCAGTATGGAGATCCAACGGCGGCAGAAACATGGTACTCAAGTGGATGGGAGAACACAGTTTTTTTTTATTACCCTGGGTTGGCCTATGCTTGCTGGGAGCTATAATCTTAGTATGTCTGCTTTTCTGGTCCAAGGTTTGCCACCGTTCTCAAACAAAAAATACCAGGCAGTTGGTTAAAGTTGACTATTGCGGAACGACAAAAAAACGAGTATGTGAAAAATTTAAGAATCCCTTTCAGAGGGTGAAGGGGCAAGCAGGAGCTACTTGTCCCAACCGGGGCAGGGGAGATGACAGGGTTGTTGGGGGGGAGGGGTGAATGGCTTGGGTTGAGGCCTTTTACTCCTGATGTCCCTGTGCCCGACCGAATATGGGTCCTGAGCAACTGGGCCAAGTACCACTTCAGCACTTGACTCTCATTGGTAGTACGAGCCGAGCAGTCCAAGGCTTCTCAGGGGGAGGTAGATGCAGGGGGGCTGAACACACATAACTCAAAGTACGTTCAATAGCTGGAATAAATGATTGTCAAGTCAAATACCTGCTTTTATGAAAAAAAGGAGCATTTATATATACAAATTCAAAGTGAAATACAGCATACACAAGCAATACACATAGTCCCCTAAGGTTGGGGCTCTAGTGTTCAATAGGCAAATTCCTGTGTCCCACTTCCCTCTCACTAGCATTAGCAGTTATTCCCCATTCACTATAGGTGACATTCAGGTTAGTCCCCACTAGTAGTCCGGAGTCTCAGGAGTCCTACTCCAACTCTTTTCAAAAGTCAAAAGTGCCTAAGCTCTATATGGCAGAACAAATTCCCCTGGGGACTTCCGGTCCTATGATCAGTCTCACCTGCTCCTGCAGGGATTGCGCGTCCTGAGTCTTCTGGAGCTCTTCACTCGTGGGCAGTGCGGAGAGCTGCAGCAGCTGCTGTTGGTGAGCAGCACTCGTGGCTCTACAGGGGCAGTGACTGGGCATCCAAGGCCCTTCCTCTGGTGAGACAGTAAGCTCCTCTGATCCTTCCCACAGATAGGGTGGTCGCCTTCTCCGGTTCCAATCCTTATTCGGGGGCTCAGGCCCATATGAGTGGCCTCTCCTCTTGATGACAGCTTGAACCAGGCAACAGTACTTTTCCTTTCCAGTGGCCCCCTCTGGCATTATGGGTCAGCTACCTTGCTCCATACTCAAGCGATGGCCCGATTTGCACAACAGCAACTTCTTCACGGTAGCCCCTTCTGGCATACAGGGTGCCAACTTCACTCAGCTCACAGGCTATGGCCAAATCGGCATGGCAACGATACCAACCATGGCTGCTTTAAGGCGGCACCCTCTGGCATACAGGGTCGCCAACTTGAACCTGAACATGGGCGACGACCCAATCGGTGCAGCAGCCATCTCCTCACACCTCGCGACAGTTATCCACTCGCCAGGATCCCCCCAATTGGATCTTGCTCCCTCCAGCGCTCTCCTCTCCCTTACAGGGCTCATTGGTCTTGGCAAGCAGGCAGGCACTGGTGCTCCGGGGCAGTTGTTCTTGGATTTCCCTGGGTGATGACCCCTCACCCAGCTGGGAGAGTGGCAGGCCTTAGCCCCCAGTCCTGGTCACAGGCAGAAGCTGTACAGGTTTTCTCCTCCTTGCACAGCTTGACTGGCTGCTTGGCAGTTGACAATTTTGAAAGCCATGAGCTCCCCTTCTTGTAATCCAATTCTAGACACAAAATGTGATTTAGTGTTTGAGTCTTTGAAGTTTGTGTTGGGGGTCTGCTTCCTTTTGAAGTGTCCTCGCCTCTGCCCTTCCTCCAGAAAGAAGTCGTTCACAGCAGGAGCAACTCCAAATCTGATAGCCCCACAACACAGGCCAGGGGAGTGAATAGAGGTTCACACCTGGATGTCAGCCACAGTGATATGTGCATCAAAAGGCTACCCAGGCCCCCAGCCCTACGCGTTGTGATCCTTTTATCAGCCCCATTTCCTTCCTGAGATCTGCCAATGCCCCTTTACAGTGCCTCCTCCCTGAATGAAAGAGCACCCTTTGAAGTGTACGGAAGCGCCTGGCTCTTCTTCCTACCATGTGTGAGTCCCACCCATCCCACAGGAATGCTGCAATTCACAAATCTGTCTGGGCGGACTCCTTTACTTCCATGTGCTCCTCTAGTCAGCCCTGGGTCTCCCAAAATGTAACCCAGACTCCTCCATGTAGTGCACCATTCACAGACACACATCCATCCAGCATATGCATGCATCCACACACTTGCTGCACAGCACTACATACTAACTTGACGTAGGCCAAGGGTGAGTTAAGCACACAGCAGCAGAACTTTACATGAGTAGGGCTCATTCCAGTGACACAGGTAAAAAGGCCTGTTCACTTCTACTGTTCACTACATGGTATGCTACCACCACCGCGCTCGTGCTACTTAATTCCTGGTACAGGCAGGAGCCTTACACCATCATGAGGGTAGCGCTTTCTGTCCAACAAGACCGCAATCCGTGAGACAGGCCTATGTCATGTCACATACACATGATCCATGTTCGCCCATGGTGACAAAATTCAGCACCGGGGATCCAGATATCGTTGTAGCTGGGAAACTCGGGACAGCGGTGCACGTCCGTCACCATGTGAGGGACTCTTACGTCCCAACAAATAATGTGGGTAAAATTCTCAGTATTATTTTTTAAACACAGCAATTATCTTTCTCCTTGTGTTCATACTCTTTTAGAAGTAATTTAGATTGCTTTCAGATAATCTTTAAGTGTTTTTTTTCATGTATTTTATGTTTGAGGTATGCATTTCAAAAGGGAAAAATACAGCATTTCACTGCTGTTCCTAGTTTTTGTTACAGGCATAGACATAAAAGGCCAGGTGTCAACTCTAGCCGGGCCTCCTCTAAGCTTTTGCCTCTTCCGTACACAGTTCCTCCCTTTTTCTTCTTCAGCACCTGGTGACACATCTGCAAACAATCAGTGTTGTCTTTCAAGCTGTGTTCTAAGCCTAAGTTCTATATGTAGCTGTGTTGGAATCTAGCTTGGCTGCTCTGTGGCAGTTGTTTGCAGACCGGAAGCGATGCAGTCGAACCGTAATGTGCTGTTCCAATAAACTACTTTTATCTTTCAACATGTCAAGATCTTCATTTTAACAGCAGCGACAAGCAGAATGGCACCTTCTATCTGCGACAGCACAGGCATGGTACCAATTTTATAGAACCCAGGATTTAATTCTAATGGCTTTACAATGAATAACCCAAAGCAAGCAAACTACGGATAATTCACCAAATAATTGAATTTAACAAGTAACGCTGTGTTCTCCTACTAAGGGGTCGATTCCGATTCGGGCCGGAAAAAGCACCGACCGACTCGGATCCGGAAAAAATACCGACCGACACGTACCCGTGGCGCCCGACACGCCAAGTACGATGCAAGGCGCGAAAAATCCGACCGACACGTAACGAAACCAAGTCGACCGACCGAGCCGCACGGAAAATAGCAATCCGGCCGGAAAAACACGCGAATCCAACCGACCGACACGCACCCGGAACAAATCCGACCGAAACGTACACGCCAACTCCAAACCGCAAAGTACGATGCAAGGCGCGAAAACCACGACCGAGTCGGACGGAGGACAAGCCGTACGACCGACACGCATACAAAACCGAGCCGAAGCAACACAAAACACCGCGACCGACGCGTACGCAGCATAGAAAACTGCACAAACACAGCGTGAACGAAACGGAAAACACCGTACGAGACCAATGCAGGGTCCGACTCGGTCACAAGAACGTTTCCAACATACACAAACAACACAAAGGAAAAATCACCCAAAAAAAGGCCAAACAAGCAATTACCAAGCCAATAAATACTGGGGGTGGGGACAGAGAACAAAGACACACCCACAACTCCACCTATATAAAGGACACAAATCACTACCATGAGCCTTTGCAAATGCCATTCCACTGCCAGCACCCAAGAGAAAGCAACCACACACCCACAGCTCATCCCTCACACAAGCCACACACCATCAGCACACCAACAAATACCTACCTCACATACACCCAGCAAAACACACACTCACACACCCTCACCTGCACACCAACACACACATCACCCACCATCACCACCCATCACCATGCCCCCCAAGAAGAATCCCAAGTTCCTAGATAGTGAATTGGAAGTCATGGTAGACGAGATCCTCAGGGTGGAGCCACAGCTGTTTGGCACTCTGGTCCAACAGACCCCCATGTCGCAGAAAACTAAGATGTGGGAGAGGATCATCAACAGGGTGAACGCCCAATCACCATGTCGGCGCACAAAGACGGACATCCAGAACAGGTGGTATGACGTGCGCAGGAGGGTACGGGACATGCTGAAGAAAGACTACATCAACAGCCAACACACCGGCAGTGGCCCTCCTGCCAAGCCAATATACCTCAGGCCCTGGGAGGAGAAGGTGCGGGCCATCCTTCCGCCAGTGAGCGTATATGGACTAGAGGACATCCCAGAGCCTGGTGAGTACACAACAAATGTACACAATAAACTGCCACAAAACACACACATCACTGTCAAGGGGAGAGTCAAACCATGCACTCATAGCAATTACACAGCAACTAGAACAGAATCATCCCAAAATGTGTATGTCAGTCAGATAAACACAACACATGCCATCAAAAAAGTCACATCCAACTGTGCCAACACATGTACAAACACAACCACAACTACAGCTAGGCAGTGGCACAAATAGAACTAACAAACACATCCACACATGTAGCCACCACAACAACACCAACACACAGTGAAGACCACTCAAAGGAAGGAATTCTGTGTATGCTGGCCAAGTCAGTGTAGCCAATGGCATCATGGGAGGCGCAGTCACACATATTGCCCGCCCCAAAACTGTCCCATCAACACCACCATGAACCATGCGCACATCACAGGGAGTGGAGAAGGACTCACAAGATGGCTGACACTGGCTACTGCTGTGGGGAGCACAAGGCCCTGCTGCCAACTGTGCACCAACAAACAGCAGGACACCACTGACTGACATCCTGAGAGACAACTTCCACTCCCTGCAATGCAAGCACGTTCCATGGTGGGATATCTGGCTGGCTGGGTGGGAAGGGGGACTTGCAGCACTGACTATAGTCACCAGCACCTCCCCTCACACCCCCCAACACAAACTCCACAGTACCCACCTGGTAGAATGCAATGCCCTCCATCCTAACACAAGATCCCACAAAGCACCACCACCCAGGGTTATGTTGTGTGAAGCACAGGGACACTCTTGGGACTCTTAGCCAAACAACTGCCAGGACAACACTCCCAGCCATCCTGTCAGCACAGCCAGCCCACCCCACAGGGAAGCAGAGTCAAAAGGAAGGAAGCATGGGCATGCTGGGAAGGGGGTGGAGGCAATAGCATGATGGGAGTCGTAGTCACAGACATTGCTCAGCCTCACAACTGGCCCATCAACACCACCCTGAACCATGCTCACATCACAGGGAGTGGAGAAGGACTCACAAGATGGCTGACACTGGCTACTGCTGTGGGGAGCACAAGGCCCTGCTGCCAACTGTGCACCAACAAACAGCAGGACACCACTGACTGACATCCTGAGAGACAACTTCCACTCCCTGCAATGCAAGCACGTTCCATGGTGGGATATCTGGCTGGCTGGGTGGGAAGGGGGACTTGCAGCACTGACTATAGTCACCAGCACCTCCCCTCACACCCCCCAACACAAACTCCACAGTACCCACCTGGTAGAATATAATGCCCTCCATCCTAACACAAGATCCCACAAAGCACCACCACCCTGGGTTATGTTGTGTGAAGCACAGGGACACTCTTGGGACTCTTAGCCAAACAACTGCCAGGACAACACTCCCAGCCATCCTGTCAGCACAGCCAGCCCCCACAGGGAAGCAGAGTCAAAAGGAAGGAAGCATGGGCATGCTGGGAAGGGGGGTGGAGGCAATAGCATGATGGGAGTCGTAGTCACAGACATTGCTCAGCCTCACAACTGACCCATCAACACCACCCTGAACCAGGCTCACATCACAGGGAGTGGAGAAGGACTCACAAGATGGCTGACACTGGCTACTGCTGTGGGGAGCACAAGGCCCTGCTGCCAACTGTGCACCAACAAACAGCAGGACACCACTGACTGACATCCTGAGAGACAACTTCCACTCCCTGCAATGCAAGCACGTTCCATGGTGGGATATCTGGCTGGCTGGGTGGGAAGGGGGACTTGCAGCACTGACTATAGTCACCAGCACCTCCCCTCACACCCCCCAACACAAACTCCACAGTACCCACCTGGTAGAATGCAATGCCCTCCATCCTAACACAAGATCCCACAAAGCACCACCACCCAGGGTTATGTTGTGTGAAGCACAGGGACACTCTTGGGACTCCTAGCCAAACAACTGCCAGGACAACACTCCCAGCCATCCTGTCAGCACAGCCAGCCCACCCCACAGGGAAGCAGAGTCAAAAGGAAGGAAGCATGGGCATGCTGGGAAGGGGGTGGAGGCAATAGCATGATGGGAGTCGTAGTCACAGACATTGCTCAGCCTCACAACTGGCCCATCAACACCACCCTGAACCATGCTCACATCACAGGGAGTGGAGAAGGACTCACAAGATGGCTGACACTGGCTACTGCTGTGGGGAGCACAAGGCCCTGCTGCCAACTGTGCACCAACAAACAGCAGGACACCACTGACTGACATCCTGAGAGACAACTTCCACTCCCTGCAATGCAAGCACGTTCCATGGTGGGATATCTGGCTGGCTGGGTAGGAAGGGGGACTTGCAGCACTGACTATAGTCACCAGCACCTCCCCTCACACCCCCCAACACAAACTCCACAGTACCCACCTGGTAGAATGCAATGCCCTCCATCCTAACACAAGATCCCACAAAGCACCACCACCCTGGGTTATGTTGTGTGAAGCACAGGGACACTCTTGGGACTCTTAGCCAAACAACTGCCAGGACAACACTCCCAGCCATCCTGTCAGCACAGCCAGCCCCCCACAGGGAAGCAGAGTCAAAAGGAAGGAAGCATGGGCATGCTGGGAAGGGGGGTGGAGGCAATAGCATGATGGGAGTCGTAGTCACAGACATTGCTCAGCCTCACAACTGACCCATCAACACCACCCTGAACCATGCTCACATCACAGGGAGTGGAGAAGGACTCACAAGATGGCTGACACTGGCTACTGCTGTGGGGAGCACAAGGCCCTGCTGCCAACTGTGCACCAACAAACAGCAGGACACCACTGACTGACATCCTGAGAGACAACTTCCACTCCCTGCAATGCAAGCACGTTCCATGGTGGGATATCTGGCTGGCTGGGTGGGAAGGGGGACTTGCAGCACTGACTATAGTCACCAGCACCTCCCCTCACACCCCCCCAACACAAACTCCACAGTACCCACCTGGTAGAATGCAATGCCCTCCATCCTAACACAAGATCCCACAAAGCACCACCACCCAGGGTTATGTTGTGTGAAGCACAGGGACACTCTTGGGACTCTTAGCCAAACAACTGCCAGGACAACACTCCCAGCCATCCTGTCAGCACAGCCAGCCCACCCCACAGGGAAGCAGAGTCAAAAGGAAGGAAGCATGGGCATGCTGGGAAGGGGGGTGGAGGCAATAGCATGATGGGAGTCGTAGTCACAGACATTGCTCAGCCTCACAACTGGCCCATCAACACCACCCTGAACCATGCTCACATCACAGGGAGTGGAGAAGGACTCACAAGATGGCTGACACTGGCTACTGCTGTGGGGAGCACAAGGCCCTGCTGCCAACTGTGCACCAACAAACAGCAGGACACCACTGACTGACATCCTGAGAGACAACTTCCACTCCCTGCAATGCAAGCACGTTCCATGGTGGGATATCTGGCTGGCTGGGTGGGAAGGGGGACTTGCAGCACTGACTATAGTCACCAGCACCTCCCCTCACACCCCCCCCAACACAAACTCCACAGTACCCACCTGGTAGAATGCAATGCCCTCCATCCTAACACAAGATCCCACGAAGCACCACCACCCTGGGTTATGTTGTGTGAAGCACAGGGACACTCTTGGGACTCTTAGCCAAACAACTGCCAGGACAACACTCCCAGCCATCCTGTCAGCACAGCCAGCCCCCCACAGGGAAGCAGAGTCAAAAGGAAGGAAGCATGGGCATGCTGGGAAGGGGGGTGGAGGCAATAGCATGATGGGAGTCGTAGTCACAGACATTGCTCAGCCTCACAACTGACCCATCAACACCACCCTGAACCATGCTCACATCACAGGGAGTGGAGAAGGACTCACAAGATGGCTGACACTGGCTACTGCTGTGGGGAGCACAAGGCCCTGCTGCCAACTGTGCACCAACAAACAGCAGGACACCACTGACTGACATCCTGAGAGACAACTTACACTCCCTGCAATGCAAGCACGTTCCATGGTGGGATATCTGGCTGGCTGGGTGGGAAGGGGGACTTGCAGCACTGACTATAGTCACCAGCACCTCCCCTCACACCCCCCCAACACAAACTCCACAGTACCCACCTGGTAGAATGCAATGCCCTCCATCCTAACACAAGATCCCACAAAGCACCACCACCCAGGGTTATGTTGTGTGAAGCACAGGGACACTCTTGGGACTCTTAGCCAAACAACTGCCAGGACAACACTCCCAGCCATCCTGTCAGCACAGCCAGCCCACCCCACAGGGAAGCAGAGTCAAAAGGAAGGAAGCATGGGCATGCTGGGAAGGGGGTGGAGGCAATAGCATGATGGGAGTCGTAGTCACAGACATTGCTCAGCCTCACAACTGGCCCATCAACACCACCCTGAACCATGCTCACATCACAGGGAGTGGAGAAGGACTCACAAGATGGCTGACACTGGCTACTGCTGTGGGGAGCACAAGGCCCTGCTGCCAACTGTGCACCAACAAACAGCAGGACACCACTGACTGACATCCTGAGAGACAACTTCCACTCCCTGCAATGCAAGCATGTTCCATGGTGGGATATCTGGCTGGCTGGGTAGGAAGGGGGACTTGCAGCACTGACTATAGTCACCAGCACCTCCCCTCACACCCCCCAACACAAACTCCACAGTACCCACCTGGTAGAATGCAATGCCCTCCATCCTAACACAAGATCCCACAAAGCACCACCACCCTGGGTTATGTTGTGTGAAGCACAGGGACACTCTTGGGACTCTTAGCCAAACAACTGCCAGGACAACACTCCCAGCCATCCTGTCAGCACAGCCAGCCCCCCACAGGGAAGCAGAGTCAAAAGGAAGGAAGCATGGGCATGCTGGGAAGGGGGTGGAGGCAATAGCATGATGGGAGTCGTAGTCACAGACATTGCTCAGCCTCACAACTGACCCATCAACACCACCCTGAACCATGCTCACATCACAGGGAGTGGAGAAGGACTCACAAGATGGCTGACACTGGCTACTGCTGTGGGGAGCACAAGGCCCTGCTGCCAACTGTGCACCAACAAACAGCAGGACACCACTGACTGACATCCTGAGAGACAACTTCCACTCCCTGCAATGCAAGCACGTTCCATGGTGGGATATCTGGCTGGCTGGGTGGGAAGGGGGACTTGCAGCACTGACTATAGTCACCAGCACCTCCCCTCACACCCCCCAACACAAACTCCACAGTACCCACCTGGTAGAATGCAATGCCCTCCATCCTAACACAAGATCCCACAAAGCACCACCACCCAGGGTTATGTTGTGTGAAGCACAGGGACACTCTTGGGACTCTTAGCCAAACAACTGCCAGGACAACACTCCCAGCCATCCTGTCAGCACAGCCAGCCCACCCCACAGGGAAGCAGAGTCAAAAGGAAGGAAGCATGGGCATGCTGGGAAGGGGGTGGAGGCAATAGCATGATGGGAGTCGTAGTCACAGACATTGCTCAGCCTCACAACTGGCCCATCAACACCACCCTGAACCATGCTCACATCACAGGGAGTGGAGAAGGACTCACAAGATGGCTGACACTGGCTACTGCTGTGGGGAGCACAAGGCCCTGCTGCCAACTGTGCACCAACAAACAGCAGGACACCACTGACTGACATCCTGAGAGACAACTTCCACTCCCTGCAATGCAAGCACGTTCCATGGTGGGATATCTGGCTGGCTGGGTGGGAAGGGGGACTTGCAGCACTGACTATAGTCACCAGCACCTCCCCTCACACCCCCCAACACAAACTCCACAGTACCCACCTGGTAGAATGCAATGCCCTCCATCCTAACACAAGATCCCACAAAGCACCACCACCCTGGGTTATGTTGTGTGAAGCACAGGGACACTCTTGGGACTCTTAGCCAAACAACTGCCAGGACAACACTCCCAGCCATCCTGTCAGCACAGCCAGCCCCCCACAGGGAAGCAGAGTCAAAAGGAAGGAAGCATGGGCATGCTGGGAAGGGGGTGGAGGCAATAGCATGATGGGAGTCGTAGTCACAGCCCTACATCCCCCACCACATGGCCCAGCAAGCTCACACTCACGCATGCACATCCCACAGAGAGTGGAAAGGCCCATCAAAGATGTCTGACACTGTTGCTGTGTCGTGGGGAGCACAAGGGCATGCTGGGTACTGCACACCAACCAACAGCAGGACACCACTGTCAGCCATCTTGCCATTGCCCTCACACCCACACCCACTGAACTCCACACAAAAGCAAGTAAGTATGGGAATGCTGGCAAGTGGGGTGGAGGCAATGGCATGAAGGGAGTCGTAGTCACAGACATAGCTCACCCCCACAACTGTCCCATCAACACCACCCTGAACCATGCTCACATCACAGGGAGTGGAGAAGGACTCACAAGATGGCTGACACTGGCTACTGCTGTGGGGAGCACAAGGCCCTGCTGCCAACTGTGCACCAACAAACAGCAGGACACCACTGACTGACATCCTGAGAGACAACTTCCACTCCCTGCAACGCAAGCACGTTCCATGGTGGGATAACTGACTGGCTGGCTGGGTGGGAAGGAGGTCTGGCTGTCAACCAAACACAAGCAATGCAGACCATGTTCACACCCCAGAAAATACATAGAAATGCCCAAATAATGCAGGACAATGTGCCACACCAATATCAACCCCTGACTGTGACGACTTAGGACAATGCAATGTACAGGCCCGCACCCAGAGGCACAGTCACAACTGTCATGTGTGTCAACCACTGATGCCTGCAGAAACATGACATACATTGTTTGTGTCTCCCAAAAACAGGTGATGATGGGGACACAGCAGCAGACGCTGAGGAGTCCCAGTCCCAGGCTCAAGAGGATGCCGAGCTCACTGGCGTCGTACAGCCTCTGTCCTCCTCGGACGATGAACAACCTGGCACATCCGGTGCAAGTCAACATGCAGCACCAGCAGGACCACCAGCTGCAGCACCAGCAGGACCACCAGCTGCACTCCCTGCACCCACCCCTACAACGACTGTCACCACGAATACCATCCCTGCCGACATGGACAGAATAAGGAGCAACACCAGCGCAGTGACCCTGGACCAACCTGGGGCCATGGACACCACCACCACCACCAACCCCCAAGGTGGACCAGGGTTATCTGTGCGTGCAACTGCACACACTGCACATGTCAGCAGGGGTGGTGGGAGGGGTGGGAGACAGAGGTCGCTGCTTGCAGACGTTGCTGGTGTGCATGACGACCCACAACTGGTACGCATAGCTGATGCGTACCAGTCCAGCACCGGAGAGCTCAGCCAGGTAGTGGGGCTCCTCAGAGACATCAAACAGCAGCAGGCTGCCCATCATGCCCGCTTGGACTCCCACATGTCCCACGTGGAGTCACACATGTCCCGTGTGGACTCACACATGTCCCGTGTGGAGTCCAAGTGGGATGTACTGCATGAGATGACGGCGGTGCACAGGGACATTTTACAATGCCTCCGCCAGATGAACAGCAACCAGTCCACACCTCCCTGTGTGCCAACAACATCTGGTGCCGAACAAACTGCAACTGCCACAGGGAGGGAGGAGGACTCTGGCGGAGAGTCCCCTGCACCGCAGCAGCCTGCACTTGAGGGCCCCCCCCAAGAAGAGGGGTCGTCCGAGGAGGGGAAAGTGAGAGGCCGATGGCCAAGCGCAACTCCCAGGAAGCCTGAACCTGTTCTGGATGTTCGCCTTTGTGCACAGACTGTTCACCCTGTTGACGGCAACACTACTCCCACACATTGCATGGGGAGTACAAGTTGGACCAATGTGTCAGACAACTGTGGCCCCGATACTGGGGATCCTGTCTACCCGGACTTTCAATTCACCTAGGAACTTGGGATTGCAAGATTCATGTACAGCACAACCCATCCTATGCACTATTAACACAAATGTATCACAATAAACACACTAATACACCATACTTGCCTCTGTCGTGATTCCAACATGGGTGCTGTTATGGGGATGATGAACTGCAAAATTACACTGTGTATGCGAACTGCAACAGCAAGGACAACACAGGCATGTGAGTAAAGGCAACGTGACACATATGAGGGAGACACACCACCAGGGCTACACAACACATACACACCTAGGCCATCTGACTCATTGCCTACACTGATGTTGCCAGGGAAGACGGTGCAATGCACAGACACCACACCCATTCCCAGTTGTAGTCAAGTAGCCCACAGGTGCAGTAAGCAAATGGCAGTCAAATGTGTGACCACAGACAACGCACATCACTAAGTGAAGCACAGGTTTATTACACAGTAGCAACATGCCGTAACCACTACAGATGCAAGGTAACCCCACCTGGTAGCGGGCACACAGTCAACAACTGTAGACGGAAGGAAGTCCATGGGTGTGGCGCACATCACCTGTAGGGACACAACAGCTACCAGCCTGGATGTGCAATCACGTCGTCGGTGGACACAGTTGACCAAACGAATCTGAAAGTACCCTGTGAAGGACAGAAATGACACACAGTCAAAAGCAATGCAGTACAGGACAGAACAGCAAAACTCATGCACAATACATGTTACAAGATACCCACCCAGAACCAAGTTAGCATGTCAACACTGTTGGGGAGTACAGCCCACCTGTAACCACACATCGCAACACACATCCAGTCAAGTAGCCCATGGACACACTCCAACAGCGCCAGAGCCCCACCCACACATCATGCCAACTCACATCATTCACATGACACCTCAGGATACTCACATTCAGCTAAAGAAGTTGGTGATGAGCTGTGTGCGGACATCACCATCACCATCATCATCATCATCGTCACTGGCATCGTGGTCCAGGCCAGGATCCTCCACAGGTGGCGAATGTTGGTCATCGTCATCCTGGATGAGAGGCAACTCCTTCCGCACTGCCAGGTTGTGGAGCATGCAGCAGACGATGATAATCTTGCACACTTTCGCAGGGGCATATGGGAGGGACCCTCCGGTCTTGTCCAGGCAGCGGAAGCGGCTCTTCAGGAGACCAAAGGTCCGCTCAATCACTCTCCTGGTCCGACCATGTGCCTCATTGTAGCGCATCTGGGCAGGTGTCACAGGGTTCCTGAGGGGTGTCAGCAACCACGGCATGTTGGGGTATCCCGAGTCACCTACGGACAGACAAGTGCACATCAGCTGACTTGGAAAAGTGGGCGGAATACTACAGATCAGATCACACACAATGGCACAAAGTCAGTACACACCGACAAGCCAGGCACGCTGGTTCTGCATCTGTGCCATCATCCTGGGGATGCGACTACTCCTCATCACAAAGGCATCGTGTGCTGAACCAGGGAAACGGGCACACACGTGTGTGATGGTCATGTCTGCAAGACACACCACCAGTGCATTGACCGAGTGGTAGTGCTTGCGGTTCCGGTAGGCCTGCTCCTGGGCCTGTGGTGGTACCAAAGCCACATGTGTCCCATCAATGGAGCCAATTACATGCGGCATCCTCCCCAGGGCATAAAAGTCACTCTTCACGTCAGTGAGTCGTCGCAGTCTAGGGAAATAGATGTACCGGTTCAGGAAGAGCAACATTGCCGCCAAAACATCGCGGAGCACACGGCTGAACATGGTCTGTGACATCCCACCAGCAGACGCCACAGTATGTTGGAAGGTACCGGTGGCAAAGAAGTGTAGGGCTGCCATCACCTTCACCTTGGGGGTCAGCGCTGTAGGATACGGCCGGCCAGGCTGCAAATGTGGGGACAACTGCACTGCCAAATCCTCAATCAGCTGCCTGGTGAAGCGGTACCGTCGGATGCTGTCCCGTTCCACCATCGTTGCCAGGTCTGGGAATGGCCGATGGACAGCAGGAGCCCTGCAGTGCAGAGGAGAAGTAAGCAAGATCGTCAGTCACCCCACATATGCGGCATTGAACACACTCAAGATCCCAACATACATCATCATGAGGCACAACTACATGAAGTGTGCAGTACCGGAAGGACATGTATGGTACATACATGGCCAACATCTGTCAACACGGTCCTACAGGTGGCATCAATTTGTCCCAGGTTGGCCCATTGGATATCATGATGCCGTGTCACAGTCACCCCCCACAGTGACATGTGAGGACAGATGTGCCCCAGGCACCACAGCTCAATGACAGGTACATTCCCAGGGACCCTGTAATGCCACATGGACACTGGCATCACCTGGAGTATCATGTGTACACCACAGCAAAACAAACATGACCCCCACAGGTAGTGGCCACACTTGCCATGGCAGGACAGACATGGACGTCTGTGACACACACGCACAACATCAGAGTCCATGCACACACAACGTGGATGTGGAGACTGTCTCCCATTGTGCACATGAAATCAGAGACATTGTAAACACTACATGCACAAAGACTGTGGAGGGCCATCACTATTGTGCCACTGGGACACCCTGGCTCAAACATACCGTCCCACATGGGACTCACGGGGTATGTGACATGACATACACAAACACCACTGTGAAATGTGACCATGACACATGCACAGATATGAACAGTTGCACATCACAGTGGTCACGTACACGTAACACCCAGGATCCTGTCCCCATGAACACGTGCACAGCCTGGGGGTGGCTGCCCACAGGTGACACCCACAGGACAACATGTACACCAACATACACACAATAGGAAATGCAGCCTTACATGCCTTATGATAAGGTTTGGACAGGCTGTCGTGATGTAGGTGTGCCCCTCACTCCCTGGGAGCTATCTGTGGCTGGCATATGTCCATCTGAGACAGGCATGCTGACCTATGCCAGTCACATGTACAGTGATGCGTTGTACCGCAATGGACCGATCGGTGCCTCCGGCCGGCCCATTGCCTTCAATGTGTGCGGGTACGCCTTGTACCCCTGTGCGCGTTGTACCGCAATGGACCGATCGGTGCCTCCAGCCGGCCCATTGCCTTCAATGTGTGCGGGTACGCCTTGTACCCCTGTGCGCGTTGTACCGCAATGGACCGATCGGTGCCTCCGGCCGGCCCATTGCCTTCAATGTGTGCGGGTACGCCTTGTACCCCTGTGCGCGTTGTACCGCAATGGACCGATCGGTGCCTCCGGCCGGCCCATTGCCTTCAATGTGTGCGGGTACGCCTTGTACCCCTGTGCGCGTTGTACCGCAATGGACCGATCGGTGCCTCCGGCCGGCCCATTGCCTTCAATGTGTGCGGGTACGCGTTGTACCCCTGTACACGTTGTACCGCAATGGACCGATCGGTGCGCACCCATTGACAATGGGCTTGCCTGGCAACGGACGCGTTTTCGAATTTCGAACGAGTCGGTTGCTGGGAATTCAGTTGGTCACCCACAACAATGTTGCAAAATCATGTATGTCATGAAGTTGAAGATTTGAAGGATGCTGTGGGCGTGTTTTGGTGCTGCTATTCCATGGATTGGCCAGATTCAGAAGATGCAAACGACTTGGACCTATCACTTTGGACACAAGGGACAGGATCTGCCTCTCCAGCACATATATATTGCTGGCTGTTCCCCTGAGAGCCCACTTGCCTGCACTACATGCTCCAGGACGACATCTGCCACTGCACTGCTGCTGTCTCTGCCCCTCTGGACCCTGCAATGGCACGTACTGTGGAGAGAGCCCCAGCCTTCAGCCTTGAGGAGAACCAGGCCCTGCTGGACAGCCTACTTCCACAGTACAGCAAGCTGTATGGGACACCAGGGGAGCAGGTGAGTGTCCTGTGCACTGCCTTTCTGAATGTGCATTTTGTCTGACTAGCAAGGCTGAGAGTCTGCACGCCACTGGCTAGCAGGCTCACTGAGTAGTTGTCACCCCCCATAGTGTGTAGTGACTTGCACTGGACAGGTATGGTGCAGTGACAGTGCTTCTGAACAGGGTTTTACTCCCCATGCAATGATACCATGTAGTGACTTCTGGAAAACTGTCCATGGGCAGCCGTGCACTGCCTGTGTACACCATGTGCCCCTGTGATTGCGACATGTATATGCAACTGTGTCATGCACGGATATGTTGCATGTGTAGTAATGGCCTTATCACTTTGTCATCCTGACAGGCTTCTGCCCATCGGAAGCAGGAGATATGGAAGGACATCGTCCGGGCTGTCCGGTCCGTGGGGGTCTACAAGCGCCGGATCCGCAACTGCCAAAAGAGGTGGCAGGACCTTCGGGGCTGGACCCGGAGGATTGCACGGGTCCAGCTGAAGCTGTCGCCTCCTCGCAGGAGGGGCGGAACACGGACCCTGACCCCCCACATGCTCAGGATCCTGGCGGTGGTCTTTCCAGACCTGGATGGGCAGCTGAAGGCCAGAGAGCAGCAAGGAGGGGGTGAGTCAAAGACTGCACTGTGAACTCTGTCTAACATGCTATGTGCCCTCCTCGGGCCTGGTTAAACTGCCACAGTACAGCAGTCATGTTGTCCAGGAGCCATGTCCCTCTATTGTGCACTGCCCACTCCTCATCTGATACCCAGGTGTGGCCCTTACATGCAGGGAATTCTGTCACTTAGGACTGTGTCCTTGCAGTTTGCTTGACTCAAGGTGGGAGACAGCATCTGTTTCCCTGACTCTGTGGTGGGCATCATGGGTGGGTCCATTGCTTACACAATGCCTGTATTCTGACATGTATTCAGCGTGTTACTTTGATCTGTGGTCCAATTGCTGAGCTGATCCACCACATGTGGCTGGGGTATCTGGCACACACCCATGCTGCGGGTGGGAACAATGTTTGGGCCCCAGGAGTATGTATATGACGTGTGTCACACATACTTAGCCAGCTGCCTACAGTCCAGGGCTCATCCCTCATTCATGTGGGGCTGGACAGTCATGCCTACTCCAGGCCATACAATACACTCTGTACTCCCACTCCCGTGTATCAGCTGACACATTGTGCGCAGTGATTTGACCCCTCAGGTGTCTGCCTCTGTGTCAGTGTGCTGTGGATTAGTCGCCAGGACTGCTGTGGAGTTTCTTGGTAGGGGCTCAGCATGCCACTGGAGATGTGACCATAGGAGACGATACTTGTGTGACACATAGGTGTCTGATCAGCTGCCCATGCAGACTGGGGCATGTGAATGTGAAGTTCAGGCAGCTGTTCCCCATGCACAGCAGAGTGTGAGGGGCTCAGGTTCAGAGGGTAGTGTCACAGGTCTACCATATGTCCAATAGGTATGACCTGGACAGATGAGGGTTAAGAGGATGTGTTGTGGGGGGGATGTACATGTGCACTTGTGCAGCTCCAGGACTTGCATTCCCCATGACCTACTATTGTGACACAGTGCAGAGTGTTGTTGTCTGGCTGCAAAGTCATACATCACTGAGACAGTGATGTATGACTTTGCAGTCATGCCTCCGCCATGGCATGTGTCTACTGATTGGTGAGCCTGCAGGGGAGTGACATGTGCTACATGCACACCTTAGTGGCGCTGGCTATCAGGACATGGGTGCATCATGGTGTCTGTCGCTGGTATGCATCACATGCATTTCCTATTTGACTCTGGGCATCCCTTTCATCCGGAAACCTGTACTGACTCAGTGGCAAGAGCTGTGATGTGTGCATGTCCACATGCCACACCGTGTCCTCTGCACTGTCCAACTACTGTGTACTTGGTGCATGTGTCAACACTGGGGTATTGCAATCCAACAGACACCAGACAGATGGGTGCAAGGCCATGTGGGATGTGAGTGCCATGCTTGGCATCAGACTGACAATTGACTTCTCCTGTTCAATTAGGGCACTTTTAGCAATGTACAACTAATGATGCCAGGGCTTGCTCTGTGATGTGCTGTGCTCACAGTGGTGTGTGCATTATGTGCAGGTGACTGATGTCTGTCTGTATCCCCATTGTTTGCAGATACATCCACGGCCACGGAAGGGGACAGCTCCACGGACCAGGAGGAGCCAGAGAGCCAGACTGGGTCAGCAGCCGAGGAGTGGTCGGAGGGACCCAGTGACACGGAGGGCGAGGGGAGCCACACCGAGGAGTCCTCAGCAGCATCCACCTCAGCTGAGGACCAGAGCAACTCGGAGGATGACTCCCTTGTGGAGGCGGGTGTCAGCAGCCACCACACCCCAGCTAGTGTTGCTGTCCCCGCCACCACCAGCACCACCACCGCCCTCCCATCGGCTCCCATTCCCCAGGTCCGTGGAGGCTCCCATGTCCGGGAGCGTGTCTCCTTTGGGCCAGGCACCGCACCCCCTGCCCCTGTGTCCCCTGCTGCCCTGAGTGAGGAGTCTGTGTACCTCCTTCGCCAGCTCCATGTAGGGCAGACAGCCATGCTGAGTGTCCTCCATGCGCACACCGCGCTGTTGACTCAGCTGGTGTCGTTCATGGAGGGCATCTCATCGGGCATGTCTGACCTACAGAGGGGCAATAGGTCCATGGACTCCTCCCTGACGGCAGCAGTGTCCCTCCTCAAACGGTCCCTCACCCCTCCTGCCTCTGCTCCATCCACACTCCCCAGCACCTTACCCGTCCCAAGCACACACACACCGGCACAGGCACACACCAGCACACACACATCCAGCACACTGACACACAAGCCAATGACAAAACACACACGCACGCACATTCAGGGGACTGAAGCCAGACTCACAGGGGATGGGGCCCTGGAACACACACACGCATCCACATGCACTGCGCAGTCCTCAGTTCCCTCTCCCTCCAAAGCACCCTCCCTTGCCTCACCTGCAACCCCAAAGTCACAGCAGCTCTTCCTCTGTGACCTCGGCCTCTTCCCCACCGATGAAGCTGCTCCAGCATCCCGGGGGAAGAGGAAGCCCACCCACACGGAGCAGAGTGCCCCTCGCCCCCGGACACCCTCCCCCAGGCGCAGACGGACTGAGGCCCCCACCCGCAAGTCCCCCGGAGTCCTAAGAGCAAGACCCCGCCACCGCCCTGCAGCTCAGGCACAAGGTCTCCGTCCTCCATCCCTCAGGCCCCCACTGCACAGGTGCCCCCACCACACCCTGCCCCAGGTTCCCCCACCCACAGATATACCATCCCCAAGAGGATCAGGCCTTCTCCCCCTGCCACTTGCTCTCCCAGCACCACACCCCCGCTGCGCTTGTCTGTGCCACTGATGTGGTGAGGGTGTCCTCCCCCTCTGTCCAACCCACCTTGCCTGTTCCCCATTCTCCTCCCCTGGAGGTAGGCACTGCAGTGGAGTCCACTACCGCCCTGTCTGACTTGGGCACTGCAGTGGCGGACCTGTCCACTCCATCTGCAGGGTCCACTGCAGTTGTGCCGGCACCCACGACATCTGAGTCATGCCCCCCAGTTGTGCTGGCACACACCATGTCAGACACCTCCACTGCAGTTGTCAGTGGCTCTCCAGCACCCACCACCCCTTCCCTGACTCCCCTGGTGAGCCCTGATCCTGTCCCTGCGGTGCCTGGCCTGCCCCCCGGTTGCCCCTCCTAGTGGATTGTCCCTGGTTTTGTGCAGGCATGCGTAGGGTGACATCTGCCAGTGTCACCCTGTTTGAACTTTGACAATGGACTGGCCATTGGCCTTTGCTCTATTTTTTCTGGACGTCGTTTTCAATCAACACATATGCTGAATAAAGCAACTTTCTTTTCTCTAGTGCTCATGCTTCAGATGTACATGTTGTTGGTGCTGCTAACCATGCCCTTGCTGCGGTGATGGTGATATCTGGTCTCATGATTATGAAGTGTTACTGTGCAGGAACCCATGTGGTCCAGGGGGAATGTGTCCTATCATGTGGTGTATCCATGTCATCAATAGCAGCATCTGAGGGTGTCATGTGTTCAGTATTTGGCAATGGGTTTCCTACTTACATTAGCAATTTCATATCTGTGGCTTCCACCCCTGCACATCTGTTGTGCCTGCCATCGTTGCATTTGTCTACTTCCCTGACCGTGTTGCCATCTCCACTGGACATGCAGGTTTGGGCATCAATGGGGAAGGACTCATCCGTGTAGTCAGTGCAACATTGCTATACAAGTGTGTTGGATCTGTGCTGATGATTCCGTTGGCACATCCATGACCAGGCTGATGTGATAGGAGCCCTCATTTGGTGCTAATTGTTGATTGTGTGACCAAGTGCTCAGCTGACATGATGGGGCCCTACTGAGGCAACATATGGCACAGCTTTCCTCACACAGGAGTGGAGTCCCCTCATGGCAGTGTGTACACGTGTGACATTGCCTGCGCCCAAGGTGTGTGTTGTATGTGCATGTCTGTGTGTTCACTTCCATTTATCTGCGCATGCTGTGATCCCTAGTGTTGTACCTGTTTGTGATGCTTGCTGACTTGAGCTATGTTCCCCCAAAGTCTTCTCCCTGTGTTCTCTGTGATGTGGGTGCATGGCACATTACTGGTCATCAGGGTGTCACCCATAGGTGTGTTTGCTGTCAGGGCTGAGTTTGTGTGCAGACGCAGATGGGTCACAGTCAGGTTTCCCCTTGGCACTTGTTGTTTGCCCCTGTCATGTGATTTTCAGTTCGTGTTATCTTTCAGTGATTGTGACACGTTGTGTGTGTGACTGCTGGCACTCCTCAGGGTCCGGGCTGCAATGTTGGTTGTTGTCTATGTGTGTTCTTTGTGGGTGACCTTGGCTTCTTCATTGGTGTGTGACTGTGGCTGGGATCCCATTGGTTGGTGTGGTATCGCCGTCATGTCCATGTACAGCGTAGTGTGCAGTGTGTCAGACATTCAGGAGTCTTGTTGAGTGGCCATGTGTGATGTGTTTCTGCACCTTGGTTCCCACCCACCACCCTGGAATAGTCATGGGTGCATGTGCAATGTCACCAGTGCATGTGTACTTCACTGCTGCACATTGTTAGAGGTCGAGGGGTGTGGTCTTGAGTGTGTGCAGATGGGAGTTGTTGCCCAGCTAGTCCCCTGCCTCCATGTTGGCCTTGGCTTACTGGCCATGCTGATTGATTTGTGCTTGTGTAGGTGTGATGGTAGTTTGTTGCTCAGGACACCTGACTGTGGTTCACAGTGTGAACGACATTTAGCTTTGTCATCACAGTGGGATTTTTATTCAGCCCAGGGTCACCACATTGTGGGGGCCCTGGGGGTGGTGCTGTGGTGTGTCTGTGTCTTGCTGTGTCAGTTGTTGTTCCTACGTGCCTGTGTGACATGTGTGTTTTGTGCTCCCTCTCATCTGACAATGCCTGCTTGCCCACATAGGGGATTTGGATCCATGAGTTACCTTAGTGTGGCAGTGTATGCACATCTGTATGATTGGTATTCAGCTCTCCTCATGTGTTGTGTGGTTGCCTGGGGACACTGGCACCCCCACCCCTCACCTGCTGTGTATGATGACAGTGTTGGTCTGCCTGTTTGTGTTTGTGCATCTGCACCACTGCATTGGCATATCTTGGGTGTGCCATTGGCTGTATGTTGTTTGGTGTGTTTCCCCTGCTGTCCCTGGGACTCCTAGGTCATCGGTCAGCACAGTGATCATGGTTTGTGTGTCCCATTGCTGCCATGGTATGGTATCTGTTCACCTCACATCTGCTGTCTCCACAGGATATCTGCATTTGTGTGCCCATTGGTGCAAATATGTGGTTCTGCATTCTGATGGTCACTTCTGTCATTGTGTCATTGATGACTGTTGACGGTCTCAGCCCCCATGGGTGTTGTTTGTCTGCACATGGCCAAAGGAATGTCTCATTTGCACTGCAGTATTTGGCTCCCCCAATTTATGTTGCAATGGGACACATACACTACTTTGCCACAGATGAGTTTTTGGTTCTGTGACCAGGAATGATCCATGCAGTTTGGCAGTTGCAGCTCTTTCTTTGTCAACACTTACCTTTTGGTCACTGTGATGATGGGGGTGTAGACCCCATTGCCACAATGGTCAAAATGTGCTTCGGCTATGGACCCCACACTTACCTTTTGGTCACTGTGATGATGGGGGTTTAGGCCCCATTGCCACAATGGTCATGGGCTGCTTGCATTGTGGGTGCCACACACATATATGTGTGGCACATGTGCTAGGGGGTCACATTGTATGTTCAAAGTCATGTTCGGTGTTGTAGGCATTTGACACAGCCTACACACGCTTGTCATGGTGGTGGGGGGATGTCTTTATCTTGCATTCCCTAGGTTGTGGTGTGCTTGTTGTGTCATGCATTGTCCATCCTATGAGTGGGGGTGGTAGTAGTGGTAGGCATCCAGCCCCCCTGGGTGTGGGTGGTAGTAGTGGTAGGCATCTAGCCCCCCCTGGGTGTGGGTGGTAGTAGTGGTAGGCATCCAGCCCCCCCTGGGTGTGGGTGGTAGTAGTGGTAGGTATCCTGCCCCCCTGGCTAAGGGTGGTAGTAGTGGTAGGCATCCAGCCCCCCTGGGTGAGGGTGGTAGTAGTGGTAGGCATCCAGCCCCCCTGGGTGAGGGTGGTAGTAGTGGTAGGCATCCAGCCCCCTGGCTAAGGGTGGTAGTAGTGGTAGGCATCCAGCCCCCCTGGGTGAGGGTGGTAGTAGTGGTAGGCATCCAGCCCCCCTGGGTGTGGGTGGTAGTAGTGGTAGGCATCCAGCCCCCTGGGTGAGGGTGGTAGTAGTGGTAGGCATCCAGCCCCCCTGGCTAAGGGTGGTAGTAGTGGTAGGCATCCAGCCCCCTGGCTAAGGGTGGTAGTAGTGGTAGGCATCCAGCCCCCCTGGGTGAGGGTGGTAGTAGTGGTAGGCATCCAGCCCCCCTGGCTAAGGGTGGTAGTAGTGGTAGGCATCCAGCCCCCTGGCTAAGGGTGGTAGTAGTGGTAGGCATCCAGCCCCCTTGGCTAAGGGTGGTAGTAGTGGTAGGCATCCAGCCCCCCTGGGTGAGGGTGGTAGTAGTGGTAGGCATCCAGCCCCCCTGGGTGTGGGTGGTAGTAGTGGTAGGCATCCAGCCCCCCTGGGTGTGGGTGGTAGTAGTGGTAGGCATCCAGCCCCCCTGGCTAAGGGTGGTAGTAGTGGTAGGCATCCAGCCCCCCTGGGTGTGGGTGGTAGTAGTGGTAGGCATCCAGCCCCCCTGGCTAAGGGTGGTAGTAGTGGTAGGCATCCAGCCCCCCTGGGAGAGGGTGGTAGTAGTGGTAGGCATCCAGCCCCCCTGGCTAAGGGTGGTAGTAGTGGTAGGCATCCAGCCCCCCTGGCTAAGGGTGGTAGTAGTGGTAGGCATCCAGCCCCCCTGGCTAAGGGTGGTAGTAGTGGTAGGCATCCAGCCCCCCTGGCTAAGGGTGGTAGTAGTGGTAGGCATCCAGCCCCCCTGGGTGAGGGTGGTAGTAGTGGTAGGCATCCAGCCCCCCTGGCTAAGGGTGGTAGTAGTGGTAGGCATCCAGCCCCCCTGGGTGAGGGTGGTAGTAGTGGTAGGTATCCAGCCCCCCTGGGTAGGGGTGGTGGTGCGCATTCAGGCCCCTGTGTGCATATGTGGCATTGGTGATGGGCATCCCGCCCCTATGGTGCTGCTGTTGCTGGTGTAAGTATATTCAGCATCCCCGTGTATGTGTGTGATGTGTCGTGTACGTGTTGTATGTGTTTTGTGGTTGGTGTCTGGCTTACCTTCTGCGCCGTACGCGTCCGTGCCTGTTCCGGTAGTAGATGTAGAATATTGGTATGATCGGGACGAAGGGATTCATGGTTGGTTCGTGTCGTTCGTCCTTCTCGTTGCTTCGCGTCGTCCTCGTCGCTTCGCCTCGTCCTCGTCGCTTCGCCTCATACTCGTCGCTTCGCGTCGTCCTCGTCGCTGCCGTGTGCGTCTCGGAGCCGTGGATCGTGTTGTGGCGCGAATCGGAGCTTATGTGCGCCTCTCCCGGATGCTTTAACGTGCCGTGCGTAGCGACGGGTTCGGCGCGTACGGGAAGCGCGATCGTACTTGTCCGGCCGGACGGGGCTGCATTTTTCCTTCCGTGCGACTCGATTCGGCGTTTCCGGATTCGCCTCGGTCGGAGAACAGGACCTGGTTTGGGTGAGTACGGCTCGGCCGGATTTTTTGCTGTTGTGCGCATCGTACTTGCTCGTTCGGTGTACTGTACGGATCGGTCGGGAAACAGGCTTTCGCATGGCTTTTTTCCCGACCGAATGGTATTGGGTGCGCCTCCGACCGAGATCGGAATCGGCCCCTCAGTCTTGTCATTCTTTAAGTAGAATCAAGGTACTGTACTTCCACGCGCTGCTTCCTTGCTCATGGTCTCGCTCTCCAAAGTCGTGCATGTACCAACAAACAGTTGCAGTGACCTGGAGTCACGTGAGCGATCGTAACCAATAACAAGCATTTGCAATGCAATAGGTCTCGTATTTGCGAGAGTTTAAGCTATTGGCATTGTAAATGACAATGCCTTTTATTTCTCTGTTTTGATAAATAAAAGGCATTGTCATTTACAATGCCAATAGCTCAAACTCTTGTAAATGCGAGACCTAGTCAAAGAAGCGGCCGCCATTGTCCTGGGCTGCTTGAAAAGTGAAAGCACGGATGGCGCACTGAATGCTGCAGGAAAGCATGTCGTGCCTGCAGTAGGAGAAACTCATTAAAGAAAATAGTGCTTACAGACTAAATAAGACATACCGTGTAACACCAGAAGTAAAAGGACCAGTCCTCATGGGAGGTTACAAATGAAGACAAGGCGGTACTAAGGAGGGACTAACAAGCCTATTAACGAATCAGAAGCCAGCATTTACGAAGGACAATGACACAAGCCAATGACAACTATGGGCGGAGAGTGGGCAGGGCTTCAAGTCTATACTCGAATGCAGCATGCCTCGCAGAGCAGCGAATGCCCTGCCCAGGCTCGACCTAAAAAAACATTAGGTTTCGCCTATGGGATTAACAGATTTGCTTCTGAATTACTACATGCAGTAAAAGTGTGTATTACATGTAATAGATTCAGCATCATTAATGCTTCTTGCTACAGGTGGCAGCTACTCAAGGACGGCATTGACAACGAGACATGAATGAGTTCTCTAGCATAACAGGCTGGTAGGTACCTTATTGTTTGCTTGCCGTATAGGTGATATGTGACAACAGTAAACAACATATTAAAATCAGAAGTGTGGGGGTCGGAGACCGACACAATATAATCGACTGATCAAATCCTGTGCAGGGGGTGAAAGCAGCATCTCAAGAAAGTGTTGCAGCATAAGGAAAGATACTGTGACTCGGAGATCGTGCTGGTAACATGGCAGCACGGAGAAGCCATTCATGAAAATAAGGAGTGTCTCATACGGTTGCGTGTACTCCTGTCTGGAGGGAGAAGCAAGTGGCAGGGGCAAGTGTTTGTTATTAGGTAGCGGTGGCACTAGATAGTGTATAAAGTGGAGTGAGTTTGATTCACGGCGACGCTTTTGGCAAAAGGTTTGGGGGTAGACCACCCCTAGGCTGACAGGTAGTAACTGATTACATAGGCACAGATGAGTCCTTTCTGTTTAGTCAGAAAAAGCAAGAGCCCAAATTACTAATTTAGATTGAGGACCACATAAAACATATCTACAATAAGGTAAATGATTTATCATATCAGTGGATTACTTCACAATCTACTCCTAGCATATGCAGTGGATTACTTCACAATCTCCTCCTAGCATATGCAGTGGATTACTTCACAATCTACTCCTAGCATATCAGTGGATTACTTCACAATCTACTCCTAGCATATGCAGTGGATTACTTCACAGTCTACTCCTAGCATATGCAGTGGATTACTTCACAATCTACTCCTAGCATATGCAGTGGATTACTTCACAATCTCCTCATAGCATATGCAGTGGATTACTTCACAATCTCCTCATAGCATATGCAGTGGATTACTTCACAATCTCCTCCTAGCATATGCAGTGGATTACTTCACAATCTACTCCTAGCATATCAGTGGATTACTTCACAATCTCCTCCTAGCATATGCAGTGGATTACTTCACAGTCTACTCCTAGCATATGCAGTGGATTACTTCACAATCTACTCCTAGCATATGCAGTGGATTACTTCACAATCTCCTCCTAGCATATGCAGTGGATTACTTCACAATCTCCTCATAGCATATGCAGTGGATTACTTCACAATCTCCTCATAGCATATGCAGTGGATTACTTCACAATCTCCTCCTAGCATATGCAGTGGATTACTTCACAATCTACTCCTAGCATATGCAGTGGATTACTTCACAATCTACTCCTAGCATATGCAGTGGATTACTTCACAATCTCCTCCTAGCATATGCAGTGGATTACTTCACAATCTCCTCATAGCATATGCAGTGGATTACTTCACAATCTCCTCATAGCATATGCAGTGGATTACTTCACAATCTACTCCTAGCATATGCAGTGGATTACTTCACAATCTCCTCCTAGCATATGCAGTGGATTACTTCACAATCTCCTCCTAGCATATGCAGTGGATTACTTCACAATCTCCTCCTAGCTTATGCAGTGGATTACTTCACAATCTCCTCCTAGCATATGCAGTGGATTACTTCACAATCTCCTCCTAGCATATGCAGTGGATTACTTCACAATCTCCTCCTAGCATATGCAGTGGATTACTTCACAATCTCCTCCTAGCATATGCAGTGGATTACTTCACAATCTACTCCTAGCATATGCAGTGGATTACTTCACAGTCTACTCCTAGCATATGCAGTGGATTACTTCACAATCTACTCCTAGCATATGCAGTGGATTACTTCACAATCTCCTCATAGCATATGCAGTGGATTACTTCACAATCTCCTCCTAGCATATGCAGTGGATTACTTCACAATCTCCTCCTAGCATATGACAATGCTGTAGTTTCAGCAATTGATCACACTCCTTTCTTTGTATTTGTAGCCAGCACACTCAGGTTCTTCTGTCTGGTACCCTTGAGACTCTGTCTCCATTGATCAAGCAGCAACGTGAACTATTGAATATTGTTTGCTCTATCGTATATACAAACAAACCCAAGCTTGAGAGTGGATAAGAAATGCTCTGATAAGAAATCATGAAACATAATTAACAGTGAAGGCGAGGGAGTAAAACACAGCGTATTTGAGCAGAGAGAAAGAGAGAGGGAGACCAGTGAGACCAGTGAGTCAGCATGCTGGTTAAAGGCCAGTTGGCTGCTAGGGGAGTACTCCAGTAAGGCGCCAGCTGCTGCTGGGGCCTTGACTTCAGAGTGGGTGAGGGCAGGTGCTCACTCAGGACTGATGGAAAGTGTACTGGAGTGCGTGCTACTCACGGGTTGTCTATCTGGATGACAACCAAGTGGTGGCTTGGCACCTAGGACGCCATTGTAGATTGCTCCCTGGGTAAAGCATCTTTGCATGGCCCTAAAGTAGAGACAACAACATGCCGTGTTTATAAAAAGTACATTTAAAGGACTTCGGATTCTGAGCGCCAGCACTCAGTGACTGTGGTCACACTGAACAGAGCAGAGTTGCAGTCACAGTCACAAGACAGCATGTAGGCTAGTCTGTCGTGGGGAACTGCAGCCTGAAAAGGATGGTGGCCCAGCCTCAAGAAGGACAGGGCGTTCTGTGCTATCATCCCACTGATTGATGGATTAGGGTAGGGACACCCCGGAGATGGTGTTAACCCTTTTCATAATGCACTGTGTGAGGTCCTGGTACCAAGGATTATGGGGTGGCATGCGATAACATGGTTTTCCAAAACATCTTTTACAAAAATTACTTTTCAAAAACATATTTTACAATAACATAGTTTTGCTATAATATCTGAGACCCAATTAATCATAGAATTCTATTAAAAAATAAATGAAATGTGGCTGCAGAATATGTATTTGTAATTTGGCAACACATTTTCAAAACGTAAAACGTAGTAACTTTCACTTGAGAACATTTTGTCACTAATTTAAAATACATTATGAATATTTTGGAAGGTAAATAGACATTAAAGGATAAATAAACCCTTTTCATAACGCTCTGTGATACTTGAAGGGCCCTGGAACCAAGGATTATGGGGTAGCATGTGATAACATCGTTTTCCACAACATCGTTTACAAAAATTACTTTTCAAAAACATCTTTTACAATAACATAGTTTTCCCAGAATATCTGAGACTCAATTATTCATAGAATTCTAATAAAAAGAAATGAAATGTAGCTTCAAAATAAGTATTTGTAATTTGGCAACACATTTTCAAAACATAAAAACGTATTGACTTTCGCTTGAGAACATTTTGTCACGAATTTAAAACACATTATGACTATTTTGGAATAGTAAATAGACATTTGAAGATAAATAAATACATATAAATATACACATATGTGTATATATATATATATATTCACTGAAAAAACCATAGGTTTCAGGCACGTTATAGTTAGAAATTAGCATTTAAAAAACCTTACAAATTCACTGAAAAAACCATAGGTTTTAGGGACAGTTATAGTTAGTTGGACATTGCACTCGTACAAAACCCGTGAAATTCCCCCGTTATAGTTAGTTCAGGTGACTATAACTCGCGCCCCCGCAATGCACTGCTGATGACGTCACATATTACATCATTCATGACATGGTCAGTGACATCACTGATGACATCTCAAATGACATCATCCAGTGACTGTGTGTTTCTGTAAAGTTTAAATATGTTTAATATATATAGGGAAAGGCGTATTGAAGAATGAGTGGGTGTATAAGTGTCTGAATGGATGATTTAGTAGGTGCGTGACTAACTCTATAAGTGAGTGATTAAACGTATCTTACTGAATGCATGGGTTAGTGACTAAACTGGGTGAATGTCTGTATCCGTCTGTCTGTTGCTGTGTAAGTGGCAGCATGGGTTTGTGAATAGCTACATGAGTGTCTATATGAGTTATTGATTGGTTGGCTGAGTATCTGTATGGGTGCCTGAGTGTTTGTGTGGGTGGGGTGTGTGCGACTCTGTGCATAGATGTGTGAGTGGGTGATTCACTGGATGGATGGTTACAAGAGTGCATCTGTGATAGACTGTATGGGTGGGTAAGTGTGTGTAAGAGTGTGTTAGTGAGTGAATGTATGTCCCAGTGGTACATGTGTGAGTAACTACGTATGTGAAAGGCAGTATATATGTGTGTTGGAGTATATAAATACCTATAAGCGAGAGTGTGTAATTGTGATAGTGACTGTATGGATGAGTGTGTGCTTGTATCAGAGATTGTATAAGAGCGTAAGAATGTGCTAGTATTTGTATGAGTAAGTGAGCTGGTGTGTGTATAACTGTATAGGTGAGTAAATGGGTGTGTGCTTAATTTTTTGCATGACTGACTAGGTGTGTGAGTACCTCTATGGATGAGTGGCGGTGTATGAGTGTTTATATAGGTGTATGAGTGCATATAATAGTCCTGTACTGAGTGACTATAAGTATGAGTGACTGTACGGGTGAGTGAGTAGATGTGTGTGTGTAGACCTAAGAATCAGTGAGTGTGTATATAGTAATTGGTGTTGGAGTGTCTATGGTTTTGACAATGGCAGTCTGTAATTTACAGTGGGTGCATCAAAAGTTATATTAGGGTGTGAGAAGATGCATCAAATTATCACATGGATGATGTCATCAGTGATGTCATCAGTGATGTCATTTGAGATGTCATCAGTGATGTCATTTGAGATGTCATCAGTGATGTCATCAGTGATGTCACTGACCATGTCATGAGTGATGTAATATGTGACGTCATCAGCAGTGCATTGCGGGGGCGCGAGTTATAGTTACCTGAACTAACTATAACGGGGGAATTTCATGGGTTTTGTACGAGTGCAATGTCCAACTAACTATAACTGTCCCTAAAACCTATGTTTTTTTCAGTGAATTTGTAAGGTTTTTTAAATGCTAATTTCTAACTATAACGTGCCTGAAACCTATGGTTTTTTCAGTGAATTTCAAAGGTTTTTTAAATGCTAATTCCTAACTATAACATGTCTGAAACCTATGGTTTTTTCAGTGAATTTCAAAGGTTTTGTAAATGACAATTTTTAAATGTATTAATTGTTATATTTATTTTTTTGATACTGATTTACTACATTTTTTTAAACTATTTATTTTTAGATATTTTATTTTTTTAAATACATTGTAATTACATTATACATTACATTACAAAATATACTTTCTCAGAATGAATTACTTTAGTTTAAATACTTTGCAAATAGGCAATAGACTTTTAAGTACAGTAGTTACAGTTGTTGCAATGGGCAACACAATTTCAAACACAATGCAACATTGAGCTCAATGTGAATTTCAAGTTAAATGCAATTAGTTACTTTATGGATTACTTTTCTAACCACAGGACTGGATCCTAGATTCAGTCCTGGGACATCTCCTGTAAACAGTTGAGTAAAAGCGTTTTGGTTACAGTAGTGATTTTTAAGGAATATTATTGTATTTTAAAAGTTGACACTTAGAAACTTTTTCACATAGAATCACCAATGCTATCCTATGGGAGAAAATTCACTTAGCAGGTAAGTAGTGTTATCGTTACTTTTTCTTACTCAGTGGTGGATCTTGGATCCAGCACTGGTGCATCTCCTGTAAACAGTTGAAAGAATGCGTTTAAGTCATACAGGCGATTTTTAAGGAATATTTGTAGTTTGTGAAAATCGACACTTTGAAACTTTTCTGCTGAAAACCAGACAATGGATTCCTATGGAAGGAAATACAAGTTACTGGTAAATACGGTTAGAATTACTTTTCAGGGTCAGTGCTGGGCTAAAAGATGCAGCACTGGGTTCTCTCCTGATAACAGGTGAGTAAATGGGAATTCGTAGTTCGGCTGATTTTAGAGGAATATTATAAAGTTCCAAAACTCCACACAGAAGAATTTCCAAGTGAAACCAGTCAATGTTAGCCTATGGAAGGAAATTCAAGTTACTGGTAAGTACGGTTAAAATTACTTTTCAGGATCAGTACTGGGCTCAAAGATGCAGCACTGATGTCTCTCCTGATAACAGGTGAGTAAATCGGAATTCGTAGTTCGGCTGATTTTAGAGGAATATTATAAAGTTCCAAAACTCCACACTTAGAAGAATTTCCAAGTGAAACCAGTCAATGTTAGCCTATGGAAGGAAATTCAAGTTACTGGTAAGTACGGTTAAAATTACTTTTCAGGATCAGTACTGGGCTGAAAGATGCAGCACTGAGGTCTCTCCTGATAACAGGTGAGTAAATCGGAATTCGTATTTCGGCTGATTTTAGAGGAATATTATAAAGTTCCAAACCTCCACACTTAGAAGAATTTCCAAGTGAAACCAGTCAATGTTAGCCTATGGAAGGAAATTCAAGTTACTGGTAAGTACGGTTAAAATTACTTTTCAGGATCAGTACTGGGCTCAAAGATGCAGCACTGAGGTCTCTCCTGATAACAGGTGAGTAAATCGGAATTCGTAGTTCGGCTGATTTTAGAGGAATATTTGCACAATGGTGAAGGGAGGGGGCGGGGCCTGAGGTGACATCTGTGCAAACGCGCCCCGTGGCGCGTTTTAAGTTGGGGGATTAAGTCCCCTTGAATCATGAGGGTCCCTGGGGTCCAACTAGCCCACCCTGTACCTCCAGTATACGCCAGGGAGCTGCGTTGCAGAGAGGTGTTCAGAGGCCACGCCCCTTTTTGCACCTCTCTGCAACGCAGCTCTGTGGCGCTTTCTGGACGTACCTGGTGGGCTAGTTGGCCCCCAGGGACCCTCAGGATTGAAGGGGATTTCATTCCCCATCTTAAAATGCGCCACGGGGCCTGTTTGCACACATGTCACCTGAAGCCCCGCCCCCTCCCTTCACCACTGTGCAAACGCGCCCCGTGGCGCGTTTTAAGTTGGGGGATTAAGTCCCCTTGAATCCTGAGGGTCCCTGGAGTCGAACTAGCCCACCATGTACCTCCAAAAAGCGCCACAGAGCTGCGTTGCAGAGAGGTGTATAAAGGGGCGTGGCCTCTGTACACCTCTCTGCAACACAGCCCCCTGGCGCATACTGGAGGTTCCTGGTGGGCTAGTTGGCCCCCAGGGACCCCCAGTATTCAAGGGGAATTACTTCCCTTCTTAAAACGCACCAGGGGCGCGCTTGCACACTGCTGCAGGGAGGGGCGGGGCCTCCGGCACAATGCCGTTTTTTTTTTCCTTTTTTTTTATGGGAGGGGGGCTGCATGGCCCCCTTCCCTCGGCCACTTGTGGCCCCGGGGACCCCATCCCCGGGGCCTGAGCATTTAAAAAAAAACGGGAACGGGGCCGCGTGGCCCCCTTCCCTGGGCCTCTATTGGCCCCGGGGACCCCATCCCCCGGGGCATGCCCTCTTTTTTTAATTAAAAAATATATATATTTGGAGGGGGGCTGCGTGGCCCCCCTCCTCAGGCCATTTAAGGCCCCGGGGACCCCATCCCCCGGGGCCGGCCTTGCCCTTTTTTATTTATTTTTTTTTAATTGGGGAGGGGGGCTGCGTGGCCCCCCTCCCGGGCCACTTATGGCCCCGGGGACCCCATCCCCCGGGGCCTGGCCTCTCGTTGGAGACTGTGGGGGGTCCCCAATCCCCCACAGCCCCAGCCGGCTCCCCGCCTCCTGCGGGAGCCGGCATTGCTTTTCCACATGGGGAGCAGCTAACATGCTGCTCCCCGTGTGGAAAAGCAATTGAGTTTGCATTTTGAAAGAGAGAGCAGGTTTCCTGCTCTCTCTTTCAAAATGCAAACCAAGTTTGCTATGACAGGACGGGAGCCGCGATGCTCCCGTCCTGTCATAGCAAACTACAGTGTCCCGGGGGTAGGCACCCCGGGACACTGCAGGAGCCGGCCCTGGGGGTGGTGGTCCCCAGGGCCATCACTGGCTCCAGGAGGGGGCCGTGCAGCCCCCTCCCAACTTGTTCAAAGCCCCGGGGAGGTGGTGGTCCCCGGGCTCTGGGGGTCCGTAACGGACCCTCATATTTAAATCTTTAGTGCCCCGGGGAGGTGGCGGTCCCGGGCGTGTGGGGGCTGGAGCCCCCCACACAGGTTTTTAAAATAAAAAAAAACAGCCCCGGGGGTCCCGCCATCATTTTTTATAAAGCCCCGGGGGCGGCAGTCCCCGGGCTTGGGGGCCTTAGAGGCCCCCCATAAACAATAAACACACCCTCGCATGCCCCCGGGACTTGGGCCACCCGGGGGCAAATTTGCATCGAAGCGCGGGAGACCTCGCTCGATTTTTTTTTTCCGGCAGGATCCGCGCACCCTGAGCCGATTTAAAAAAAAAAAAAAAATGCTTTTTCTGCCCAGGGGGTCCTTGTGGGACCCCTGAGCAGACCTAGGGGTCAGGGTGTTTCTACCCTGCCCCCTTTTTGCGCTTTGCGCACTTGTTTCTGTCCCTCGGTTCTACCGAAGGACAAAATGGCTGCCAACACTTCCTGATTTGGAGTGTTGACAGCCAATTAGCATGCAGCTCGTGATCGGGAGGGTACGCGGACCCTACTCGGCCATAGATATATATGTGATTTTATTTGTGATTTTCTCAGTAACTACTGAACGGATTTACACCATTTAAGCAAAAGGCACGACACTGAACCAAGGGCTACCTCTTTGCCAAATTTGGTGTAATTCCGTTCAGCAGTTCGAGCTGTAGCCGCGATGAAAGGATCCTATGGAAAAATGAATGGGGAAAACGCGTTTTGGGACCCCCTTTTTCTCGGCCCTTGCTTGACGAATCAACCCGAGACTTTCAGGGTAGGAGCGGAGCGGAGCGCCCAACAAGTTGGAAGCTTTCGTGAAGATTCGTCAACCGGCGCAAGAGTTATTTCAAATAGAATGTTGTGGATTTCCTATGGAAAATAGGTTTTAACTATAACTATCTACTGGCGACCGCCAGTAGATAATATATATATATATATATATATATATATATATATATATATAGAGAGAGAGAGAGAGAAGGTAAATGCACATAAAACATATAACAAAAGGGACTTAGGGGATATATCCCCCAAAATAAATAAACAATTTTATATATATATATATATAATTTTATATAAAACAAAATCATGTATATAAATTAAGGGGTGTGTGGTTGGGAGCCTATTCATCCCAAATAAAAATAAACCTGTCTGTGTACACACACGCGCACCCACACACACACACCAACACACACGCACACATATGTCCGCATAAAACATACAAATGGGAATTTGAGCGTTTTTTCTTTATTACCAAAAACAGAGCAGATTTATAGTATCAGTAATTTTGTATGTAGTTTGCGCCATATAAATCAGATGCTCTCCACCAAAATCTTGGAAAAGACCAGTAGCTAATACTGTGCTGAAAAGATTTTGCTGTAAAAATGGCTAAATATTTTGTCAATTTTCTAGCTCAGTGTGGTACTGTGCTAATCCTATGCTTAAAACAAGACATGTGAGGTGAGCAGATTTAGTGTGTCAGTGACAGTGGCGGCAGGCGACTTTCCAAAGTGGTGAGAAACGTAAAAGTTAAACCGTTTTATGAATGACGGATATGCTTACATTTGTATTGCAGAGGTATTTGTGACACATTCTATTCATATAGAATGTGCCCCGATCACCTCTGCAATACAAATGTAATTTTTCAGCATATTGGGAGTACTGGCTTAAAATAAATAAACATAAGTAAACTTATCCATATTTTGACAAACTGATCCTCCTGCATCGAACAGCCTGGCAAAGATATGCATGCTGGGCAATAGCATCCCAGCCAATCCAAGCACTGCTGTCATGCTGCTTTTAATACCAAACAGCATAAAAGCAGTGCCAGGATTGGCTGGGTCAGGTAAGCACAACGTTCCATCGAAGACCGATGGGGCTGTGTCTCTGCTCTTCTAGCTCCCAGGTAGTATTGATCATGGAAGCCTGAACTACGCATGTCAGGCTGGCCACAGCAAACACACCGGTCAAAATGACATGCACAGTTTACTTAACACAGTCTCCCATTCAATCCTCGCAAAGAGAGAGCTCTTCAGACCCATCCCTACCCTAAAGGAACCAAATGAATGGCAGTATGGAGCGTGTCCGGGGTGTAGTGACCAGCTGTAGGGGGTCAATGCCCCCACCCTCCTATGGATGAGCAGCCCCTGGGCAGTGGTGCTGTACAGTGTTCCATATAAATTAGCTGCTCTTCACCTAAAACTTGGGAAGTACCCAGGATTCCCTATTTGATCTTTGTTGCATAAAAAATGCGCCGGGCCCCGGGTGATAGAGTCACTGGGGCCAATATCGGCCCAGGGAGGGGGCACGTACCCCCTTGCCCCACAAAATGCGCCGGGCCCCGGGGATGGAGTCCCCAGGGCCGCAATCGGCCCGGGGAGGGGAGCTGTGTGCCCCCTCCCCATTGAATATGGTGCTGGGCCCTGGGGGATGGGATCTCCGGGCCGAAATTGGCCTGTGGCCCTGAACTATGTTGCCAGGCCCCGGGAATCAGATCTTCGGGGCAAAAAGCAGCCCGGGGAGGGGAGGGGGGACCCGTGAGTTGGCTGCCTTTTGTGATTAGCCACAGGGCCTGGCAGCAGGCCAGGCTTTGTGGCCAACCCCCCACTGCACACGTCCAAAGGCCGTGCACAGTATGGCATTGGTTGCATGCGGGGGTTGGCCACAGGGCCTGTCTGCAAGCCTGGCCTTGTGGCCAACCCCCACTGCGCTTGACCCATGGGGTTGGCTGCATGCGTGGGTTTGGCCGAAGGTCGTCCTCGGTGGCAGTTGGATTAACGTATGGTAATTAAATATTACTTTACGTAATAAAAAACCTATAAATTCACTGAAAAAAACAAAGGTTTCAGGGACTTTATAGTTAGGAAATAGTATCAAAAAACCGTAGAAATTCAGTAACAAAATCCAAAGGTTACAGAGACGTTATAGTTAGGAAATACAATTAAAAAAACCTTAGAAAATTCACTATAAAATCAACGGTTACAGGGACGTTATAGTTAGGTTTAGATTTTACACACATTTAAGCATAAAAATTCAGCAGTTATAGTTATCTCAAGAAACTATAACTCGTGCCTTAAGGTAACTATAACTCATGTCCTCACCATGCAATGCTAAATATCCCACATACTACATCAGTCATGACATTTTCTATGACAGCATTTATAATATCACTGCAACATTTGCAATAAAATTATTGATGAGAAAACTGTGCATGGCAGAGGCCCGAGTTAGAGTTACCTTAGGGCACAAGTTATCGTTTCTTGAGATAACTATAACTGCTGAATGTCTATGGTTTTATGTGTATAAAATCATCTGAACCTAACTTTCTTTTTTGCCACTGTATTATATAGTTAGGTGAGAGATTCCATAAAAGAGCATTTTTTCTTTCTTTAATAACTTTGGTGCTGTTTGACGAATCTGCACAAAACATTCCAAAAAAAAGTTCATCCACCTTGGATCCTTCATGGAAAGTTTCGCTCCGATTTGTTAGGTAGGGGTAAAGTAAAAGGAGGGGTCCCAAAAGGGCGATATCCTGCGTTATTTCCCCTAGGAAACTTCTCTCTCCGATACACAAAAAAGAGCGAAGTGGAAATACACCAATTTTGGCAAAAAGTTAGAACTTTATTCAGAAAGCATGTTTTTTGTGATTTGGTGAAAATCCATTCAGCAGTTTTTGAGAAATTAGCATTTATCATTGATGTCATTGATTATGGTATTTAACATGTCATGCATGATTGATGTAATATGTGAAGTGTAAGCAGTGCCTGGTAGGGGAGCAAGTTATAGTCAGTTCACTAAATAACTAGCGCATTACCAGGTTTCTTACGTTTTTAAACATTAGTTCTTATCTCATTTCAACACCTTACTATAATGTAACTATAACCTTTGTTTTTACAAGTGAATTTCTGGTATTTATTTCTCTCCCAGATGTGTGGTTTGAGGTTTGTGGAACACATCTACAACTGGTATTAGTTCATGGATAAAATCACACTTTGGCTGCATGCTTGAGATACATTTCATTGTGAATATGTCAGTTAGAAACAACTCATAAAAGCAACAGAAAGTGATACAATATTAAAAATTAGGAAAAAGTCCATGTTGCGTATTTAAAGAAGACACACTTGAATTATAGGGACCACAATCAATTTGATTACTTTAGCTCTTAAATTATATCAGCAAGTTGGACAATAAATGGCGATCTGGAAGGGCTTAGTACTTTTGGTCGATTCACTTAAGACTGATGGATATCATTGAGGGATATTTAACATAAGCGGCTTAGGCAATAATTTACATAGACCTTGGGTTCTTTGATAATATGATATCAGGTGTGAAGTGTTTAAGCAAACCTTTCGACATTTAGTTGGTAGGAGTAATTTCATTAGCATGTTTGATACCGCACTTGACAGGTCCACATTGAATGCCCAGAAAGACTTGTGGGATACCATTCTTTTACAGAGGGCATAGCTGGACTTTGAGTAAACTGAAGACTGGAGACAAAAATATGGAGCTTAAAGAGAGTATGTGTATTATTCACCAAGACATAATAGACCAGATTAGATCAAGTGATTTCAAAAGAATCAGCATTTTGACAATATTACTGAAGTGTATTCTAGGGCAAGTACAAAGTCAGACTATACCTCATTAGTGTCGTCTTGCACCCAAGAAACTGAATATGTGGAGAAGCCACTGTTGCCTTTTGGTGTTTCAATTTGATGTGGGTGTACTGGTGAATGTCTTTCCCATATGCAAGCCTTTAAACTGCATCTAAGAGGATTATACAGCTCAGCTGATATTGGGATACCAAGGGTATTGACTAGAATGTTAGTGAATGTGGCGTGTAAATAGGGTTATGCGGTATGTCGGAAACAAGTTTGTATGACTAGCAAAGAGAGAGGCAAGAGTTCAATAATAGGAAGATAAAGCAAAACGATGTATCTATGATGCATTTTTTCATTTCTTCTGAAACACTGTATAAATGAAATGCTTTAGTAGGTAATGAACAGGCTGAAGAGGTATTGGCCAAATGTAATTTGAAATGGAGACTATAGATATATGGTGATAGAAGCAGGCATAGGTTGTGACTGAGCATGAATTGAGGGCGGCTGACTAAAATCTGGTTAGAGGAAAAGTGCAGGGCATTGGCGTCATAGTGAGTTGAATTCTAGTAGAAGTATATGATACTTTTTCACTCTGTGTGTAGAGGTATCTAGAGCTAGGTTTCTTCCTCAATTTATAAGGGAGGCCTTGCTGTCCTACCCAAGCACTGAAGGACTTAACTATGTGCCTATCCTATAAAACTCTTAATTTATTGGTTGGTGATTTCAAAATATTGAAAACGCCATCTTAATTGGCGCACAAGAACAGTTTTACCCCGCTGAAAGCGATCAAACTGGATTGCCGATAAACACGAGTACCACTCAGAGTATATATTGAAAAGTTTCAGCACTTCGTCCATCATCTCCTTGTGTTTGCTTTGTTCACCCTAAGTTGGCAGGGTATGCCCAGACGTGGGTCTCTTGCTCACTTTGCCACTGGATTCAAGCTAGCCTGGCTGATGAGGGGTGTTACCCCGAAACCGGTCCCAAGATGCTTGTTTCCGGTTCAGGGAAGACCTGGCTTGGCAGTTTGGGCTGGACTGTTCCCATGAAGCACAAGATCAAGACTGATTTGCATATAGCTGGGTCTTAACTGAGGTGGCGAAGTGAGCTAAAGAACGATGATGGATTCAACCCAGATCTGTGACTGGGGGTGAGTGTCTGAAACGTTTCAGCACTCCGTTCATCATCTCCTTGTGTTTGCTTTGTTCGCCCTAATTTGGCAGGGTATGCCCAGACGTGGGTCCCTTGCTCACTTTGCCACTGGATTCAAGCTAGCCTGGCTGGTGAGGGGTGTTACCCCGAAACCGGTCCCAGGATGCTTGTTTCCAGTTCAGGGAAGACCTGGCTTGGCAGTTCGGGCTGGACTGTTTCCATGAAGCACAGGGTCAAGACTGATTTGCATATAGCTGGGTCTGAACTGAGGTGGCAAAGTGAGCTAAAGAACGATGATGGATTCAAACCAGATCTGTCACTGGGGGTGAGTGCCTGAAAAGTTTCAGCACTCCGTCCATCATCTCCTTGTGTTTGCTTTGTTTGCCCTAAGTTGGCAGGGTATGCCCAGATGTGGGTCCCTTGCTCACTTTGCCACTGGATTCAAACTAGGCTGGCTGATGAGGGATGTTACCCCGAAACCGGTCCGAGGATGCTTGTTTCCAGTTCAGGGAAGACCTGGCTTGGCAGTTTGGGCTGGACTGTTCCCATGAGGCACAGGGTCAAGACTGATTTGCATATAGCTGGGTCTGAACTGAGGTGGCGAAGTGAGCCAAAGAACGATGATGGATTCAACCCAGATCTGAGACTGGGGGTGAGTGTCTGAAAAGTTTCAGCACTCCGTCCCTCATCTCCTTGTGTTTGCTTTGTTTGCCCTTAGTTAGCAGGGTATGCCCAGACGTGGGTCCCTTGCTCACTTTGCCACTGGATTCAAGCTAACCTGGCTGATGAGGGGTGTTACCCCGAAACCGGTCCCAGGATGCTTGTTTACGGTTCACGGAAGACCTGGCTTGGCAGTTCGGGCTGGACTGTTCCCATGAGGCACAGGGTGAAGACTGATTTGCATATAGCTGGGTCTGAACTGAGGTGGCGAAGTGAGCTAAAGAACAAAGATGGATTCAACCCAGATCTGTGACTGGGGGTGAGTGTCTGAAACGTTTCAGCACTCCGTCCATCATCTCCTTGTGTTTGCTTTGTTCGCCCTAAATTGGCAGGGTATGCCCAGACGTGGGTCCCTTGCTCACTTTGCCACTGGATACAAGCTAGCCTGGCTGATGAGGGGTGTTACCCCGAAACCGGTCCCAGGATGCTTGTTTCCGGTTCAGGGAAGACCTGGCTTGGCAGTTCGGGCTGGACTGTTCCCATGAGGCACAGGGTCAAGACTGATTTGCATATAGCTGGGTCTGAACTGAGGTGGCGAAGTGAGCCAAAGAACGATGATGGATATCAACCCAGATCTGAGACTGGGGGTGAGTGTCTGAAAAGTTTCAGCACTCCGTCCATCATCTCCTTGTGTTTGCTTTGTTTGCCCTTAGTTAGCAGGGTATGCCCAGACGTGGGTCCCTTGCTCACTTTGCCACTGGATTCAAGCTAACCTGGCTGATGAGGGGTGTTACCCCGAAACCGGTCCCAGGATGCTTGTTTCCGGTTCACGGAAGACCTGGCTTGGCAGTTCGGGCTGGACGGTTCCCATGAGGCACAGGGTCAAGACTGATTTGCATATAGCTGGATCTGAACTGAGGTAGCGAAGTGAGCTAAAGAACAATGATGGATTCAACCCAGATCTGTGACTGGGAGTGAGTGTCTCAAACGTTTCAGCATCCCGTCCATCATCTCCTTGTGTTTGCTTTGTTCGACCCTTAGTTGGCAGGGTATGCCCAGACGTGGGTCCCTTGCTCACTTTGCCACTGGATTCAAGCTAGATTGGCTGATGAGAGGTGCTACCCCGAAACCGGTCCAGGATGCTTGTTTCCGGTTCAGGGAAGACCTGGCTTGGCAGTTCGGGCTGGACTGTTCCCATGAGGCACAGGGTCAAGACTGATTTGCATATAGCTGGGTCTGAACTGAGGTGGCGAAGTGAGCTAAAGAACGATGATGGATTCAACCCAGATCTGTGACTTGGGGTGAGTTTCTGAAACGTTTCAGCACTCCGTCCATCATCTCCTTGTGTTTGTTTTGTTCGCCCTAAATTGGCAGGGTATGCCCAGACGTGGGTCCCTTGCTCACTTTGCCACTGGATTCAAGCTAGCCTGGCTGATGAGGGGTGTTACCCCGAAACCGGTCTCAGGATGCTTGTTTCCGGTTCAAGGAAGACCTGGCTTGGCAGTTCGGGCTGGACTGTCCCATGAGGCACAGGGTCAAGACTGATTTGCATATAGCTGGGTCTGAACTGAGGTGGCGAACTGAGCTAAAGAATGATGATGGATTCAATCCAGATCTGTGACTGGCGGTGAGTGTCTGAAAAGTTTCAGCACTCTGACCATCATCTCCTTGTGTTTGCTTTCTTCAACCTAAGTAGGCAGGGTATGCCCAGACGTGGGTCCCTTGCTCACTTTGACACTGGATTCAAGCTAGCCTGACTGATGAGGGATGTTACCCCGAAACCGGTCCCAGGATGCTTATTTCCAGTTCAGGGAAGACCTAGCTTGGCAGTTCTGGGTGGACTGTTCCGATGAGGCACAGGGTCAAGACTGATTTGCATATAGCTGGGTCTGAACTGAGGTGGTGAAGTGAGCCAAAGAACGATGATGGATTCAACCCAGATCTGAGACTGGGGGTGAGTGTCTGAAAAGTTTCAGCACTCCGTCCATCATCTCCTTGTGTTTGCTTTGTTTGCCCTTAGTTAGCAGGGTATGCCCAGACGTGGGTCCCTTGCTCACTTTGCCACTGGATTCAAGCTAACCTCGCTGATGAGGGGTCTTACCCCGAAACCGGTCCCAGGATGCTTGTTTACGGTTCACGGAAGACCTGGCTTGGCAGTTCGGGCTGGACTGTTCCCATGAGGCACAGGGTGAAGACTGATTTGCATATAGCTGGGTCTGAACTGAGGTGGCGAAGTGAGCTAAAGAACAATGATGGATTCAACCCAGATCTGTGACTGGGGGTGAGTGTCTGAAAAGTTTCAGCACTCGGTCCATCATCTCCTTGTGTTTGCTTTGTTTGCCCTTAGTTAGCAGGGTATGCCCAGACGTGGGTCCCTTGCTCACTTTGCCACTGGATTCAAGCTAACCTGGCTGATGAGGGGTGTTACCCCGAAACCGGTCCCAGGATGCTTGTTTCCGGTTCACGGAAGACCTGGCTTGGCAGTTCGGGCTGGACGGTTCCCATGAGGCACAGGGTCAAGACTGATTTGCATATAGCTGGATCTGAACTGAGGTGGCGAAGTGAGCTAAAGAACAATGATGGATTCAACCCAGATCTGTGACTGGGAGTGAGTGTCTCAAACGTTTCAGCATCCCGTCCATCATCTCCTTGTGTTTGCTTTGTTCGCCCTTAGTTGGCAGGGTATGCCCAGACGTGGGTCCCTTGCTCACTTTGCCACTGGATTCAAGCTAGACTGGCTGATGAGAGGTGCTACCCCGAAACCGGTCCAGGATGCTTGTTTCCGGTTCAGGGAAGACCTGGCTTGGCAGTTCGGGCTGGACTGTTCCCATGAGGCACAGGGTCAAGACTGATTTGCATATAACTGGGTCTGAACTGAGGTGGCGAAGTGAGCTAAAGAACGATGATGGATTCAACCCAGATCTGTGACTTGGGGTGAGTTTCTGAAACGTTTCAGCACTCCGTCCATCATCTCCTTGTGTTTGTTTTGTTCGCCCTAAATTGGCAGGGTATGCCCAGACGTGGGTCCCTTGCTCACTTTGCCACTGGATTCAAGCTAGCCTGGCTGATGAGGGGTGTTACCCCGAAACCGGTCTCAGGATGCTTGTTTCCGGTTCAGGGAAGACCTGGCTTGGCAGTTCGGGCTGGACTGTCCCATGAGGCACAGGGTCAAGACTGATTTGCATATAGCTGGGTCTGAACTGAGGTGGCGAACTGAGCTAAAGAATGATGATGGATTCAATCCAGATCTGTGACTGGCGGTGAGTGTCTGAAAAGTTTCAACACTCTGACCATCATCTCCTTGTGTTTGCTTTCTTCAACCTAAGTAGGCAGGGTATGCCCAGACGTGGGTCCCTTGCTCACTTTGACACTGGATTCAAGCTAGCCTGACTGATGAGGGATGTTACCCCGAAACCGGTCCCAGGATGCTTATTTCCAGTTCAGGGAAGACCTAGCTTGGCAGTTCTGGGTGGACTGTTCCGATGAGGCACAGGGTCAAGACTGATTTGCATATAGCTGGGTCTGAACTGAGGTGGCGAAGTGAGCCAAAGAACGATGATGGATTCAACCCAGATCTGAGACTGGGGGTGAGTGTCTGAAAAGTTTCAGCATTCCGTCCATCATCTCCTTGTGTTTACTTTGTTTGCCCTTAGTTAGCAGGGTATGCCCAGACGTGGGTCCCTTGCTCACTTTGCCACTGGATTCAAGCTAACCTCGCTGATGATGGGTGTTACCCCAAAACCGGTCCCAGGATGCTTGTTTACGGTTCACGGAAGACCTGGCTTGGCAGTTCGGGCTGGATTGTTCCCATGAGGCACAGGGTGAAGACTGATTTGCATATAGCTGGGTCTGAACTGAGGTGGCGAAGTGAGCTAAAGAACAATGATGGATTCAACCCAGATCTGTGACTGGGGGTGAGTGTCTGAAACGTTTCAGCACTCCATCCATCATCTCCTTGTGTTTGCTTTGTTCGCCCTAAATTGGCAGGGTATGCCCAGACGTGGGACCCTTGCTCACTTTGCCACTGGATTCAAGCTAGCCTGGCTGATGAGGGGTGTTACCCGAAACCGGTCCCAGGATGCTTGTTTCCGGTTCACGGAAGACCTGGCTTGGCAGTTCGGGCTGGACTGTTCCCATGAGGCACAGGGTCAAGACTGATTTGCATATAGCTGGGTCTGAACTGAGGTGGCGAAGTGAGCTAAAGAACGATGATGGATTTAACCCAGATCTGAGGCTGGGGGTGAGTGTCTGAAAAGTTTCAGCACTCCGTCCATTATCTCCTTGTGTTTGCTTTGTTTGCCCTTAGTTGGCAGGGTATGCCCAGACGTGGGTCCCTTGCTCACTTTGCCACTGAATTCAAGCTAACCTGGCTGATGAGGGGTGCTAACCCGAAACCGGTACCAGGATGCTTGTTTCCGGTTCAGGGAAGACCTGGCTTGGCAGTGCGGGCTGGACTGTTCCCATGAGGCACAGGGTCAAGACTGATTTGCATATAGCTGGGTCTGAACTGAGGTGGCGAAGTGAGCTAAATAACGATGATGGATTCAACCCAGATCTGTGACTTGGGGTGAGTGTCTGAAACGTTTCAGCACTCCGTCCATCATCTTCTTGTGTTTGTTTTGTTCGCCCTAAATTGGCAGGGTATGCCCAGACGTGGGTCCCTTGCTCACTTTGCAACTGGATTCAAGCTAGCCTGGCTGATGAGGGGTGTTACCCCGAAACCGGTCTCAGGATGCTTGTTTCCGGTTCAGGGAAGACCTGGCTTGGCAGTTCGAGCTGGACTGGTCCCATGAGGCACAGGGTCAAGACTGATTTGCATATAGCTGGGTCTGAACTGAGGTGGCGAACTGAGCTAAAGAATGATGATGGATTCAATCCAGATCTGTGACTGGGGGTGAGTGTCTGAAAAGTTTCAGCACTCTGACCATCATCTCCTTGTGTTTGCTTTCTTCAACCTAAGTAGGCAGGGTATGCCCAGACGTGGGTCCCTTGCTCACTTTGACACTGGATTCAAGCTAGCCTGACTGATGAGGGGTGTTACCCCGAAACCGGTCCCAGGATGCTTATTTCCAGTTCAGGGAAGACCTAGCTTGGCAGTTCTGGGTGGACTGTTCCCATGAGGCACAGGGTCAAGACTGATTTGCATATAGCTGGGTCTGAACTGAGGTGGCGAAGTGAGCTAAAGAACGATGATGGATTCAACCCAGATCTGAGACTGGGGGTGAGTGTCTGAAAAGTTTCAGCACTCCGTCCATCATCTCCTTGTGTTTGCTTTGTTTGCCCTTAGTTAGTAGGGTATGCCCAGACGTGGGTCCCTTGCTCACTTTGCCACTGGATTCAAGCTAACCTGGCTGATGAGGGGTGTTACCCCGAAACCGGTCCCAGGATGCTTGTTTACGGTTCACGGAAGACCTGGCTTGGCAGTTCGGGCTGGACTGTTCCCATGAGGCACAGGGTGAAGACTGATTTGCATATAGCTGGGTCTGAACTGAGGTGGCGAAGTGAGCTAAAGAACAATGATGGATTCAACCCAGATCTGTGACTGGGGGTGAGTGTCTGAAACGTTTCAGCACTCCGTCCATCATCTCCTTGTGTTTGCTTTGTTCGCCCTAAATTGGCAGGGTATGCCCAGACGTGGGTCCCTTGCTCACTTTGCCACTGGATTCAAGCTAGCCTGGCTGATGAGGGGTGTTACCCCGAAAACGGTCCCAGGATGCTTGTTTCCGGTTCAGGGAAGACCTGGCTTGGCAGTTCGGGCTGGACTGTTCCCATGAGGCACAGGGTCAAGACTGATTTGCATATAGCTGGGTCTGAACTGAGGTGGCGAAGTGAGCTAAAGAACGATGATGGATTTAACCCAGATCTGAGGCTGGGGGTGAGTGTCTGAAAAGTTTCAGCACTCCGTCCATCATCTCCTTGTGTTTGCTTTGTTTGCCCTTAGTTGGCAGGGTATGCCCAGACGTGGGTCCCTTGCTCACTTTGCCACTGGATTCAAGCTAACCTGGCTGATGAGGGGTGCTACCCCGAAACCGGTACCAGGATGCTTGTTTCCGGTTCAGGGAAGACCTGGCTTGGCAGTGCGGGCTGGACTGTTCCGATGAGGCACAGGGTCAAGACTGATTTGCATATAGCTGGGTCTGAACTGAGGTGGCGAAGTGAGCTAAAGAACGATGATGGATTCAACCCAGATCTGTGACTTGGGGTGAGTGTCTGAAACGTTTCAGCACTCTGTCCATCATCTTCTTGTGTTTGTTTTGTTCGCCCTAAATTGGCAGGGTATGCCCAGACGTGGGTCCCTTGCTCACTTTGCCACTGGATTCAAGCTAGCCTGGCTGATGAGGGGTGTTACCCCGAAACCGGTCTCAGGATGCTTGTTTCCGGTTCAGGGAAGACCTGGCTTGGCAGTTCGGGCTGGACTGTTCCCATGAGGCACAGGGTCAAGACTGATTTGCATATAGCTGGGTCTGAACTGAGGTGGCGAAGTGAGCTAAAGAACAATGATGGATTCAACCCAGATCTGTGACTGGGGGTGAGTGTCTGAAATGTTTCAGCACTCCGTCCATCATCTCCTTTTGTTTGCTTTGTTCGCCCTAAATTGGCAGGGTATGCCCAGACGTGGGTCCCTTGCTCACTTTGCCACTGGATTCAAGCTAGCCTGGCTGATGAGGGGTGTTACCCCGAAAACGGTCCCAGGATGCTTGTTTCCGGTTCAGGGAAGACCTGGCTTGGCAGTTCGGGCTGGACTGTTCCCATGAGGCACAGGGTCAAGACTGATTTGCATATAGCTGGGTCTGAACTGAGGTGGCGAACTGAGCTAAAGAACGATGATGGATTTAACCCAGATCTGTGACTGGGGGTGAGTGTCTGAAAAGTTTCAGCACTCCGTCCATCATCTCCTTGTGTTTGCTTTGTTCGTCCTTAGTTGGCAGGGTAAGCCCAGACGTGGGTCCATTGCTCACTTTGCCACTTGATTCATGCTAGCCTGGCTGATGAGGGGTGCTACCCCGAAACCGGTACCAGGATGCTTGTTTCCGGTTCAGGGAAGACCTGGCTTGGCAGTTCGGGCTGGACTGTTCCCATGAGGCACAGGGTCAAGACTGATTTGCATATAGCTGGGTCTGAACTGAGGTGGCGAACTGAGCTAAAGAACGATGAAGGATTCAACCCAGATCTGTGACTGGGGGTGAGTGTCTGAAAAGTTTCAGCACTCAGTCCATCATCTCCTTGTGTTTGCTTTATATATTGACTGCACTTTGTTATGGTGGAAGGTTCAGTGGGTCAGATGGAGAAGGCAAGTGTGACACCTGATTCTGAGAAAGCATTCAGCTTGCTTATTTGGAAGTAGCTTTATAGGGTTATGCATTTAATGGCTTTTGGAGAGGGCTTGATATTAGGGGCATATGTGTAAGATGGACTTAAGCATGGTCAAAGGATGTATGCGAATGTGTACTAGAAAAAAGTTGGTTGGGATCTCTCTACATTTGTACTGCTGTTTCTATCGGTCTCCATTTCATTCTGAGTGTCTGTAATAGCAAAATCACAAAATGTAACTCTGTACATGCACTTGCTCTCACAAATATACTTTTGTTTTTCTAGATATTGCAAAGCTCACCAGGACAAGGGTCAGCTGCGCCTGAACAGAACCTGAAACTATGAAAGCACCACCCCCACCTTAGCCTGCTGCAATAAATCAGACAAGAAAATGGTGTCTGCTTGAGACACATACTCCGTTGTTGCACTCATGCAGTAAATCTGGCCTACCCTTTGGCACTGAAGGACATAACTGGTATAATTATGGACATTTTGCAATAGCTATTACACACACATTGCAGATTAATGAATTTCCTAATACGGTTGAAGTTTCTGCTCCATATAGCCCGAAAGTATGGAATGAATCATTAAAGAAATATCATGAACTCGGGAAAGAGGAGAGGTGTGACAGGGCTGCACTTTGCAGGTGTAGACAAGTATTGTTTGTGCATAGTAGAAGAAAGCTTTCATACTCACCCCAACATTACATTACGCTCACATAAAACCTGATCTGCATACTTAGAACGTCTAAGAATGTTATTGGTTATCAGGAAGTCGAGTTTGCAGTGCTGGACTGAGTCATGCGGCCCAAGTAAAGTTATAGAGGGAGACCTCTGTCTGCACCTCTGTCTGGGATTACTCATCTATCATCCACCTGCTAGAATCATTGGGTTAACACAAAGGTTTTGAGCCTGTCCCATGAGGTGAGTCCAGGTAAAGTCTCAGAGGCGGCCAGGATTGATATGTAGGAGGATAAGGATGACGCCCTATGCAAATGTAAAAGTGGCAGGGTCAGGAACTTCAAAATCTCTAGATAATTTGAGGTCTACTGACAGATGAGAAAGGCTTGAGCCATATCTCACCCTCTGTTTTCAGATGATATTGAACCAATCTCTGTCATGGTAAAGTAGACCCTTTCAGAGTATGCAACTGAGATGGAGCTTGCTCTTAGACTGATAGCTTTTTATACTGATTCTGCTCTCTAAAGACACTCATGCATCTGGCCCAGCCATACTGGTGATTCTTGGCATGTTCTTACCAAGAGCAAGTAATAAAGTAAATTGGACAATGCTAGAAATCTGCATGCGGAATTGTGGATATGCAGATTACTACACACCACTTTTAATTGATATCTTATTACTTCAGGTTCTTGGAATATACAAAGATGCCACTAAGGGCCTGATTTAGATATTGGCAGTCCGACCGCCAGTCCGTCGTGGCGGCAGTCCTAAGAACTCCACTGAGCCTGCTGCAGTCCTCTCGTCGTATTTAGATGTTGCAACTGTATACAGGAGACCGCCGCCGTGGCGGTCTTTCACCTGGCTCCCAGTACTCTGCCGCCGCCGAGCCGATTTAGATGTTTCTGATGGACTGGCGGTCTGCGAACGGCGGTACCCTGACGGAGTGAGGATATGGGGGTGCACAGACATGTAAGTGGTATTTTTATGTAAAGGTAAATTACATATATGTTGTGTATGAATCCATAAGTGCATGTATATAATGTGTAGTGACCATATTTCTCACATTCTGCATTGCACAGACACAACATACACACATCATTCATTGTACACCTGCACACACCACAAACACCTACCTTCGATTCCGTTGGAACGGGATGTCTGTCCATCGCGATCAAGGTTCAGCCGGACAGGGAGGGCCTGAATGACGGCGCAGAGGACAAAATCGCTGCTGGAACCCTGAAAATAGGTGAGTAATCACCCCTTTTCTCCCCATTCCACCCTCCTGAAGTAGGAGGGATTCCCGCCGGAATTCCCTTCAAAACGGGCCACATCCAGATGTGGATAGTGGGAATCATGGCTAGACTCCCGCCACCGCCTCCTGCAGCCCATGTCGCTGAGGGGGTGAGGAGTTCAGAACCGGCAGAGCCGCCGGGACCGCGGCGGTCTTCTCACCCATTGCCAGACAACATCTAAATTGGCGGGTTGGACCGTCGTATAGGTGTGCGGGAAGACCGCCGAAAAAGCAGCAGAGGCGGGACCAGTCTGGGCAAAAGCTAAATCAGGCCCCAAGTTCTTAAGCTGTAAAATGATCATCTCCATTGATGAGGTGAAAACAGAGTTGTCTACGTGGATTAGATTACTGCTATCACTGATGGACCTCATATCTGGAATTAAAATAATAATATTGCCAAAGACCTTGAACATAGTTGCCAACTTCCACATTTTTCAGTTGTTAGATGTCTCTCTTCTCTGAAAAAGTTAACACCTGATATTTCCTCACAGAGAATCAGATGGTAAAAGTATGGACTTGGACGGCTTCTAGTGCAAAAACCTGGCCATCACTGATAAAAAGGTGCTCAATCCTTGATATATACTGGATATTCTTGGCAACATTCTGGATGTTGATGGCATAGTGGTGGCCCAGCCATACCATATCATTGGCATTACTGACTCCTTCATAGTCATTGCTTGAATAATGGTGACCCATCTTTGGTATTTATGCATTCTTGATAACATACTGGCTATACCTGGTGCAAAGGTGACTTAACACAGTGTTAGGTATCCATGGAATAATAGAAACCCAGTCTTGACATATTGTGGACCTTGGTGACAAAATTCTAGCCACGTTTGGCATAATAGTGCCATGTCATTGACATGTTCTGGGCATTTTTTATTCTGTTTTGGCTATCCCCAGCATAACGGTTGCCCATCCTTGCCAAATTGTGGGCATTCTTAATAACATCCTGTCTATCCATTGGATATTAGTAGTGCATCAAGTGGCGGCCTGTAATTTTAGGAGGGAGGAAGGGGTGTGGACAAGACACATACGCACACATACACACTCACTCACACCCATTCATTCACACATGCATGCGCACAAACACATCCATTCACAAAACTCATTGCCAAATATTCAACATACACGCATGCACACATCAAACATTAATTTTTTTTTAAATCACACTTACCTGCAGCTCTTCCTTGGAGGTCCCTGCCTTCCCTCGGTCAGCCAAAGAGGAAATGCAGCAGTACCAACCTCGTCACAGAGTGGAATGGGGTCAGTGAGACTGCTGACTAAAGTGGGATGGGGTCAGTGAGACTGCTGACCCCACCCTATTCTGTGACAAGGTGTTGTCACTGAGTGACACTCGGCCCTGGGCATTTCAGGGCTTCAAACTGAAGTGCCCAGGTCCGAGGCAATGAGTGACATTCCCCCTCGTCATGAGGGGAGGGCCCCGAGGACCTTTGCTGAGCTGAGAAGGTCACTTCCTCAATCCAGCAAAGGCCAGCTCAGGCAGCCAGGAGCCTGCGCATTTCTAGCTCCTGGCTGCCTGACCTGAAAATGAAGAGTATATGTCAGGCTGACCTTTGCTCAGCCTGACATACACTCTTCTTGAAGGGCGAGAGGTGAGGGTGCGTGGTCCCTCAGCCCATATGGACGGGCTGCAGCTGGGTACATTCTTAATATCATTAAGACACTGCTCTTCCATACCTGTGCATATCGCAAGAAAAGGTCATCCCCTTCTCCGTTGCCACTGTCAACCAGGCGTTTGCCTCTAATGTGATTCAGAACACGGGCTGGTACAGCAGTCTTAAATCTGATGCATAGAGGACGCATTGCACGCGACTCAGCATGTGGTTGAACTCAAGACATCCCCAGGAGAGGTGGTTGATGTGGACTGGTTAAACACACAGAAGGTGATGGAAAAAATATTTGCAAATAGTCTATAGCAGTGGCAACTGCTCTGGATAGCACGTACCAACCCCTCATTCATCCTCCTCCTCCCCACTGTGCCACTTTAGACAGAGACCCGCCTAATACAAATCAGTACTGACCCTGCTCCTTATGTGACAGCTCATCCTAAACAGCCAGCGAGGTCCACTCTAGATGGGACCACAAGCAACCCCAGACCAGTTAAACCTCGTCAATGAGGTATAGCGTGGACCCATTTTTCGGCATACCCTTGGCCACTTAGGCCAAGACACACGAAAGACGATGGGAGGAATACTTGCAAGTAGCCCAGTCCACTGGCAAATGCTCTGGATACCATTCCAACCCATAGTTCTTTACACCCCCTGTGCCACTTTAGACAAAGGCCTACCTCATGCAAGCCAGTACTGACTCTGCACCTCCTGGGAACAGTCCATCCGACTGGTCTCAGGGCCCCTGATGTCTATAGACCATGCTGCTTTGATCACTCCACTATCTATAAAATATGTACCATTGAGTTGGTTAATTAATTATATTTTATATCAGGTTTGTTCTGATGTCAGAAAGCACCTTTGCTAAAAACAAATGTGCCAGGATTTGGAGATATTGTACAGCAGAGTCAGATGTCAGTCTGCCCCACTCCCCAGAACGTGGTTCTGCTAGTACCTGACTGAGCACTGAAAGCACAATTAAATACTCAAGGGAAGGGAAACTGGGAATGAGAGAGAAGAGCCAGACAGTGCAGTCTGGTTTCCTCAGGTAAATGTCCCTGGTATTTCAGAACATTTACAACAGCATCCTCACCACATGGCGTTCTCAGGCAGGTTAAGAGCACATTGCGAATGAGAACACAACATATTTAGAATCATTCACAGACATTAATCACTGGCCATGCGAACTGTTAAGGGTACTGGCTTCCAAGTGGAGGGCCGTGATAAACTAAGCCAGATTTGTAAGAAGCTGGTACATGGATAAGCGAGTTCCAGGTCGATAGCAAATCTGGAAATGGGGTTGGAAGAAAATAAGACCAAACACAGTAAACAAGTTTGTTTGTAATCCAGAATGAAGTCACATTCAGGCAGAAGGTCAGGGAACAGAGAGAACCAAACAAGGAAACAATATAACAAAAGTGAGGGATGGAACAACAGTGAGCAAACTAGAGCAAGAAGCCAATGCGGCACGGAAAGTCATGAGGCACCTTCCAAAAGGAAGTGCGCTCCTTAAACTGCACCACTGCCTACCATGCCTTGGGTCTCCCATCCCTTAACCTTCCCATGCTAGTAGTTCCAAAAGCCCTAGCCACCATTGTCTCAATAGGGATGTGTGCAGTGATTCTCTTTAGTCTTTTCCCTAGTGCATGCCTACATCGGCTGCCCCTTAGGGAGCTCCTTTCTGGGTTCTGGTCTGTATTGCAACATCTGATGGAAAGAAACCACAAATCTATGTGAACATATGTAGCAGGTTCCCAAGAACATTCCACGTGCCTATATCCCATCCACACCACTAGATTTTGCAGCCAACCTTTCACTCCCCTGGAATCAGCTATGGCCTTGTAGGGGATTGGTCACTAAATAGTTCATCAAGTTTGGTCAAGCTTTACGAAAATAGTTTTGTTCTATTTAGAAGTTAAACTGGAAATGCCATTCTTTATATTATTCAGTCATGGTCATATAAAATCCTTCTGGTAATCCTATCTTCACCTTCTTTCTTTCTTACATAGGCTGGGATCTCTCTTTCCTCAGTGCCTACGTTCTTTTGAAACAAAAACAAAACCAGGTAAGAATGGGTGAATAGAGAGACAAAATAATTGTTTCCTTCACTTTCTTGTTCATTTATTTCTTCGACTTCTTACTATATTTATTTATATATATATATTAGTTTTAGTTAGGATTCCCAGATACAGGAATTTCTCAGGTCTTTGTTTGATAACCTTGTCACCGTTTGATGAATCTCCAGGAAACTTTGCAGACCTATTCTTTTTTTCTACATTGGCTGATGATGCAAAGTTTCATGGTGACTAGTTAAGCGGGTGCAAAGAAAAAAGGGGGGTCCCAAAATACTTTTTGCCAACATTGCATTTTACATAGACTTTTTAAACAGATGTAGTGACAAAGTGGCTGAACAGTTTTAAATGATCATTTTTAGCACTTTAGATTATGGCATGGATGGGTCCTTTTTGTTATTTGATCTGAATTTGTTCAGTGGTTTTGAAGCAATAAAGGACAAAAACTTAGTGATATATTGGGCCCTGGTATACCTCGGTACCTTCACAGCATACTGCGGTACATGGTGAAGACGAGACACAATATTATTGGTTAATGAAAACCCTTGCAAACTAAAAGGGAAGTCATATTGTTTAGACCACACTCTGTGTTTGTTCTGTGTTTTAACGTGAAATATAGCCTTTTATTCTTTTTGTAATGTATAGGAAGAAATGAGGCAGGTTAGCAAAGTCTGTAGAGTTAGGGAAAAGTATTTTTATTGTGTTAATAATTTTTTTTAAAGTTTGCAGAGTAATACAGTAGTTTCTCAAAACTATCTAGAAAGTACTGCAAAAAATGTAATATTGAGAATATAAATCAATCAATCAAAAAGCGTGGCCACTCACCCGTGAGGGTTTCAAGGCACTGGGGGGGGGGCGGAATGGGATGGGGGTTGCTGACCCCTCTGTGCGCTGGGGGTTCAGCCCAGAAAACACAAATAGATGATTGGCCATTAGGAAACTACATCATATCAACAACTTAATTTTGAAAAGAGGACAATCATTGGCTCTAATTTTTTATACAAAAAGTGGGCTCTCAGATGAATTACAAATTCTCGCACATTTTGAGTTTTGGGATTTCAAATCTTTGGAAAAGATTAGGATGTCATCTAAGAAGATGATGACAAACATGTCCAGAATGTCTAAAACAATGTCATTCACTTAGGGGCCGATTCCGATCTCGGCCGGTAGGGCTCCAAATCGGATTCGGCGCCCTGTTTCCCGACCGAACCGTACGCGGGTCCGGCCGAGCGAGTACGATGCGAAATCGCCGACCGACTCGTCCGGGCGTCCCGACCGCTCCGACCGACTCGCTCGGACTCGACTCGCACCGCGCAATGGAGACGTTTCCCGGCCGGGTAAGTACGATGCGCGCCGCGAGCAGTCCGACCGAGCCGCGCACTCCGGCTCGTAAGAGCTGTCGGAGCCGTACTTTGGGGGTCCGTGTCGGACCCCCTGTACGCGTAGCCGCGCGGAGTCGCACACAGGGGGGACCCATGGGTCCCCCTACCTGTGCGTGTACGGCGTGAATCGCTTCGCCGCGTACCCGCTGTAGGGGCGCCCTTGTCCGACTCGCACCCATTGAGTCAATGGGAGCCCGCGTACGCGTTGTACGACCGGCTCCCATTGACTTCAATGGGAGTCCGACCGACTCGAGTCCGATAACATACGGACGCATCGTACTCGTTCGGTCGGACTGCACGGGTCCGATTCGGTCGGAAATCTCTCCGGGTCCGGCTCGGTCGGAGAAATTTCCGTCCCGAATCGGAATCGACCCCTAAGTGTTTAAAAACTGCTGGAGCAATGCGCAGGCCAAACAGCATGAATGAAATCTCGAAATACTAAATTACAATAAATTGGTGTTCATATGATTTAAAAGTTTTATGCAGGTGCCATGGTACTATTTAGGAACCGCTATGAAAAGCAAAACGATCACACAGACGACGCTGACATTCATAATGAACTTTGACCTATTGTTAAAGTACCACTGTACCAAAACAAAACTTTAAAGATTTAACACCATAGTAAATAACATTGTATGTTTAGAAACATTTTTTTAACAAAAAACACATAATAAATAAATGAAAAAACACAGGTTTAAGGTTAGTTATAGTTAAGAAAATCTCATGTATTATTTCTATACAAAACCAACATAAAGTACACAAACATTAGAAATTCAAGTTATAGTTATAACTTTATAGTTATAACGTAAAGTTATAATTTATGCCCTGTGTCTGTTAGCCACCAATGAAAGGACATCTTTAAGATGCTCCCTCGATCCATGATAGAATGCAGCAGCTGAAGAAATTATTATACTGCAGAAGCCACAGATTTTTATTTAAAATTAACGGAGTTGCCCAAATAAGATCATCATTGGTCAAGTAAAATAGTATAATGCAACCTTAATAATATGGGTGGAAAACTGCATGGGTCGTGCCACAAAGTGCAGATTGCACTGTGTTAGAAAGGGCTGAAAAACCTGAGGATCTTCAGGGAATTCATCTGGTGGCACCAGGTTAAACGACACAATACCTGTACCATGCGTCAAAAAAAAGCTGATGTGGAGTCTCATGCTTGATCAGTACCAGAGGTACCTTGGGCAGAGTTGGTAGAATCCCTTGTGGCTGGGGACATTTGATTCAAGTGATTAAGCTCATTCACTACGAGTGGCGTTTAAGTCTTCCTGAATGTCTGTAATGACCTGCTCCATAACCTGCAATGGTATGGGAACAGAACTCATGATAAAGCATAGGGCAGTCTGGCAAGCTGTCAAGATTCGAAGCCATCATATTGCAGAATGTGATGCCATTCCATCCCTTTCCCAAAATATGGTTCTGCTAGTATGAATTTTTTCTTTAGTTATTTATTGATTATTAAGCGCAGGATTACCCAGCGGGTGTCGAGGCGCTAAGCCTTAAAGTATCTTCCCCAATCCTACAAGAAAGGGCCCCAGAATACTATACAAATCCTGATACCCTGAGAAATGTTTCATCTGACACAAATCACTTTTTTTATCAAAGCCTTGAGCGGGTAAGCCCAATGTGTAATTCTACCAGACATTCAGAGCCTTTTTTTCAGCCACAAAGACAACTCGCCATTTATCTGCAAATAGATTTGAACGAAAGGCGGAAATTTTTGCTGACAAGGCTTCGTTTAAAAACTGTACATTTTTTGGTTGCTTTCCCTATTCAGGGCTCATGTTCACATCACTCCCCGTCTGCCCCTGTGACAGTTTTTCATGTCAAAGCACTATGCACTTTATCTTATTTTGTACATTTTATACACCCCAGAGGAGACAGTTTATTCGTCCATTACTACCTGCAGCAGGGATTAGAGGTCATGAATTGGCAATCGAATATTTACTTTCCCTAGGAACTTCAGAGATTATACATGGTATTTTAAACTATCTTTTCATTGTTTTTAAGATTCATAGCAAGTACTAGGCACTTTTAACAAATCTGTATTTTCTGCTGATGACTATTTGTTTGTATGCATGTAATCTTTTATTGCTCTTTTTGAGTCGAATAAAGTATATTGATTGATTGAGTGAAAACCAAGATTAAGGATTTCAGTGCTCTATGAAATTTTTGAAAATCAGGCGTAAGGCAAAGGGGTGACAGCAATTAATTCCAGGCCTGCAGGCCTAAGCAGTGTCCATAGAGAATGTCTTGCGCCCAGGGCTTTAAGTGAGATGAAAAAACTGGGGGGTCTCTCAAAGGGGCGTGGTCAATGTAATTAAGGACGTGGCTTAAATACGTAAGCTAAAAATCTGTGTCTAGCACAGTGTGTCGCCCGACTTGTATTTTGCTGTTCCTGTCATTGCGTCCAGATATATGATACAACAAGTCACATCATACCTACAAGTCAGGACTATTGGCTTTGTCAATGGTTGCTAGTTGCATAAGATAAATAAGCAGCAACTATGGCTTGTATATAATATTGAAAAACTTCCACTTAAAGCCCTGGTGACACCACGACAATGTTGCTGCTCCTGAGTTTCAAAAAGAGAAGGGAAATCCAGAGAGAAAATGACTCTCTTTGAAGGATTTCCCTTCCTCTACAACGCTCACCACGCACACATCGATGTGCCTGGTATCACTGCAGTCCAGAAAAAAAAAACTGGACCGCCTGTGCCAGGGCACAAAACAGAGCCCGATAGAGACCCGTTTCGAGGTCCCCTTAAAAAAACTGCTGGTGCTCAGACCCGGTGAGACCCGGCCCACTTAAAGCCCTGCTTGCGCCCTTGGTGAACTCTGCGGAACTTCGCTATTGTGATCACACCAGCAGATAATGAATGAAGCAGTCTGGATGGACAATATCTTTTAAATATATCAGAAATGTATGAATCCCATCTTGAAGGATAGATGGCTTTATGGGCCATGCAAAGTGCTTTAAACTGGCATCTCTTCTTAATAGGTAGCCAGTGAAGCTGTCTGAAAAGGAGGGAAGCACTGTCAAATTTTCTCTTCCTAAAGATCAATCAGGCTGCTGCATTCTGTATGAGTTGCAGGTACTCAGGGAGCCCAATATATAGAGAATTGCAGTAGTCCAGTCTATTTAGCACCAGGGTTTGTACCAGCATTTGCCTTGAATCTTGAGGAATAAGCTGGGTGATCTCCCTGAGTGATCTCAGAAGCAGGAAGCATGTGGATATTAACCTATTATTATGTGACTGAGATGATTGCCTATTGTCAAATAAAACTCCTAGTTTACTAGTCGAGGAAGTGGGTACTGGGCATTCGCCCAAAGAATGGGGTCACCACATGTGGGACCAAATGGAGGGAATCCCAAAAATCAAAACTCCTGTCTTATCAGAGTTAAGGCGGAGAGAGTTATTTTTCAGCCATCTGACCACCTTAATCATGCAGGCCCTGAGTTGCGAAATATCACCCTCCATACGGATGTTAATTTGAGTATCATCAGCGTACCCATAGAAGTTAAATCCATAATAGGCAATCAGATCTTCCAGGGGACACATATATATTAAAAGGTGTAGGACTGAGGGCAGACCCCTGCGGGACACCGCAAGTGATATTATTAAAGACTGAACGAGAGGATGCCATCTGCACAGCCTGCGTTCTATTCTTCAGAAAGGATGCAAACCATGCAATTAGCTTATCTTTCAAATCAATAGTGGCGAGCCTTTATAGTACAAAAGCATGTGAGACTGTGTTGAATGCAGCTGACAGGTCAAGAAGTACAAGTGCCACAGAGTTACCTGCATCCCAAATCATCTGTATATCATTAGTAGCAGCAGTAAGCACCGTTCTGTGCTAAAGCAAGATCGAAAAACTGAATGGTGCTTTTTGTACACACCATTTTTCTTGCAATACATGGCTAACTGCTTATTAACCCAACTTTCCAAGATTTTAGCAAAGAGTGGGAGGCAGGAAAAGAAATGGAGAGAGAATTACAGTGAGGCAGAAAAGGTTAAATACAAACACTGTCTAACAGATTACAAGGTTCTAATTGTTAAGGAAAATACATCTTACTATACCAGGAAAATAGGTAAAGCTAAAAACTTTACCAAAGAACTATTTAAGACTGTTAGTAAACTAACAGCAGTCAAAAACACACATATGTAGAGTAGTCAATCTTTTTGTGACACGCTGGCCGACTTCTTTCTACATAAAGTAGAAACAATATATAATAGATTTACCATAGTTACCTCGCTCTCTTCCACTGAGTGTGTCTCTCAGTTGCGACCAGCACCCCTAGAAACTCTCAGTGAGTTTACTCCACCTTGTAAGGAGGAGGTCGCTAACATCCTTCGCTCCTCTAACTCTGGATCGCCCACTCAGAGTTGCCAAGCTCGCAGTGGACATTATTGCCTCAGTACTTACTCCCATCTTTCAACTTATGTTTATTTCAGGCATATTTCCTACCTCATGGAAAAATTAGATACTCCCGCTTTTAAAAAAAGCCACATTAGATCCAAAAGACCATAATAACTATCACCCGATCTCTCGCCTTCCCCTCCCAGCCAAAATAATTGAAAACATAATAAATTCTCAGCTAATGGAGTGCATCCAACCTAATGACCTTCTTGATCCCACTCAAATTGGTTTTCATGCTGGTCACAGCACGGAGATGGCCCTAATTAAGGCCACTGAAGAGATCAGAATGGCATTTGACCAGGGAAAGGGAGCACCCCTGGTCCTGCTTGATCTCTCAGCGGCCTTTGATACCATTAATCACGGACTGCTGTTGGACCGCCTCTCAAATTTAGGGATCTCGGGCATGGCCTGGACACTACTGAAATTGTTTCTCCAGGACCGTGAGCAGTCGGTCAGTATGGACCCCTTCTCCTCCCACCCTTCTCGCTTCCGTGCAGTGTCCCACAGGGATCCGCGCTCAACCCGCTTTTTAATGTATATGTCTCCCCACTAGCCGACCTCATAAAAAACTTTGGGTTCTCCCTAACGTCATATGCAGATAACACTCAGATTGTCGTCTCTGTGGCTAATGATGATAACGACACTAGCCCCAGGTTTAGCAGCTGGATGCAGGCCGTTAAACCATGGATGGATAGGAACTGCCTAAAGCTCAACTCTGCAAAGATGGAAGTATTACTGTTTGGAGCTCACACCTCCTTTTGGAACCCCCTCCTGCTGGCCACAGGATTTGGGCCCTCTACCGTCCCCTGTAAAGAAAGTTCGTAATCTGGGGGTTATGATGGATGACAGATTGTCTTTCTCAGATCACATTAATTCAGTGACCTCATCTACCTTTTTTACATTGAGAACCATTAAAAAGATACTACCTTTTATTCCATGTCATCTCAAAAAAAACTCTTGTGACATCTTTGATCATGACTAAATTGTATTACTGCAACGGACTACTCTTCTCTGCCAACCAATCGGTAATAAAAAGATTACAAACCCTACAGAATGCAGCTGCTAGGTTTCTTTACAAGATCCCTAAATATTACTCGACCTCCAATGCTATAAGACAATTGCACTGGCTCCCCATTAGACCTAGAATAACTTTCAAAGTACTACTCTGCATCGTCTATAAAGTGCTGCATAGACAGGGCCCACTCTTTTTTCAGCAAAGTTTTATACCCTACGCTCAGCCTCAGCCAAACTTGCAATGCCTTCCAGGTGCAAGAAGGAGCGTTGTACTGGGAGCCACAAAAAGCTTAGAATGCACTACCGCTACATATCAAGGAAGCCCCCAATGTAATAGTATTTAGGAAGTTGTTAAAGACCTCGCTATATAAGTCTCTGTAGCTTCTTTTGCTCTAGGTCCACATGCTACACTAGTAATCGTTAAGTCAGCGCCAAGACATTTCCTGGTATTCGAGCGCTATAGAAACTATATATAACGTAACATATATCAAGAGAAATAGGATGAAAATTAGAAGAAACATTGGATCTATTGTTTCCTTTTTAAAAAATGGCTTAATTAGTGCAGTTTTACAAAAGGCCGGAACAATCCCACTTTTAAAAGAGGTATTGCACATCATGCTAATTCACGGAGAAAGAAAAGATGCCATCTCTTTAAAGACGCTAGTAGGACAAGGGTCAAGAGGAGAATCTGATTTGATCAATGCAATTTTGGATATTACCTCATTATCCATAATAGGACAGAACTCAGACCAATCTTTTTGCAAATCAATATCAGGCTCTGAATCTTCTATTAGGGTCCCTGTAGATGTAGATAGAATAGCATTAATCTTGGTCTGAAAAAAATCAGCCAGATCCGAGCAGAACCTTTGAGAAGGTGCAGGAGGAAAGAATAGATTTAAGAAAAATAGAGTAAAATTTATTAAATTATTTGACATCAAAATGACAAAAAGGCAATTAGTAGAACCAGAGAAATGCAATTTTAAACATTTAAGTAAAAACAGTGCTTAAATGTACAAAGCGCCAACTGTGGTTATCTGTCATGCCAGACCGAGACAAAGTCACAAGTTCAGACCGACTGTGATGGAGTGCAGGCCGCATACATGGACCAAATTAGTCCCGCATGCGCCACTCAGCGGTGGTCCCGAGAAGTGATACGAGGTGCACGTTGAGGATGCGTCACTCAGCGGTGGTTCCGATGATCTGCGAGTGGGAAGGGGAAATGGGAATTAGAGACAGAAGCAGTAGCCAGTGTATCGAGGTTTCCTGAGGTACGTGTCTCTCAGACTGGAACATTCGCAACAATGTTCTCAAAAGCAAGGGTCCTCAGGCAGGTTAAGTGCACACTCAGGCAGGTTAAGTTTCTATCCTAGAAACACTAGCTCTGCTGGCCTTGTTACCACTAGTTCTGCCGGCCTAGTTACTATAAATAAGCCAGCTAAGGAACATGTGTTTACGTACACTTTAATTAACGCCAGACCCTTAGGGAAAAACAAAATTGAGTTCAGTGATTTTTTTAGATGCCCATAAACTGGACCTGGCATTTATCACTGAAACGTGGGCTGATCCCTCCTCCGGTCCCGACCTGGTGGCTGCTATTCCACTAGGATAGTCAATATATAGACTGGACCGACCTGTAAAAAGAGGAAGGGGACTCGCAGTAGTCTACCGTGATCAGCTGACTGCCACTTTTTCTGTAAATACCCTCACTGCTGTATGTGAAGCATTCTCTTTTAAAATCGAACTAAACTCCAACAATACATTTAGTGGGTTACTTATTTATCACCCTCTGGGCCCTAGGACTAGTTCCATCTAGACCTTCAGCCCATTCTCAGAAGCCATATTTAGCACCGCAAATTACACAGTTCTTGGAGATTTTAATTTTCATTTGTAGAACAGGTTAGATAGAGACTCAGGGGGAGATTTACTAAGCTTTTGCGCCGTGTTTGCGTCACAAAAGTGACGCAAAAAGGCGCAAAATCTTTTTTTTGTAATTTACTTTCCAGCGCTAAACTTGTTTAGCGCTGGAAATAACGTAAAAGTAATGCGAAGCAGCGCATTGCGCTGCTACGTGTTACTTTGCGCCGTGGGGGCGTACCAAGGGTGGTGCATGGGCGTTCCACCCAAGGTTTCTCACGCTAAACCCAATTTACTAAAAACAGTAAATTGGGTTTAGCGTGAGAAAACTGCGCCCATTTCAACTAGGTGCAAGGAAGGAGAAATGCTTTCATTTCTCCTTCCTTATCCGACTTTGCATGCGTGCTGCACTGTGCAGCGCGCATACAAAGTGGGAAAAGCTTTCCCTTGTGTCGAGCATAATATTTTGTACAGGAAGGGTACCCTTCCTGTGCAAAACCTATGCTGGACTCATGCACACACCCTAGCGCTGCGGCGCTAAGGTGTGTGCATGGCGCACAGCAGCTGTATTCAGCGCCGGCGCAAGGGAAAGGGGAGGAGAAAGCCATGTCTTTGAAGATATGGCGCTCCCCTGCTCCCTCCCTGTTGCGCAACGCAGCACAGCCTCGCTGGGGGCTGCGCTGCGTTGCGCGACTTTTTTGTAAATCTCCCCCTCAGAGTCCTTACTTGACACCAGGGCCAGTATTAATCTCACCCAACTGATAAATGTCTGACGGCGGGCCATGTACTGGACGGGATATTCTCCGACAATCCCTCCTTAATTTTTAGGAGGATGTTGCCTCTGATGTGGTCTGAGCACTTGACAGTCGTGTTTGATTTAACACTAACGGACAAAGTACTCTCAGTAAATTGTCGCCAGTCTGCCAGGAAATCACGCCTGTGGTACAAAATTGAATCAGATGTGCTAGACTTGGTGACAGATATCCCGCCCGCTGACATATAAATCCCATGGTATTTATATGTTGGCGGACGGGAACTCGTCCACTGAAATCTAAATCAGGCCCTTAGATCATGCTGTGTCTATCACTCTTGGATAGATGAAGCAGTAAGTAAGCTAGCCCCTGAAAAAGAGTACTCAAGACTCAGAGCAACTCCGTCTGAACCATGGTTCTCGGATAACCTTAAGACCCAAAAGCAACACTGCCGTAGGCTGGAACGCTAGTGGAGACATAGTTATAAAGCTGGCGAAAGAGAAATATATAAAAACGCAATAAGCGAGTATAAGCCCATGACCCTAAAACAAAAATCTCTGTATTTCTCAAATAAAATCGAGACTGCTAAAAACTCCACTAAAGAGCTCTTCAAGACAGTTAAACGACTCGCAAATGTTCCTGAAAATAAGAAAACAAATCGTAACCAATCATTTTGCAATATGTTAGCCTCGTTTTTTCAAGGCCAAAGTTGAAGATGTTTACAATGCATTCACGGCAAAATCTTTGTCGACCTCTTGTTTCTCAGATGAGACATCCTTACCTTCCAATCGTCAAACCTTAGTTTCCTTTTCACCACTTACAGCAGAACAGGTACTTAGTTCAATTAAGGCCATGAAATCAGGTTCCCCCATTGACCCTTTTCCTCCAAAATCGCTTCAGCAGGTCCTAGAAACAATATCTGTTCACCACGTACCAGCTTCCTACGAATCTGGCTTAGGTTAGCCCACCACTCTGAAGCACGTAGGTACAACAGCTACAACAGCTTATAATACCAGTGGCTATTGCACTTCGTAATGTCTCTGAATAATACCGAATATCTTTGTGGTCTATGCATTTTATCAAAGTGGAGCGATCGGCTATCTCTCCGCTGGTACATGGAGAAGCAGGTCAATAGCAAAGCTGGAAATAGGAATAGAACGAAACAAGAACAAAGGAAGCAAACAAGCCAATGGTAATCAAGAGTCAAGCCAAATTCAGGCAGAAAGAACCTTAAGAAGGGGGGCAATATATAAAGGTGACTGATGGAACAATGATGAACAAACTAGTACGAGATATGAAGGAGGCAATGTGACACAGAAAGATGCTAGGCACCTTCCAAAGGGAAGCAAAATCATGAACTACCATCTTTGCTTCCCATGCCCTGGAAATCCCATCCCTTGATCTTCCCAGACGTCTAGTCCCAGTGCCCCAGCTGCCATAGGCCGGTCTGGCATAGTGTCAGAGGGATGCATGGAATGATTCTCCTTTGTCCTTTTCCTGGGGCATGTCCAGATCTCCTTTCTGTGATGAAGCACACAGTGTTCTGCATCCCACATATGGTGTATTACAAATAGCTCTTCTCGGTGCATTGAGCTGCCAAGGAATTGAAGGTTCCTCTAATAAGCTGGCTGAAAATCCAATACTACAAGCTTTATATAGTGCAGTATGCTTCCATTTTGTAATGGGAAGTGGCATGTGTTGAATATTATGTGAGATGGTCTGCTCATGCAAGAGGTCCATATGCACTGGATGAGGTCGGAGAACACTGAATGAAAGAGTGTTTTGAATTTTGAGAGATGTACTTGCATGATGCAATTGAAAGCAGAGTGGATACAGAGATTCTATGAGAAGAATGTAATTGAAGATTGACTTCTGTCAGGATCAGATCTAGAGTACTGCCTCAGATTCTGCTAATTAGCCAGCGGTGGTGCAGCCCTTAAGTCGTTGCCCCACTCATATTTTGGTCCCATGGCCCCAGCAATTAAAGGTGAGTATTTAAAATTATAGAAAATTACTAAACATAAAGTCATTCAGCCGCGGAAGAGCGCCTGAGGCCGGTCTTGGAGAAGCCAGTGTGGGCGGGAGTGAGGGGGTGGGGCTTATATTAACAGATACGTATTCTTCAAGTCAGTACTGTACTAGCCACCAGCAGCAGATCCCTGCGCACACATGGTCCCAAGTGCGCATGCAGGGTTGGATGGCTGCCTTTCTCCGGCCAGCCCGACATGCGCACTAGAGGTGTCTCCACCTGCGCATTAGTGAGCCAGGGGTGACTCAAAGCCGCAGCCCCCAGTCTCAGTAATGAGCGGTGAGGCCCCCTGCCCGAGCCAATCTTGGCGCTGCTGTAACAGCAGGAGCAGTGCCTGTATTGGCTCAGAGAGAGACGCAGTGGGTTAGTTATTAGGGGCCTCCTGGCAGTGTATGCTCGTGATGTCATGTGAGGCAGCACGGGGGTGAAAGGAGGCTCTCTCTCTCCCATTTTGGTGCAACACAATTTGAGAGACAGTAGCTGGTTGCTACGGGCCAATGGCACGGCACACATTTGAAAAGACTGAGCTGAGTCAGCTGAGCTGTCTTAAGTTCCACAGGGAAGTAAAAGTACGTTTAATTAGTGATTTCATCGTTGGTGACCGTGTATTCGGCTATAAGTTTGTTTTTATTACTGCACTGTTGTTGGGGTCGGTGTGGCAGGCTGGCAGCCTGTGGCTGCCTTCCACAGTATGCTCACGCAGGGTTACCAGGACGGCACCAGAATTGCCATTTTTCCTTGTATGTGGCAAGTGGCATAATTCACTAATTTACTGTGTGCTTCCTCTCTTGGTTCAAAATAAGCTGTTTATGTGAAATGCGTTTTGTCCTCCAATATCATTCTGTGTACTGATTGGTGCTATTAAGCGCCCAACACACAAAGAGCCCTCGGGTCCGTGCCCGCATAGGGCGAGTGTATGGGTGGGAACAACTATGCTAGGAGGGGGGGGGGTGAGTCCCTTTTCAGGACGGTTTCCCTCACACACCAGAGGTGTCATGCTTCATCATAGGGATACCTCCTCGCATCACGAACCTAGTCGTGACACGGGCTGCAACCCCCTCGCGGCGAGGGAGGAGCTCAGGGATATTTTCAGAGAAGAGGGGTATTCATAAAACCCAATGTGAGCGTAGTGTGCGGTGGAGGGAGTGCAGTGCTACCTAAACAGTGATTAAAACTAGCTACGAGGTAGGCCAAACACAGTTTTTTATTGCTACCTGGTGCTAGGATTAAAAGCAAGTAGTGGGTAGTGTAAATGCCAACATTAGAGGCAGTTGCACTAGAAAGTGATCAACACGTTTCAGCCTATTGACCTATACAAGTGTCATGGCTTTCATCAGGATCTCTTAATATAGCTACTGCTACACGTGAGTGAAAAAATTTAAGTGAAAAAATATAAATGGATCGTCGGTGTGTATGTGAGTGATACTAAACCAGTGATCCGGCAGTTCAGCAGATTCACCAGTAAGGACCTGTGGTAAAACAAAAACAACATACCGTGCAGTTAAAACAATGTGGTGTGGAACAGCATAGTTGGACCACACTCTCACAAAACAACATAGACAATTCTATTCAACTTGTACATGAGTTTCAAGTGTCATACAACAGAACTAGTGTGGCACTGCAATCAGTTATAGCTTAGTTCTGTATCACTCACCTGCAAAAGTCAGGTATTATACCACATCTGTACTTGGCTGGTAGCCTTGGGTACATATGCCCATCCAACCTAATAAGTAGAGGTGGTGGCGTTAGAATATAGAAAAAGATTGTGCCCAGTCTAAAAGGGGACAAGCGTCCAGAGTTCAAGCAAAGAGTTTTATGAGAGACCATATGCGGTTTGTGTCCCCAGGGGGAGATGGTAGTGGGGATGGATAAATGCCCTGTTTCTGGAAAAAGAACACTGTTATCAGCGTCTCCCGAGGGATGGTAATCCATCCCAAGTAGAACCCAAGGTAGGGACTAGTGACTCATAGCCGTGTGTGACTGCAGCAGATATCCAAAATGTCGTAGTAGGGGCGTGGCCAACCGCCATGCAAAATGGCAGCAACCTAGAGCGGCTCCATCCGAGCGCGCCCATTCCATGAATTTATCCGTCTAATATCCGCATGTGAGTGCAACCCGCTCACCTTTCCAGGGACCGGAGCCCAACCGGAGCATTTCCGCCAAAGGAACGGGCGGATTTGGAGGTGTGGAGGCTGAGAACGAGGCGTCGGCCTTGGAACTCCCTCCGTCTGCATATCCCTGCGGTGGAGGAGGGATGGCCGCAACCCCGGCGCTGCCGTCGGAAACAAAGGAGAGCGAGGCCCCCGGGAGGCGCCCAAGAGGGTGAGTGATCTCCTCGGAGCCGAACTGTGCAACATACCGGTGGGGGCCCCAGAATCTACATTGGTAGAAGGTGACGCCTGTCTAGGCGACGATAGCGAACCGGCCGCTGCGGTGCTTGCATCCTTATATCGTGTTCTGAGTCGGTGGGAGACGGCCGAGCGCACCTTTACATTGCGCAGTATCCTGAACTCCTCGGGGGGAACCCTCGACTCTGGGCCCAACGGTAACCCTTCATAACTTGGAGACTAGCGGCGGCTCCTGCCGGCGCCTGCTGAGGGGCTTTGGTGGACACAAACAGCTGACACATCAGACGACCGCAGTAGCACCCCAGGGGCCCAGTGGGCAGCTTCCCTCGGCTACGATTCCCGGTGGTGAGCCTTGCTGTACAGACCTCCCTCAGCAACAAGAAACACGGCCTGGTGAGACGTGCTTTTTTGTGGTGCGGCCGCCTCCAGTTGAGGGGATTGCGGCCTCGTCTGCCTACAGGGGCTTGCACCCCTCCCTGAGGACTATCATCCAACGTCGCAACAAGGCCACGAGCACCCCCCCTAAAATTCAACAGTGCCATCAAGATATACTGGATAGAGTCTGACTTGGTGATATTCCGACGACCCTGAGAGGCAGGAGGGGGTGTTCCACCTACTGAGCCGCGGCGGCCTGGGGGTACGCAGATTAACCGGAGAGTGGCCAGTGGATATTGTGTTGCCTTAGTGGGCAGGATTTGCAGATATTGTCCACCTGCCTCTCACACATAGCATATAACCGTCGATTGGGCGCCTCCATGGTTGGCCTCGTCGGTCGGCGGAGCTACAAAATGGCCGGTGGACGAAATACTAAGGCCGCAACGTAGGCCAAGTTGGAAAAGTTTGCCTGGAACAGGGGAGTGGGCCCTAGAGATAAGGAGGCGGAAGACCTGGCCGAACAGCAGCAGGAGAGGGCTGGGTCGCCAGAAATCACTCTCCAAGATATAATGACTGTCATCACAACGGTGAGGACGTCGCTTGAGACCAGGATTGACTCGGTCTCCACTGAAGTCTCCCTCATACGTGCGCAACATGAACTCTAGAATAAAGGAGGTTGAATCCACTACCAGCTCATTGGTTGAGGACACCACTACTCTGCAGAAGAAAGTGGCAGAGCTACAAACCCGAAGTGACAAAATGGAAGACTTACTCGACGACTACGAAGGGCGCTCCCGGCGCAATAACGTGAGAATTCTTGGGTTTCCAGTACGTGCCGAGGGGCAAGCGACAGACCTCTTTGTGGAGGATCTTGTCACAAATCACCTGAAACCTGCGAGATTGTCAACATTTTTCATGATTGAGCGGGCTCACAGAGTGCCCGGTGGCAGGCCCAGGCCTGGAGCTCCCCCACGACCTATAGTGGCAAGGGTCTTCAACTACCGAGATAGAGACATTATACTGCAGGCGGCTCGCACATCACCTCCCGTAGTGCTTGAAAACAGCAATGTGACTTTCTTCCCAGACTTCACGATCAGGGTCCAACGGCAACAGCGTATCTTCCTTGATGTCAAAAGAGCCCTGCGTGAGAAGAATATCAAATATGCCATGCTCTTCCCTGCCAAATTGTGAGTGGAGGCAGAGGGCAAGGCATGGTTCTTCACTGCTCCCGATGAGGCGTGGGATTGGCTCGATGGCTGGCGAGTTGCTGGAAAGAAGAACCACCAGAACTCTCGAGAAAGACAGGGACAGAGTCGTATGGAACACCGTGCGGGATCTCCATCGGGAGAAAACCAGATGACCGACGATGAAAGAAAATAACTGGTCTGTATCCTTTTTGGTTAAATCCTTGGCCCACAAACACCTCTCCCCCTTCTTTGGGTTACTCGGGGTCGTGGACCTCCTGTGGGGTGTGCTCGGGCCTCTCCTCACACCGGACACCTGCCATTGCGACATGACTTTGCGAACTGGGCTCCCGGACAAGCGAACTCATGCTATAGTAACTCATGATAATTGTGATGGAATGGGCGCGGGCTGGCACATGACCTACAAGTTTTAGGGGTGAGCGATAGGCACTCTGCAACGTTAGGGTGGCGGGAGGTTCCGATACCGCCATGCAGGGAGGCAGGGAGGGGGGAACAGTTAAGGTTTTTTGAGCGGGAGGGAATTCTGTCATTGAAGAAAAATGTTATATTATTTATGACTGCATTGGGATACAGTTTGTCCCACACAGCGACATTGAGGGGGGGGGTTGTTTTAGCTAAGCTAGTTCAAGGTTCCTACAAGGTAGATTTCACTGGTTTTCATAGTATTGCTGCAAGGCTTGTACTCACACATATCACGCTCGCACTGAGCACAATGGCTGACATGGGAGAAATTTGCCTAGAAAGTGGTGCATCTGGGTTGTCTCTCTTGGTCTCTTGGGGTGCCAGAACAACACAGTACTTAACTATGGGGTCACCACTGCCATTCGGATTTAAATTAATGTCCTGGAATGTCAATGGACTGGGTGATAAGTTGAAACGGGGCATTGTGCTTCAGTATATAAAAAGGCATTTGCCTGACGTGATTTTGCTCCAAGAAACACACCTTCTGGGTAATGCATGCCAGGCTCTTACACGCTGGGGGTTTAAATTGGTGGCACACTCGGTTTTTGGCTCTGGTTCTCGTGGGGTGGGGATACTTCTCCGGAAAAACCTTCCGATGACTACTGATTGTATAAGGACGGACATCCTGGGAAGGTTCGTGGCTGTCTCAGGGTGTTGGGAAGGGCGAACGTTAAATTTAGTTTCTGTGTACATCCCACCTGGTCTTCAAGCCCCGGCCTTCAAAGACCTGGGAGACCTTTTACTCTCCCTGCCAGAAGGGAGACTCATGATAGGGGGCGACTTCAACTCCATTGTCTCAGATAGTTTGGATCGTTGGCCCCCTAGGGACCTGCCTTTGGCCCGCACACAGATTCACAACTTTTTGGCAGCGATGGGTCTCATCAACACCTGGCGGACGCTCCATCCCACAGAACGGCAATATACGTTTTACTCGGGGGCCCATTGCAGTATGTCCAGAATAGACTTCATTATAACACCGGCGGACCAGCTGGGACAGGTCAGGGAGGTCAATCACCTTGCACGGGGTATTTCGGATCATTCGCCCCTCTGGGCCCGGGTTGAGGTGGGGAGTCACAAAGAGGGAGGACAGCCCCTATAAATCCCTGGTACCTTAAGATCCCTAAGATACACGAAAAGATTGTAAGTGACACGGAACACTACTTTCTCGAAAACGAACACTCGGTGGACTCGGTATGCATGCTATGGGAGGCCTATAAGGCAGTAATAAGAGGGACGGCTGTCTCCCAGATCGCCAACACTAAGAGGGAGAAACAGAGGGAACTGGTTCGACTGGAAACCAAAATATTAGAGCTGGAAGGGAAACTACATGAGGCTAACTCCGACGAGACAAGGCATGCACTGCGACTCAAAACAAAAGCTTATTTAACGGTGGCCGCCGACGCTGCCAAGGCTCAACATAGGGCTACACTCAGTAAAGTTTATGAAGTGGGCGACAAGGCGAGCAAGCTGCTTGCGTGGCTTGACCGTAGAGAGCAGGCAAATCGAGCAGTGGTAGAACTCACGACAGAGTCCGGCCACGCGATCTCGGACCCGCAAGAAATTGCGAATGCGTTCGGGGATCACTACCGCGGGGTATACACATCACAAACGACATACACAGAATCAGAAGCACTTTCGATGCTGCAAGATATCCCCTTGCCGAAGCTCTCCGACGACGAACGCCTCGATCTAGAAAAAGACTTAGAAAGCTCGGAGGTAGAGAAAGCCATCCATGACCTGCGTGGGGGTAAGGCCTCAGGCCCAAATGGCCTGCCGGTCGAACTGTGTAAGCTCGCCCCAAGTAAAATTGCACCACATCTTACAAACATGTTCCACGAAAGTCGCGAGGCAGGATAACTCCCAGTAGACCAGAGATTGGCCACTATTGTGGTCATCCACAAGAGTGGGAAACCCAAACATCTCTGCTCCTCCTACAGACCGATTACACTACTAAACGCAGAAGCCAAGATACTCGCCAAACTACTTGCCACCCGATTGCTAACTGTAATTACTAAGTTAGTACACCCCGACCAGTCTGGCTTTATGCCACCCAGAAATACTTCTCTTAACCTGCGGAGACTACACGGGGTGCTTGCTCGGACCAACACGATACGAGAAGATGCGGTGGTAGTGTCACTTGACGCGGCCATGGCGTTGGACACGATCGAATGGCCATACATGTTTGCAGTGCTGAGGAAAATAGGGTTCGGCCCTGGCTTTATGAGCTGGATACACCTCCTATATGCGGCTCCGCTGGCTCAAATAGTGGTTAACAATCGTGTGTCCTCAACTTTCGTGCTTGGAAGGGGCACTCGGCAGGGTTGCCCCCTCTCCCCAGTACTTTTCGCCCTCATGTTGGAACCCCTGGTGATGTGGATACGAAAGGACCCGATAATTAGAGGGCTAAGATGGGCTGAGGAATGGGAGGACTGAATATCGCTATATGCCGATGATATCTTACTGTACCTTGATTCGCCGGCGGCCTCCCTGAATCAAGTACTCCACATTTTCATAGTCTTTGGGATTTTTTTTTTAAATGTCGTAGTAGTGGTATGCCAAGCACCATTTGGTGAAAACACGGAAGCGTGCTTTGGGCGGGGCAGCTAAGGTGAACGGGGCCCTTGACAGTGCGAGTACAACCCTAATCTATTGTTGCGGAACCGAGATGGATGCCAAGAGTTGGTTAGAGAAGGGGTAAAAATTACTATTCCCACTCCAGTGAGTGTAACAGTAGGAAAAGTGTTGCATAGCGTAAGGGTTAAAATAACTATTCCCACTCCAGAGAGTGCAACAGTAGGGAAAGTGTTGGATAGCGTAGGGGTTAAAATTACTATTCCAACTCTAGAGAGTGCAAAAGTAGGCAAAGTGTTGGATAGCGAAGGGGTAAAAATTACTATTCCCACTCCAGTGAATGCAACAGTAGGGAGAGTGTTGGATAGTGTAGGGATTAAAATTACTATTCCAACTCCAGAGAGTGCAACAGTAAGGAAAGTGTTGGATAGCGTAGGGGTAAAAATTACTATTCCCACTTCAGTGAGTGCAATAGTAGGGAAAGTGTTGGATAGAGAAGAGGTAAAATTACTATTCCCACTCCAATCAGTGCAACAGTAGGGAAAGTGTTGGATAGCGTAGGGGTTAAAATTACTATTCCCACTCCAGAGAGTGCAACAGTTGAGAAAGTGTTGGATAGCGTAGGGGTAAAAATTACTATTCGGACTCCAGTGAGTTCAACAGTAGGGAAAGTGTTGGATAGTGTAGGGGTAAAAATTACTATTCCCACTCCAGAGAGTGCAACAGTAGGGAAAGTGTTGGATAGCGTAGGGGTTAAAATTACTATTCCAACTCCAGAGAGTGCAACAGTAGGGAAAGTGTTGGATACCGTAGGGGTAAAAATTACTATTCCAACTCCAGAGAGTGCAAAAGTAGGCAAAGTGTTGGATAGCGAAGGGGAAAAAATTACTATTCCCACTCCAGTGAATGCAACAGTAGGGAGAGTGTTGGATAGTGTAGGGGTTAAAATTACTATTCCAACTCCAGAGAGTGCAACAGTAGGGAAAGTGTTGGATAGCGTAGGGGTAAAAATTACTATTCCCACTCCAGTGAGTGCAATAGTAGGGAAAGTGTTGGATAGAGAAGAGGTAAAAATTACTATTCCCACTCCAATCAGTGCAACAGTAGGGAAAGTGTTGGATAGCGTAGGGGTTAACATTACTATTCCCACTCCAGAGAGTGCAACAGTAGGGAAAGTGTTGGATAGCGTAGGGGTAAAAATTACTATTCCCACTCCAGTGAGTGCAACAGTAGGGAAAGTGTTGGATAGCGTAGGGGTAAAAATTACTATTCCCACTCCAGTGAGTGCAACAGTAGGGAAAGTGTTGGATAGCGTAGGGTAAAAATTACTATTCCCACTCCAGAGAGTGCAACAGTAGGGAAAGTGTTGGATAGCGTAGGGGTTAAAATTACTATTCCAACTCCAGAGAGTGCAACAGTAGGGAAAGTGTTGGATACCGTAGGGGTAAAAATTACTATTCCAACTCCAGAGAGTGCAACAGTAGGGAAAGTGTTGGATACCGTAGGGGAAAAATTACTATTCCCACTCCAGAGAGTATAACTGTAGGGAAAGTGTTGGATAGCAGAGGGTTAAAATTAACATGCTTATCAATTAAATAATTTTTTAATTAAATAGCGAATTAATAATTAATTAACAATAAATTAATTATGAATACCAATAAATTAAAATGAATAATTACTTTAATAACATTAAATTACTTCCCACCCTATTCCCCTATAAACCCACAACCTGCTCCTAATATAAATTAACACAATTAATATAATAAACAATTAATCAATTAATAAAAATTAATTACCAATTATTAATTAATTAACAATAAATTAATTATCAATACCAATAAATAAAAATTAATAATTACTTAATTATAATAAATTGCTTCACACCCTATTCCCCTATAAACACACAAACCGCTCCTAAACTAAATTAACACAATTAATATATTTATCAATTAATCAATTACTAAAAATTAATTACCAACTAATAATTAATAAACAATAAATTAATTATCAATACCCCAAAATAAAAATTAATAATTCATTTATTATAATTAATTTACTTCCCACCCTATTCCCCTACAAACCCACAACCCGCTCTGAAAATAAATTAACACAATTAATATAATTATCAATTAATTAATTAATAAAAATTAATTACCAATTAAAAATTAATTAACAACAAATTAATTATCAATACCAATAAATAAAAATTTATATTTACTTAATTATAATACATTTTCTTTCCACCCTATTCCCCTATAAACCCACAACCCGCTCCTTAATTATCAATTAATCAATTAATAAAAATTAATTAGCAATTAACAATAAATTAATTATCAATACCAAAAAATAAAAATTAATAATTACTTTATTATAATTAAATTACTTCCCACCCTATTCCCCTATAAACCCACAACCCGCTACGGAACTAAAACGCAAAATTTAATTAAAAATAATTAATAATTTCTAAAAATCATTATTTAATTTACTATAATTAAATTACTTACCACCCTATTCCCCTATAAACCCACAACCCGCTACGGTACTAAAACGCAAAATATACTTTAAAAAAAATTACGTCTTCTAAAAATGTAATACATATATTTAAAAAAAAATACAAAACATAACAAAAAATGTGGAGCACATACATATAAAATACATAACACTAATATAAACATCAATATTATTAACAACAATATTTTTGCAAACGATATTACTAACTTCGATATTAACAAAAACGATATTTCTTACCTTCAGGTCGATATTCTGGTCACCGATATTCTTGATGTCGATATTCTGTCCCTCCGATATTTACAACTCAATATTTCTGTAGGTCGAAAAAAAAACCTCGATATTATGTCTGTGCACCATTTAGATCTCTCTGCGGCATGAGAAACCGTTTATCACTCTTGGCTGATTTCTACGTAATTCAGTTAAGGCAAATGTCAATCAGCTCTTACGGGTCTTCTCTTTCCAAACCAACAGAGCTCATGCTGTTTTCTTTTTTTTTTTTTTAAATCTTTTTATTGAAAGAATCAACATAAAGTCAATACAACAAAAACAAGTGCAGTGCGGTGCAGTCGTCAACATTTTCAGGTAATTGCAGTATACTAATACAGTAAAGACAAATCGTAGCACAGGGTCTACAGTGCAATCACGTGCTTCGTAGTTTCCAATATATTCCAAACGTTAAATGTCCACATTATCAATCACCGATGAGGGGGATCACTGGAAGGGGTACATAGCAAACCCCTACTCTCATTCCATGGGCCCCAGATCCTTGTCCATTTGTGCGGGCATCCCCTGCTTTCATAAACAGCCCTCTCCGCTTGCATACACCAATCCATATCTGAATCCCAATCAGTGTATCTTGGCTGAGCCCCTCCCTTCCATGTTCTAGCTATATTGCGCTTCGCCACCATGCAGCCCAAAGAGACCCATAGCTTCTCAGATCTTGACAAATCCGTGGCTTCCCAGATATTCAAAAGACAAAGCCGGGGGTAGACGTCAATAGGTGCTTTACTTATCCGGGACATAACAGATATAACCTTCTCCCAGTACTTCTGGAGGATCGGGCATTCCCATTGGTGTATGTAGGTACCGGTGTGGCCGCATCCTCGGGGACAGGCCGGGGAATCTAGAACCCCCATTTTGACAAGGACTGAGCTAATATAATAGGCTCGGTGGAGTAATTTAAGTTGGATGAGTTTGAAACGGGAACGGATCGCCACCTCGCGAGGAGAGGCCAGGGCTTCCTGCCAGTCGTCATCGTCTATATCTCCTATGTCGTCTACCCATTTTGCACGAGTTTTCTCCTGAGTATCTGGCGTGTTATTCAGGATTTTGCGGTAGGTCAATGAAATAGCTTTTTCCTGGAGATAATCATCCAATAGCCTGTCCTCCAGGGGCGAGGAGACCGGCAAGTCCGCTCCCTTACGGATCGCTCTATGTAATGCATTGCGGGCCTGGAGGTAGCGAAAGGTCTCCCCCCCTTGCAACTGGTAGTCCCTCTGCAGGTCGCTAAACGGAATCACCCCACCCGTTTTCCACATATCCCCGACCTTCGAGAGTCCGATCAGGTCCCATTTGTCGAACCCTGGTTGCTTGGACAGCATACCCAATCGACAAGAGTCAAGCAACGGAGTAACTTGCGTAATTCTATCTTTCCATCCAAGAGCAGCTGTAGCCTTATACCATAGAGCGACCGTGGTGGAAGTTGGGGTGAGTCTGGGCGTGTGTTTCACACCACCATAGAGTGCCCTTAAGTAATTACCTGGAAACATACTATGCCTGTCCATCCTATAGGCGGGATCTGCAGTGGGTCGATGCATCCAGTGGTTCAGAACCACTAACTGTGAGGCCCAATAGTAGGATCTAAAGGCGGGCAGGGCAGTGCCACCATCAAACCAGCTTTTTGTGAGCTTAGTGAGGGCAATACGGGGAGTACCGTGATTTCAGAGCAAGGCTCGCACCTCAGAGTCAATGGACTGAAAATATTGCGATGGAACCAAATGTGGCGTGTTCTGCAGAACATACAGAAAACGTGGAAGCGCCATCATCTTGTAGAGGGCGGATTTGCCCAACAGCGTAAGGGGTAGTGTTTTCCAGTGCTGCACATCCGCTCGAAGGCGGCGCAGGGGGGCACAAGATTCCGATCATGAAAAACAGAGGAATCAAGCGTGATATATATTCCTAGGTACTGAAAGCCATCTGTGACTATTTTGGCTTCGCAACCTGCGGGTAGCATCGGACAGTCTCCGCTCAAGACATAAATCAATGATTTATCCCAATTGATAGTGTAACCAGAGTATTTTTGGAAGAGAGTAAAAATATGTAGTACTCTGTGGATAGAAAAACGGGGTTAAGCCAAGTAGAGCAAGATATCATCGGCGTAGAGGGAAATTTTGTCCATCCAATCCACCGACCAATTGAGACCCCTAATGAGGGGGTCCCCCCTTATCCAGATAGCCAGAGGCTCAAGGGCCAAAGCAAAGAGCAGTGGCGAAAGGGGGCAGCCATGTCTCGTACCCTTCCCCAATGCAAAGGTCGCCGACCGACCGCCGTTCACCGCAATCCGAGCTAGGGGCTTAGAATAAAGAAGACGCACCCAGGACAAAAACCGACCTCCGAACCCATATCTTTCAAGTGAGGCAAACAAGAAGGGCCATTCAATCATGTCAAACGCTATTTTGGCGTCAAGAGACATAATTACGGAGTCCTCCTGTATCGTGGAGGCCCGACCCAGAACCCCGTAGAGTCGACGGAGATTCAGCGCAGTGTTTCTAGCAGGCATAAAACCGGATTGATCCGGATGTATCAACTTGTGAATATAAGGCGAGAGGCGCAGAGCCAGTATTTTAGCTAATATTTTGACCTCTGGGTCTAGGAGGGAAATAGGTCTGTACGAGCTACACTGCTCAGGGGGTTTACCCTTCTTATGAATGACTACAATAGTCGCGAGTCGCTGCGTCTCAGTCAAGACACCCCTAGTCGCGCTCTCGTCATACATCCGCACCAGGAATGGGGCAATCGTAGAGGCGTTGGTTTTGTAAAGTTCAATTGGAAGGCCACTGGGGCCCATGGCCTTACCGGATTGCAAAGCGCCAATCGCCTTCGACACCTCTTCGGTTGTCAAGGCGGTATCAAGATCCTTAACATCCTGGGGATCCAGAACAGGCAGAGGCAGAGTGGCTAACAGTTCCGCCGCCTCCACTTGGGTGGACGGCTGCGTAGTGGTATAAACCTGCTCGAAGAGGTCGGCGAATGCCCTCGCAATCCCAGCTCTATCGTGTAGTTTCGCTCCCCCTTGGTCCGTGATCTGAGCCACCCACCTATTGGCCATCTCCCTTTTGTCAAGCCACGCTAACAATTTACTGGCCTTGTCACCTATATCATAGACATAGATGTTGAGTAGCTCGATATTGGGCCCTTGCTGAGTCCTCCGCAATGTGCCTATACTCCTTTTGCTTTATAGCTAACTTATGGGTGGTATCCGGTGCGCCCGATGCCACCAAACCACCCTCGAGAAGGGCAATCTCTTTCTCCACCTCCTCTAGTTGTTTCCGTTTTTCTTTTTTATGACCCGCTATCGCAGCAACCCCACAACCCCGGATCACCATCTTGTAAGCCTCCCATAGTGTTACATCTGAATCAACAGAACCGTCATTTTCGGCAAAGTAATTTTTGGTAGCTTCCGCCAGTTTGTCTTTTATCGTCGGAACTTTGAGGTACCAGGGATGAAGTACCATTTCGTGACGAGTGGGAGGTGGAACGCCTCCATAGCATGCCATATTCGGGGAATGCCCCTGGGAAGGAAGGAGATATCACCGAACATGGGGAGCTGGGAGGCTTTACAGAAGAGATAATCTATGTGGGACATACTCTCATGCACCCCAGAGTGGAAAGTGTATTGTTTGGTCGAAGGGTTGCAGATTCTCCATATATCTATCAGGCCCAGTGCCCCCAGGAAGTCTGCCAGTAGTTTCCCGGGTGGTTCCCCCCGTTTGGGCGGCAGCCGGTCAAGGTCTCCATTAAGAGCTGCATTGCAGTCTCCCCCCACCAATACGTCACCCTCAAGCAAGTTCAACATATACGGACCCAAGTCAATCAGAGTGGGGGAGTGAAGTCTAAGGGGCACGTATAGGGAAGTCACGTTAAGGGGCCTACCCTCCCACCGCCCGAGGCCGTGACAAACCTACCAAGTGGGTCCCGCGTAACCTTTTGTATTTGCAAGGGGAGGGAGTTACGTACCAAAATACCCACCCCGCTGGACCCCCTTGCATAACCCGGGTGAGCCACTAACTTATATCCCCATCTATTGAGTGCGCAGTAGGAGGTTCCCTGGATATGTGTTTCTTGGAGCAATACAAGGTCAGGGGTGTGGCGTTTCAGATATTGCAGTACTATTCCCCGCTTAATACGGTCACCCAAACCATTCACATTCCAAGAGAGTAATTTAAGGCGGCCCAATAGCGGAGCCGCATCCTGATCAGTGCTCATTTACACGTGGGGCAAGGGGCCCTTCCGCACGAAGGACAACAAAGAAGCAATAATGTAGGTCTATATGACTTCCCCCAATGGGTGATAGCTTGTGAGACAATACATATATGGAACGAGGGAAACTATTGATAACATTACTGACGACCCAGAGTGCATTGAAGGAGGCACCGTCTAGTAGACTGCACTGAACACATATGCAAAAACCGCAACAAAGCCTGTAAAAACACCCTGGAACCCACCCCACCCTGCCTCCCTGCAACGTGGACTTAGAACTGCCCACCCCCCAATTTTGTAGAGTGCCTCTGTACCCAAAACTAATATACTATGTGAAGGGGAACGCTACACAGCCGAACTGCCCAAGTGTATGGCCTCTTTCCCCCATAATAACTATTACGTGAGCCCAGAATGTATTGTGTTAGGAGCCATAAACCCTACTTAACATGGAGCCGAAATAACCCCAACTGGCAGTCCCACCCCCGATAGTAGCTAAGAGCGGTGTGCCTAGTACATGAACTTGCCTGGCGGTTCAATGCAATACTGCATGCATAAGATAAATGCAAACAACAAACATTATTTCTCACAGTATAGTCACCCCTGCCCTCATGGGGCTTGCTGATACTCATAGTCACTGCTATACATCGATGGACCCCGCTGACCATAAGAGGTGGGCCAAGTCATAGCTGTGGGATGAGTCCCACAGATGATCAAACACCTTCACCTCGGTCGACCCTTTCCAGACGGCCGTCTTGCCTCTGCAGTCGACTGGGAGAGGAATGCCTCTTCGCACCAGAGGATCGCCAACCTTCCAGCCAGTCCCAGGATTCCTCCGGAGTCTGGAAAAACCACGATTTCCCCTCTGCCTGCACCCGCAGCTTGGCCGGAAAGAGCATTGCATATTTCAGGTTTTGATCACGGAGCGCCCGCTTTACTTCCAGAAAGGATCTGCGTTTTTGTTGTACCTTGTAGGTGAAGTCAGGAAAGAATGTAACGGTAGAGTTCTCGAATTTGAGCCGTGGGGCAGTCCTTGCCGTTTGGAGGATGATATCCCTGTCGCGGAAGTTGAATATCCTGGCCAGTATGGGACGCGGAGGGGCGCCAGGCTTCGGGGGGCCCCCAGGTACTCTGTGAGCACGCTCCACCGAGAAGTATTGTGAGAGGGTCCAGGGGTGTAGATGATTTTGAATTAAGTCCTAAACAAAAATATCTGTGGCTTGCCCCTCAGCCCTCTCGGGAACCCCCAAAATTTACACGTTATTTCTGCGTGCGCGTCCCTCATAATCCTCCAGTTACGCCTCAAGGTCCGATGTTTGGGCTTGTAGCCGCTTAACCGTCGTTTCGAGTGTCTTTGTGGAGGATTGAAGCGTTATGACTGAATCTTCAGTTGCCTTGACCCTTTCTCCCAGGTTTCGGAGGTCGGCGCGAATAAGGGTGACTTCAGTCGTCACCGTATCGATCTTTTTCTCCAGCGCCGATCAGACCCCCTGAATAGCCTCCATGACGTCCTCTAGTGTCGGGGCCCCTTCATCGATTTGTTGCTTCGCTTCGGGGTCGTCGAGCTTCTCTTCAGCAACATCAGGCTTAGAGTGGGCAAATCTTGCCAATTTCAAAAGGTGGGTCTGTCTGGAACCTTTCGCAGAGGCCATTGCATCGGGACCAAGTGTGGAATTAAGACCCCAAGTATTAGAGGCAGCGGGGGTGCAGACGTCTGGGACGGATGCGGCCAATAACCAGGAGGAAGGACAGGTGAGCCGCGGTTCAACACCAAGCACCTGCAGTGTGCCACTTCAGCAGGGGCCCCAGGGATCAGAGTTCAACTTCAGTGCCACGGTCCCCCACACATGCAACACTTCACCCGCACCCACAGTTCTTCACCTTCACCACCGATGCACAGTCTTGCAGCAGTCTTGGGGCTATATGAGAACAGACCTTGGCCCCCAAGTCAGCACCCCGACCAGTGGTGCGTCCAGTAGCTGCCATGGGATTTGGGGGTCTTGCCAGCAACAATCCTTCATCACGCCCCCTCCCAGGAAATGCAACAATAAGGCCTCACTCGGGCCTAACATTCACCATGGGGGAGGGGCACAATATGGAGATGCAGCGCCGGGCCGCCTGGGCGAGTAATGGCCGATTGCCCCAGGCGTCGCGCACGCGATATGATGGTAATCCCAAGGTGGGGGGGAAATCCGATACCGCCCCCACCCACCGCACCAATACCGGAGTTAGGCCAGCGGCGCCTGAGGAGTTCCGATGGAGTCCGCGTGCACCGGAGCCCACCCGGCACGTCGCTGCGGCCGCTGGCAGCTGGGAACCCACCGGATACCAGCAGGAGATGAGGCAGGGACACGTCAGGAACCAATGTACGTCTCGGGCCGGAGACAGGCTGGGACACACTCCAGGGCCTACGGGCCCGCTTCCAAGCAGCCGGGGTATCGTATCCAGGCGCCGAGCACCATCACGGCCGGAGCTCCCTCCTCCTCCTGGCACACGATTACGGCGCCGATATCTCGGGGTGGGGCAGACGGATTTTCGTCACTGGTAGACCGGGTGACTCCTGAGCTCAAGGAGCCCCCGGTTGTTAATTGTGGCAGGCTCAACGGATAATTGTAACGGATGTGGGGGAAAATTAGTCAAGTGGCAGTCGGAGCTCTATTCCAATGCGGCCATCTTGGGTGTTGGCTAGCCACGCCCCCCTCATGCTGTTTTCTTGACTCCTTTTCTCTCTTCCTTTAAGGGAGAAAACTGTAGTGTCCCACAAGGATCTTTCTTAAACCCCACTTTATTCATTTGCTATGTGTCGCCTTTGACAGCCCCTGCAAAGATTCTCAAATTCAACAGAATGTTGTATGCGGATGACACAAAAATTGTTGTCTCAATATCCGATAACTTGGCCTTAACCCAAGAAAAAGTTTTCATTTGTATGTCAGAAGTTGCTTTCTGCATGAAACATAACTCCCTTCAACTAAATAGAGATAACACTGAAATCATTATAAAAAAACACCTCTAACTTGTCACCAGCTTGATGGCTAACAGAACTTAACCCCCGTTTACCTATGCATTCAGCTAAAAACTTAGGCATTTTTATCAGTCACAAATGTTCTGTACAAAATGTATTCACATGGCTATTGGTTATTGGTCCCTCCATGTACCTCAATATTCAGCCACCCTACCAATCTGCATAGGTTGCTTGTCTTAAAATGTATCCACTTCAAGTGTCTATGCATTGTTGTATAGAGATGCGACCCTTTCAGGTCCTACTTATTTTAGATCAAAGTTTGTATCATATATTGCACACCTTACGTTTTTCAACATCTTACTTAATTAGGGGTCCTTGAATCTGTCTCGGCAGTACAGAAGGCAGATCATTTTCTTACTTGGCCCCCAAGCTCTTGAACACTAAGCTGCACATGTGCGTCTCCAACCATCTGCACTTCTGAAAAAATATGTAAAGCTGGTTATTTTGCTAATTCGCAAGTGGCGATGCATCCCTTAGGGCGCCGGGGCTTTGCCCCTAGGGGTGGGCAGAAAACTCAGCTCCGCCAGCGGAGCAGAGTTAGCCAGCCACCCCCGCCCCCTGGCCCAGTCCCTGCTTCTGAACCCAGCCAGGTCGGGTGAGCCTGCCCTGGCACCGATGGACCCCCGTCCCCAGCGCCCGGACCCTCAGATGGCTTGCCGGATGGGGGCCTCTTGCACCCCGGGGCCCGCCGGACGGAGCTCAAGCCCCGGGCCTGGTCCCAGCTTCCGAACCCTAGCCAGACCGGGGAGAGCCTCCCCAGGCCCCGGTGGACCCCTGTCCCCAGCGCCAGGACCCTCGGCTGGCTTGCAGGATGGGGGCCGCCTGCACCCCGGGGCCCGCCGGACGGAGCTCAAGCCCCGGGCCTGGTCCCAGCTTCCGAACCCTAGCCAGGCTAGGGAGAGCCTCCCCGGGCCCCGGTGGACCCCCAACCCCAGCGCCCGGACCCTCGGCTGGCTTGCAGGATGGGAGGCTCCCGCACCCCGGGGCCCGCCGGACGGAGCTCGAGCCCCAGGCCCGGTCCCAGCTTCCGAACCCTAGCCAGGCCGGGGAGAACCTCCCCGGGCCCCGGTGGACCCCCGTCCCCAGAGCCCAGACCCTCAGCTGGCTTGCAGGATGGGGGGCTCCCCAACATCGGGGCCTGCCGGACGGAGCTCAAGCCCAATGCCCGGTCCCAGCTTCCGAACTCTTGCCAGGCCGGGAGAGCCACCCCAGGCCCCGGTTGACCCCCGTCCCCAGTGCCCGGACCCTCGGCTGGCTTGCAGGACAGGGGGCTCCCGCACCCGGGGCCCGCCGGACAGAGCTCAAGCCCCAGGCCCGTCCCAGGTGCCGGAAGGGGAGAGCCAGGTGGCTCCCCATCCCGCACGCCTCCCACCGAGTGCAGCGGGGGTCCCCTCGCAGGCCCTGGCTCCTTCTCTTCCAGGCCGCACTGCAGCGCGAGAATGGCCGCTCCTCGGTCGCCCGAAGCCCGGACGGGCCGGGACTCGGGCACGGGAGGGCCCGGGGCAGCAGCGCCTTTCAGGATGGAGGGGTGGTCCCAGCCTGGGCAGGCACTGCCATTCGGTTGCCCCCCACCGCGGGGGTCGTGCCGGGTGAGCGTGATTCTTTCTCGGGAGGGACCATCGCTGTGCCCATCCCAGAGAGAGGGACAGGGGCCGGGGGCCACCCCCGTCCCCTGTCCCTCGGTTGGTTGGGTCCTCCCTGGTGGAGGAAGACCCACCGAGGCCCGGTCCTCACCCAAGCACCCAATGTGGCCACGGACCGCTCTGCCGGCCGGGGCGCACGAGGGCAGGGCCGGGCCCTGTGCCTAGGGTGTGCTCGCAGGAGGCGGCAGAGGGTTTCGGGCTGGCGCCGTCCGTCGCTCGGGCCGCTCCGCCGTTAATGATCCTTCCGCAGGTTCACCTACGGAAACCTTGTTACGACTTTTACTTCCTCTAGATAGTCAAGTTTGATCGTCTTCTCGGCGCTCCGCCATGGCCGTTGCCGACCCCGGCGGGTCCGATCCGAGGACCTCATTAAACCATCCAATCGGTAGTAGCGGCGGGCGGTGTGTACAAAGG